>OX371223.1:40836460-42036460 GCA_947310385.1 Nephrotoma appendiculata
AAAAAATTCGCACAAAAAATGCTTTAGCATCGCGAATTTAATTGTTTCGTGTTTTTGTGTAGTCTATATCCTCTTCGCCATATGCGATGTGTATTTGTACGAAAATAAAATTGCATGCGCGAAAATAATCGCGAAATATAAATCGGGCATATCGCGAGTTAGAGATTTCTGTATTTACATTTTTTGTCGGTTTATTTTGGAGGCTATTGCATTTTATTTTTGTTTTGGTGTGTTTGCATTCTGTTTATATACATCGTTCTTATGTACACATAGTCGACGTCGTCTTGTTGACGTATATGATATCTCTTGGGGCGCGCGATATTTTTGTTTTGTTGTTTATGTATTTTATCGAGCTGCACTATAGTTGACTTATGTACATACTTATATCAATTTTATTTATGTATGCATGTAAAAAATGCAGTATGTAATAAAGTGCACATATATAAAGCGTACATATGTATGAAAAGATTGTTATAAGCGATTAGAATTTATTTTTGTGCGATTTCGTTCGGTTACGTAATTTTGATGTAGCGGATGTGCTTGAAGAACTGGTTAAATTTTTTTACGCCGACAAATCTGGTTTCTCGAGGTTTTGATATATTTCCGCAAGAAAATTTAATATTAGAAAATGCCACTTTACTAAAATTCTAAACTACTACGTAATTCTAATATGGACTTCTAAAATGTATGAAATCCTCGTGAACTATACAATATTGAATGAGTCCGTATATAAGAGGAATAGAAAATGTTTCGGTTAATATACCAGCCGAAATGCTTAAAATTTAGAAATTTAAATAAAAATCTGCGGTTAATTTGTCAGATGTAACTTACTTTACATCACAAGTAAGGATTCGATTAAAACCACACAAGTTTGCGAAATAATATGTAAAGACATCCAAATTCAGACGATCCTTATCGTTTACCGTATACACGAAGGTGATCTGGCACCAAGCACTCCTGCACTCCTCTGTTACTTCTAGGGAGGGCATTGTATCCAGTTTTTCGTTTTTGCTTTCTGAATATCCTGCGATACACCATAAAATACCTGTTTAACCTCTTACGTTATTTTGACGTCCAATGTACGTCATTGGTAATTTTTGTCTATACTGAAAATGACGTACAGCGTACGTCTACGTGCGAATTTGACTGTTATTTTTATATTTCCAAAAGAAAGAATTTATATTTTAACTTTTTTCTTCCCTTTCTCACCGAATAGAAATAAAAAATTATCGCGGATTCTGAAAGAGAGGAGGAAAATAGTAAACAAATTTTTTTTTCAAAAAGAAAGGAAAATAAAATCCATATAATTATATACTTTGGAATAATATATATACTTTGGAAGAGAGCCGAAAAAATATAAATAAACGAAATAATAAATTTTAAATTTGAACACACGTACAGAAGAATTATATATATATATATATATATATATATATATATATATATATATATATATATATATATATATATATATATATATATATATATATATATATAATATATATATATATATATATATATATATATATATATATATATATATATATATATATATATATATATATATATATATATATATATATGTATATATATATATATATATATATATATATATATATATATATATATATATATATATATCGAAAAATCTAAAAAAAATAAAAATAAAATTCGTCAAAAAACAAAAATATCCTAAAACTCGATTGCAGTGCCACCTACCGAGTGCAATTGTGAATCTAAACCATCCAGGAACCCACTCAAACACACACACAAAATTTCATTAAAATTGGTCCAGCCGTTTAGGAGGAGTTCATTTGAAATTTCTTTGAGTGGATGGGCACACATTTCTTCCAACTAATTGTAGCGCAAGAGGTTAATAGATTTTGGGTCTTCTCATCTCGAATATTTCTTTAACTGCCCTTATGGTAACCGTATCGTTTTCGGGCGTACGTTGTCATTAAGCCCACAAAAGTTTCAGAAATGTACCCCTAACAATTTAATGATTTGCGTTAATTAAAATTAGGATTTCTTTAGGACAAATTTCACTATACTGCTCAAGATAGTGAGTTTTGTCCTAAGCCCGAAAATATTTAATTGTTTTAGTTAATATTATATTCTTTATTGTTTATTCGGATAAACCGATAAAAGAAATGAGTTAACCGTTTTTACGTAAGACGAAACTTTTGAGTAAAAATATTATAACTAAAATTTTTGAAAAACAAATATGTGAAACGCCAACGCTAGGTTCAAGAAAATTAAAAACTATTTTGAAAATTTGCAACAAAAATGCCATTTTTATTGGGGAGCTACTAGGCCCTCAAAATAAAAAACTCCTTTAATTCTCATAAAACGGACACAATAGGTCGCATTTTTGGGAAAATCCTAGGAATTTAACATTAAAACGGCAATACCGAAAAACACCTCAGAATTGACGAAAGTCGGTGTTTGGGACAGCGAAATTTCTATCGATTTTCTCTAAAAATCACTTGTCCAGTTTGCAGGTTTGCTGGGAAACTTTGAGAAACCAAACATAACCACTTATATGTCGGGACTCTACTAGCCTAGATCAAAACATCCTAATTTTGACAAAATTAAGAGTTTATTGTGTTAAGGGCAGCGAAATTAGCATCGACCTTCTATAAATCGCTTGTACGGTTTTCCAAGATTTTTAATAAAATCCTAGGAAACCAACATCAAAATGAATTTTATAGGTTTTGCACTTCAATTCACGATTTTGCAAATGATATTCAATTTTTTTTAGTTTCTTCACAACTTTTTACAAGTCAACCGCAATTTTTTACTTCATTGTCAATTTTTTCTAAATCAACCTCAATTTTTTTGCAAAGCAAATTCGTGTTTTTTCAAAGTGTTGAGTAAATTAGAATATTTTTAACACAAATTCAAGTTTTAATATTTCGAGTTCGTAAATTGTTTGCAACTTTTTGCAAAACAAATTCAATGCTCCCAATTCTTAGCCGATTATGGTGGCATTGGTTAATTCTTAATCGATTGTGATGGGATTTGGTATGTTGGACGGAAATAAGATTCTTAAATAATTTTTGAAAGAAGTTCTGGAATATGGTGTCCTGGAACGGAACTCGATCAATTCTTAACCGACATTGATCGGATTTTGTATATTGGATGGAAATGGGATTCTCAAATGAATTTTGGAAAAAGTTCCGGAATATGGCTACTGGAGCGGAACTCGGCCATCTCTTAACTAATAATGATGAGATTTTGTATGATGGATAAAAATTGGATTCTTAACACACTATAAGCGGGGCGGGTAAAAATACCTGTCTCGAGAACTGTTGTTTATTAGCGGGCCGGGTATTTTTACCTTTTTGAATGCACTTACTTTCAAAGCGGGGCAATGTATTTTTACTCATCGGTTTACATACGGAACTGAAAGAGTTAGCTTCTATTTTTTGTTTAGATTCAACAACTTTACTTTTTCAACGTTTGTTTAGAATTTATTATGTAAGCCAATTTATTATTAAGGAGTCATAAATGTGTTTCGCCTTCAAGTTGTTTTTATGCAGACCACTCATCATTTAAATGGATATAAATACAAAGCAAACTCGAATCTTTCAAGGATTTTTTTAAATAAATATTCAGAGTTTAGTAGAAAGGGTGTTAAACATATCTTTTTAAAACTAATTCAGTATTTAGTTGGCTTTAGAATGTTAAACATTTCTTTTTTTAATTTTTTTTTTTGTTATAATAATAATGGCTTCTGATAGTGATAGTGAAGTTTACGTAGATAATTTATCGCAAATTTCAAGTGATGTCGATATTGCTGAGTTTGATAGCGAGTGTGAAAGTGATGAAGACTTCTTTCCCCGTTCGGATGATATCAACAATTCATTCAACCAGTATCATAGAAAGTTCACCCGCTACGCATATCAGGTATAGCAGAATGGTCAAATGTTATAAAAAAATTTAACAACGAAGCTGGAAAGCCATCAGGTCCACTCCCGTCTCCGAACGTTTCCAGAGCACGGTGGATATGGGGTGTGTTTACAGATATCAAGCTATCTTCATTGTTTAAGTTTTCATACTTATGAATGTCCTGCATATGTGCAGGATAACCATTTATTTCACGTTTTGTTTTAAAAAAGTCTAGAAATGTTTCAGGTACTTTTTATTTTTGCAAGTATGTGCAGTATTTTGTCTTAAAGTATCTTTGGTTACTCATTGTGGACTAATTCTTGCATTCTTCTGAATAGAACTGTAATAGTATCTTTATAAATAATAGTAAATTTAATAGTAAATTTTTTACCTTTTCAAAAGCATGATGCATATTAACGCTTTCTAATCTCAATACTCCTTAAACCAAAATAACAAGATTTCTTTCTACCTGGATAAGAGTTTGAAGCGACAATCGAATTCATATTGGAGAGTTGCCCTATCGGAGATTGTAATTCGCATGAGTATTTCCTTTTGGTTCTGATTTGAATATATCAGATCTCCACTGCCCTTTGACCCATCTGGAACATCGCGATAAAATGTATTAAATTAAACTCCACAACCAGAACAACACAACCATTTACAGTGAAAACAAGACAATTCAGCATTTTATGGTCTTATGGCCGTGTATAAATCTTCCGGAATCACTCCTTGAGATAATTGAAAATGTATTCACCAAAATTTGAACGGTTTAAAGTAAAAAAATTATTTACTGGGAACCCAAATATATTTAACACTCGTCTTATCGCAACTAACGGAAATTTAAGTCTCTTTGAGTATATTGAGATAAGTTTGTTTTAAAATTTATATTGAATTTTTGCTCTCAGATCAAAAAATTCAGTGCCAGGCATGACTGCGGACAAAATTTTATTTGAAAAGAATTCGACATAAGTTTCGATCATTCAGTGATGGTCTCATCGTTATTACAACAACTTCTTCTGTCAGGGAAACAAGAAGTAGAGGCTCATTCTGAAGGTATTATGCCGCGTGGAATTAAGCTGAAACAGCTGATCTGTTTTCTTATTGCAAGCGAAAGAACAGAGTTTCTATGGTTTCTAAAATTCGATGTCTCTTTTACAAACAGGAATTTTATGATTTCTGTAAAATTAACTGAAAATTTTACGGTAAATATATAAACGGTTGCACTTACGAAAAGTGTCATTGATTTAAATGCGTGGCAAGTGTCTCTAGGTTTTTTATAATCATGACAATTTACACCAATATCATAATTAATATATTTTTATTATTATAATTTTCTAAATGTTAAAATTTCAGTTAAAGTGTAAATAAGCATTTTATTGCACTTAAATGTTTTTGGCTTTCATTTTGATGTATGTAATTGTAATTATAATTTAATAGCTTATAGTAAAATGTAAAATTTATGAAAAAGGCTTTTTGCAAATGCAATATAAGTCTAATGCATTAATCTCGCTTATTACGCCATCACTCTAAAAATACCAGGTAACTCCTTAACTTACGTTTTAACTTCTTATGAATTTCCAGGAAATACATTTTGGGCTTACCTTTAAAATTTTTAAATCATTAATCCTTGGTTTTAAGAAGAACGGGAGGGATGGGAGAAGGAAGGGATTTTGGGATCACGAAAAAACCGTAAGCTTAAGATTGGAATCTATAAATTTAGAAAAAATATTATAAAATTCTTGTTTCACACTACTGCAGCAATTCTTTACTATAATTATTAGTCAATATGATAAGTCATAAATATGATGTGTTCGATTCAATGATTATCTTCTAAAATTGTGTTTTGTTTCTTATTTTGCTAATATTTCTAAGAAGTTATTTTATCTGTTTTATCCGCATATTAATCAAGAAAATCAGATCATAAAAACGAAAAAAATGACATTATTTTTTTATTTGTTTGAATTTGATTTGATTTGATCCCGCATAAATAGGATAGTGTCTAGCTATGGAGAGATCGGTAATATAAAAGTAGAAACTTTGCCAATTTTAAATTTAACTGTGTTCATTTTAGGTATAAGGTTGACAACCATCACTCTCCAATTGAAATTAAATTATCCATAATCCTGTATTATTTATTACAATCTGAACAGAGCCATATACTCAATGACGCATTACCAAAGTGAAGTTCATATTATTGCCTTAGCTAAAATCTGTTCTCAACAGTACAACACTATTAATCGAATGACCTGCAATCGTCTTTATAAAAAGTTACTTCCTCACCTGTTAGTTTCATCTGAAAAGCTTGTCACGATACTTGTTTCGTGTCAATAACTTAAACACTGTTACACGTGCAACAATATGTTTTGTCCTCCTGAAGATTTTACAGACAACAGGCTTGGGATTTCTCGCCAAAATTTGCTTGTCATTCCGTTAAGATTAGGAACTTTATTTTTATCGTACTACTTATGGTACTGTGTTTAGAAATAACTCCCGGATTTATACAAACGTTGAAACATTAAAATTAAAAATTTCATCAATGATTGCAATTGTCTAGTTTTTAAATCGCATCGTTTATGTTTTATCATGCTACATAGTTTGCCATTTCAACGTAGGTATAATCCCATGATTGTTCTCAAAGCATCATTGTATAGACAACTCTGCTCTATCGATTTATAGTGACGGCCGCCTCATTTCTTATGAAATAAGTAATTTAATTTAAAACATAATAAAACATAATATAAAAATTGCGCATGAGCTATATTTGAAGTTAAAGTGACGCACGTAAAATAACAAGGCACGAACTTTATAGTTCTAAGTCGCATCTATAATCTGATGTGTTTTATTTAGTGGTCCATAGGGTTTCCAAATATCCGGCATTTATGATTATCCGAATATCGAATACTTACAAATAAAATTATTCGGATAATCCGAATATCCGGATAATAAATAATACTATACTATATATTCCAATTTTTCGTGAGTTTTTAATTCGTGATAGCGTGAGAGCGCTATCCATTTCAATGGTAAATTTGAAAACGTTTTTATTTTGTTAATCCCTGAAACCATTAGAAACTTAATCGTACAATAAAAATTTAAAACGCAGCAATGATGAATTCTTGTTTATAACCTCATGTCAAAATAAATGTTAATTAATATATTTCAGTTGATAAATGTAATAAAACACGGCTATTATATCCGAACAATTATGAGAAAATATCCAAATAATCGAATAGTCAAAATTGGTCGAATAATCCGGATTATTCGAAGATCGGATATCCGTATTGGAAACCCTAGTGGTCCATCTTATCTAGTTTTCCCATGATCGATATTAGCCAAAACCATTCGAAATGTTTTGAGTTATACCATACCCCAAACCATCTTTAAACCATAGTGTGCTTCCCTGATAGGTTTAGCTCAGGAAATTAGCGTATTAAATTGTTATCCAATTTCTTATATTGATTTCTGGATGGCATATTTTTCCCATCAATTATTTTTTTTACTGCTACGAGTATAGCGGATCAAAATTTTGCAATTAAAGCTGCTTCGAGAGCTAAGCTAAAAAGGATCTGGAACCTCATCGTTAAAATTTTAAAAGCAGGCTCAATCAAAACAAAAGCATATATTTTGTCTTAAGATAGCGGATTTTTTTTTGTTATTTTTTGCGATTTCATTGCGAACATTATCTTTATTTTATCTATCATTATATTTATCGGTCAATGCTGATCTACTTCTCTCTTTCCCGTAAGAAAATTAGTTGCAAAATAGCTAAGGAAATATAGGATCATCTTAATATATGATTATCATTGGTTTTGAAAATTAGACCAGTTTTAACAATTTTTCATGTTACATAATGAATCGAAAAATTAAAACAGATCTGATTTGCTTAAAATTTAAAACTTTTTTTTCACATGAATTGAAATTTTCCATTAAAAAATTCTTCACAAAACGATTAAGAAAGATTTTCTCATTCTACATTGATTTTGTAAATAATTGTTTTTAAAAATATGATGTTAAAAAAGATTCATAAAGGATTAACCCCTTGCCTTATGAATCGAACGACGATGAACACAACTCTTATGTTGCAACTGTAACAAACAATAACGCAAAAACAAAAACATTATCGTGTAAAAACAATCACGTGTCTGATACGAGCTTTTCACTTTTGGCCAGAAAGAATCATCACGTGTGTGATACGAGGTTCTCATTTTAGGCACAGCAGTACGATCACGTCTCCCATACGTTGTTTTAAGGCAAAGGGTTAATTTGTCACCGGTGACAAAGCGGTGAATTTGTGAACTAAAGTCCTGGTAATAAAATTATTGCTTTTGTAAGATCATGGATGATGTCTATGATTTTATTAGAATGAGCTAAATATAACTACTTTCAGCTCCAGCTCCACAACGGTAGTTTTGAGTACTAAGTGCTTCAACTTATTTTGTGACATTCTTCAAAACCTTTTAAATGATATGGGATAGCACCAAAAAAATTTGGTGGTTTTGGACCAGAATCATTTTTCTTCATTTTTATCAGGATTTCAATAACTTGGGCTTACAGACCTAATTTAATAGCCACAAAAAAATAAAATGGCTTACGCTAAAAGTCTAAAACATAGCGAGCATACATTCTCATATATTCTACCATTTCCAAAACAATTTTTCTGGAGATAATCTGCAGAGACTCAGAGTATTCTGGTTTTTTCTCAGGAAACTCGGGTCGGTTACCAATAAAACTTTCACGTTTCGAAAATTTTCATAAAGAAGAAATAGAACACTTAAAGCAAAAATTATGCTTATCGCTGAATCTTGACCTAATTTCACTAGGAATTTTCCTATTTTTTATAAATAGAAAAGTCAAGTCTGACCAAAGCTCAAGTACTAAACCTTCATGATACTGCATCTGTCTACTTTGTAAAAATGGCTGCACCTCATGCGGGGGCTTAATCCGATTTTTATCCCGCTACTAAATTGCTATGATCATCACAAACAATTTATTAACGATATGATCAATTGGCAATAACTTAACAAATTCAGAAGATTTTTTTGATGTATCTTCATTGACTACCAAACTTATATACACTTCAACAATGCTACCCACACCTCATTGTCCATCGATCAATTATTCAATGCAATATCGCACCCACAGCTCATGTCGCGCCTCTAAAAATCTGATACTTCGAGTTGAGAATAAAACGAAACGAAATAAAATCAAGTTTCATGCAATGTGACGTGTATCGTGGATTAACATTTTTTCATATGCATCATGATTTTTTTTTAATTTATCTCTACAGTCGAAAATTTGCAAATTATTCTGTTTTTAGTTTTTTTACAGAAGATTAAAATTCACAATTATACTTGAACTAATATAATATTTCATTTTCAATTTATTTTCAGGACTAGATCCAGCGCTACTGGGCCACATAAGTCCCATATCGCCGCCCGACTTAAAACCCGATATATCACTACTAAATGGCACAAATCCTGGTTTTTCGTTGGGCGATGGAAGTGGTGGTCCCACAAGCCCCAGTTCATTTAGTCAAATATCAGTACAAACACCTCCGGGCGCCCTCAGTAATAATTCAAATCGTCCATATCCTCCTAATCATCCGTTAAGCGGATCAAAACATTTATGCTCAATATGCGGTGATAAAGCAAGTGGTAAACATTACGGTGTGTATAGTTGTGAAGGGTGCAAAGGATTTTTTAAACGGACCGTACGTAAAGATTTAACGTATGCCTGTCGCGAAGAACGAGCATGTGATATAGACAAAAAGAAACGAAATCGGTGTCAATACTGTCGGTATCAAAAATGTGTTGCATGTGGCATGAAGAGGGAGGCGGTGCAGGAAGAGAGACAACGTGGTGCAAAGGCGCAAGCAAAAAGCGAAGAAATGAATTCGTCGAGTTCGATGCGAGATTTAACAATCGAACGGATTGTGGAGGCAGAGTACAAAAGTGAACAGTCTGGTGATAAAGAGATACCTTATTTAAGAGTAGGACCTAATGCTATGATACAAATGGAGTACAAAGTAAGCTACCTTTATATTAAATTGGAATTGGATGTTTATGAATCCGATATTTTATTTATTTCACAGGGCGTAATATCACATTATTGCCAAATTGCAAATAAACACATATATCAATTAGTCGAGTATGCAAGGAGAATACCACACTTTTCCCTGCTTCGGAGGGAAGATCAGGTGACGTTGCTGAAGGCGGGTTGGAATGAATTAGTAATAGCTTCCATTGCATGGTTAAGTATAGAGGTAGGTATTCAGTTTGATTATATATTTGCTTGAATTTTAGTTTATTACCCTTGCTTCCTCAATTAACAAATTCTTTAATGTCAATGCAATTTTCGCTTTTTTTTTTTTTTTTGTTTAACATTTCACCTTGACGCAGAGTCATGCGTATCGTGCCATATATTATAAAGTTGAATGTAAGAAAAGAAAAAGTATCGATTCATGATGTTAATTAGTTGGATGATAATTGAACTCATTCGTTATTCAACGATATAGAAACAATTTGGCTAAACTATCTTCAGAAATTAAAATGTTTTCAAGTAGGTCACAGAAAGTGATATACATTTCGTCTGTTAGTTTTTCCAAAAAGTTCGCGCCATGTAGTAGCTTCTTACTTAGTATTCAAGAACAATTGAAAATTTCCCCTCAATAAAGGGGTTCTAGTTTCTTCAAATTGGTCAGCACCTAGAAATTGAATTTTCGACCATTGATCATGTCTTATGAGGTTATCAGTGTAGCGTTGTGCCACGCTGTTGCTGGAAGACTAAAGAAGCATCTTTATTACGTGTGTTCAGAAGAGGCAATTAATGTGGATGTTGTCTAAAGCGTCTGCTTTTAAAGAAGCAATAAATAGTATTAGCACTATTACGCAATTTGTGTAGTTATAAGGAAATGTACGTTTGAGGCTAGGTAATTAAAAAAAATTAATTTAACCCGCTTCTCTTAGCGTACTATTAAAAACACGTTTTTCAAGAGTTCCGACTGTGAATCAACTTCACTGTCAACCAATGACATCAAATTTTCCAGTTTTGTGAATGCTAGAGGCAATTTTTGCCAAATGTTTAATTTGTTTTGGAAATTAGAATCTGTTAAAAAATACCCCACATAAACCCTGCTGCCTATTTAGCTTTGATTGGGTAAATCTTTCAAAAAAACAGTGCGCTTTCTCCTTTCTTCAAACGAGTTTCCATCGTGCTTCTCAATCAAATCAAATGCTAGACACATTAAAAAGCCTCTAGAAAATTGAGCGATATTTTAGCTTTTCGAAACTGTTAGCAATTGGTTCCAAAATTCTCTGGTATAATCAAATGGCAAACTAATTCAATCATTTAAGAAAATTGGGAAAAATACTACATCAATAAATAAATCAAAAGAAATTATTTATAAAAAATGAAAACCCAAAATAAAAAAAATTAATAAAATATGCGTCACGAAGCATTCTTGTAACGGGCCTTTATTCGCCGTAATCAGTACTGTGAACAGTTGGCCAAAATGCATAGGTCGATGCGCAAGAAATCAAAATTTATTTTTTCATGATGGACCGGAGTCGAATAAAAACAACATATAGTATGCCACACAACAGCGTAGTCCTAAGCTGGTAAAATGTAGAATCTGACCTGAAAAAAATTTCAAAAAATAATGCGGTGGTTCAATTCAGTTGATGTGGCTTATTTGGTACAGGGACTACAGTTAGCTGGTGTACAAAATAATGATGTAGGTTTAAAGTACTCCAGACAGATTCGCGAAATTTTTTCAGTAAATTAGATTTCGCCTTTTTAAATTCTAATCTATTAAACTTTTGCAATTTTTGGTTATTTTTTACGGTTATCGTCTAATATTTTTAAATTTTTTTATCTGATATCTACGGTTAGAGAAATTACGGATATTTGGGTTATGTTTTATTTACGCCATTTGATGTTTCCTCGGTGTGTGTCCTAACCACTTCTGCTTCCGCTTCTTGATGTCGGTTTCGATATTTATTTGCTCTGTTTACCAAAGAAGTTTTTAGTTACTGATAATGTTTGACCAGAATAATTTGATTTATAGTCGTCTAAGGGAATTATTCACAAATTTTCGCTGCGTGATAGGTTGAGTTGGAGCATTTCTTTGCTGAAGTTCCTTCAGTCCCTTCTTTTAACAGTTGATTTTATTTTTAATGTTGTTATTATCATTTGGTTTTCGCTGTAGATGACCGCTAGTGTTGTCCGACATCTTAATACGATGTTAAGAATCTAAATCCTTTTTCTTCTTAATTATACCATCTCATCACGTTCACTTGTGTTTAAGAATATTTTTTTGCAGCTGATTTAAAAATTGAATTCAATTTATATTTTAGATCCGTTGGATTTTCAAATGAAAATTTCCCGCGACCTGTTAAGAAACGGCAGAGTTGCATATCAGTAATATTGATCATTTTTCGGAATTGAAACCTAAATTCATTTTGGACTATTAATTTATTATCGTTTAGAAAAAATGACGAAAATCTTCAATGTGGGTAATACTGTTTATTTCGGAATTCACTAAAATTTAGATTTTTTTATTCTTTAATCAAACGGAATTGGTTAGGAGCAAATTAAGCAATGGCTTTTTTAGCAATCAGCCTAGTCATTATCGGTCATTAGCATTAATCATAGGTAGCTCCCTCCCTTTGGATATACCAAAGTATATAAATTCTATTCGTGTTGTTAAATTATCGCTATTTATTCAACACACTGAGGCTTACTACCTCGACGATGTATCTCCGTATTTAATGCTTGGCTAGTGTTGGCCTTCATGTTTGTAGTTCTTCCAAGTTAGATTGTCCAGATGTTCTTCAACATAAGAGAATCCTCAAAGTAATGTGAAGATTGAATAAAGGAAGTATGACTTATCAGAGAATGTGTTTGTTATAATAAAAACCATAGTAGTTATTATCAATCAACTGTCACTGATAGCCTAGACCGAGATAATTATAACCAAGATGTTTCACCTAACATACACTCGCCGCACGAATTGCTTCGTTATCACCCTGAAATTACTTGAACAATTGCACAGCTGGATTAAAATTGAATCGAAAGTTAATTTAATAATGCCTCATACCTGTCTTTCCAGAAAATTAAAATATTACAAGAATCCCAGTGACAAACTTAGTTCCCAGACCAGGAAATTCCAATTAGGTAACTATTCCCAATTTCTATAGCTTAAACATGATATTTTCTCCCAGTCACAAGCTAATAGATTGGGAAACCCGGCCAACACAAGTCTCTCTAAAGAATTTCAATAAGAACTTCTCTAATGCTAAAATATACCAACCAATAAATATTCAATGTCATTGTAACGTTGCCTATGCGGCTAGGGAGGGGGGGGGGGGCTTGTTGATTAGACATGTATTGCGAAGTTTCAATGGAGCTCTTTTATCCGTTAGTTTTTTGTAGTTTCTGTCATATATTTTTCAGTTTGTGGACCATCCACATTTAGTTTATGTCTTGGATAAATTACGAACACTGCTTATCGGTAAATGGAGGATTGATTAAAATGCTCAAAAAATTTCAAATTTTTTCTTTGGTGACGGCTACTAATAACCTGCAAGCTTTATACAAAATGAACTCAACCACTTAAAGTCACAATCCCGCAGTTCATTAAAGTCGATAAAAGTAAGAGCACAGTAATAATTCAACAAAATTTATCTATTAAATATTTAAGCATAGGGCTCATAAATTGTATGAAATAAAAAACGGCAAACGTCGAAAAAAATTGTTTAACTTTAGTTCAGCAAACATTGAAAATTTTAAATCATTTTAAGTCAAGTTAATTAATGGGTTTGATCATAATCTGCTAACAAAATAAATATTTCAGAGTTTCACCTAACAATTTCCAAATTAGAATTACATTTCCTTTCTAGAAATAAATAATTTCCAGCAGTAAGCCAAGATTTCAAACAATAATGCCGTATTCATACTTCTTCGTTCATTCATTCAAACAATTTTTTCGACCAACCATATTGCTCTAAAATGACTCTCTGCATTTTTTCACAAGAGATGGTTGGTAGAAAAAAATTGTTTGAATGAATGAACGATTCCGGCCTAAACAAAATATTAATGTCTCTAATTGAGACTTGTATTGTACCCCTGTGCTTCCATAATTGGTTACCACGAAAAAAGTTTAGTTGGGCTTTACACGATAATGATATTGGTGCTAAAAAAAATATTAAAAATGGAAACTGTTTCAAAAGAAAATTATAAAATTGCACACGATTCTAAACGTTGTATGGTCGAATTTAGAAATAACTACAGATTCTAGCTGACATTTCGTGGTGAATGGTACATTAATCCAAAACTCAATAACTACAAAACGATGCTACAGCAAAAAATTGCCTACTGCCTCTAACGCAAACTTTCGAAACAGCACAAGTTTAGAGAGAAATGATAGACCTCAGTGTTACAGGATGAAAAAACCAGTGAAAATTGCTAGCACAGAAATGACATCAAAATTGTGTTATAAGGTCAAAGCAGCAAAAAATTGGTGAAAATTTGGAAGAAATTTAATTTTTCAAATAGTGATTGATAATGATTGAAAAAGAAATACATTCGATCGACTGCAGAGGCACCACTAGCAAATAGAAATATATATGCATACTACATAAATATTCAAAAGAGTTACCGGAAAATTTACAAACTTACGAGCAATAAGCGATTCCTCTGGTCCAGTCCATACCGCAGAAAATCATCAACTAATATCAAAGAATTCTTCGAGGACAGCTGCAAAGAAAATAAAGTGAAGAAAATAATGAGCTCATGGTAACTCTAACCAATCAATCAACATCCATCCACCAATGAGCGGCAAGTTAAGAGTGTTATAACTAGTAATACCTATTAATAGATTAGAGATTCCGCGAACATCTCTGGTAACCACAAATGAAAACATGAATTCTATTATATACATAGCAAGGTTCATTAGAATGAGGCACCAATCAGTGTTTGAGAACCTGTGAACATCTTAACCATAGCAAGGTTCATCAGAATCGAGTAACGATCACCACAATTTTAGTGTACTGGTTGGCCAAACTGTAGGAAATCGTAGGCCTCAAAATCGAGAAATCCTTTAATCATTAAGCCATACTAATTGTTAGAAATATATTCTATTTGCCACATATAAAAAAGCTGGCCCCAGATGTTCAAAAATAAAGGCTAGTACGTGTGGACATCTCCAGTAGGATTCGTAGACATTTTTGGAATACATTAAAACACATAGAAATTTCTAAATTTTTTAAAAATAGCAAAACTCGGCAGTTTTTTTTACAATGCTATCTGTTTTGGGGCTCAAGGCTCATCCTGCTCTTTCGTGTTTGTGCTTTTTACGTCCTTACTTTACGCCTACTCAGCCAACTCGAGGACGTACGGCTATAGGGCCGATTTAAGACCATTTGCACATTGTAAGCTCCATGCCAGCTTATAGTGGCATGAAAGATGGGTCGGCCGGCTGGTTTTGCACACTGAAAGGCGGTCATAGATGTGTTACATTTGAATCAAACTGTTGATGAAATTTCATTTATCCTGCCCCTATCGGAATTCGGGCCCGGTATCTCCCGATCCAAACGCCAAAGCATTAATCACTGTGCCATTTGGACGGTGAGAGTTTTGTTCATTCTCGTCACTTCTATCACAATTTCCCATTACTTAATAGTGGTCGAGTTACGTACAACATCTACAGTTTTCCAAATATTTAAAAAAATCGATTAAAACGGGTTCGTCGTTTGTTTAGGATTTTCAATTTATAATTGGAATAATTGCTCAAATCTTGTAGTAGGAAATAATATTTTTTCAAAATTACAAAAATCTTTGTTAGTTTCATTACGATTGACCCATATTCGCCCTGTTCAGGTGAACAAGTACTGTGGAAAGCACTAGCGTTAGAGACGAAGAATCCTAAAGCCTCATCTGTTGCAAGTTCAAGTGCCTGTAATAAAACAATCGGTATCGAGAAATTAAACGCCGCGCAAGCGAAACGCTATAAGCACAACAATTCAAAATGAGGCAATTCTACGCCATGATACGAGAAGCAAATAGTACAATGAAAAAGAGGCCTGAAAATGTCGAGTTCATGAACATCAAACTAGGGGCAATATCCTCCAAGAAAGTGGAAATCGAATCAGCAGAGGACGAAGAGACCTCTGCCGTATTTCGTATACGACTACTTTGGCACAGGGTTGAAACAATACGAAGCCATAAAAATCATAGTAGCATCAAACATCAAGTAAAATCAGTCAAAATATCAGCAATGCCGAAATTACCGCAAATACAAATTCCAACATTCGACGGGAACTTCAAAAGCTGAACATCGTTCAAAAACACGTTCAATAATCTGATACATGATAACAATCATGTATCAGACTTCGAAACATTAATCTATTTTAAGGAAAGTTTAAAAGGAGAACCATCTACCTTAATAGGACACCTAGCACAAAAGTTCAACCAAATAGAGGCAAGAGTATTAAAAAAATGCAGTAAATGAGTATATCGAAGCTTTAGAAACTTGGGCTACAACATAGAATTACACAGAAAAACATTAATTCAAATAAAAAAAATTTGATTAATCAAGGAAGCCAGCAAAAAGCTGATTGCAGTGGTCAAATCTGTAATTACTGCGAAAAAAGGGGCACATAATTCCAAATTGTGTTCATTTTAAACAAATCACCTCAAGCCGGAGAGTAGATTTCATCAACAGAAAAAATTATGTGATGTATGCCGCTACTAGCTTTTTATAGACAAATATTTTTTTACAATTTAATAATTACTTTATTTTATTGTTGTATCCATATATTTCGACCTGTTGGTCATCATCAGTGGAGAATTCACAAAATAATTAGTTAAACTATAACAATAATATTAAACACATAATAAAATTTATATAATACAATAAAAACATAATTAAAAAATGGCTATTGAGTTGCAAGAAGCGTAGTGTAATATCTGATATTACACTACGCTTCTTGCAACTCAATAGCCATTTTTTTAATAATGTTTTTATTGTATTATATAAATTTTATTATGTGTTTAATATTATTGTTATAGTTTAACTAATTATTTTGTGAATTCTCCACTGATGATGACCAACAGGTCGAAATATATGGATACAACAATAAAATAAAGTAATTATTAAATTGTAAAAAAATATTTGTCTATAAAAAGCTAGTAGCGGCATACATCACAAGATCAAAGACAAACTACGGAAATTATTTACTATAGAAAAAATTATGTACCTACTGCCCATTACAAAGCATGTCTCAAAACAGAAGCATGTACCTACAATAGTGATGCAAAGAAAATGGTTTCAACGGCTAAAATCAGAACCAAAACCTCCACAAGCAAAACGGTTACACGGGCATTAATTTATATTAATTTATAGTACAACTGGAAATTCAACCACATTGTCCATCGGTGTTTAAGCTACAGATAGAAGCATAATGTTTCGCGAAAAAAAAACAAATGCCAGCGCAAAAGATAAAACGAAACGACGACTCTCGGTGGGAAAACATAAATTTGGCGAATCCACAATATGATTGTCCGGCATAAATATAAGGTTGATTGTGCATTAATACCAACATTGAATAAAATCAGTTTAAGTGACTACATGGCCATTCACGCACCTTGGATAGAAATTATTATAAGCTGTCGAAAAATGCAGACGAGATTCCGCAGACATCTCTGGTAATGAATCTCATATGAAAATGTGAACTAGCATAGCAAATCTCATTAGAATCGAATGCCAATCACTATAACGGTAGAATATTGTGTAATCTATTCGAAAATATAGGTGAGCACCTATGGACGCCTCTAGGATCGGCGGTATAAAACAAATAAATTTGTTATAAATTTTAAAATTGTGTTAATCATAGCAAGGTTCAAGAGTAAAGTTCAGCACAATTTTAGTGCACTGGCCGAACTATAGAAAAGCATAGGATCTATTTGTAAACACTAACCGGATCCCATGAATATATTAAGTTCGCCCGTTATAGACCCAGTAAATTGGCTGGAAACCCATAAAAATTGCTCAATTTCTAAATGTAATTTTTAATAGACCGAATCTCAAAAATACATTTTAGGTACTTAGATCTTATAAATATGTCTATGCTTTTTACCTTCCCAAAAATGTCAACCAGAATCTGCAGATATATCTAAATTTGACGGTATAACATTTAAAGTCGTTTATAATTTTCTTTTAAAAATAAAATGCAATTGGTTAAATAACAAATTTAACAGTGTAACTTTTTAATTTTTTTATCATGACTTTTCCAACAAAGTAGTTGACACCTAGCGAACAAAACGTGAACCATAGTTTGCTAAGAAGCTAAGGGGATCAATATCTATCAGAACATTTGAACGAATCCTATCTACATTTGATGAAAATCGACTATAAACACTATAAATTTATTTATAAATACATAATATTAAAATTATGACTTTAAAAATGAAAAAATAAGTGTGTGGGTTACACTTCCATCTATTGAAACTTTTAGTTTCCTTCAAGAGTTCCAACGCTTCTCCAACATTTTCATGCATTTTTGTAGCACGTTAAGCATTTGACACAAATCTCGTTCTCTAGAGCATTTTTGAGGTCTGCTAACAGGTAGAAGTTGCTCGGAGCGATATCCGCAGAATACGATGGATATCGTATCCAACACGTTGTGTCTTGGTGAAAAAGTACTTTTTTCTTTTGCATTTGGGGCCGTATTTTCGAAATGTTTTATATCCAACTCCATGTAATATTCGCTGTTGAGGATTTTTCCTTTCTGAAGGTAGTCGACGAATAAAATACTTTGCTTTATCGGACATTTGAGTTTTTGATCGCTATATCGATAATAATCGATCTATAATAATCCCGCTTAACCTTTTAAATTCGTAACATTTATTAACCTTCTTTAAAAACCGCTCCTGCTTCACTTATTAATAATAAATGGAATATTTTTCATAATTGCTTTTTATTTTAAATTTTCCAGTTTCTAGATAATGAGCGTTCGCTAATGTGCTTAGCGCCAGGAATCACATTTCATCGGAATACAGCTCATCAGGCTGGAGTTAGTGCAATATATGATAGAATATTAACCGAATTAAGTTTTAAAATGAAACGTTTGAATATCGATAAATCCGAATTCAGTTGTATAAAAGCAATAATCCTTTTTAATCCAGGTAAAGTATCCGAATTTTGAAGAATTTATGCCAGGATAGTTACTAATGTTTTTGTTTACTTGACGTACAGATATACGTGGCTTAAAAGTACCCGGCGAGGTTGATATAATACGCGAGAAAATTTATGGGTGTCTGGACGAGCATTGTCGCACGGAGCATCCTGGTGATGAGGGCCGATTTGCTCAACTACTGTTACGACTACCGGCGCTGCGATCAATTAGTTTAAAGTGTTTGGATCATTTATTTTTCTATAGGTTAATTGGTGAAAAACCACTGGAAACATTTTTGTATGAAATTCTTGATACACCTAAATAATTTCTCACTCTCTGTTACCCCTCTCTCTCTCTAACTTTTATATTTTAAATTAAATTATCTGATTTTAATTCTCTTTAATATTTAAAAAAAAAAAATTTATTGTATCATTCCGAATTTATGTTGCAAGTGGTGTGAGAGTGAGATCACTTGGCGTACGATTCAATGTTTTTTATTTAATTTTATTTTAAATTAATTTAATTATGATCATTATTAAATAATTTCGTAGGTAAAAATTGTTTTATAATATTATAAAATTATTAATTAATTAAAAAAATAGAGTAAATCTATTTTACATGCAAAATATTTTATTTTTAATTAATCGTTATTTGTTTTTAATTAAAAAAAAAGTTTAAATCAAAATTTTTAAAATTAGTAATTGTTATTTAATTTTCGTTTTTTTTTCTTCATAATTGTGAAAATTATGTTCGGCGGTCTAGATAAAAAAAAACAAAAAGTATTATTATGAAAAATAAATTTTCTTCGTTTTGTAAAGAAATTAAATATTTTAAATTATGATGGCAGCTCATTTCTTGTATATTATTAAATATATATTATGTCTTGTTAAAATCTTCCCAAATTTTATTTCATTTGGTCGTCAAATATTTTAATTTATATTTAAAAAAAAAATCGTTTCATAATATAATTTAATTAAGTACGATGATCACGATGATGCGCCCCCTAAAATAATAATTGACTGTGTATCGCGTGTGAATTGAGGTATAAATGCGGCTGTATATGTATATTACAAAGGACATTACGATAAGAGTTTGTTTAGCAATTTTACAGTCAAATGAAATTAATTTTTATTTGATGCGTAAACAAAACTGGAACTGATATTATATATTCAAGAGAACCCGTGATAATCTTAATTAATTAAATTATTTTAAAATTAAAAATTAATTATTAAAGAATATAGGTATATATTTTTTTGTCTAAAAATTAAATAAATATTAGTGAAAAGCAAAAAAAAAAGAAAAATTTTAAATATTTGTTGTTATATTATAATAATTAATGAAAAACAAAAAAATTATTTTTAAACGAAAAACAAAATTAATAATTATTTTAGATAACAAATTTATTTTTATTTTTTAATTTTATGATTATGTAAAATTTAAGCTTAAATAAATATATAAATTATATATTATATCATTTTTATTACTTAAATTAATTTTTTTAATTATTAGTTATTATTATTTACAATTTTTGTTTAATCAAATATAATATTAATAGTTGTATATCTCTTTATTATTATGATTATTAAATTAATTATTACATTATTATTATTATTATTATTATTATTATTATTATTATTATTATTATTATTATAAAGTATTTAAAAGTATAAATAATTATAAAAAGAACAGAAAATTATAAATAATATTTTAAAAAATTAAAAATTATATATATTCTATATTATATAAATTAAAAGAAGAAAAAAATATATATATATATATAAAAATGTTTTTTATTCAAGTCTCGACACTTTATTTATGAACGATTCACAGAAATTTATCTCATGGCGTATGTATCCCTATTTTTGTGGAAATGGGATACAAGAACACCAGTAGGTCTTTTCTGGTTTTCGCTGGGAATAAGCAAGGGAAGAAGCAATTAGGAAAGAAATTTAGTTTAAATGTCGGTCACCCATGGTGGAGTCCTAACCGCTTTAAATTTTTTGGCGGAAGGTACGGATAAATTATATGAAGAAAATATATAATAATAGTTTGTGTTTAGTAACTGAGGATAGAAATTATATATTTTCGAAATCAATATTCCAAATTAATATTATATTGTTATTATATGGAAAACAAGTGTTTCATTTTTAATCAAAAGAAAATTTAATTAAATAATTTTAAAACTTATGCTACGTAAAAATGATGAATACGTAAATTGGTGTTGTTATCACCATGTGCGGGTTTCACAGGCTGTTGTGTGTCGCGCTATTTCGACATTGTTCTGAATGATTATCGGGCAATTTTTTTGTTTTTTAATAAATGTATCTCTGTGTTTTCTAAATAATTAAGAAAAATTAATTTTAAATTATTATTTTATTTTCTTTACTAGAACCATACATTCCACGCACGCAGTAATAAAATTAAATAATCTTTCCTCTTTCATTTCATAATTCGCCCCAAAAAAAAAAAATACGAGAAATAAATCGCAAAACTTCAATAATTAACAAAAAAATATTTCCCTGTTGCCAGAATACACTTAGGAAAATATTTCCTAGCTGCTATAATACTGTCAGTTTCTTTTCATTTCCTTATTCCTAGGAAAAGCCAGAATAGACCATTAGGAAAAATTTTACCCATAAAACATGTAACCAGTTCCTACAAATTGGCAACTGTACAATCAGATCAAAATCAGCGTAAGCCTTCAAGCTCATTTATTATTATTTTTATAGACCAGCATTTTTTTTTTTTTTGGTAAGTATGTTTTCTAGCATGAATAAAAAGGCCATAGTGTAACTAGAGTCGAGCTACTCAGTCACAGACAAAAACGAAATAAGTTAAATTGAACCATAACAAATATCTTCTCCGATACACTTCCAGTAATTACCGATATTAAACCACAACAAGCATATTAATCACCAAAACAGTATTTACAATTTAACAACATCTCCAGCTACAGATTCAAGAGGATGCTATATCAATATTATTTAACAAAGAGTGAGCTGTTTATTAAATTAAAAACCAAATCATTTTCCGATAATGTGTTCTTCCGCGCTCCAACAAATTGAAGAGCTACTCAATAAACTACCACTACATAAAAATGTCATATAAAGCGACAACAGTCTATTCTGAGTAATTTGCAGAACATCTTTCAATTGATGAACACGCAGTTATAGTATTCAGACACAACCCGAAGGAAGAGGTTTTATCGCTATTTATTCATGACTTGGCGATCCTAAGTGTGCAAATTTAGTATCTACAGATGATTTAAAAAATAATTGAAAATTTGTAGCATGCTATTTAACACTTAGCATTAAAAAGCATTTTAGGAAGAAATTACGTAGCGCTCCTATTTTGGTGTATCCAAAGGCGACAAAGTTTAATAATTCCACAAATATCTGTACGGGCAATAGTTTGTTTTTCGAACAGATTATGCGGCTCTCAAATGGTTGATGTAGTTTAAGGAACCCGATGGAAAGGTAGCTAGGTGGATCGAATGACTAGAAGCCTCCACTTTCAAAACTGAACACCGACACGTCATGTTGCACAACAATGCAGATGTATTATCTAGAAAGCCCTGTGCAGTTCAGTGTAATAAATGCGTAAGTGAGGAAGCAATGAACTATTCCAAAAATTATTGCACGAATTCAGTTTGAAGCAGCAAATAGTTGGAATAAGGAACATTTGGAAGGAGTAAGGAAATAAGGATAGAACGCACAGACGATCGCATTGGCATTAAATTGCGTCTCAAAGCGACATTCTTAAAAGTTATTGAGTGCAATGGCACTCGCTGAGAATAGATGATGGAATAAGAAGAGTAAGTAAGAATCTGGGATTCGGCTAACGGCGACAACAATATTCTCGAATAACTCGAGCATATTTGGGAAACAATAAAATATGGCCGGCCTATTTCCAGAAGCCAAGGGTGGTAATCGATACATAATGGTGTGTATTGATTCCTTCAGCAAGTGGTTGGAAATTTATCCAATTGTGAATTAATTGAATTTGCAACTGCACTTGGATCAAGGTAGAAACTTCGACACTCATCCGTATTCCAAGAATGTGTAAAATTCTTAACATTACGTCCAAAAACATCTAACTCAAATTGTACAAGTAACTCAATAAATAACGAATTAAAGATATCGGATTCAACTATGCTTCAGAAGTAAGATTAAAGAAGTTGCCCACATTGATAGATTGCAACGTTACAAGTACAACACCAGGAAAGTGGACGAGTCTGTTAGAGATGAACAGATTTAACCCTCTAATGCTCTAGTCCGCCTCAAGACGGACTTAAACTAAACCGTTCTAATCCACACACGTATATTTTTTTTAACGAAAACAAACATTAAAACTGTAATCGCAATTCCGCTTTATTCATTGGTTTTTTCAGCAATATTCTATTTCGTTTCGTTTTTCCTTTAAATCAGTTCAAAGTGAATTTTTGACGAAAACTGACGGTATAATTATTTGTGTGAAAAACGGGACTTTCAACAATAAAATATTATTAGTAATTTTTATACGATTCTTGTGAAAAAAATACTGGTGAGTAGAAAAAAGAGTTATTTTTTGAACAGTGCATAAAATAACAGAAAATATTACTGTTTGTTATCAATAATACACTATCACCTGAAACCGTCTGTAGGCGGACTCGGGTTTTATGGTCAAAATGCTTGCGCTTACAGTTTTTCGCATGATTTATTCGTGTTATGATTTTCTCTTGTATTTTTTATTGTGTGATCTTTAATTTTTTTTGTTATTAGCCATGGCACATTGTAAAACATATTACGATCTTTCGAGAATGACGGAAGATGATATTATTGATATGATGGAGTCAGTTCCAACTGATGATGAAGAAACTAGAAGTGAAGATGGAGCCGAAGATTTCGATAGTGATGACGATATTGCCGACCCTGATAATGTATTTATTGAGACAGAATTACCCACCGACCAGCAGATTAACACTACACAGAATTGTACTGAAGCAAACCGGATGATTTTGAATAGGAATGACGACGAGGCATGTTCAGCGAACTCTTCTCTACAAGCTCAATCACCTATTGAATCTTATATATTGCAACTTCTTCAGCTACTATCAATCTATCTACTCGACATCCAAATACTTCTCGGTTCAAGAAATGTCCTCAAGAAACTGAATTACAACACGAGGAAGATGTCCCTACTGGTCCTTCTTGTGGTGCATTCAATGGCCATATAAGCGAAGTAAAAAATGACTCACCGGAATTCAAATCGATAATTTGGAAGAAGAAAAAGCTACAACTTCATTTAAATGAAATCATTTTTCATGGTCAAAAGGATTACTGGTGTTGAAAACACCTTATGACTGCTTCCGCTATTTTTTAACCAGTGATTTTCTTCGGTATCTAGCAGATCAAATGAATTTATATGCTCGGCAAACAAATATTGAAACACGATTCATCACTGAAGAATCAGAACTTCTAAAATTTATCGGGATCCTAATTTTTATGTCTGTATATCGGTTTCCAACCGTTCGAGCTTATTGGGGGAGACATTCAATGGAAGCCGTAAGACAATGTATGACTCACCATCGGTTCGAAGAGACGCGTCGTAGGTTGCATTTCAATGATAACTCAGCTGCGATTTCAAAAGATCAACCGGGCTATGATCGGCTGTATAAAATACGACCGCTCATAAAACATTTCAATGGACGATTTGTTTCCATCCCAATGCGCCAGCGTCTCTGTGTTGATGAACAAATGTGTGCCACCAAAATGCGAGAAAATCCGACACGTCAATATATGCCGGCCAAATCACATAAATGGGGAACGAAAATTTTCTCACTTTGCGATTCATCAGGGTATTCCTATGCATTTGAAATTTATTCGGGTGCTGGCGATAATGTAATTTCTGAGAATATATCGGATCTAGGGGCCGCGTCGAATGTCGTTGTTCGTCTGTCAAAAGACATCCCAGATAATATCAACCACATTGTTTATTTCGACAACTTTTATACCTCGCTCGGTTTGCTGGTATATCTTCGAAGTCGTGGCATCTATAGTTTGGGAACAGTGCGAGCAAATCGTGTGCCAAATATCAAACTGTCCTCCGAATTGGAGCTAGCAAAAAACAAAGTTGAGCGTGGATATTCTGAAGAATACGTTGGCACAGCTTATGGTTTGGATATTACCAATGTTTTGTGGCGTGATACAAAAACTATCCGATTACTTTCGACTTACGTTGGGACCAAGCCATTTTTGTCGCGACAACTGGAGCAATCACCTAAAAAGCCATACGAGGGGATCGAAAAAATAAAAAAAAAATATTGAAATCGATTGTCCCGCAATCATTAAGGAATACAACCAGCATATGGGTGGGGTCGATTTAATGGACAGTCTTATTAGCCGCTACCGCATTCGAATGAAGACTAGGAAACGGACAAATCGATTTTTTTTTCACCTATTGGATTTAGCGATGGTCAATGTCTACGTTTTGTATCATCGTCTTCCAGGAAACACTAAAAAACAGCGTCCTGACTTTCGTACTGAAGTAGCAGAAGCCCTTTGTGTGATGGGCACTGTCCAACCAGCGAAACGTGGTCAACCATCTTTTTCGGAATCGCCGCCTCCAGCCAAACCAAAGAAGTCATACATGCCCGTAGACAATTTCAGATACGACCAAATAGGGCATTGGTGTATATTTTTAGATAGATCGGGCAAAAAGATGTGCAAAATGACAAACTGTAAATCTGAAACCCAATCATTTTGCAAAAAATGTAATTTAAATTTATGCAATTCAACCACTCAAAATTGTTTTTTTGAATTCCATAACCGTTAACATGCTGTAAAGTATTATTTTCTAACAATAAATATGTATTCTTAATTCCACTACAAACCATGATTTTTTGTTAACATTCGACCCTAATCCGCCTGTAGGCAGATTTTGATTTTTGCCTGTACAAGGTCAGGATTGTGTTAAATTTAATTTCTGAAATTGGATTTGTGTTTATGGCATTAAAATTACTTTGTTGTGATTTTGTCGCCCCGAAAAAAAATTGTTTCAAGGGTTAAGATGAGGGTACTGTTACGAATTCTGCTCTACACAGATATAACAATCGGGGGTTGAGACCAGGCACGGTAACCAAGAGTTTGAAACTCCTGTTCAAAAAAAATGGTAGGATTTTGGGAACGTGTTCGAGTCATCTAAGTCTTTATAATTTTATTGTTCTGATTTTATCGATGTTGTTCAGATCATTTCTGATCTCGAGAATCAAACAAATGCGGTACATTTCCTCTTCCTTAATAGGACGTAGCATCATGCACACTATTTTACGCTAAAACACGACAAAATTTTGGCTGTCCCGTGTTGTTGATTCACTACTACATTTAATTTTGTTTTGCACGATATTATGCGAGACTTAAAAATGTTAATGTTAGTGTACAATATCGGGTAAACTGTGATCCGCGATGTTATGTCTGCAGAGACTGAGTTTTGCACTTGTATCATCGATCCCAGGTATTTAAACTCATTCACCTTTTCGTATTGTATGTTGCCTGTAAAAAATCCTCAATAGCCATGTTTTTAAAACCGCACTGGTAGTTTCCCAAAATGCACTCGCTGAAAATTGACAACTTGTCAGCAACTACGTTGGCCAAAGCCTTACAGCCGTCTTGACCAAAACTTTTCCGAAGTAGTTGTTACAATCCCAGCTGGTCTTCCTTTTTTATGTAGTGGACAAATTAGAGATATTTTCTGGGATTTTCTCTGTGAACCAAATCATTGAAACCACCTTAATATGCGGTAGACTCGCCGCCGTTCAACATTTCGTTGTAAATGCCTCTGTTTAAATGGGACTACAAATAATTTCACCACTCTGTTAGGACGGTGTTTGTGTACATTTGCAACTCTCCAAATTCGTTGCGAATAGGACTACTACGTGGATGGAAGAACAGTATCTGTTTTTTAAGCTTGCAGTTTCGATTTTAAGCACTTTTTGCTCGTCCCGTTCACGATTCGTCGTTCTCCACAGTCGGTTTGTGTGACTGCCTTGTTGATTAATAGAGGTTCCGTTTGGGGTCTTTTGCTTGAATTGAAGCTAGTCAATTCTTATACAGCCATGTGTTTCTAAGTTTAGATGTAGTTTTACCTAGATTTTTGGTTGAATCATTTGTTATCGCCAATTTTATTATGTTCCACTGTCACTTGATGATGTGTAATGTTCCCCAAATACACGCAAGTTCTTTACAATGGCAATACGTATACATCGACAGATACAACAAATCAGATAATCTCGAACACCGATACACAAGTTTAAATAATTTGGAATGCCGACACGAAATAGTGAATTGTGAATAGTGAATTGTAGAAGGTGCGAAAAAGATAAAAAAATTCGCCGGGCCTATATCCCATTGAAGGTCCTGTTCAATGTTGTCCATCCATAGATGAGAGAGCCTTCTCAACTAGGTTGGGGTCGTTTGCCCGCTTTTCAAAATATCGATTATTAAAATCCAGTTTTTCAAAATACCGACTATCTAAAGCCCATACATTTCTAAATTTCTTGTTATAACTAGAATTCTACATTGGGCGCTTTCAGGTCCCCTATCATGATTAGTAAAATCATCGCCAATTTGATTTAAAAATTTTATAGTGCTAAACATTTTCATAGCGTTGGCCGCGATTTTACTCAACATGTTGCCAACTGTTGGGTGCCCTGAAAGCGCCCATTGTAAGAAATTTGAAATACCAAGCCAATTGAAAGTAGGCCATTTTTTACTAAGGTCGGAATTACCCTATAAAAGATCTTTGACAAAGGTGTTTTGTAAAATATTTGTATCAATTTTTTTTAAACAGTTTTGATCAATAATAGTTCTTGAAAATTACACTACATAAAAGGTTTTATCAAAGTTTTCCTCAAACTTCAGTAAAAATTTAACAACAACGAGCAGCGTGTGCAGCAACATTAGGCGCTTTTATTATTATATCGTTAGAAACAGAAAAAAGAATCTGGGTGAAACCCTAGGTATCGAGACGGGAATTAAACAATGTCCATCAAAATTTATTAAAGGAGCTGCAGACCCGAGAACATGCTACATAAAATATTTAAGGATGGATAAAAATTCACTTAATTTTATTATCTACAAAATTTCGCCGTTAATTAAACGGCAGGAAACATTCTTACGAAATTCAATAACTTTGGAGGACAGACTAGTGGTCACACTTCGCTTTTTAGCAAAATTCATTCGCCTCGTATAACGTATTCTTGAATTAATATTTTTGTAGTTTTTGCCGTCCAATTGTGTTTGGTCTTCATTTTGAATAAGCAAATGTCAAAAATAATTTATCAAATTTACCTGCATGAGGCTAAATTTGATAAAAACATTTTATAAAAGTGATAGTTTTATAAAACATGCATATTACACTATCAAAGAAAATTGATAAAAATGTTTTATAAAACAACTTTGACAAAGATATTTTATAGTGTAGTTCAGGGGCCCAATTTGTGTTTCTATATTTCATCAAAAAAGAAACGGGAGGAGGATGCCCCTAAAAAAAAGAATGAAATCAAAAAAACGTAATCCAATATAAACTATGGGTGCATACAAATCAAATCCATCTTTGTTAAATTCCTAAATAAAATCTGGATACCAAATTCGACAATACTATGGTAAGAAATGACTTAGTTCCATTTAGTATTGCCAGAAACTAATTGTGCATTTACAATTCAAGTCAAAATCCCAATCCAGCTTTTATATGTTAAGATACGGCCTAGTTCCAAACATCATGGACGAATTCCAGAAAATCCGCCAAGTTCATGTACATGAGTGTTCTAATCTAGTTGTATGTAATAAATTTGACCAGGTTGGTTAAAAACTTCCGAAGTTCCATTCAATATGAAGAACAAATGGCCTAAGTTCAATTACGCATTCCTAAAATACGTTCAAAATTCATGTTAGAATTCCAATCTAGACCGGTATGTCATTATGGTTAAGAAATGGCCAAGCCATCCAACATGCCCAAAATCCAGAACTTCTGCCAAAACGGAAGTAAGAATTCATATCCAGCTCTACAATCTAAATTTGATCATGATTAATCATGATAAATTTGATCATGATTAAAATCCATGTACAAATCCAAATCCAATTCTGTATACCAAATTTGACATATTGGTTGAGGAATAGTCAAGTTCTATTGATGATGTAGCAAAATTCCAAAATTTTTGAAATATTATTGTTAAAATGCAATCACACCCCTTAATTTGACCTAGGTCACTCTAGAAACGGTCGAGTTCTTAATAAAAATGATTGTTTTTTTTTTAAATGTGCCTTTTTTGGCAGAAGTTTTTAGATTTTATCAAAATTGCGGTATGTTGTACCATCACTTCGACTCGAAATTCGAAAAAGATGAATCAATAGTCGGCATGTTGTATCATTTTCGATTTTTATCATTTTTTAATCTTGCAATAATTTTTCTAGAATAAAATGTCAGCTACATTTATTATTACTTTGGTTTTGAATGATGAAAGTTTATCATTTATCGCGATTCGAAAATGATATAACATACCGCCATTCGACTTTTTTCGAATTTCGATTCGAAGTGATGGTACAACATACCGCCCCAGGTTTTTAAAAAGTGAGATTTCGAAAAGTTGATACCGATCCCTTCACAACCTTGTTGATTCAATTGTTCCAAAATATTTTTAAACCATGGACTTCTCCCGACACTGAAAAATTCTCGGATTAAATTATAATTGCCCAATGTACCTGTACTCGGCATCTGGCCCTCAGCTATTATTTATTGTCGTTTAAGATTTAAGTTTTGCGTGAACGACAAAGATTCTTCTCTAACCACAAGGTTGTCGCAACGGCAGACAAAATTTTGAAGACAGAAAGGATCACAAGTCTTTGAGTGAAATAAAACAATTAAAATTCTAGCAATTATATTCATTTATTTATCGCATAGTTACTTTTTATTTACTTAAATATTTATTAATTTTTTCTGGGTTTTCAATTTCAGTCTAGTTTAAAAAATATTTTTATTTATACAAATCATAAATTAAATAAATATTATTCTATCTAAATTTTATTTAGTATTTTATTTAATAAATTCTATAATGTTTTAAAGATAGAAAACCATCCATTTACTATTTATTAATAATAATTAATAATTTATTTATTTGTTTAGTACCAAATCGCTGTTTACGTTTTAAAATCTATTTAATATTATTAGAAAGGGGGCCGGGGTCTTCGCATATTAAAATCACTATTGGGGTCTATTTATTCGTTACTGTTAATTATTTATTATAAAATTATGTAACTATTTATTAATTAATATATTATTATTGTTTGTAGTTTTAATTGATTTATGTATATGTATGTTGTTTTACAGATGTAGATTGGCTTATAGATTTTATTTTGATTGTCGTTTTTTATATGAGAATTTAATTCTTTTGGTAAATGAGCGTACGCAGAGGTTTAAATCAAAATAAAATATTTTGCATGGCTGTTTACAATTGTTTAGAGTGCGGTACGTTCATCATAGACTACAATGCCCTCGCTCTCTAAATGCAACGAAGTTAAATTTTGTGATCGTGATCGGCATCGAGCAATTATTGCTGCATTATCATTTCGCATACGGTTACGACGTTTTTTTGTGAAATTAACCTAAAACCAACATTTAAAATTAACGAATATTTAAAATTTTGTGATTAACGGAATACAAACCTGAGCATACAATTCCTCGAGATCATCGACCGTCGAGGCGGGACGTTGCTTTCCATTTTTACCCCAAGACGGTAACGATCGTGTCCGATAGTTCGATTGCTGATCGGAAATTTCCTGATTTGAATCATAAAATGAATTAACAGCCCACATTGATTTATGCGTCTCGGGAATACAGTGTGCGGATGCTGATTGCTGTAAATTACATTGGGACGAAGCGATAGCCGCACCATCTTGCATTTGTTGCTGTTGGTCGTGTGCACTATTTATACGATTATTGCTACTACTAATTTGATGATTTTTCGAATTAATTAAATTATTTATACAGTGACCGGAACAATTGACGGTTTGATGATAAATTTCACCATTTATCATCATTAACGAGGCAGATGGTTGATAATGGTGATGTTGTTGCTGATGGTACTGATGTTGCTGCATTTGTTGCGGCTGCTGATGATATTTATTTTGCATATGATGATTATGATGGTGAGATTGTTGTTGTTGCTGCTGGTGCTGTTGAGATGCCATTGTATTGTCGCCTAGACGGCCAATCGACGATGATGAATATGAATTTTTTGCCGTACCAATCGATGACGATGATATTGTATTATGATTGTGATGGCTGCCAAACGGTGTCTGGCTTAAGTATTTATGTTGACGCGGCAATAAATAAAAGTAAAAAAATAACGTTACCAGTATTAGGAGGAATATAATTCCGCAACCGATAATGATTCCCCAAACAATAAATGGCAGACCCAAGAATATATTTGAGGGTGGTTCAGCCTCTTCAATTGGTGGCCACATTCGTGCTGTTAATGTTACCGTTGATTGATGGAGCAGTAATTTTCCACCATTTGGTTGTGTTATATTCTCGTTTGTGGTCGCTAAATTGTTTGGAACCGAATTCTCCTCTTGTGGCCCTGAAATGAAAATAAAATATTTTTTTATTTTATGAAAATTCACTTTTAATGGGTCGTTTTTTAAGAAGCCACTATAAAATGATTCAAACTACATAAAAAATGAAATAAATTTTAATGTCAGGTGGTAGAATTTCAAATTGGTTTTGTTGTCATTCAAAACTAATGTCCTACAAATCGTTGAATTTGAAGGTCAAGGAGCAAACAAAAAAGCGCTAAATAGTCAAATTTATAAAAGATACTTGGTGGAAAGTAGATGATCTGCATCATAGAATTTTTTCCCTCAAGTTCTAATCTTACATACAATTATTATTAAGGAGAACATGAATAAGGAGATAAACCTAAAGCTGGTTTTTGCAAAATCGAATTATAGGGAACTTACTTACGTAAATGTTCCAGCATATCGTTAATTTTTTCAGTTACTGGTAATACCTGAATTCTACCAATTAAAAAAAAAATAATGAGGACATGCATGGTTACTGTTCTAAACGGTTATTTTGTTTTTGATTAAACACAAAACAATATGTAACTCCTGGAAAAGAGGATTGGTAAAGTCTTATGGGAGAGGGAACTGATCGGAAACGATTAAAAGGATTCAAGAGAAATACAACAACTGTATTGAAGAATTACACCGGCGTCTGAATAATGAGCCTCTTCACCCCAACGCCACTTATAACGTCACAAAACCACGACCTATCGACCGTTTACCAAAGAAAACAACACGGTGGACAAATCTAACTTCGAAGTTAATACTAACAGCGGAAATCAGTAATCAGTGGCGATAGAAGTACTAAACAAAATATTCAGAAGGGAAACACGTTTTGATTCGTCAAATATATCAGAAGCTGGCATCAATAAAGCAGGTTTTGAATTACAATACTTACTCGAATGAGTACATAAAATTCGATGATATGGCACAACACAACCGATGCAATACTTCTGAGAAAACTACCCTTTGCAACGTTGCACGGATAACGTAGATACCATCCTAATTATGTTGCAGCAATGTCATAAGGAGTAAACTACAACGACAGCTCGTAATGTTCAGTTACCAATACTGCAAATAACATTCCACCAAAACTGCTACGAGCAGTCGAGTCTATCTAATGACATCTTCACGCGTATGATTAATCAGAATAACCAACTGACTGATAAAATGAAAATTGCACACTAAAGTTGCATTTTCAAAACTAGACGGGCCAGCTCATTAGTTATTTGCTAATGATAGTTGAAAACTATAAAGTGGCATGAAGATTGTCATTGTCATTGTTGTTATGGACGTATTTTTTGTGAGAATGCCACCCAGGCCGAGCCTATATCCGATTCCCACTGTGTCATTTGTATTCTGTGCTTTTGGTCCTAGTTCAGTATGCATGGCCAGGTTAAAACCTGTTTCCACCCCTACCGCTTGAAGGTATTGTCACAGAAATATTTGCGCGTACCGGCGTGATTAACAGTTGAGATAACAATTGAATAGAATGTGGTCAGTCATTTCCGCTCTATAACCACATTCGCAGCTACTTGCATCTGATAGACCATAACTATGCATGTCGACTGCGATAGCGTTTGTGTAAACGGGTTTCATCTGTCTTACTAAGTTGCTATGCAGGCTTACTCAGGATATTCGGCCTTATTTGATTGCCTAGACTGTGAACGTTTCCGTAACTAACCACAGTATTTTGTTTCAAACCCCACTTTTCATTAGATAACCTTTTCAACACAAAGAAAACTTTTTTACTCCTCCTGCAACTCTTTTCATGTGCGAGGTTACACCGAGAAGATATTAATTAACTCCTAAAAACTTTACCGATGACACAATCTGAATTCTTCTTCCACCAATAGCCAGCAAAAGTGGTCTCCTGGATTTCAAGTGAACCTATCAGTTGGATCATTACGGTTTTGAAGGAGGATAGCTCCATTTTGTTGCTATTACACCAATTTACCATCCTGTCTATGGCGCTCTTCGCTTTCTCCTAAATACTCAGTCTTGAATTGTCGGCAAAGAGCATGACTTTGTAATAGGCGAATGCTACTTCTTGAACATCATCCTGCATACTACTGTTGCAATATTTTTTTATTTATTTATTTTTACTCTTAAATGAGTAGGCAAATTGTTAAATAATATTCCACTAATAATGTAAAATAGTTTTAATACCTTAAAAACATATAATGTTGTAACGGCAATATCTCTAACGATTGAAATATAGGCCAAGAAGGGTCTTGAGTAGCTTTAAAACCCATAATACGAATTATATGCTTCTGTCGCACATACACCGGGTTTAAAATAGTCTGACATGCCCCACCCCAACAAGATACATATTGGAGGATTGAGTCAACCAAATCACAATACACAATGCGCAGGAGATAATGTGGACAATATAATCGTAGGACATACATTTTCCTTGCAACCAATAAAAGTCTATTTTTCAAGCTTTCGACTTAAGACTTCCAGTTCAGCTTTTCATCTATTATAATACCCAAATATCTAAATTCACTTACTTGGTTAACCTGAAAGCAACCAGTTGAGGCCCATGGAATATTACTATTACAGCCGAACTCATGATATGTAGTTAACAGGACATGCTGATGAGTTTCGTTGTTTGAAATGCATGAATTTAGTTTTATCACTTAACAGAAAGTTATGTGCTTTCAGCCAAATCGATAATGATACTAAATCTTTTTCGATGCAATTAATATTGTATGAAATATCGAGACCGGAGTATGTAAAAGATACATCGTCAGCCACAGGAGTATGGGACCCATTGAAATTCTATGAAAATGTTCCATTAATGTAGACTAAAAATAGCAATGGTCCTAACACCGAACCCTGTGGCACCCCAATCTTGATTTATAATTCATTACTCAACTGTCCGTTTACTCTAACACATCAAGTTCGACCACTTAAGTACGAGCTAAACTACTTCTGAATCGTCTCGCGGAAACCAGCAGGACAATTTCTTTAATAAATGGTATGATCAAATCTATGAAAAGCCTTTGTCATATCAATGAATAAAGCTGAGACAGTTTGGCCATTATCCAAATGGTCAGTTATTTGATCCAGAAAAGATAAAAGTTTCCTTTCAGTGTTCCTGTTTTGTCTGAACCCGTATTGCGATGCGGAGAGTAAGTTATTACCATTTAAAATGTTTTTCAAATATTTTTCAAATATTTTCGAAAATACAGACAGAAGTGAAATCGGGCGATAATTGTTAATACACGATTTATCACCTTTTTTTAAAATTGGAATAACTACAGCTTTTTGAGATCAACGGAAACGATCCTGTTTCCACTAATAACAGGCAAGTGGCTTTATGATACTATTGGTTATACCATCTATTCTAGGAGAAGATTTTTTTTTCATGGAATTTATCACATAATATAATTCACACGGCATGATGAGCGAGAAATAAAAACTGTTTACTGTGTTATTACTATCCATAATTAGTCGTTCCTTGCCAGTAGTTGCTAAATCAACTGTTGAGATGTTATTACACTCGTAAAAAATACATTAAATTCATTGGCAATTGCACCTGGATCTGATACACTGTATCCTGACTGAGAATTTATGTCTTTAATATCATTTGACACTGGATGCCCGGTTATAATTTTGTTAACGGTTTTCCAGTTCTTGCGATCACTTTTACCATTAAGACGAAATTGATTTTTGTAATATTGTTTTTTGGATAAATCTTTATTTCGGTGTACACAACTTCAAGCTGTAGTTTCGTAATCTAGCATTAGTAGGATGTTTTTTAACTAATTGACAAAACTTATTTCGTTTGCAATTTAGTAGATAATTGAACATCCACACATTCAATTTATGTAATTTTGATCTAGTTACTTGACTTGTGCAGCTACTAAGATGGTTAGAGAAAATTTCTATGAAATTTTCAAACGCTACTGATGTATCTTTACAACTAAGAACCGCGCCCCATTTTTCAAATGTGAGTAAATTTTTTAGTTTACTGTAATCAGTAAGGGAAAGTACCCACTTTTTTTTTATTTTTTTGAGGGGACTGAGAGCAAATCTGGATCATAGTTCAACATCTAGAAGACAGTGGTCTGTAACTCGCAAATTTAATACCGTACATGTAACCTTTTGAAAATGTCTCTGGTCGAGTCGGTAAGGTACATTATCAATACATGTAGCAGAGCTGTTTGTAATACGTGTAGGTTCAGTGATTAATATGTCAAGACCATAATTGGACAATAAAACTAGAAAATTATCAAGCTCGGAATTAGTATGTAAAAAATCGATATTAAATTCACCCATAATTAAGAGATTAGTATGCGATAAATTCCTTAGAAGGTTCGTAAAATCGTCAAGCAACATTGAGAAACTCAGATAACCGAATCTATATAGGCTTAGTACACACATCAATTTAGAGTTAATTGAGAAAGTTACGCCTAGCGCGTTGACGCTTGGATAATAAATATTAAAATGCTTGCAATTCAAGTTATTCACAGCGTAGATTGCCACTCCATATTCCAGAGGTGCGAGCCGCCACAGATTATTAAAACCTCCAGATACATCCAGAAATACTTCTAAGACATAATTTTGACCTTTGCTATGTAGACCATTTTCATCATAGCGTCCTGTGTGAACCTATTTTCTCTGACCTTGAACTGCTTATTGCTGTATCTTCCGCTCCCCTAGAATATGTTCAACAATCTGCCTGTGTCTCTTTCCTCGCAATCATTAGACAAGAGAGAATTCAGTAGACATTCAATAGTGTCTTCCCAACTTATTCCGTCTACCAATGGACTAAGTACATCAATGTTTTTAAGTATTCCTGTGCTGAATTGGTAAATGAAGCCCCACGGTTCTGCCTTACCACGTTCCGTAATAAATTGCTCTAAGCTATAATTTGGCTTGATAAAATAACACTTTAAATGTATTCATTACGGCACGACACATAATGTTGTTTCTTTGCGCACGTAACAAAGGGTTTAATTTTCTTTGGTGAAACATTCGGGGCTTGTGAACTCTATAGTACGGTTGATGATAAGATCCTTTGACCACCAGCATGTTTTCGAGGTAAACATTTGTTGCATATACTAGTTATTGTTTTGGCCAAAACCCGCTATATTCTGTCAATATTATCATCAGATGATACGTTTAATTGGCTGGATATCCCTTGCCATTTTATTCCCAGCAGACTGGAGAACCTAAGATATTCAAAGTTCCATACAATCCGAAAGAAGACAAATTCAAATTCAACGTAGAAAAACTACAAATAACTAGTACCCAAGCAACCCTACGATCATTATTAGCGGATTCGTCTATGCTGTTCGATCTCGTAGGCGAGTGGTGGGTGATCTCTGAATAACTCGGCTGATATGGCATTACATAGCATAACAACAAAATAGCTTGTTATAACTGATAGTTATGGAGCAATTTGCCATCCTTTCTCCACGCTATGCCACCTCAACTGGGAACAAATATGGAAAAGGGAAATTGAAAAATTCCGCACAGCAGAATTTACCGGCAGAAACATAAAAGCTAGTAACATATTTAAGGTGTAAATATTCAATCCTCGATGGTGGATGGTACACTCTGTGATTGAGAAATCTGCTTTCACAACAAACAATGCAACACGTTGCAACACCTATGTTGCAATAATAACACTCCCGGTCGAATCAGCAAATACAATAGCCCTTGACGAAAACCAAATGGCATTTCATATTACCATTAAGCTTCATTTCGGTGGCTTATGGGAAGTCTGAATTAAATCTGTAAAACTTCACCTAAAGAGGGTTTAAGGAGAAACTAGGACTCTTAACCTAACTGGAGGCGTGTTCACTAACACGTTTTAAAAACGATGGTCAGCGGAATATCGTCACAAATTGCAGCAAAGAAACCGATGGAAGAATGTGCAGCCAAGTTTAATGGTAAACGATCTAGCAAATGAATAATTTGGAGATTTTCTATTGCCCATCACCGATTATTTTATGTGTATTAGCGCATCCATTTAAATGGAAATGAGTCTCATTACCAATTATGATATTTTCATGAAAACTGGGATGCTTGCACGCCAGCTCTAGCGATTAACTGAATTGTATATGAAATTTATATTCGTAATTTCCCACAAAGTTGTTAGATTAGGTCCAATTTGCTATATTTAGGACAACATCCTTCTTGTTATGAACAGATGAAAGTGGATATCTTTTCGAAATGCAGACATCGATTATAGGGTTTGTTTCTCGGGATTTCGTGTCAATTTTTTATCAGATGAAACATTTTCTATTTTAATCACTCTGCTGTTTGGTCGGTAGATATTAAATACCACTGGTCATAAACTGCGAATTGAGTTTCAACGTGAAGATGGCGCTAAATCAAGATACTCGTTAAAAATCGAATACGCAACATGCCTGCCAAATTAATACTGAGTTGGATGCCGTTTAGTTAGCGCTTTGTTCCTACATTTCCCGCCGTGAAAATACGGAAAGCACATTTTTCGTAAAAAAACGAAGGCGGTCTATCCACCTGGAAGGTGATGATGACTGTTTTTAATTGAAGTCATTATTTGCTCATAAAATGGTCTCATTTTGAAGGAAATAAAGTTGTTTTACACCAAGATTACACTTTTCTTTGCCATGTAATTTTTTAAGTTAATGTTTGGTTCAGAGAGAATTTTATTTGTGACCATACATTTTCTAAACGCCACACAATTAAAAAGAAGGAATATATTATCAATAATGCAAGCATACAACATCTCAATGTTTTTCTTTACTTAAACCACCACAAAATTTATAAAATCGACAGTAATGCTAGATTTGTGAAATTAATACCATCAGCTGCAAACTATTTACCAAACTCATATACAAATGTCAAAATTTCACTTGAAATTTTGAATGAAGGCTCTTTTCGAAATGATCACGTATTTGTGGGACATACTTATTCAAATAAGTATGCTCGCGAGGTCACTCACAGTTCGGATAGTTTTGCATATTAATTTAAAATGGCGGCAAATAAATAAATAAGTATGAAATAAATAGCCGTTTTGAAAAACGCCGAAGATTATTTTGTGTAAAATAAATTCGGAGAGCTTTTGCGCGCCATCTTTTATGTGTAGAACAAACCTGGCTGTTACGCTCCTGAGCTGAGAACTACAAAATGAAAATATGAGAAAGAATTATTTAAACAAACTCGATATCGTTCCTCACGCTCCTCAAGTACAGCACTTCACCGTATCATAACGCTTTAATTATTGAATTATTTTCTATATATTTTATTTCATGATCATGACTAATATTATTAGTTGAAGGAGACGACATTGCTTTCTGGCACAGAGTCAAAATATTAACTTATTATTTCCTTGAGACAAGATTAGCGTCCTAATAAATATCTCAAATACAAATGGTAAAGAAAGTTTGTAATAAATTCAATCGATACTTGGAATGTTATAAATCGAGTTTGAAATGTAAATTTAACCGACCAAATGGCACAGTGGTTAAAGCTTTGGCGTTTGGATCGGGAGGTACCGGGTTCGAATCCCGATAGGGGCAGGATGCAAAGGGAATTTTCATCTACAGATTACGATCTGTGATGAAATGGAACACATCTATGACCCCCTGTCGGAGTGCAAAACTCATGGGCCGACCCATCTTCCATGCCAGTATAGGCTGGCATGGAGCTTGCAATGTGCAGATGGTTATAAAAATCGGACCTATAGCCGTACGTCTTCGATTTGGCAAATGATGCGTAAAGTAAGACGGAAAAATAAACCGCGAAAGAGCAGGGAGTGCTTCGGCCCCAAAACAGATGGCATGGACTAAAAACAAAAAAAAAAAAAAAAAAAAAAAAAAAAATGTAAATTTATCAAAGTTTTTATTATTTCTAAAAGTATCTGCTCATGAATACTTGAAATTATAACAAGATACAAGAATAACAGTCAGCATTATAGATAATGTCAAAGATATTGAATTATTTTAGATATCATGATATTTTATGTGGTTAAAAAACTTTTTATATTCCCGTACTATTCAGTACTTATACATATTCTTACAGTTATGCTGACATTGAAATTCTCAACACTAAGATATCTACCTCTACAACTTTTCACTAGTTCTGTTGTTTGAATGCGGGAACCACCTAATTTATTACCTAATCTAATTGTATAAGGTGATAGTAGAAACTGGGCGATCAGCCAGATTTACAATTGGTTACATTATGGTGTACATAAATAATAATTCCAGACATTTTACGAGACAAACTAAATTGGATAATTTAGAAAACTTGTACGATGATGGTTTGCAGTTAATACGGTTTGCAACTCGTTTGAGACATTGTTAGGTGTTTGGAATACGCAAAAAAAATATATATATTCTGGCAATCTGGTATAACTCAATTTACCATGGCAAAGTGCTCCGTACGTCTGATGTGCATAAAAATTAAAGGTTGCATAACGCATACCCGCATACACCGCATAATGCATTACCTTGTCTTACCGGCAACCAAGGCATCAAACCCCAATCCGCCAGAACAAATGAAGATTGATCCATCATTCTATCAGCACACAAATCAATTACATAAGCCGCTAACCCAAGAAATTCACCAAGACCAACAAACATTCAAGAGCGACAGTTCATCATCACAATTAGGGAACATTAGGGAGTTTAGCATACAGAAACTCAGGAAGAGAAGGATGTTTGGTCCTCCTTTTCCTGAGTTTCTATAGGTATAACACCAATAGATACTACTGCTACAAAATCATACCCCTATCCGGTTAGCATGAAAAACGAGGTAGAGGAGCAAATTGGTCAACTTCTGGAAAATGAGATAATACAGCCTTCGGAGAGCCTAAAACTCCCCAATCTGGATAGTGGGCACAAACACGGTCGCTTACGATACACAAAAATACAAAATGGTTATTGACTTCAAATGTCTGAATGCCGTCACCATATCAGATACCTACTCAATTCCGGACATCGCTAAGACGCTAACACGATCGCAAACCTTGGTAACTCACAGTTCTTTACCACAATCGATCTTACCTCGGGATTCCACCAGATTAAAATGAAGGAAACCGACTTCTTACTTCGGAGACAGAGCATACATAACTAACCTCAAATTAGGTTCACAAATTAAGTGATTCGCTTTCCGGTAGGTAGAGGGACCAAGCTAATAGCAGCTTCATAGCGAACGTAGTTCATAATAGCTTTCTTCCCATTAATATGGCTCAGAGGGGCTACAGGCTCGGGTCCGATGAAATCCTGATGCAAACCTATATCTTGGCCAAAGAATCAGCCACTACATTTCCCTCAATATCACAATGAGCCGGTACCCACATAACCTTGTCCTTAACCAGTTAGTTTAAAAGTAGTCGAAGTGGTCACAGGATTCCTCAATGCATTGAGTACATTGAGCATAACTTTACTATTCGTACACAAAATAATATTTTCATCTGAAACAGCGAGATCAACTTGGCCTGGAACAGCGTGCGTCTTACACCCAGACTGCTGTAAGATTGTAGATCCATTAAAGGACAGTAGGTTCCAAAACCAGCACCTAATTGCTGCGAGGGAGAGCCTTTTGCGTAGAAAACTAACGACTCAGGCACCCGCCTAATGAAGTTTTGGGACAACTAAAGGTCTCCCGATTGATAAACCACTGAGATGGAATTTTCGAAGTCGAATTCTGGTAACAGTTTTTCATTAACCATTATGATTTCTGAAACTGAAAATTTGAAACTACGGGTCACAGGAGCGATTTGAAACTAAACATCCGCATTTTGGAAGTCAAACCCCAGGACTTCTCAAATAATGTTCTTCCAGGAAAGTTTACTGTCTAAGATGGATTAATGCGCAAACCTTTTTCAAGGCACCACAACCCTACAACTTGTAGAGCGCGCTGAATTAAGTCAGATAGGATTGTTAAGTGCCTACCTGAAACAGTGTTGATCATAGATCATCAGTATATAGCTCTGAACAATAAAGACAAATTGGTGTCAGCAATCACCAAGAGCCCCAATAGAGGTGATAAAATACCTCTTGAGTGCAATCTTTGGAGTCTTTAACGGAGGCTGAAGGACAATGCAGCTCAACCTCAGCAAAGAGAGACCTGAGCATGCAATCCTCGATAATGGTATAGAAAACGAGCTGCTATCGTACGCACCTTCAATATCGAGGAACGCGCCCACCAGTTAGACACAAGATTTTCCAACTCTGTAAGCATGCTGCATGCTACAGAGTGGGAAATTTGAAAAATGACGATCTCTGATAAATTTGGCGACAATTATCTCATGAGACTTGAGAAAGGTTGAGGAGAGACTAATAGGCCTAATTGCTATAGGGTCAGTGTAAGCCGACCTACTAGCTTTAGGGATGAAAATAACTTTGCTTCTGCTACAAGATTGCAGGATAATTCCGAAAGCCGTGCAAGCTTAAAAATGTTGGAGTAAGTGATACCGAAGGAGAAGGAATCCGTTTTGTAATTCAGCTGAAAGGTCCCCACCAGGACCGCCTTATATGGCTCAAAGTAGAAAATACACCAGCGCAAGACTTCGAGATGAGTGACTAACCTGTGGGCTAAGACTCACTCAGGTGGCTTAGAAGTAGCATTGTGTTCTCCGGAATCAACAGATTCAGAGTTAATAAAGTCGTAACCGGGAAAATAAACATTCAGTATAATTCCTTAATTTCCCTATTGAAGAAAGTCAATCTGCCATGACGGAGTCACAGTACATCTGGAGTGCAAGAATCAATCTTAGACCTATTAAGTCTATATACCGATTCCGGAAAGTCGTAAGCTTTTCACTTGCATCTGTGATCCAATCAGCGTTATGAATGAAACATTTTTATATTCTCAGTCTTGAGTCAACCTAAGACGGAAAATTTAAAAAAAGAAACTTAATTCCTAGATCGTATCATTTCAAACCTAGGCATTAAGGCCGACCCAAAGAAGGTGGCATCTATTCAAAATCTAAAAACAAAGAGATGAGGAAATAAAAACATTCATCGAGCTAGCATCGTACTATAGGCGTTACATTAAGGACTATGCAAAGGTAGCGAAACCTTACTAAAGGTGAAAATACTCAGTCAAGGAACGTAAAAATCGATATAACCTATCGGAAATGCTGATATTTCCCGATTTTAATAAACTCTTCAACCTGACTACTATCTGTCGTCTCAAATATGGCAGTAGACGCCGTACTACACAGGGAGATGTCGGTGAACTAGACCTATTATGTACATCCCCAGGTCTTTAAACAAAACTGATGAGAGTTATGCAGTCAACGAAAAATGTAGGCTATTTGGCTTAAAATATTAACTAACAAATTGCATCTGATCTAAAGTTTAATTACAAAACATCCTTTTTTCATCCTTATCCTTCCTTTTTTATGCAGCATTATGAAAATTGCTTAACTCATTGTCCACTAGTACTTTTCCTTTGGTCATACTTATGTAACGATTTATGGCAAAATTTTGTTAAGAACTCATAATTTCCACATGACTAGGACTGTTTGGCTCTGGAAAGTTAGCCAACAATATTTTCGCAAGCCCAACGATCAGAATCGTTTGGTCATCAGCCATTAGGAGCTTTCAGATCCGCCAATTGTTGCCAACATGTTGAGGTCTGCAAAATATATGGCGACACATGCATTATTAGCAATCAGTAGTCTTATCGCAGAATTTTGGAAAATTAATTGTTATTATTTACTTGTGCTTACGAATGTACCGTTATTAACGATAGAACATAATGATAATTAGAATAAAATTACAGTTTTCAGAAATGCATCTAATCAGTCTCGTTTATATTCGAACACTCATTCTGGCCAAATTGTTTTCATTTTGTCATCCCAACGTAACGATTTTTTGAAGAACTTCAATTAGAATTCAACAATTTTCCACTAACACGATCCTTTGCTTTACCCATCTATATTTTAGTGGCTTTGGCTATCTATATTTTAGTGATCTAGTTGAACAACAAATGAACCAACGATCCCGATTTATAAAAATATTACCGGAAAAATATTAAAGTTATGAACACAGAACAACACAGGCATTAAAAGTTTGTTTTATCCAAATGGCCTATTCCAATTATATTTATTGTTTGTTTATTTTACAAAACGAAATTGGTTTTCACAATAAAAAACTACACATTCGTGACCAAAACGATAAAATCTGGTGACGAATCTTGCTACCGATTAGCTACCGCAATTTGAGCAACAGGAACCCCAAAAACAAACTTACGTCGAATTGCAAGAAATAAACAAAACGAATTAGCGCTTACGATCTCTTCATACAAATTGAAATAAATGCCAAAATTAATAATTCAAATGGATTTAAGTGAGTTTGTTAGTTGTTGATTTAATTGAGTTGTCTCCGGTAAAAAAGAATTGAACGGGTGGATGATTCAGTATACGCTATCTGTCAATATAATGCTGCTAATTTAAAAATTCGTTCAATCACTTTGGCGATTTGTAAAATTCTTACTAAAGGCATCTTATATGTATATAAAATTTTAAATCTTTTCAAACAAGATCCTTATCATTAAATGGAAATTTTACTCCGTCCCTTATTACACATGAAAAATCTTACTTCACTTGCTGGCCATACACGATTCAGATAGTGAATTATTATACTCCTACAACCTATTCACTATAATAACCTACACATACACATCCTTTAAATTACAACTTTTTAATAATAAACATTTTCAGAACAATTCACATTAATTAACTTATAAAATCAACAGTTATAATCACAAAACAGTTCACACGATATAAATCCCCTTTTATAATGAGTTTTTTCGGGAAATGATCAAATATCAAAATATGATGTACACAAGCATATAATAAATATAATAATAAACATTAACTATTTATACACAACACTAATTAATTTAATTAATATTTTTTTACGAGGCAGTCGAATAATAATTAATTATGTTATATATGAATATCACACATGGACAGAGAAAACAATACTGACTTCGGATACGGATTGGGACGACTGGCATTGGAATTGCGTATACGTTTATTTGTGGTGTGTAATTGTGTATATGGTTTGTTGTATACAGTCAAAACAATCACATAATAATTAAATTGCAATATTACCTGTTTTGTAATTAGTATTAATTATGTCATCAATTTTCATTGTGTTTGTGTTTTATATTTATGATTAATCAAAATAATAGAAAAAATTATATAATTTTGATTTATCCTCTACTACTATCATTTGTATAACAGAAATTTTAATAGTGATGTGTGTCTTGGCTAAATATATTTGATTTGTTGTAAATTTTCGTATAAACTTGTATTTTCGGTTCGTTCTGATATTAAATATTGAACTAAAAATATATGTAAATAAAAAATAAATGTAATTAAGTTGCAAATTAAATGTTTGTTTGGGCAATGTGCATACGAAATATTTGACATGTATAACAGTTTTATTCATATAATTTTTAGTTTGTGACTTTACTAAAATAATAAAAATTGGAAAATCTCTAGCTAGAGTTGTCCTCTTTCGCTCTAATTACTTACATTTAATTAAAACAAAATTTATCTTAATTCCAAAAATAACAAAATTAAAAATGATATAATTTATGTATAATTATATATATAGATATGATTCAAACAAATCTAATTAAATTAAATTAATTAAAATTCTTGTGATTTTTACTATTTCATTTCGTTATCGATTTTTCCATTATCACATCAGTTCCACAATTTTTTTTTTTTTTATTAGTATTAACTTTAATTATTTTTAAATAATATAGTTTCTGTCCAGTATTTTACACAGACCACACTAAACACACATTATTATACTTTATATTGTATTGTGGGAAAACACTTCAAATAAATAAAGTTTACTAAATAAATAAAAAATAAATTAAAAATTGAAAAATTAAAATAAAAAATTGATAAATTTTCAGACAGAATGAACAAACTGAAAATGAAAATAAAATGCGAGTTCGGTTTATGTAGAATAGTTTTTACAGGGGAAAACTCATTGGAAATTATTTGGGTTTTGTTTTCGTTGATTTTGGTGAGCAAACAGTACATGTACTCGTATGATGTTGCGAATGAGTAATATATTCGATTTTCCCCTTTATTTTAAGGAAAATATACGAACTTTAACAGGGGAAATTTGTTTTGTTTTAATATTATTAGGACAACATACGAGTATAATGTGGAAATAATTGAATATTAAAAATCGATATTTGAATGTTGAATTTCATTTTTGTTGAATTAAGGGGCTTTAGTATGGCAACAAATTAACTCAGTCGGGCATAACGTACTCGATATATTTTAATTTTTGTCAAACAGTTTTTGTAAATACATATTTTGATATTTTCGATGCGGCTAATAAATTGCTTTCCTTCCAATTTTATCAAGGAGATATGTGTATGCTTTTCATAATCATGGATTTTTTTTTAAATATTAGTTGGGGATGTTAAATTCAACTTATTTTGATATTTTATTATTTATTTCGGAATGAAAATATTCCGAAAGAAAATATTAATAAATAAGAACAAAAAAACGTATTAATGTTTATATTTAATAATATATCGTTCTTTTTGAGGCATCCAGTATGTTTTATCACAATAGCCACTTACAAATATTAGGCAAGCGTTTTTGATAGTAGATTCGCTCTCTGTGGGATCCAAATGTAACATCCAGATTTCAGTGAGGTCTAATCGCCTGGCGACTCAAAAGTGAGAATAATAATAGAGGAATAATTGGAATTAAAAAGTGATATAAGAACTGCAATACCATGAAATAAAAATGAATCTATACCAATTTTATTGTCAAAATTAATTTGGATTAGTGACATTAAAGGTGTTCTGTTCCCATTGATACACCTAAGCAATATACTCGTAGTTGGGATTACCATATAGCAACATATTATACATCTCTGAGTGTATAGATCATTTTAAGTTTTCATGTTCATTTAAGTATGACAGCATTACGATAGCCCACTCATTGCCATGGATTGAAATAGAAATGCTTTGCTTATCAAACTTTGATTAAAGTAAAACGAAAACATGAATTGATTCAATGTCAGCATTTCGCTGCTCAGAATTGCGAATCCTTTCGGAAACTGCCAGTGTTTTTGATCTGAAACAAACATTTTCAGCGCCTAAATCAAGGCAAAAACGGGAAATTTAGAAGCAAGGCAGCAAACAGGAAATTCAGAAAAATATCAAAAATATTTTATCTAAATTAATACATAGAATATGATTCATAAGATGCCAACCTAAGCAGTGAACACAAATGGCGTATTTTGTTAGAAAATAAATCATTTTTGCTTTAGCTTTATTCGGCGCTGGATAAATTTAGCGCTGCAAAAATTATTTAAAATTCTTTTGAATAATTTTATAAAATTATATTTGGGAATTCATATTATACAACAATTATATTGTATATAATTGTAAAAATAATTATATTAAACACTGTATAATTATAGAAATTTATATATTATTCATAATATATGGATGAAGAAAATATATTAATTAATTAATTCAGTAAAATTATTAAAAATTACTTGCACTGGAATTTGAAACCAGAGTGAATGAGATGAAAAATTTGTAAGAATAAAAATTTAGTGAGTTGTCATATAATTCACTAGAGTTACGATTAAGCGGTTGCTCTACATGTATAGAACACAAATTGTAATCGTTACGTATTAATATTCAGTCGCCATGGCCTGATGAGATGATTGAATTTTTTCATGATCTTATCAGATCAAAACTGGATATTACTTCTGTTACAAAAACTTCATCGAAAATTTAAGCTTAAAATAATTTGTTTAAAAATATATATCTTGAAATCTAGTGGATATTCAGCTAAGGCAAATCTGCATTATCTTCAGGTAAAGCTAAATTTTAAAATGCTTTAGTTTTTGCTTTAGCCATGGTGGTATTGATGTAATCGTGCCATAGAAATAGATTATATAGAATGGCCCGTTCCACACTCTACTTCTTTGAAGTACTACTTCTTACTTCAAAATAAGTCGTAATAGATATTTTATTGCTAATTTAAAACCTTATTTTATATTTAAACACAAAAATTTTTGTATTGTTTTATTCTGCTCTCTTGAAAATAAAATTTAAACTAAAATCTACATCTCAAGAATGGCCTCTAATTTTTTTTATTTCATTTCTATTAAGTTACAGCTGCTTCACCGAAAAAAGTTTTGTTGAAAAACGAGTCGCAATTAAACCCGGTTTTATAGGTAAACAGGGTAACTTCAATTCAATGAAATTGTAAGTTAAGTGTGGAACGGGCCAAGCACAAATTCGGAGGGTAAAAGAGAAAGCGAATAAATCAACAGGGCCCTATTTAGAATTCTTTCGACCGAATGCAATGAAGTTTCTAAGTTAAAATTAAAAAAATATATAAATTGAGTTAAATTTTTATTCATCCAATACAAAAATTAATTATTTTTTCCTTAAGGACAATATATTGTAGATTTAAACCTGTGAATATCCAAATAGTTATTGGTCCTATTTAACTTAATATGATTTTCATTGCTGTCAAATTTAGTCGCTGGTTCGTTAATCAACAAGAAGAGAATGACTCGTTTCTTAATAATAGTAATTAGTTTTTATTTATGTTTCCTCTAATTGAAAACTTTAAAAATTAAATTAAATTTTAGAATTTTAATTGTATATAATAATTATATAGTGTGTTAGTGTTAGTATTAATAAAATAATTAATATAATTGTGTAAATATATAAGCATGGTGGATAATTTGTCTTACGACGATCAACTGTATTGATTCTTAAAACATTTCAATATTTATGTATACTATATAGTTTTAGAAAATAATTGTATATTAAGTGTGGTAAACATTATTTGTATATTTTGTGATTTTAAAGCTTGCTTTCGTAAAATCGGATATTTTTTAAAAAGGGTTCTTGAATCTTGAATTTCTAAGAAATATCTATCATTTAATTCGAATTTATTAAAATAAAACTAAAAATTTAAAAGTACATATTTAAAAATGATATTATTAAGTGTATGACTTAATTTTTACAGATTTTTCAGCAAATTTGCATTATCAAGCAACATAAATAGACGAATTATTTCTGGTTAAATAAAAGTTTTTTATTTAAATTAAAATTAAGCAACTAGATAGTGTTTTTATTTATTATCAAACTATTACCAAGTGCGACCAAACATTACAACGTGTCATTTTTTACACACACATTTGTCTGGGTTGGACTTAAATTGAAGGAAAAAGAAAATTTGTTTCAAAAGGGATATGTTATCAAACTATTATGCTGTTTTCAAAAAAAAATCCGATTTAATTAAGATCCGTTAAAATCCGGAATACATTACAATCTGTCATTATTTAAATACACATTTGTGTATATTGAACTTAAAGTGAAGCAAAAAAAATTTATTGAACTCGACAGGGTTAACTTAATAGTGCTGCACTCTATTACTCCCCACGCACTAAATATATTCACCAAACATAAATCTCTTTTCCATACTCAACGCTTCTGGTGGACGGGTTCGAACCATAATGACATTTCAGCATAAAATTATTTATACACCATTTTAGGTTTATGGTTTATTTACACTGAAAATCATTTAAGAACAGTTGAAACAGTCGTATTATCCATTTATGTATAATTACAATGATGTTGAACGTCGAATTCGATGAAAATTCATGCCATATATGTTTATCAAACGAAGGCGCGAAGGAACATATCAATGAACATAATTTGAAAGGCAAATATCTAGAATTAACATCCGTCGAGGTAAACAAATTATACAATGCATAATGTATTATGGTGGAATTTTGAATATGTTTGTAATCATTCATAATTTAAATCTCATTTAGATGTTGTACGCGGAAGGAATGCCCTCATACATCTGCGAGTTTTGCAAATCGAAGTTAATTATAGCCGTACACTTTAAAAAACAATGTTTAATGTCTCATAAACTACTACAAATGCGTTTTGAGGAAGCTACCCAGTTGGAGAAGGCTGACCCTAACTTAAGCGAACTCGTAGTAGAACCTGTGGAAGAATCAAATAATATTAAAGTGCACACGGATGAAATAATTCCAGAAGATAAAATACATACAGCTGAAAACTCGATTGACATTTGTATTTTGGAACAAGAGGATGAAATGCCTGTTGAACCATCACCACCTAAAGCACGTCAATCAAAACAAAGGAAGGTCCTACCCACCAGAAACGGGAAGAAACGAGAGAAAGAAGAAAAGCCCATTGAGGTGGTGACAGAAGAGACCGAAACCCAGATAGACGTCGAGGAAATGTTGGAACCAAAAATTATCGAGCTCCAGGGTTACAAAATTCAAATAGAGACAGACAATGAAGATGAAATGTCTGAAAAAGATAACGAAAAAGAAAAGGATACCTGTATCAGTATAATTGAGTTGAAGGACTGGAAACGTATGAATTGTAAATCGGATGGTAAAAGGTTCAAAGTATTTGATGGTAAGCGAGTTTCGTACATGTCTCTTTGTCCGATTTGCAATAAAATGCAATTCAACATCAAGCAACACATGAGCGTACATACGGGAGAGAAAAAACACAAATGCCCTTTCTGCGACAAATCTTTCGCGCAGAAGGGCAACCTAAACCATCACGTGAATATCCATACAGGAGATAAACCATACCAATGTAAAGTTTGCGGGAAATCATTTTCGGAACCTAATAGACTTCGATCGCATATGGTATTACATACGCGGGAAAAGAAATACCATTGCGAGATGTGTGGCAAAAGTTTTGGGTATCCGCATGGATTGACCGCACACAGGCGGACTCACACGAATGAACGGCCTTACAGCTGCGATATTTGTAATAAATCGTTTTTGCTAAGACACGGTCTAACTAAGCACATACGCAGTCACACCGGTGAGAAACCATATAAATGCGAGAAATGTGACAAAGCATTTCAGAGCTCGGGAAATTTATCCGCTCATAGAATTGTACATACCAAGGAACGACGATTCGCTTGCCATATATGCCATTTAAAGTTTGGGTATAGAAGTGTTCTGAAAACTCATATGAAGATACACGACAGAGATGATGCAACCAGCTTAGAATTGAACCCAGAGCAAGAATTAAATTCTGATTCAGGAACAGAATAGGCTAAAATGCGTTGATTTTTTATATCGAGGCTTGATTGTTTAGCCAATTTTCGTTTTTTTTGAAATTATAATAACCCTGTTGAATCTTAAAACATGTGTTTCGTCAATTTGGTAATACATACATATACCTATGTAGATTTTGGTTAAGAAATGTTTTTTTTTATTGTAACCCCATATTTCAAGAGTTCAGTGAAGATGAGACTTCCGAATGGGACGAGTACCGTACGCCGATCCGAAGTATCAGTTTATATATAAATTTTATTTGTTAGATACTAGTTTATTTATATATATTTCGATCTACAGATCTGAAGATTGTACAAAGCGATCCGTATCCAAAAATGTGTTGGAAGAGAAAAAAAATAAAATTGTACATGCTAAACAGAGACAATTTTATTGGTACATAACTGTATTCTAGGAAGGAATGCTTCGCCCTAAAAACTTTTGCTAACTATAATAATAACAACTATACAGTAGGCTTTAAAACCCTCTATTCAACAGTGGTACATTTGAGTAATCGGAATATTATTTTACATTGTTGAACGATAAAAAAAATTGATTAAAACACTAAAGTAAAACAGCTGTCTTATTTTGGTAACTGTACAACAACTACATATGTATCCTTTTAAAACTTACAGCGCATCCCCAATAGAATTCCATTTTCCTTAAAGAAAATATGAAAAAAAAATTGAGAAAAAAAAAATTTCTCAAATGTTTTTTCATACTTTTCTGTAAGGAAAAAGGAATTATATTGGGGATGCGCTGCTAATCTGTTAGACTGTGATACATGGGTGCAAATATTACGGAAATGCTTCAACTGAAAATACTCCCCGGACAATATAAAAATTACTCCTCTTCGCAATTTAAAAACGACCTTGGATGTGATAAAATACATCAATATTTGGGATAAATACAATGCCAAAAAAAATCGGAACAGATTTTTTTTCGAGAAAATAGCCAGATTTGAACGCTTGTATCTTGGTGACATACCAAAAAAATAATGAACTTTTGTCCGCTTTTCGATACTGGAATATGTTTATTTTATTTTGATTTTTATGGCTTTTTTGAGTAAAATAAAAATTGTCTAAAAGAAAAAAATATATGCTACTGTTTGAGACTAAACAAATTTGCTCGATATTTCATTCCCAAATCCAAATTAGCCGTTTTAAGGCCGATTTATATTATCCGTTTCTTTCAGATCCGTTCCTTTCAGATTCAGACAAAAAAAATATTGTTACATATGTTTTCTATATAAATATTTATATTATCCGTTCCGTTCAGATCCTTTACTTTCCGTTTCAGATAAATATTGTTGAAAAGAATGTTTTATCTGATATCTGAACGCGAAAAAATACGAAAGAATAGCGAGGAAAGTGGAATTTATATATATTCCAGCAACAACAATCAAAACAAAATTAAATTGCTACTAAAAACATTTTTAGATTTTTGTTATCGTTTAGTCTATACGTAACCAAAGATATGAATACATGCAGCATGTGTGAAACAAATTAATAATATTTGTTTATATTCTCGTCATGCCAATCGTATGCTAATGTTTGTCACCACTAAACTTTGCTTATATGCTCTTTTAAATTATCCCATATATTTTATAGTTGTTTTAGTCTAATAAACTATAAAATATAAAAAAAATTGTTAAAGTAAAATAAAGTAAGGAGCATACGAGTATATATATTCCTGGATTATTATATCTGTAGAACTGAGCAATAAAACATGTGTTCATGTTTTCTATTGAATTCGTTTTACATTTTTTTTTCTTGTTATTTAACGTTTATACAGGGTTTTGATGTGTGGAACGGTAAAATTTTATGGCAAATAGGGTGGGTCATTTGGAACCTTTTATCCTATGGAACAGATTTCCAAAGTGTCACGATAATTGATTTTTAAGTTTCTTTTAAATTACCCAAAATCTCGCCTTTAAATGATCATAACTTTTTTGTTTGTAATCGTAAAGGTTTTACTTTATACGTAACCAAAAAATACGAATATATACGATAACCATACGGTGAAAATATCTGATAGTATAAATTGATGATGTCTGAATCTGAAAGGAACGGATCTGAAAGGAACGGATAATATAAATCGACCCTTATAGAGAATTTAGAAACCTTGAAAACGTTGCTGTGGAATCGAATTAGCATCTGGACTCTGTGACGGCCAATCAAAAGTTTGAATACCATTTTGCTCTTTTCACAGGATGCAAAGACTACTACGATGTTCAGGGATTATCCTCTAGTAAGAATCTTTATTTCCATATCCAAATAGTTTCCCAGCGGACTTTAGCAAACCATTTTGGTTTAATTTCACCATAAATTGAGAACGCAGGTTTCTTGTGCAGATAACTAGTCTTCCAAATCCTTTAGAGAAGCAACCGTAAACATGAACCTTTTGTGGGTGCTTAACGGTTTGTTGAACAAATCTGTGACTTTTAGTTGTCCTGGCTTTCCGCCAATAATTGTATACCACCAAAGATGATTCGTGTGTAAACAACACATTGCTCCAAACGGTTCAAATTTTCGTTTACCCAAGTCAGCCTTTTTTCGATATGCTTCTCTGTCAACAAAGGTTTATACTGTGTGCTCCTATTTTTAATATGCTCCTATATTTAATATATAAATATATTAAAATTCAAGCCTTCGTCGAATTGTATTTATTGAACAACTTCAAAATGACCTTAATGTGCTTCTCTGAAGTAACTCTATCTAAACTTCTTCCCAGTAAATCATCCACATTTCCAATCACTATACCGCTTAATCCACTTCTTCACAAATGGCACAGATGTTTTGGTATATTTTGCTACCTGCTTCACACTCATTGTGGGTCCTTTGGGATGGGTAACTAAGAACACCACTGCAAAACGCTTTTTATACACGGAACTCATTTTATTATTGTTGTTTACCACTCAAAAACTCGATTTATATTATCCGTTCCTTCATTTTTCGTATCAGACAAAAAAAAACATTGTTACGTGTATTTTCATAGGAGTATTTATCTATCCGTTCTGCTCAGTTCCTGCAAGTACGGAACGGATAATATAAATACTCCTATCCCTTTCCTGACCCGCATACACAATTGTGTATTGAAACGACAACCGAATATGTTAAACATAGAATTAGGTGATAATTGAAGACCAGCATACACAATACAATTGTGCATACCATTTAATTTTGTTTTCGTCCGAAAAATAACAGTAACTATAATAATGATAAAATAATTAATATGTTATCAAAAACTAATCATTAATATGTTATATAATTAATTTGTTATCAAATTATTATGCTTTTTTCAAAAATAATTCCGATTTAATTAAGATCCGTTAAAATACGGAAGACATTACAACCTGTCATTATTTACATACACATTTGTGTATTGGGAACTTAACTTGAAACAAAAAAAAAATTGAACTCGAAAGGGCTATGAAAATACATGTATGTAAAAAGCGCTACAGTCGATCCGACGGTTGGTCCGACCGACTTGTAGTTTTCATGTTAATGTTAATCTATTGTCTCATTTTATATTACAAAAACGAGTTTATGTTTTTTTACACACCGAATAATTTTAATTTTTTATTTTCTCTGTTGTTTACTCTGTTGGTTGATTATTATAAAATTTATGAATTTCCTTTTTGTAACATAAAACGAGACAATAGATTAACATTAACATGAAAACTACAAATCGGTCGGACGATCGGTCGGATCGTCTGTAGTAGGGCTCTTAACAATGTTTTTTTTGTCTGATACGTAAAATGAAGGAACTGAAAGGAACAGATAATATAAATCGAGCTAAATGATTAAAAGCTGAACTGAAGGAAGAAGCTCACGCGAAAAAGTTAATAGAGTGGAAACCGGAGGGAATAATTTTTGCTAAATTGGGGTGGAGGTGAAACAGAAAGAATAAATTGAGGAGGTACTTTCTTGTGGAACATACTGTAAGTGTCTTGTTTGTGTTGTGTGCCACATTCTATTTTATTCCCCATGCTGTTATTATCTCTATACTGACTGAACGCTTATGGCGGGCGATATCGAAATCATAATGACATTTTTAGTTATTTACTAACAAATCGAATACCATCTAAAAACAGTTGAAACTTGAAACAGTGTGATGATTTATATTTAATTACAGTGATGTTTACTGTGGAATTCGATAAAGATTCATGCTTTATATGTTTATCAAACGAAGGTGTAAAGGAGCATATAAATGAACATAATTTGAAAGGCAAATATCTAGAATTAACATCCGTTGAGGTAAGCTGAAACATATAAAGTATTTTGCATTCTATATTCTGTGGCTGAAATATTCAATATTGTACATATAACGATTGGCTGAACTTACTAATGCTACTTGAAATTAATACATTTTGAATCTCATTTAGATGTTGCTCGCCAAAGGAATGCCATCATACATCTGCGAGTTTTGTAAATCGAAGTTAATTATAGCCGTACACTTTAAAAAACAATGTTTGATGTCTTATAAACTGCTGCAAAAGCATTTTGAAGAAGTGGTCCAGTTGGAGAAGGTAACCCGGAATCTACGTGAACACGAAGTAGAACTGCTGAACGAACCAGATAATATTAAAGTGAGCTCGAGTGAAGTAATTCCAGAAGATAAAGTACCCACAGCTGAAAAGTCGATTAACTTTTCTGGTTTGGAATATGAGGCTGAAACACCTGGTGAACCACCACCACCGAAAGCAGCTAAGAAACGTAAGCTAGTTCCGAAAAAACGACGAATGGCTCAACCAAAACAAAAGAAAATTTTACCCATCGAAAACGAGAAGAAACGAAAGAAGGAAGAAGAAAAGTCCACGGCGGTAGTGAGAGAACCCAAATCCCAGATAGAGGTCGAAGAAATGGCGGAAGGAAAAATTATCGAGCTCCAGAGTTACAAACTTCAAATAGAAACAGTGCATGAAAATGAAGGGTCTGAAAAAGATAACGAAAAGGACGAGTATGCCTGTATCAGTATTATTGAGTTGAAAGACTTGAAAAGTATGAATCGTAATTCGGATGGCAAAAAGATCAAAGTATTCGATGGTAAGCGGGTTTCGTACATGTCTCTTTGCCCGATTTGCAATAAAATGCAATTCAACATTAAGCAACACATGAGCGTACATACGGGAGAGAAAAAACACAAGTGCCCTTACTGTGACAAATCCTTCGCGCAGAAGGGCAACTTAAACCATCACGTGAATATCCATACGGGAAATAAACCATACCAATGTAAAGTTTGCGAAAAATCATTTGCAGAACCTAATTCACTTCGATCGCATATGATTTTACATACACAAGACAAAAAGTACCATTGCGAGGTCTGTGGGAAACGTTTTTTGTATCCGCATGGATTGACCGTACACAGGCGGACACATACTAATGAGCGGCCTTACAGCTGCGGCATTTGTAATAAATCGTTTGTGGTAAGGCACACTCTTACCAAGCACATACGCAGTCACACGGGAGAAAAACCGTACGAATGCCAGGAATGTGGTAAAGCGTTTACGTGCTCAGGAAATTTAACCGCTCATAAAATTGTACACACTAAGGAACGACGGTTCGATTGTCATATATGCCATTTAAAGTTTGGGTACAGAAGTGTTCTAAAAACTCATATGAAGATTCACAACAAATTCGATGCAACCAGCCTTGAATTGAAGCCAGCGCACGAATTAAATTTTGATTCACAATCATATTAAGCGAAAATGCAGTTTTAAATTTTTATATGGTGCACACCCTATCAAAATTATTACTGATTCATTCAGTGCACTAATTTGTTTTGTGGCTTGACATGTATACATAACCTCACCAATTTATAAAGTATTTTTTAACCAGTTTTCGTTTTTTATAAATTAAAATAACCATGTCGAATCTTAAAACACGTATAAAATATCGTCAATTTGATAATATATGCAGATTTTGTTTAAAAACTGATTTTTTATTAAAACCCATATTTCATGAGTGCAGTGAAGAAAAAGAGGCAACCGAAGTGGACGAATGGGATGAATACGCCGATGCGAAATATCAGTTTATAGATGTTCCAGACTATATTTATCGATTAACTAATTTGAAGATTGAACAAAATGACGCGTATCCGAAATTTATGTGTCTAACCTGCTTGGATGTTATAAAATCAATCCAAGCCTTTCAAAATACATGTCTAGCATCGTTCGAGGTGCTTCAGGAGGTCAAAACTGATTATTATATTCGAAAAGATAGTGGAGCACAGGATCTAGATGATTGCGACGAGGGTGACGATTATGGACTTGATGTAAGTGAAGTGTTGGTTAAACCCATTGATTTAATATACTGTGCGTTTTATTATCGTACTCTCAGATGCAAATTGCTGAACAAAAATATATGGAAGGATTCCCGGAAGACGAATTTGATGAGGTCAATTCTGATTTATATACGAATCCAGCAATTCGATTTGATAGCCATCCGAAAATTGAGGATGACAATGCGGCAGCAGTAGCAGATGTCATTGAGACAAAAGTACTCGATCAGATAACAAACGAACTAGGGCAAGTAAAACTAATCTATTTAAAGATTATTGATCTATCTAATTTCCGATTCTGTTTACAGTAACACACACCTAACAACGGACGAAGATCTCGACTCGATATGTCCTGATCTATGGCGAGCGGCAACAGTTTGGTGCAAATTTATCATTAAAATGGATTCAATCGTCTACGATGACCATACGCAATACACCATATTTGTAGACGGTGGCCTTACAAATTCGGAAAAAGAGTTTAGCTGTAAAATACGATTGGAGCATAGCAATTGGAGGAAATCGAGTTGTGAAAGTTGTAACCCGGCTGCAGAGTCATCGATGTGCGAACACATATTGGCCCTTGTTCTAAATTTAGGAGTTGTTACAGTACCCAAGACCATTATACCAATGGGTTGGAATTAAATGAAATAAATTAATTTTATGTTGCGGGTTTATATTACCTATTTGAGTTTGATTTTGCCGTAGGAGGTGGCGAACGATGGTTATACGAATAACGACGAAATAATCTGCATAATTAGTGTTACAGGGTTTTTAATCAATTCACATTGTTTTCAACGGACGCTACCATATCTCCTTGCTTACAAAGCATAGGTAAATGTTTACCCATATCCACAATTCAACTAATTATGATCCTTTACCTATTCTGAACTTCTTTACCGCATTAATGTGAACAATACCAAAAAGAAAACTTGAAAAATCTTGAACGAAAAATCGGTAACATTTCTACGTACAGTTTGTCCACCGAGTTGTCGGTGTCGGTAATGAATCATCAGTTATGAATCTTTATTTCTCTTCTACATGCTCGAAAAAAATCATGATGAGTGAAGTCACTTCTTTATCTTCAACTTTTAAACAAATCAAGAGAAGTATTATGCACCATTATGTTTCATCGGATACCAATATCTCAGGGTTTTTTCATCAAAACTAACTCAGGCAAAGTACAAGTAAATAAAAGCTTCTTGAATTTGCCAGTTGAAGGAAGGATACAAGGATTGGAACCAAATTATTTTACCTCTTTCGGCTCTAAACAAGGAATCGGAAACAAGTTTAATTGACGCTCCAGAGAAGTATTGGTTGGAACCAGAACTTTACCAACCATACCATCGAAATCCAAGTTAATAAACCAAGATATAGCAGCATCTTAGTCGAAAAAATTGAATTTTGCAAATGAGTTAGTTCTTCTAACAAACTTAACGGTCGGTCGCACTTAGGCGGACATATGTAACGTATTTCTTACTCTGCCTTGATCCTCTGTAGTACTCTGATCTATAACAAAACAACAATGTAATCTTAGATAATTATCCAAAATTAATCAATCGGGTAAAGCAACCAGAATATCTTTCTTTTGGTCTGTCTGTCACTGCATTTTAGAGAGAGGAAGAGATATCAGAATATGGGGTAAATAAATTCAATAATAAACAATTTGGAAACTGTTCTCGCTTCTCATTGAGGTCCTCTAGCATATTATGTAGTGTTAAGGATTTCAACTTCACCACACTATTATTATTTTTTGTCTTTATTAATTGCTATATTCCGATAAGATTCAATGATGATGTTCTAGTATGGAGGTTAAACTCCTAGATTCGTACCTCCTCGCAGTGGGTAACTAATAAATGAAGGCAATGAAGAGGAAATTCTGTTTACAGTCAAGCACACTACATTACACGAAAAATAATTGGCGCCATCGGAACTACCTATATAACGTGCTTCTGGAATGACAACGCTATAAAAAGGGAACAAGGAACATGCTAAGCCTTTTAATACCTGGAAATTTCCAGAACCATTGGAACCAGGTGCAAATTTACACCTTGGACAGACTTCCACTACAAGCGATACATAATACCTCTCCTCCTTGGAGGATAATTTTGAGTCAGATTTCCAGTGTATTATCGACTTTTACCCTGCCAACATGCGCCAACAGAACGCACATGTGCCCACCGAAGTCAAATTAGATGCGATAAAGATTTGTTCTTTGTTGAGCTGGAAGGTTTCGTCAATAACCTCCCGCACCGTGACCATGATATAAAAATCATCGTAGACGACTTGAATGCAAAAATGGGTAGGTGTGCAGAAACTATACAGATTCCACCAGTACAATTGACTATATAGATACGTCGATACACGTGCAAATTATCCATTATCATCTACGCTTAATAAACAAGCAAAGAAGACCGGGCGGTGGAATATCGATACAAATTCGGAAGCTACATGAAAAATGGTTGGCTCGTAACACTAGGACCTCTCAAATAGAATATCTCCACGTCAAAAAAGTCACAACCAAATATGAGGAAATATATCGAAAACATCTGCTTCCGAATTGAAAACGGAAACACGGGAGATTGCTTTGCCAACGCCAGAAATCTTAACAAAGGCTTTTATCCAAGTGTTGGTGTTTGATACCACTTTTTGTCATTTTTTGAAATTTAATAATTAAAACACTTTTGTAATTATTTGCACCTTATAGTGACAATATAAGAATTTTATTTTGAATATATGTATATCGATTTCGAAAACTATATTTTCAACTTCATTTCAAAATTACAACTATTATCTAATTTTGAACTGAAGATGAATATATTGTTTTCGAAAACGATATTCAAAATGAAATTCTTATATATTGTCAATATAATAATTACAAAAACGTTTCAATTATTAAATTCCATCCATGATCCACAGCCAACAAAAACACGGATGGAAAGCCGAGAACAAACATAGCTGATGTTTTCTCAGAATGGTAAACGTATTTCGAAAATCTACTAAATGAGTTATTGCTCCACTAGGCGAGGAGTTTTTGTTTCTTATCCTACACTGTATAGAGGAAAATTACCGTGGCATAACTCTGTTAAACCTTAAACACCGCTTACAAAGTGTTTGCTAATGTTGTACTTGTTACAATCGTTCCCCTCGTCGAAAATATCCTCGGTGGTTATCATTATGTTTTTGGCCCAACCGATCAACCACTGTTCAATGTTTCAAGCTAAGGATGATCATGAAAAAAGGTTGGGAGTATAACATAACCATATTCACCAACTCTATATAGGCTTTCTAAATGCATATGATAGCATCAATAATCGCGATAACCCCTGGGCTCGCTCATATGTCTAGGAGTTCTAGAGAAGCTTGTTTTTCTGTGTAGGCTAGCAACATCTAGATCTATGTGTAGAATCGTAGTGGAAGGAATAGTATATCTGCCCAAAAGTGTTTTCAACTACTCTAGGAGCATCTCTAAGGCATATCTCGGAGAAAAGGACTACAACTTTGACACGTGGAAGACTTTAAATATCTCGTGTCAATTGCATTATCAAATGTTATCTAGCAGATATAAAAACCCGCATAGCAGCCAACCAACTTTCTATACAAAATCAAGGTTGATTCGATCAAAATATCTTTCGCATTCGTGCAAACTCGCCCATGTAGGACACATTGAAAGATTCCAATAAACCGTAAGATCGAAAAAGCTTTTCGGCGGTAAAATCACTTCATGGTATGAAAAAGAGAGCGTGAGCGAGAGAGTGAGAGAGAGAGACAGAAAGAGAGAGAGAGACGGACAGAGGGAGAGACAGAGAGACATAGAGAGAGGGAGAGGGAGATTTTCTGGTATTAAATCACGTTGGTTAATGTCCAACCAATGCCTCCTAAACTACAGACAGGTCTCTTACTACTCTGATTTTTTGCACATGACGTCAATTTATGTCTAAACCGACACTGCGCAATAATAATATTAAGATATTTACACTAACAAAACAACTAGAGAAAGCAACAACAACGTAGACATAGCGTGTCGTCATCATTTGTGTGATGTATGCGGCCTATGAGGTGTATGCGGCCTGTAGTTTAGGAGGCATTGGTCTAACTCAAGTAAATTTCTGTCGATTATTTTAGATACTTGGTTATTTTTATTAATTTCATCTTTGTCGCTGTGTAAGTTTTGCAGGTGAATTTATTTTCGAGCTTTATGTAGAATAATCAACAAAACTTTAAGTGCTGTAGTGCAGTATATGCACTGGTGGAAAGAAGAAGAGAAAGATGGACCCGCGCTTCTGTAGCAGAAGTAACCATCAGCCAAAACAACGTGGTGCCTTGAACAACAACAGAAACGCGTCTTAACTTGAAATTGAATTGAAGAATTGTATTGAAGTAGTAAATATATTCACTATAAAAAAATTAATAAAACAAGAATTAAGAAAGGAGCATTTGAGGCTGTCCGCTATTATGGGTGAGCTGAAGATGCTTAATTGTAGAAACTCATTTTCCCTATCTTTCTTCGATGGAATCATCCACCACGTTTCATCGGTCCTTGTTGAGGAATATCAGGCGGCGGCGATTGCCACTCTGTTACCTTCTCATCAAATGACCGTCTTTCTATGATCATTGGTCCTTCGGTCATTCTCAAGAGAAGATATATTTTTGTATCTCATTTAAAAGTTGGAAACGTCGGATCTGATTTATTTTAATAGTTATCTCCTTTATTTTAATGTGGCACCGTGCTAGGCACCGTCGAGAAAGAGGCCTATTTTTTTTTTGCAAAATTGTAGTCGTTTCGTTGTGGCGTCGGTTAAGTGTGGCATTTTATCCGAATATTCTCGTTTCCAATTTATCATGCCTGTCTGACGGAGATTGTGCACTTGTTGTAGTGTGGACAGAGACTGATAGAAGCAAAAGAGATTTGGTAAATTTGATAATGAACCCCTAGATACGGATCACTTTAGCTCTAAGCGATATCAGGAACATCTTCCTGGTTAAGCTTCCTAAGGACAGACTAAACCCGCCTATAACTTCAAGGGTAATGTGCAAGACAGAGTTAATCCGAAGACAGAATCTCACCCAAAACCCAAACTCACATAACTAAGCATGGCGAGAGTTGAGGCGTTGGCTGACTGGGTCTCGAAATAATGCAATAGCTGTTATTTTAGACGGACTGATAGGATAATAATAAGAGCTTGTTTCTAAGTAGAGGGAAATGACGTCTTGGTAAGATACAACTAATAATGTGTTATTCACTACAAGGGAAATAGGACAAACCTTATTGGATTGGAATAAAGTCCAAACCAAGAGAATCAGATTTGATCCCAACATTTCTAATTTTACATCAAAGTTGTTTGGGATATTGATGCATATTAGAATAGGAAGTGTCAAACCTAACATCCTATAAAAGGTCTTAACAAGGGTAATGAATTTCGTGCGCTATCGACTAGTAGGTCTTCAAACTAGAATCGAACCTGTCTATATTGCCGTTCCGAAAGCCGAGGTCTCTGAATGACCTAGCAGCAATATAATCGGAATTACCGATAACGGGCGTGAAGGCATACGGGTATATGAATGAATAAAGACGTCAGCGAATGGTTGAAAATTAAGATCAACGTCCGACGTATTAAAGATTTTTCTAAGGTCGATAGAGTTGGCTATGAAAGAATCAGGATCAAAGCAGCATTTAATTAAAATCGAGCCGCTTGGACCAAACAATCCAACCGAAACGAATTTAAAGACGTGTTTGGATATTTCAGGAATAACCCAAACTAATTCGCTGGGGATTTGATAGACAGATCAACATTTGGCAAGTGACTTTTAATTTCTAGATACTCCATTCTAGTGACTGATTGAGAAAAAGATGAATTTCGGAGATGAGTTTCGATCGCGTTTAACTGGTCCATTAAAATGTTGCCAACGACATGATGATGTTTTTCGTGTTGAGGAACAACCTATGGCTTCCAATGATGACAATAGCGAACAGATGAGGTATCTATAGCTTGTGAATGTGTTTACATGATGGCTTGAAATTATACATTACCACTTTTAGGTAATTTAACAAATAAATTTTGAGCAGAAGCCATCCACGATCGAAAATTTGCGAAACAAAACTAGCTGGTGGCATCCGACTGTAATATTGGTTGAAAAAGGTTTGTGCTGTCGTGTGCGCTATTAACTTAAGAGACCACTTATTATATAGATTGCGACAAATACCAACCACCCCGTATCGGTGCGTACCTTGGTAATTAGAATGCACATTATGCTGAACGAAATTTGTAGAATTTATGGTGAGAATAATTAAAAAAATGAGTGTTGCTATATATGGTGCAGGACCTTATACACCTATAATAACGAGAGGCTACTATAAACGAAAGTATTTGAATAAGTGCCTTACACTACCAGAGTATAATTCATTATGTACTGAATGTTATTTACTATAGAGGAAAATTCCGTTTACTAAACATCAGACACTGCCGACCCACTAACTTTGTGCCCCATTAAATTTACGTAAGAAAATATGGAATAAAACAAAGAACCTACTACATTTATTAATCAAAATATAGAAATAAAAATTTATTTCAATTTAAATAATTTATTCGTTCAAATATAACTTTCTACATACATCAACGAGATCCAAATCGGATACAGTTGGTACATGCTTGCGAATTTCAATTTCATGTAAATAATTCAAATTTGCATTGCTCAATAAACATATTTCCTTATCAACACAATCACAATAGTTTTCAATTTTAATGCATTCATTTTCATCGGATTGTCGATCACTCAAAATTTCTGCTGTTCCTGTGGTATACAAATGTTGTGGACATAAGTTTTCAGTAGAATTTTCTATTTTCTCATCACAAATTCCATGTTTGCATCGTGCAATCGAAAATTTATCGCGAATCGTGCGTATATCGTCAATATCGGGGGTCATGGCAAGTCCCATAAAAGGGTAAATGAAAAAGGCAAACAGAGTTGTCCCAGTTAGAATTAGAACAGGAATCAAAATTGCAAAATATTTATCAGGTAAATAGGTGAGGCCTAGTACCTCTTCGAGAAACGATTGGGGTATTAAGGCCCAGACTAAGTAAATTATAAAAAGTGACTTAAATAGTAAATATACGGCAAAACCGTACACGCCCCGAGTAGGATTTGGGGCTGGTGTATGTTCTGACATGTCTTTGTTGTTGTGTTGTAAGTTTATGGTATTTGGTTTTTTGTGTGCTAGCTAGTAATGATCATATTTCTGTGTAACAGGCGGCCCAAAAGCTTCGATTGTCTCGCAGCATAAGATTAGGTTGTCGAAAAATGAGGTCAAACCGACACGGACATTCTTCGATAAATCACCGGATAAATTACTGGAATTAAAGAAAATGTTTTAATTATGCGGTTCCCCACAATGCCATGATTAACTTACACAAGTAGCGAATTTTCATTTAATTCAATTGTTTTTGTTACAGAGCTCCGCTTCGGTTCTTCATCTACACGCAGCACATCGTATGCAATTTGTGCTTCGCGCGCACTAGGAAATGGTATTTTCACCGACCTAATCACAAACAAAAATAATCTAATTAATTTTTCAATTCGAAATAAACATTTTTTTCCGGGCAACTCACACTTCAACGTTATTTTCTGAACTTTCTACAATTTCCATCACTAACAAATGATAATGAAAACGTTCTAAAAATGTAAACTCAAATTTGTATTTATAACATGTGACAGTGACAGATTGTTAAATTGTAAATATCGATACTTATTTATAGATGGCACTATGCAACAGTGAAATGAATTATTCTCGAACAGTTTTGAAATGAAATGATTTATTTTCGAACACATTTAAATGAAGAACAGTTTAATTTTAAGATTTTTCCGTTAAAATCGACTAACCATTTTGTAAATTTATAATAACTATGCCCTTAACTATACTTTCTTTAATAATTGACATTTAAATTAATAAATAATTACAAAATAGCTTTAAATTCTATTTTATGATTGTGATAAAGTAAAGAAGAATAAAATAAAGCGAAAAAAATGTTTGTTATGCAATCTTGATATTTGTTATTAAAAGAAAATTTATTGAAAGTAAGTAAAAAAACACTATTTGTGACAACTTTAAGTGTATTATAAGTTATGTAATACTTAGTACAAGACGGTATAAGTAAATATCGCTTTCATTATGCATATATGCGGCTCGGGATTATATTTAAAAAAAGTTCAAGTAGAAAATATGTAATTTAGGTGAAGGGTTTTTTATACGGGTATAAGATTCATTGTTAACAGGTATGCACGTACTATATGTTATGTCTAATATGACTTATATGAAAGAAGGGCTTATTTATTTTAATTTTATTTTGTTGTTCTATACGCTAAAGAAAGATAATTGATGTTTTTTTAAATAATGGTGATGATATTAAATTAATTTGTATTTGGCACTATATAGGTCGTAAATCGTAATGTCATTATCACTTCTCAATATATATATATGATATATATATATATATATATATATATATATATATATATATATATATATATATATATATATATTTTTGTTAAATGTAAAAGCTATTAATATTAATATCTTACGTTGTTTGCTTGCATATATAACTAACGCGCTATGTCTGTCTTTAAAAGATTTTACGACGTTTATGTGGTGATGATTAGTTCATTATTAGTGGGTTTCTATATATTATTATGTAAAGACGGCAACTGAAATTGTCAAATATTAATATGCAATGCGGTATTAAATAAATAATGTGCGGTTGATCATTTCATTAGGTAATTAAGTTTCCGGCAGATAAAAAATTAATGTAAGAAAAGGGCTAAGTTATTTTCAAAGCCCGAGATTTGTAAAAATTTGGCCCGAGATGATGCTCGTCATCTACTTGAGTGATTTAATTATAAACACTAAGAAAAACTTGTCATACTTTTCATAGTATACTTACACACTATCTCACTCACCACATGTGATTTTTGTTTTATTTGTAAAATAGTTGCAGTGGCAAACAAAAAAATGAAGTGTTAATTTCGGATATTATTCAATTTTAATTTAAAACAATATCCGAAATATCGCAAATGTTAGAGACTTAAAATTGAAAAATGCTCGATTTATTAGATTCTATAGAATAAAACTACCTACCTATGACAAAGTTAATTTAAAAACTAGCATACCGATGGCCCAGGACGTACGATATCGCTTTTTGACTAATAAAGATTTAAGCAATAACAGTTCGTTATCAACCTCTTAACTGTTAGCCCGAACATGTTAAAATCGGCAAACTAATTTGACAAAAAATATTCCTTAATTATGTTTTCGAGATAGTTCGATCGACATCTCAATGTCAGGAAAATCTTCTAATTGTACATAGTTTAACGTGAAACTATCTTACGATGTTTTAGTCAGACACCCCATAGAGCCACAATTAACAATTTGCAAAAATACTTTACTAGTGTGTTTATTTCATTTTAGCGTATACGGTATCTAAAATCTCATAGAATAACATTTTGAATTATTATTTTACGTTGGTGATAATAACATAAATATTGCACTACGGAAGAAGCCAATGACACAATAAAAGATGAATGCTGAGAACAGTTATAAGCCGCAATTCTACCGTGAAAATTCTACCGCAACTCTATAGAACACACCAATATAATACCAAAATTGTGCTTAGAAATTTCAACGCAAAAATTGTAACCGGTAACACCGGCCTGACTTCTATTATGGGTAAAGAAGCCTAGATGCTGGAAATAACAATGGAGGAAAACTCAAGGACTACTGCGTCACAAATCAGCTATTCATAGAATGTAGGTAGTTCCCACACAAAAATATAGAAAAACACACTAGAAAGAAGATATTTCTATCCTCCGCATAGGACATCAGAGAAGAAATTATAGCAGACCTACCCAGAAATTACCAGCTAGTCATGGAAACATTAAAGGTTGAACGATCGATAGAGATTGAAAAACACTGATATAAGAAACGCCTTCAACGATGCGCTCCACTCCAATTCAATCTCCCAAACGATGAAATCAGTAATAACGATCAGAAATAGGAACAAATAGAAAAAAAACATATCAAGACATCAAGACTGCTACCAACGTACTCGACTACCAAGTGACAATTAAAGCATTGCTAATTTACTTGTGGTTGAATGTATATGTTATCACATAAACGCACCGAAATGTATCTGAATTTTCTAGAAGTTATCAGTTTTGGCAAACGGCAAGGAAACAAGACAGATGGAAATTAAGAGTGACTTTAAGAATCAAAAGCAGCTCATGTAAGATAATGTACTGCTCATAAATGCTGTTTGCTCCTGATGAACTCCGCATATTTTTTAAAAGTTCGAAGAATTGTATCAATTCAAGTATTGAGAATAAAATAAATATTTGCTGTTCCATAAAGTCCCTCAAATGAGATGCAGTTGCAGTAAGTAATAATTTTTCATCTTTACCTAGGGTTTGGTCGGACAAAGACTTATACATTTTGGACTTGCTCCTTGTGCCGGATTTGTTGCAACTAGGCTAAATGTCTAGCGTGTGGGCTAACTCTGTTAGGAGTTTGCGTTGGGCTAGCAACATACCTAGGATATATTTGGAATCTCTACAACGACTTCGGCCACGAATTAAGGATATACTTTGAAACTCCGAACATGAAATACATTCAGCCTGAACCGCACGGAGAACTTCCATCGGCCCTTCGAACATGGACCGTAATATAGGCTACAAGAAACACGACTAGTGGACAATAATAATTGATACAGTTTGTGACTGATTTCAGATCTGTCAATAATTGGATCTGTTTATTCAGGTTTCACGTGCGTCATTTTTACATTTCGTTCGTAAACTTTCACGCACCCATTGAGGATACTTCTGAACAAACAAAATATGTTTTCTTCGACCATCTTTAAAGTATTGTGAGAAAAATACCTCACGGGATGACTTTAATGCTCAAATTGACAGTGCTGGTACCATCGGTTTAAAGCATAATTTAGTTGTCACGAGCACATACTTTCCACGGAAACGCATTTATAAAAGTACATGGAAATTGAACGACGGGAACACCGTTACTCAAATTGATTACAAATTGATTAGTCATCGTATCCAAAAGACATTTCTCCCTCCAGTATCAATGATATCAAACAAGACGCAGAGCTAACGCCGACTCTAACAACTTCTTTGTTGTTGCAAAATACAGTTTCAGTTTTTTCAAGACCATACAACCGTCGCATGGAACAATTTAGTAATTTATCTATCTTGAATTAGTTTCTCGGTTTATGATGAGTAACCTATTGGTGCTTCATCTTTCAATAATTTTTTGTTCTAATTAGAACTACCCAGCTCCAGCGGTTTCTGCTTTTGGGGGCTTCTCTTTCCATTGGTGGTGTCCAACATACGATGGTAATCTGCATTTTCATGTCGAGATAATCGCTGTACGTGTTTCGTTGCTTATTTCTTTATTTCATTGGTAATAGCCGGTTCTGTTTCAGACTACTATAATTAGAGGCGCGTTCGATTGGACTGAATTAACTGAAGTAGTAGCTACATCTGAAGTAATTGAAGTGAATAGAATGTTCGATTGACAGAGCTCTTCGCTTCAACTACAAATTGAGCAATTGAATTAACTGAAGAGATAGTTTGCTCGTGTAGATATTTCAAATAGGTTTTTGTTTTCATTTAACATTTTAATTTGATGATTTTCAATTAGCCATTAATCGTAAATAATTTATAACTAAAAATCGTAAAATTGATAACTTATAGTTATTTTGACATTTATGAGTATCAAACGAACATCTTCTTCTCTTCAGTAACTCAATTAAATGAAGAGTAACTCAATTTCTGAAGTGAAAAGTTGTTGCCCTTCAGTTGAATCAAACGCGCCTAAGGTATGCAACATAACTGTTATAAAACTATCTCTAATGTTACTAGTTAAACCTAGATGTCACTAATCTCACAAAAACATATTAATTTATCTTAAATGAGCAACTTTCTCTGTATAAATATCTCGCCTACGCTGAATTGTTTGTCAATCAAACCAGTATTCGAGATCGTAACATAGATGTGTTTCTTGACGCTTGATCTGATGCAGTTCAGTTCATGTTTCATGAAACAACACAAAGGCGCTTGCTAGATTTGAAATCAAAATTTGTGATCTAAAACAAAATTTGGATCATTTTTCCTATATAAAATTTGAACTGATCCAGATCAATGTGCTTCAAGAAACACGACAGTTATTGAAACACTTTTACTCGATATGACTATACGCTGTGAATTATTAGCGTCTTAAAAAAAATTGAACGATTTAGGTAGTTCTAGTCCGGTTTAAATCAGCCACTAGTCTTTGGTTGCTGATGGTCGAGAAGAATTTAACAGAACATATGATTAAATTGTGTTTTTGCCGATGGTCTCGAAATTTTCCTTACTACCGTCTTTTTAAGGAGGTGTTCAGATGAGTCTTTTGCGATTACACAGCTTAACCTACTTTGTAATTCTTAGGTAATTGTAAGGAAAATTACATTTTTCTCAAATTTACAAGTAAATAAACAACAAACGACATTGAGTTCCTCATATTATGATTTTTTCTAAGAGGCTATATACTTCGTTTAACTTGTGTTGACAGTTTTAAAGTTATTGTTAAATTTTTAACACTACTTGCATTTGGAAAATTTAAAATGATTTTCCATATACTGAATTCAGCACTGTTTAGGCCTATAAATTGCAATTAGCTAATAACGGAAGCTGTTTTTTTGCTCACAACACGAAGTTAAAAATTCTAAATCGGGCACTTAAGCAAAGGAAGTTATTGACTTTTAAAAATTCTTGGTATATAAATACTTCACAAGTCCGTGTTATATGCTACCGAATTTAAAATGCTGTCCAAGCATAACACAAATGCCGTCGGCATTTTAACGAATCTCGTATTCTTGTTCTTCTTCACACTCCGTTCATAAATAGACATATTTAGTAATGTCACACAACACACAACCCTCCCATTCGTCTAAAAGAAAATTATAAATAGTCCCGTTTATGGCGATAAATTTATTGTTCGGTAATTAAATTTCAATTTTAAAACCCCAATAGAAATCGTAAGCCAAAATCGTTTGCAGTGCACGGCAATTAATTTTAAATATAAAAAGCTAATAAGATTTCGTTGTACATTGTAATTTATTGTGTACTGTCTTGGTTGTACGAACTACATAAATTCCTTGAATTTTCTAGTGTATAATTTTATTAGGGCAATTTTACCCTTACATCCTTTTTTTTTTGCTATATGACATGAACAAAATAATATTGTATAACCTTCCGTCAACATTTCATCAATCATACGAGTTTGTTAAAATTAGATCAATTTGAACATAAAAATTATGTTTTTCAAGCAATATATTTAGACACACAAAAAAGTGAAATTTTGAATTCCGAGAAGACTCAGTTGCATAACCCAAATGGCCAATCGTTCACGGACAATCGTCGAAAATACGATTTCTATAGAAAGGAACAAGAAAAGGATATTTGCTTTTTGCTATAAGCATTTTGAAAAGTGAATTTCAAGGAAATTCGATAAAAACAAATTTAATGATTTTGGTTTATTGATGTGTGAAATTTCTGTTTAACAGAGGGTTCACCATGTTCTGGTTTTGAGGGGATCCTTTACTTAAATAAATAGATTTAATATATTTTTTCCAAATCATCTCTAAAGTACAGATAGAGAAAAGATACAAAGACGAGTATAGGGATCGGTAAATGCATGATGAGGGTACAATCCAAAATTATCGATATCTTGTTATTCCCGCTTTTCCTTTTTCAACTGACCAAATCTGCAATCTTCTGTCGCCTTTGAAATGATAGCTGTGGTTCTAGACAGAGAGATGAATGCACGCCTACACAATTTAAGTTAGTGTGCGAGTACGTAACACATCAGATGACATCCTGCTTCTCTATCACTCTGCTAGCACAGCACTCCATCTATGTTGTACGTTATTTTTATATTTCAGCAACTGTGGTTAGGCAAAAGTTGGAAAATGTTAATAAGTTTTGTAGCATTTAACCGAAGCACACAGTGATACAGCTCGAAACTTTAACCCAGTGCCTGTTGAATTGACTGTGTCTGAATTTTGGCCACAATTATCTGAAGCATTCAAATCGGAACTTGTGTTAATATTTAAGACGTGTAATGTTGATGGCATTGGTTCATTATTTATTAAACATCAGGTACTTCTTCCGCACCCAAACGATTTGCCAGCCCAATGAACAATATTAATAGTGTTCACATTTACCGGTGCATTTTTATATTACTTGGGTTTGCAGGACATCTTAATATCGTTGGAACTTGCCAACGAAACATACAATTCACAGTTCGCTACATTTAAATCGTGGTACAAAATCATCTTGAGTACCTACCCGATTCATGTTCGCCTTTTACCTTAAAGAATATGTGCTTTGGTACTTTATTGAGAAATACCATGATCATGACATTCGAATTTTATACTAAAATTTAGTCCATATTGATTTTAGAGCATCGAATAATACAGGAACCGTAGGGAAAGTTGTATAAAATTTGATTTGTTTGTCAGATGACAAACAAATTTAGAGGCCACCAGTGAAATTCATTTCACGTTAAAATATACAAATAATTGTCCACCGCATAAAACCATTAATTTACTGGCACGTCTGACCGAACATTATAAAGCGAATGGTATCTGATCCCGTATGACTTAAACGAATATGATTTGAGCCAAGTATCTTGCAAAATTTTTAATGAATTTTTAAGCGTATGCTATAAAAGCCTTACATTTATGAATCAAAATATTGAATTGAGCATATTTCGAACAATTTTAGAAAAATCAGTGCGAGATCCTAGCGAACATTTTAATGGGTGTCGAATTTTAGCGGACGATTGTTTATCAGACTTAAGCATATACCGTCCGAATTATATACGACTTGTCGCTTTTCGAATTCAAATAATTCAAAGTTTCCAAATGTGGCACAAATTCAATTTAGAAATTCAACATTTGAAATAGCTTTGGTGTTTCGATTGGGTGTTCAACGAAATCAACGTTTTCAAAATTCCGGTTATGTATAAAAAAATCCCAATTTTAAGGAAATCCCGGTGTGAATTTTTAAAATTTGACATGTGGGAAAATGGGACTCTTAAATGATTTTTTGGCAAAATTCAAAAATGAGTTTGCGATAAAGTTCTTGAAAATGGCTAATAGGGAAGAAATTTGGTCATTTCTCAACCTATTTTGTTAAAATTCTACACATGCTATGGAAATGGATTTCTAAAATGATTTTTTGATAAATTTCTGAAATATGGCCATCGCTATGGAACCGATTTAGTTGAAATTCGATATGTGGGTCCTAAATAGGATTCAAAAAATTCGTTTTTGATAAAGTTCTGGAATAAGGCGAATAGGGATGAAACAGGTCATTTCTTAATCGATTATTTCAAAAATCGGCATGTGGGATCTAAATGGTATTTTAAAATGAAATTTGATAAAGTTCTAAAATATTGTCATTAGGGATGAAACTAGGCAATTTCTTAATCAAATCGGGTTGGAAATGTTGCAAGTAAAAAATCTAGCAATTACAAAATTTTGCATAACAGAATATGCAAGACGGCAAGAGATTTACCACTAAATACTCCAAAATTGTATTAGGTTCACCTGATACTCATATACACATGAAATTGGAGTAACAGAACCTCTCCGATATTTTAGAAAAGTTTGACAATAAAACCGAGGGGCCAGGTTGTGGATCGACCTAAAATTAAATTCGGACTGACAATTATTTGAATATTCGTGTAATCGCGATCTAAAAAAGGTGACTCCAGTTTGGATGACGTCATTTCAATTGCCAAGTTCACGAAAGTACCCAATCTGCCATAAGTACTTTGAAGAACGAAAGAAAAATTCATTTGATCGTGAATGAGTCACTCGAGCTAGATAAAATCGTGCTTAGTCGTAGCAAACGTAATCGGAGTGTGTCAAATAAAAATGCTTTCAAAGCATGATCGCAGCAAATGTCGATTTTTGAAGGCCAAGTGTCGGAAATGTTTTAAAGGTGGTCATAGTGCATCGGTATGTGCACCCAGAAATAGTGATCATCAAGTCGATTTCAAAAGGGTGGTGATCGAAGTCAATCCAATAACAATGTCAATTCGGTGGATGTCATCGAAAGTATTGAAAATTTCGCCTATGGAAAAAAAACACCAATATCTCTACGGTAGGAAATTTATTCAGCCCAGCATTGGGTTGTATTTCCCGTGGGATACCAGTGTACTATCAAGTATAAGGCAACCGACAAACGCCGACGCACTTTAGTAAATTTCGTGAAGATTGTGCCAAGTGATTGAAGAATATCACGAAATGTTGGAAGAGTTATTTCTGGACAGTAAACAAAATGCAGCAGAAACAACTAGAGATTCCGTTCTATAAGTATGTTTCCAGTCATTTGGAAGACGGCTTTGGAGGAAGGATGGCCTGACTCTGTCCAAAATTGAGATCTTCAGAAATTTCATGTAAGCAGAAATTCCATGTCTGTTTTAAACAACGTTCTTGTTTTTCAGACTGAGTTTACTCGAGTCATAATTCCTCTCAGTTTGCGGAATAATGTTTTGGCCCTTTTGCATACTGAACATTGGAGCATCATAGATGATGCAGCTAGCCCGTAGACACTGCTGATAGACGAACATCAACAACGAAATCGAAACCACAGTGAAGAACCAAGTGATAATGGGTAAGTAATAATGGGACAGCGTCTATTGATCACTTAACAATTGCGCTTTTCCATACCTCGTCAAATGGAGAGGAAGAAAGGTTTGTGTGATCCTTCAAAACCGCCATGAAGAAACAAGATATAGTACTGATCACTCGAAGTTTATACGTAGCAATTCCCGATTTTCACCGAATCCCGATGGCAAATCTCCGAGCGAAAACTTCATGTTCGGCATCTGCAAGGACTCTGTTATCTCTCATATATCCGTATACTAAACTTCAACGAAGAATAGTTGGACCAATCTTTATTTCTGAGTATTCTAAATTTAATTGAAGACAAAAGATTTTAGATTTTAGTATTTCTTAAAACTGATTTGGTAAGTCTCTTTGTAATTTATATTCCAAGCCTTTATGTCATGCTCTGTCAAAGGTCTGCGATATATCCAAGAAGATACTTGACCATATTTTCTTATTTTCAAGTACATCGCAATTATGTTTGTAATTAGATGTATTTGTTCTATATTGTTGAACGGTTTTCTCTAAAGCCAAATTGATGTGGAGGAATAAGATTTCTTTCTTCGTTTGAGTCTCGGTATGAGTAGTTTTTCGAATATTTTTGAAATTACTGGAAAGAAGAGATCTGGAGATTTCTTTGCATGACAGGTGTTCTCGAGGTGGGTTGCAAACAACGAAGCTTTTTGCTTTGCACTTATAGCCATCTTCATTTTTAAGAACTGGTGGAATTTGCAGTTGTGGTCGTTTTAAACTTTTTGTCGCTTTCCAAAGGGAAATCTCGGTATCTTTTTCTCCAGTAAGGCCACTTAGGTATTTATTAATGGATTCGTTCTTGATTTATTTAATTAGCTGCTTTAGTTTATTGGACAAAAAATTTTGAGTTGTTTTATATTCTGGCTTTTAACTTGAGTTGTTCTAATTTTTCTTCTAGCTGTATCGGACTTTTAATTGGCACCTGAAAATCAAAATTATCCTCAACTAGTTTCTGGAATTTCTCCCATCCAGTTTTAACAGGCGTGTGGAAGTGGTTCTCGTTTATATCTTTGGTGATAAAGAAGTCTATGATATCGGGTATTTTGTTTCTATTTGTAGGCCAATAAGTTGGTTGATCTCCAGAACGGAAACCGCAACTGCATAGTCTTCCTGGTCCAAACGGATCTCTTCTCTTTTTTTAGGGGTTCCTTTTGATTTCAGTAGGTATTTTTTGCATTAAAATCACCTACGATTATGCAACTTTTTCTTTTTTTTATGTTTAAATCTATGCAATCTGTTTTGGGGCCGGAGCACTCCAAACCCTTTCGCGGTTCGCTTTTCACGTCCTACTTTACTATAGGTCCGATGATCCAAGTGATTTAAATTATGTGTAATAGTCTTGCTTAATTAAATTATATCTTGGGGGCAAGTAAAATGGGTTTCCTATTTTTTCAGTATTTAGGAAAATTTCTGATTCTGGAATATTTTGTGTTAACCAGGTTACTACCCATTCTTAATGTTCTATTTGTGGTTGTTTGCATCATTTTAATAGAGCACGGATTTTATTTCATTTACAGAGTCTTGCTTATCTACCTGTTGCTTAGAGCTTTAAGACTTGCTCTTGTTTAGCATAGACGAATAATAAGAGCTTCTTAGTATCTTTTGGAGCACTGTTGTACCTTCGTTTTGTCATTGCCGCTTGCGAGTAGAGTTTTGATTCCTCTTTGATGAAAGTTTGATTAATGTTTCCGATATTTCTGGATTTTGTTTTCACGTTTTATTTTTTATTCTTTGTAGCTCCTTGGCAATTTCACATCCCCGGTAGTTTGTGGGATGTGGCTTCTTGTAATTAACACATTTTGCCGGAATATCTTTACTAATCGGGCATACTTGGGCGTAAGGCTTTCCGGCACATTTCACTCATCTAGTCTCTCTTTCGCAATATTTCTGCGTACGCTATTTTTTGCACAGCATTTTCTATTTGCTAACCACTCTGCTTGAGATCCTCAATAGTTTTCTCTTTTGCGCAGGTGAGGTGAAGACTAGCCATAATTTTGATTTACCGATCATTCTTATCCTCATACGTAAACCATTGAGGCCCCAGCTCGATAGGTTTCAGAGTCTGTAACATTAATTTTACAGACGCCATTGTTGAGAGATAATGAGTTTGTATTCGGCTACCGTAATCGATTTCATAATTGATTGTACAGTAGAGAAATTTCTCATCTATTGCTGGATGCTGGCTTGGGTTAGGTGTCGTCCCAAGTGCTGCACGTGTTTTTGCACTTTTTTGAGTTCAACGTTCTCTTTCTTTAAAATTGTGAATTCTTCTTTCAATTTAGTTATAAACTCCTTTATTTCTCTTAATTGTTCACTCATTTTCCTTCTCGTACTGAAAGATATTTCTAGTTGTAGATCTAGGTGATCTTGATGAATTGGAACTTTGCTCAAATGGCTTAAACAATGATTGGACCACCCCAGAATCTGTTATGCCTGTTTCTGAAGAGTGTGGATTTGGCAACATCTCTGCCGCTGTACCACCTGCGGTATTACATTCCGCATTTGTTCTACTCATTGCTTGTCTTAGCCAAGTTATATACCACTGGAGGACCATAGCATAACATATTTATGCGAATTATCTGGAATTTACACTGATATTTTAAAAATGGGCGATCGAACCGATGCGTGGCATTTGGGTGCTTGGGACCAACCACTTGCACGAACAGAGCAGTTTAATTTGATTCAAATAAATTATGAACCTCATGACAATAATCCGTTTCAAAATCTACAATATATCGATATAACGGGTGGGCCATAGCGTTTGCAATTTCAACTACCGGTTATTTCGAGTATGGCAACACTTACGTTATTCGGGTTATGACAAACAATTAGTTTAATGTTTGATATTTACGAAATGGATCGCTTTACGCTTGAACAAAAATTGGGAAATTTTAAAAATTTACCTTCAAAGTGGTAAGTCTTCGAGAGAGAATATTTTAACTGTTGCTCAGAATGTGCCTGAGCATCCATCAAAATCAACTTGCAATCGTGCTCAAGAATTGAACATTTCACGCAGTTCTGTGATGAGAATTTTGCATAAAGGCCTCAGTATAAAGGCGTTTTCGGAGGCTAAGTCAACAAGCAAAATTGTCGCTTTTGGGGCTCAGAAAATCTACACGCAACCATAGAGAAGCCAATACATCCACAACGAGTGACTGTTTGGTGTGGGTTTCGGACCAGCGGATTGGTTCATTTTTTTCGAAAGTGTAAGTCAATGAAACGTCAAATTAAATAGCAAACGTTAGATGGGTCACCCTTTAATTTTATTTCGATGAACTGTACATCTTCCTAAGACAATCATTTGGGAACCAAAAAAATCATCGATACGATAACGTGATTTATGATTAACTGGTCTAACGATTAACTGGTAACGATTAATTAGATATGAACGTAGATTGTTAGTTAACTTATTTGCGTGATATTTTTTTTTCAATAACCACTTATTTTTTTATGTTATCAAATAGCCTTCTGAGCTGGGATTTAAGTTGCACATTACTAGGATTTTTATTAATTTTTTTGAATCATTATTTTTTGGCGTAATTTTGCTGATAAGAAAATCTGTTATCCGTGGTTTTAACTTTCGTAGTTTCTTGGATTTGTTAACTAAGTTTAGATTTTAGTTGCTCGTGGTCAATAACTGGAAAAGTTCAATTAGATGTAAGAGTAGTTATATCAATTGGTCTGTTGTCTGTAATATTCGATGAACAAATATTACCATTTAAGCCAATGGAGCTATTTAGACTAAACTTGGTCAATGCCGTATTGTCCAGCAATTTATTACGCAATGAACGTTTTGGTGACATAACAAAAACTGCTGAGCCTAAATGCCCAAATTCCAAGCTTCTAAATGCTTTAAAGACACACCGCGTTTGAACCAGCTTAATTATACACCTAAATGCAGTGAGTTTTAAACAGTTCAAAATTTTACCATCCCAATTAAATATACACTCTGTCAAAAAAGTAACGGGAATTGGTAATTAAAAGGCCCTTATCCCTTTAAAGGGATTGTACAATTTTTTTTTGTCAAGATTTGCTTCGCTCTGGTCGGCCTTTCCGAAGTTAACATCAATAAAGTGAAGGAAATGGTGACAAAAAATCAACATGTAGATTAGATTTGAGAGAGATAGCCGCTTTACTTTCTGTGACTCATGCATCAGTTCGTATCATTGTACATCATTGGTTGGGCATGAAACGCGTTGCCGGCCGACTAGTTCCGAAAGATCTGAATTTAAAACTCAATCGCGTAATGGTCACTGAAGACTTGCTAGAACGAGTCAATTCTGGCCATACATTCATAAAATGCATTATAACTGGTGATAATACATGGGTTTCAGTCAGAAAGTTTCGGAATGGCGCCTTCCAACTGAGCCGAAACCGAAAAAACTACGTCAAAGTCGATCAAAATTCAAGATAATGTTGACTGTTTTTTTGATTATCTCGGTGATGGGCAATGAATATAGAACATTTATTTGGGCCTTATGCGGCATTCGAGAGAGCAAATTCTTCGAAAAAGACCAGGTTCACGAATTGTGCACCACGTAAACGCACCAAGGCATCATTGTGAGCGAATTTCGGGCCAAAAACTCAGCAAACATCATCGAACAACCACCTTATTCTCTTGATATGGCTCCGGTGACTTTTTCTCTTTATTCTCTTTCTCTTTTATTTCTCGACATTTTTATCTTTATTATATATATAATTCTTCTGTACGTGTGTATGTGACTGAACACCTTCTAAACGGCTGAATCTATTTTAAAGAAATTTTGCGTGTGTGTTTGAGGGGGTTCCTGGATTCACAATAGGACCTGGTAAGTGGCACTGCGATCGGGCTCTAGGAATTTGTGTTTTTTAACGAAATGTTTATTTTTTAAAGATTTTTCGCATATCAGAACATATAACACCAAAATTTCACCACCCCACCACCCCCAAATTTTCTGTACGTGTGTGTAATTGAACTCCTCCTATAAACGGCTGGACCGATCTTAATGAAATTTTGAGTATGTGTTTGATTAGGTCCCTGGATGGCTTAGATTCACAATTGGACGTGGCAGGTGGCATTGCAATTAGATTCTAGGAATTTTATTTTTTTCACCACACCCCACCACCCTCCCCAATCTTTATACATATATATAATTCTTTTGTACGTTTGTTTGAAATTTTGTGCGAGTGTTCGAGTGGTTTCCTGGATGGTTTAGGTTCACAATTGGACCCGGTAGGCAGCACTGCAATCGGGATGTTGGAAATTTTATTTTTATTTTTTAACAAAACTTTTTTTAAATTTTTTTAAGGATTCTCACATATCAGAACATATAACCCCAAAACTGTCCGTATCACCCCCCAATTTTTTATATATAATTCTTCTGTACGTGTGTGTTACTGAATTCCTCCTAAACAGCTGGACCGATTTTGATGAAACTTTTTGTGTGTGTGTTTGAGTGCGACTGTTATATTTTTAAGATTTTTCACATATTAGAACACATAACCTCAAAACTCTATCCCCCCTCCCCAATATTTTCTAAAAAAAAAAGAATAATCGACTTTCTGAGAATAATTCATAGTTATGTTTGTGTACCATAGGCAGCGCTGATGTCGAATTTTGTTGTGTTTGACGTACGCATCAATACATGCGGAAGTCACTTGTGTCGTCAGATCAAGATCCTAATACCGATTTTTCGCCACAAATATATAACGAGGCATTAATTAAGATTGAAGATCTTTGCGATGGTCAGCACGAACAACAGTTTGGTGGGGCCCCTTTGACTACTTTTGTTGCAAATAATGAACAAGTGCTCACTGCTGAACAAAAGGGGGATTCTTTTTTTTGGACGCACCAGGAGACACTGGCAAAACATTCCTCATCTAACTGAAACTTGCAGGCATTCGATCACAAAATCATATTGCGTTGGAAATTGCTTGATGGTGGAAGGACTGCACATTCAGCACTCAAGTTGCCATTGGACGTTCACACAAATCCAGATGCAATGTACAACATAAAGAAACATTTTGTAAAAATGCAATCAGAATTATTATCTGGGATGAATGCACTATGACTCACAAGCATTCACTTGAAGGTCTTTATAGAACGATGAAAGATCTCAACATTAGTACCAGACTTTTCGGTGGCGCTGTGCTGTTGCTGTTCGGGGATTCTAGACAGACATTACAAGTCATTCTACGCGTTACATGTGCGGACGAAATTAACGCATGTTTGAAACAATCATAAAAAATTTCGTTTATATCGGGATTAGTCTGTTTAAAATCTATCAAATTTTGCCATTCGTCTCGCTATACATATGAGAATACCAGTTGATCATCTTTCATCACATGTTACTTGTACAAATAAATTTCCAAATTTCTTATACAATTTCAACGTCGTCCATTATAAATAACATCTTCCATTTTCTTAAAGACAATTGTTTTTGTAATCTCTACCGCGCTGTCAAATATAAGATAAACAAAAATATTGGTAAGGACCGAAAAATAATTCGTTATGGTTATAAAATTTCATTATCTCACTTTTTAAAGATGGGCGACAACGACAATCAACTTTTTTTGTTATCCTACACCAGGCTAACCAACGAGTGAAGAAAATCAATTTCTATTGACATATTTATTTCTAAGTAAAGGACGTCTATCGCTCGATCGATGTTAAAAGACGACCTTTTTTATAGTTTGTATATTTGTAGTTTACTAACTCCACCCTTAAAATGATCACCGATCTAAGTACAACAACAATATGCATATAGCTAATTAGAGTTATCGAAAGTGGATCTTAATTTTGGGCAATTGTTGTTGTGAAACACTCGTAAAATATTTCTTCCCTTTTGGTTTGGTACTTTTGAAAGTGGTTTCCCCTATGTGATGTTTATTTATAAAATGTTGACGAGACAAGCGGCGCAGCCATTAAAGTTAAAAAGTAAAGAAAATTTTTGTGTACTTTGGCTAAAATACAACAACAATGTTGTGATACGATTTGAGAAAGGGCGGTTTTATGAAGTTTTTTTTATGACTTTCCTTAAAGATTTTCCAATTAAGATTATGCGATATGGAACGAAATTTTTATGACTTTTCTGTTGCATGTACATGAAATATATTATGGTAGAGTGCAGAACCGTAATAAAAATTCATTTCGATCGTTAAAACATGATCATAGATCGATCGTATATATAGGAAATTTTAAGAGGGATGACAGGAATAGAGTTTCTCATGATTTTTTGTTCGCTAAGTGATCTTAAATTATTGCAGCACAAAAAAAACTATCATGGTTCATCATTAATACTTCGTATGTTATGTGTTTTAACTTTTAAGACAATTGAGATTTATAAAACTATTATTTTGATGTTAGCATTTCTGTGATATGGCATTGGAATTATATAGTTGCAGGAAATATTATAAACATGCATGCTATTTGAGATGTCCATCTTTAATTATTATGTATACACATATGTATACGAGTAGAGTTCTAATGTTTAATAAGAAATGAATGGTATGACCTTCATTAGACCATATAACTTTTGAATCTCATATCTTTGTGTTTTGTTTGAACAAATTAAGTATAGTGACGATGACGTAAATCTTTTTTTCAAGATAGATTTCTTAACTATATTGTGATTACCGTATACTGTTCGGAAAAAGTTTCATGCGAGGTTGAATTTAATTTAAAAAGGAAATAAGCTTTGTGCAGACTATGAATATTTGTCGCAAGGTTATTGAATTTGTTCTTGTTTAGCAGTTTAGCAGATGACAAGCCAAAATAAAATACGGCTCAGTAAATTACCAAATTTCCGACGATTTAATTATTATTTAAGATATAGGTCAGAGTTTTTATTACTCGACCCTCATAACTTTAAAGCGCCTTCCAAATAATCTATTAATCAATTCGAGTTTAAAATTTCGTAGTACCGTCTGTTGTGTGACGCTAAAATAATTATTGGCTATAGTGGAACGAGTGAAATATTTTTTTTTTTTATAAATACTTCTATGTTTAAAAATTATATTTACGAACAGACCATAGGGCGTTACGATGGTTACTACAACTTAAGAATTCGGAGGGACGGGTGTAGGATGGAAGTGATGTACTGCTTAAGAAATTGTTGCCTGATGAGGTCTGAATGGATGAACCAATCCGGAAGGAGCAGTCCTAGACAAGGATTTAACAATAATACTTACTTGGAGTGAGATTTCAGTTAAGGCACCCTTACTGTAGGCGTATTGGGCGCACAGTGGGAAAACCTCTTTTGAGAATTGTTGTTTAAAACGAATATGGGAGAGTTCTGATGGCAAATTTATACACATTTTTAAAAGTGGTGCCGAAAATAGAATTAATTAAATACTTGGGGAGTATCTTGGAAACGGCCATCTGGGCCGGATAAGCGTCATCACCGTTGCATGGTCAAGAATACGACAATACAATGCAGAAAGAACTTGATGAGATACCCAAGTTGTGTGAGAAAAAAATAGGTTAACAAGCGATTGAATGAAGGCTAGGTATGATAGATCTGGATATAAAACTTTCGAAGAAGGACAACTGGTATGGTTCTACCACAGACAATCAAATTAGATTTTTCATTTGAACTAGAAAATGAAAACAAAACAAACTTCTGATAATTCCAATGTCATCGTTGTATCTGTGATTTTTCGTTAAACTGCATATACGTATACGCAAAAAACGTTTAAGTTTAAATTTTTACGTTTACATAGGATGAAATATCTCTTTTAGGTTGTCTCAGGTTCTACAATTCACATCGAAGAAAAGGGATATCAACGAAGCTCCAACTAGCATGGAAATAATAAATTATTACCAGCACATATTTATTTCTGCTGTCGGTGGTCGGAAATGGCCCCACCACATCCATTGCAATTCTCTCAAATGGTGCCCCGACATTATATTGTTTCATGGTTCCACAACTTTTTCGTGCTGGTCCCTTTACTGCCGCACATTGGTCACTCTTCGACACCATTCTAGTACATTGTACATCATTTGCTGTGCTTTAATATTGGAGCACTATCCGGAGCCAAATGGCAATTTTCTATTATACATATTTTTCATGTAGTATTTTTTTGATGTATTTCCTAAAATCTTGAGTGTAACTACAATGAGCGTAAACGTATTACATATCAACAAATATATGTGTTTAAAATTATAAAAAATATTTATATGCGGTTTAAATTACCGCAATTCGATAAATTATTTTTTTAGGTTAGGTGTAGAAAAATACAATTCTACAGTGTAGTGAAAATTATTTGTGATTTTATATTCATATTTGTATATGTGTACATGAATATTTTATAATTATAAAAGATAATATACACGAACAATTCCAAATTTCCATATATAAAATAATAAACATGCATATTACATTCAACGCACTAAAATTTGTTTGAATTTTGTTGTAGTATTTGTTAAGTTTTTTATTCTTGGACGAACATTTTCGCTCTGCTATTCTTTTTAAGTGACAGCAAAATAAAACGCAATTTCTCTTATAGTTTTTATTTTTCTTATTCTGAGTATGGTCGAATACATATAAATCCTATCTCTCGCTGTCTTACGTTATTTTTTTTATTCTATCTATAGTTCCCACTTAAAACGCAGCAAAATGAATTCTTGTTTATAACGTCATGTAAAAATAAATGTCAATTAGTATATTTCATGTGATAAATGTTTGTTTTATTGATGAATTTAGTTTTAATTTTTATAGTACAGCGACACCAGTGAATAATAGCTGCAGTTTCAGTAGAAAATTGCCATTTGGCTCCGGATAGTGCTCCAATATTAAAACACGGCTATTGTCTACATCCGGACCAGTAGTAATGTTGGCGAATTTTGGCTAGTGTTTTATTAAACTCTAGGTGACCTCCACTTGCTCCTCCATGATTTTCCTTGAGGATTTCCACCATCCGATCTTTTGGCACCACTACCAACAATTGTTTTACTTTGCCATCCGTGCTTTCTCATTGAGCCCAATAAGCTTTTACAATGGGAGTTTTGTCGGTTATCTCGCTCCATGTGAACCGGTGTTCCTTTTCCTTATGTTTCATGATGAATGACAGATCAGCATCCCGAAATTGCTCCTTCCTGATCATTTCATCAGTCCATTCCACATCAGGTAGCGCTTGCATAAGCCGAAAATCGATTATGTTTTCCTTACACTCCACACGCCCACAATGCTTGCATTCCACGGAACATGGTCTTCTTGATAATGCGTCTTCATTTCCATGTGCGCTTCCCTTCCGATGTTCAATTTGGTAACAACCAGCGCAAAGCTCCATGATCCGCCCGTAGAAGAAATTTTTTTCCATAGAGGTACTTATGGAAGTGCTTAACACATTCCACTATAGCCAACAACTCTTTCCGTGTCACACAATAATTTCGTTCCGTTTTTGATAACATCTTGGAGTAATATGCAATAACTCGCTCCTCACCATTTGTTGTCTGTGATAATACTCCCCCTTAACCATCATTACTTGCATCGGTGTCCAAAATGAATTTAACGTTGGGTATAGGGTATGCGAGGATTGGTGCTTCGCATAATCGTTGTCTTAGTTCCACGAATGCCTCTTCTTGATCATCCTTGCGATACTGGCGAATCCTGGCACGAATCGTCTATAATAGGTGCACAATCCAAGGAAGCTCCATAATTCATATATAAATTTTTAGGTCGTGGCCATTCCTTCACTGCTGCGATCTTGTCTTCATCGGTATGGATTCCATTGGTTGTTACCTTATAAACCAAATATTTTATTTCCGTCCTAAATAGTTTACATTTCTTTGGGGCTTAGCTTTAATCCGGCGGCCTGTATCCGATTCAAAACCTCTGCCAAATTCGTTAAATGCTCGTTGAAATTCCTGCCTATGATGATGATGTCGTCCAAATATACGAGGCACGTCCTCCAATATAATCCCTTTAGTACGCGCTCCATAGGCGTTCAAAAGTCGCAGGGGCGTTACATAATCCGAATGGCATAACGTTAAATTACCATAATCTGTTACCCACACTGAATGCCGTTTTCTCGCGATCTTCCTCCTGGACTTCCACTTGCCAATAGCCGCTTTGCAGATCTAATGTTGAAAATATTGGAGCATCCGATAATGTGTCTAACGTGTCATCGATCCTTGGCAATGGGTAACTATCCTTTTTCGTCACAGCATTTAATTTTCGGTAATCCACGCAGAATCTCATGCTACCATCCTTTTTCTCGACTAACACCACTGGTGAACTCCATGGACTGCTTGATGTTTCGATTACCCCTGCTGCTTGCATATCTTTTACCATTCGATCCACTTCTCCTTGCTTTGCCAATGGTAATCTCCTGGGTGGTTGGCGAATCGGCATTTCTGCTCCTGTATCTATTCGATGTTTTACCATTGTGGTTCTTCCTTTATTGTCTGATGTACTGCAGAAAATGGGCATGTACCGCTCGAGCAATTGTTTTGCCAAATTTGTCTTCTTCCATGGTAAGATCTTCGGTCCATTTCTCTATGAGTTGATCTATAATTTCTTTTTGCCCATGCGAGTTAGTCGTCTTAATCGGATTTTTCTGCTCGCACTTCACAATCGCAGATATTTCTTCACATTTTCCGATTATTATCCCTTTTTTTATGGTTTTCGTCTTATCCGAGAGATTTCGAGTCCTAATTGGTACTCTATTATCGCTGTCTGGTTTCACTAGAACTTTTCCGATCATTATTTCTCTGGCTCCGCTTCATTGGTTTCTACAATCCACAACCTGGGTGACCCAGAATCTTCCTCCAATCTTGCCCATACTATTGTTTCCGAGTTCGGTGGCAGCTTCTTTCGATGATCCATTATAACTTGCCTTTTCCATTATAATATACCCCGTCCAACATCCACCACGAATCCATTCGTTCTCATGAAGTCCATTCCCAAGATGACTTCGTCTGCAATATCTGCAACCGGCACCTCGTGTTGAAAGTGATTTCGCCCAATCCTTATTTTTACGACCTTTTTACTTTTTTTGCTGAATTTTCTCCAGTCGACGTTCGTAATTTCATTCCATTAGCTGGTTCTATAATTCCATCGATAATATCCTCGCGAACAATCGTATGAGTTGCTCCCGTACCCAGCGTGATCATGCATTTCTTCCCATCAATATCGGTTTCAATTGTCAAGCATCTTTCTACTCTCGAAACATGGATGGAAGTTATGGGGCAATCGGTTGTGGGAGTCAGCTTCTGCCCCTTCAAGCTGACTCTTTTTAGTTTAACGACTCCGGTGTCGTCTGACCCTCCTTTCTGGCCTCTGTCTACTCTTCGTTTTGTCTACGCTTCATAGGAGATGGCAATCTTGCTCGTTTCTTCTTAATCTCCCAACAGTCCCGTGAGATATGACCCATTTTATCACATACCCGGCATTTAATCCTGCCACTTCCATCTCTGAACCTTGGCATAGCCCACGCGGTGTCTATTCTGGAATCGATCTCCACTCGACGAATTTTCATTGCTGGTTTGATGATAGCCTGAGCAGTTTCGTTTGTTTACGCACAAGCGATGGTTTCCGTAAAAGTTGCCTTAGGTGACAACATTACCGCTCTGCGTGTCTCAGGATCTCGAATACCGTCAATGAATGCATCTATTTTTATTCTCTCAATGTAATCGGCCGACATATTTGAATGTGCTAAATGCGCGAGCCACTCAATTGCCGATGAATATTCCTGACGCGATTTTCCTCCTCTTTGATATCGACCCTTCAATTCCATGCTATAGATTTTCTCTTGTGGTCACTTCCGTATTTTCGATATAGCGCCTTCATAATTCCGATGTAAACGTTGCGTTCTTGCTCGGGAATGATTTGTAGTGTTTCCGCAGCTTCGCCTTTAAGAGCCACAATTAATGTTCCAGCACGATGTTCTTCATTCCATTTATTTTGCTTAATCGCCGTTTCGAGTTGGACCTAAAAATACTGAAGGATATTGGTTCATCAAATGTTGGTGGTTTTAACTTAACTGCGTTTCCTGTCTGAATCACTTGATGTGTCGTTCCATTCACCTTGACATCTTGAAGATCATTCTCGAGACGTTGAGCTTCCGTTTGTAGATTTTGTTTAACCGTTTCAATTTTTTGTTGAACCTCCCCTTTAACATTTTGAATTTCCGTGTGTAATTCCGTTTGCATTTTTTCCACTTCGCCGTGTAGTGTAGAATATAACTCCAGAAACCTCGTTCTATTGTTTTATTTCCTCGTTCGATTATTTTATTTGTAGTTTAATTTCCGACTGTTGTCCCATCATTTGATTCATAGCAGCCATTAACTGCGATAAATCGAAACTTCCAGATGGGTTTTGTGTTGTTTCGAACATCGTTTATACGCCCTGTACTTTCTTCTCGACACTAATCTCATCCAGTTTTTCTCCTCGAAATCATACACGTCTGGATTTAAACCTTCCTACTCCATGGCCTCACGTAGTCGCTCCACTAAACTAGCTTTTGTGCCTTCATTGGCCAAACCTCGCTGTTTCAGTTCGTTTTTTTTGCACAAGCTTTAATTCAGAGAGAATCATTTTCCTTATTATTAACAATCCTATCGCTGTCACCAATTGTTACGTTTTCGTCTTGTCACTCAAGGTTCGAATCTCTGGATTGTGAATAAAAACAACTGCTTTAAATTACAACACACACACACAAATTTATTTCCACAACACAAAATTAACAACAAAATATTCCAATTATAACACTTTTTACACAGCCTTTATATACCAAAATATTTGTTTCTAGAATAATCCTGAATGCTCTCCAAAAATTATACGAAAACATTTGAGCAAATAGTTTAGTATACAAATGACGCCTAAATGTTGAACCAAACCAAATATAAAATTGAGCAACTATTGAAATAACTTATTCTATTCTAATCTAGGTGTCACCGTAACATTTTTAATTTCATAGCTCATAACCATAGATGAAAAATTTACGTTGAATTTACGTTTTCCCGCGGTTGACCAATTTACAATTAATTGACGTTTAGACCAATAGAGGAGATCATAATAATATTTTGATATTGAGATCAGTTGAAACTGATTGTTTGCCTTTTGTTTTATTTGATGTGAAATTTTGTATTCGGGCATTCTTAATCGATATTAATCTTTATGACCGTTGGTGCTATATTAACAAGATTTTGGCCATAATTTAACAAGATCTTGGCCATACAACCTAATAGTTTTTTATAAAATTCCAAATTTAAATTATTATTTGTTCCACACACCAATATTAAATGTCATTCCAACATATTAACCAAAATAAAAATTTCTGGAACGTCGTTTCAGAATAACTTCAGAACCAACACACAATAATTATACTAGTTTTGTTCACGTACCCAAGACACATTATAACAGTTTTTGCAAAATTATAATTTCTGCTTTCAAATTGATTTCCTCGAAGCAGCCAACTGCAAAACCCAATCAAAATTAATTTCATTTTACAAAATTAATTATTTGATGTATTTTTATTATTTCTTTAAACAACAATGCAAAATAATTATAATTAGTTTTTTATTTCATTTTTACGATGACGTGATCTTTTGATCGATCGTGTGTGTAGGAAGATCAAGTTTTATGAGCTGAACAATTTTTTTTTCTTTTTTTATTTATTTATTTAGTGAATGCATTTTGTTGCATTTCGCGATATAATTAATTTGTATTAAGATATAAATTCTATGAACAAAAAATAAAAAAATAAAAACGGTGTTGATTAATTTCGTTAAATTTATTTTGAAGACGTTCGTAAATCCATTCTTCTTTTGAGATGCAAATTTTTATTGATCGTTTTTAAAAAGCTCATCTGTTTGGTGTATTGTATTTAAGAAAAGCGCTGAACGCCAACAAGATATACACATACACAACAGATAGACGACAAACAAATAATGGTAATCTCAAAATTAACATCTTTAAAGTGTCATTAACATTTCTTATGTTAAATATTTAAATTTTGGTTTTTTAATTTTTTGTTTTTGGTTTTGGATGCATGTCAATCAATAACCTTCGCGATTTTGTCTGTGCATGCAGATATACTGGTTCGTAGGAGTGGGTTAACCTTGTCTATATAGGATTTTTTGTTGGTTATTGAATTTCCTTAATTAAAATATTTGTGTTTAATCTTAATAAATATAAGATTAATGCTTCGCGTTGCCATAATCGGGCTTGGCGAAGTTTCATGTGGTGAAAGTTTTTTGTATATAATATATTTTATGGGATAGATCTTAATTAAACCGATCGCGATCCAATGCATATTTATTGCAATTATCCCGTCGTAAATTAGTTTGCCCGGTTCGAAATTTATAGTATTTTAGCGATCGCAGCAGCGATCACCTTTTATAATATTTCGTTGCGCGTTCTTATATGACACAGTAAAATATATTTTTTGTATTGTTGTTGCTGGTTGGTTTTGCTTTAGATTTAGTTTCTTTCTTTTGTATATAATAAATAATTTGTTTGCAAATTATTATTCCACCTTTACAGTCTTTGATCAAGGTTATTTAGTAAACTAACTACAAAAAATAAATATTAAGAATATAAGAAGAAACAAATAAATTTTGATGAGAGAATTATTTCGTATGTAAGGTGGAATTTCGCGCAAATTATTCAACCCATTCACAACTGCATATACACATTTTGGTGAAAAGCACTTGGGAATTAAATTTTTGGTGGCATGTCGCGCGCGTGCACATTAATTTAAATATGCGCTGCACACAAGGCGCATACCGATCGCGGTGTAATTAGCATTTCATGTAAATTAGCTAAATTCCTTTTCGACCATGTTTTATGGAATACGCACCTGCACTTTAATGGGTTAGCGTTGTTATATTCAAGTATATAGAAAAGTTTAATATTTTTTTGTCTATACGGTAAATTGTGCATCTCCGGTAAATATCCGCTAATTAAATTCGCGATTGTATGTATTATTATTATGCGCTGATGTTCTTGAATTGCTTGGATGCGATCGAAAAAATGTTGATTGACGTTTTAATGATTACGCTCTTTTGTATTATACAAAAGATTATATATGATCCGCATGCGGTGTAGGTCACCGTGTCATTGGATTATTGTGGTTGGTATACGTCTTCTTGCAGTATGAAGCAGTTCATAGCTAGACGTAGTTTTGCATGATAAATATAGTTTTGCTGCTGGTACCTGAGATAATCGATTTTTACACAGTTGAATGTTTAGATCACTGTTGTACGATTGTTACGTCATACGATGAGTAAGCTGAATATCAAAGATTTATTCAGATAATAAAAGAAATTTGCCAAACCATATATGATGATTTCAGGTTGAAAAGAGAGGTTTAATTGAATTTGTTAGATTAAAACGATCTAGGTAAGGTGGCAAGAGAAAATTGTCTGTGGGAAATTCGTTAAGAACTTAGCAAAAAAGTTTGTGCTGCATCAGCGGGAAGGGCACTGACTGTAATTTTTTAAGGTGAGGACATCAATTGTTTTACATTAATCGACACGGAATTAAAAATATGGACTATATCCAGTCAGAATCAAAATGGAAATTCATGGTTTATCCTGATTCAGCCATTGCATCCTTAAGAGATGCTGGAAGAAATATTTGTTTGTGATTTTACCATTATTAAACGATAACGGAATGGCAGATTCCCACAAAATAGAAACAGAACTTGAACTAGCTTTTGTCAGAGAATTTACAATGACGTTGCGGTCAACATCCGTGTGCGCTGTACTCATTTGACTGTAACTTTATTATAACTACAAAAAGGATATTTGAAATGTTTCCACTCTCTGATCTGCGGTTTCCAACACCACAACTTAGCACTTCGCAAGCACAGAGTTACAGCTGTGATCTCACCTTGAAAAGTTAAAAAATGAGTTCCCAGACTCCCTGACGCTCTAAAGACAAGCTTTGGATAGCAGACATCGAAGCCTGCACCTAGGGTGTTTTCCAAACATCGACTTATTACAGATTTATTGATTTATTTGACGCCATCTTGAATAAGTCGAGTGTTATTCCAATTCAATTCATTCACCTATTTTGTGCCGTAAATTTTCTTGACATGATGTTCGTTGCCACTAGATTTGAAAAAAACTTCACGTATTACAACATCAAGGAATAAATATATAGGGTCGCATCGACAGACGCAACTACAACTTGTAGTTGTAGTCGATGATTTTTCGATGTTCGAATTCCGTATTTTTAAACCACACTATAAGTGCAAATTAATTCACGGATTTATTGTAATTTTTAAACGTAACTAAAAGTGTCAATTTTTACGTACCTAATAGAAAATTAAACTCAAATTACAAAAAAAAATACAAAATTACTTTTTATTATTTCAATATGTCCGAACGTTTATATTCATCCTGTTTGAACTATTTTTAACTGTTGGTGCATTAGAACAGCATTAGAGCATACAACGTGCATTAGAAGTAGAACACACAAAATATTAAATATCACAGTTTGTTGAATTAAATTAATATATTAATGTAGATGACAATAAATTACATTGTACTTAAAATAACTCGTATGCCGAGTCAATGTTTTGGAGTGGACGAACAGAAGCCTCCACAAAAGAATAAATCGGATTGGATTCGGACACTTTATGTCTATAAGATCCACCACCTGCTCTAAACTGTTCAGCTTTTTCTTCTGCTATTACTTTCCTAACATGGACTCTCCACCTGCTATTGCTATCTAGTTATGCCAGAATTTTTTTATCAAATAGCCAGTCTAGTCTCGCAATAATATTTATATGCTATCTGTATGCTATGAATACATGCTATGTCGGCAGAACTAGATAGCATGTATATAGCATGCATATTTTAGCGTTTATTCTATTTCAATATGATGTCTACTAACATTTCAAGTATTTATTCAAATGACTAGTAGTGTAGACTATCGACAAAAGAATGATTTCTAAACGTCAAATTATAGCAAGTTTACCACACCAGACTCCATCTTGGCAAATTTTGGTAGAAAGAGAAAGTAAATTGCAATAGCATTCAGATAGCAGGTGGAGAAGCCGTATAAGTTCACCTAATTTATTTCGAAACGAGTTATGTAGCTGTGTTTAATTTTTTTATTAGTACTTCTTGAATTGTATTCTGTGGTTATTTTCTGCCATATTTCCTTTTTTAATTGGTTCGACACCTCATCCGTTTTTTTGCACATAACAATATTTCTATATTTCTCCACACAGGAATATAATGGGCCCGATCCGCGGAACATAAAATTGCTGTTATGTTATTTTATTTCCCCGCTTCCTATTGGAATTTGTATTAGAAAAAACAAAAATATCATAACTTAACATAAAATTTTAGATCCCGGAATCGGCCCCAATAACAACACCTCGTAATTGCTTAATGTTTTCCGCATTGAGGCCATTTTAAAGATTTAAACATTTTTGTTGTTGTTATTAAATAAAAAAAATGAACCATAATTATAAATAAAAATTTCCGTTAAAGAATCTCAATTCAAAATTTAAAAGTATTACCAACTGTTCACATTGCCCGCCTTCATCGTAACTAAGCCAAAATAGTTCCTTCGACTACAAAAAACACCCTACCTAGGTATCACTTTGCGCTGTATACAAAATATGAAAAACACAGGATTTGCAGATGGACTTATTTTATTAAAATTTATCATTAAAATTAAAATTTATCTAAATTTATCTACCACAATCATTCAGTTAACTATTATCAACAACTTTGATCCGTTCGATATCGTCTGGGGTCTTATGATTTTCCTCGTTAGTATTGACAATTTTTCGTTGGTTTCCGGTTCCCATATCTACGGCGGGTACTTGTAAAATACCGTTGGTATCGATTAAAAAAATGCCTCAATTTGTGGGATACGGCGTGGACATAGAATAAAAACACCTGGGTCGTAGATGGAATTAAAGTCAAATCGAATTTCACTAATCAAGGTTATCTTTGGTTGAAAAGTACTGGACGATAAAATTCACCTGTGAGTAAGAAGTAAATGGCGTTTTGCCATTTTTGAATTTTAAAGCAATACGCAACAAAGGTAATTCCGAATTTGGAACATACCAAACACCATATCAACACGAAGAGAATGATCACATTAGACTCATACCACAACGGAGCCCATAAAAAGACTGCATTTCATTCATTGGTACATCGTCCATTTAATGCTCCCATGCCCCAGTATGAGGGAATTGACGCAGAACGAATTGACTTAAATCAAAGATGCTGCATGGATAAATGGCTATGATAATTGGTTCACTTAGACCATCTTAGACGGTGAAACCGAGCAACAACAGAAGAATAAGCGTACCATTTTACTCAGCTATGATGAACAAACTGGGGAATATTTGAAAAAAATTCAACGTAGGCTTAATTACCAAAAGTAACAATACAACTCTGCAAATATATGAGGATGTGATTATACCTATTCTTAAATCTGGCATAAACCAGATTTTATGCACATTGCACACACTGCGAAAACAAATACATCAACTGCTAGTGCTCTAAGAAACAATAAGATCCACAAATCATCTATAGTCGAGCACGTAATAAATAATTTGGACAGCCAAACCGATCACAATTCCAAAATAATGAAAACAGTACTAGACAACTGGAAACTGGATGCTTTTCAATCTCTCTTAATGAACTAGTTTGTTCTGAGGCCCATCTTCGCGCCCATTTATTCCCAGCAAAGTCTAGTTAAATATTTTTTAAATAGATCCCATGTAAGATTACAAAATCAAAAAAAACTGTAATTATTTGTACGAACCATAATTATTAAAAATTGAACTACAGGATTTCTTTAAAAACAACATTTCGAGAAAATTGACTGTCATCGTTGAGAAGCTTTCCCTGCTGTGGATTATCTTCGATTCTTATTTTCACTTTGTGACAATCTTTTCTCTTTTGCGGGAAAGAGCGACATACAACTGTCCATGGGAAAACACTGCCGTTTGAAGATGAATTCTCACGTTATTAAAAGACTAGCCTTGTGCCTTGTTTATCGTCATTGCGTATGCCGGAAGTATTGGAAACTGTCGTCGTCGCAAAACAAATGGTAGATTGGTCTCAAAAGGTGCCAAATCAATTCGAAGGATTAGAACTGTACTGCCTTTGTTGCTCTCAGAAATGATTATGGCCTTAATGAAATTTCGCGATAGCTCTTCAACAATTAAACGCGTTACATTACACATACCTTTCTTAGGATTTAGATTTCGTAGAAGCATTATGATAACAACCTTTTTCAAAAGCAATACGTGAGGAGGCATGCCAGATGGATTATGTTCATTGAGGAGTTCACCGGGAAAGCTGAGTGCATCGTTAGGATTTCGCTTACTAACGAATCTACGCTGTAGTAAAATTCTGCATCACCATGAATCGAATCGATTATTCTTCGATTCATCTCAAGCGTCTGAGCATTCGTTGGAGCAACGATAACTCTTTTTGAGAGCTCATTTGTTGAAATTGCCTTGTGATCATTTCGGTCGGAATTTGAATTGTGTCCTCATTGCAGAAGCCATTTATTGTGCTCGTGTTGACCTTCGCTGCGCATGTTGGTGGCCAACGAAATTTTTTAAAACTGGTTCCATAGAGGGCTTGATTTAATGCAGCGTTCGATGATTTCAATGCGCGTTCCTCTTTGAACGACTGGTAGCGTCTGGCGAAAATCACCGCCAAGGACCAAAACTTTACCTCTGAAGCTAATGTCATTTCCCATCACCTTTTGCAAGAGCTTATCAATGCACCGGAGACCATTCTTAGGAAGCATTGTAATTTCATCGATAACAAGCAGAGCAGCCTCACGCAAAACTGCAGCTTCTGGTGATGTCATTCGGATTGCTGAGATTGAATTATCAAGAAGTAGCACTGGAAGTTTAAATCCACTATGAATCGTGCCTCCTCTCTTAAGCAAAGTGGCTGCTATTCCGATTGTTGCAAATGGCAGCACAATTTTTCCTTCACCTCAAAAGTTTGCCATTTAAGTTGAGTATAAGTAGGTCTTGCCTGAGCCACCGGGATCATCGATAAAATAGAGCTTATACATTGTGCGTGATTATTTTCAACTGCAATCATAATTTTGATGTATGCTGCAAGCTGGACTTCATTCAGCTTTCTAATTTTTTCGACTGCCAATCGTGCTTCTTCTTCTTCTTCTTGATCATAAATTTGATCTGCTTCGGGCGGGTTACCGCTGGGAACAGGCACATTTTTAGTTATTTAGTTATTTATTTATTGACAAAAAATTTCGAGAACTCCGCACCCCTTTTTGAGCATAGAAGCTCATTCAAAGAGGATGTGAAGTTCATAATAACATCTAAAATTTCATCAAGCTGTTCTTTCTGTATATAGATATTTTCCTGGCAATCAACTGCTTCCAAATTTGTATCAAATGCCAACGTCTTCTGACTGTGCATCATTCAACTGGCAAACATCTGTCGATTTTAGTATGTTTATTCATGGATGGTTTTACGCGACTCCCAACAAGACCAGTTTAAATTACTTATAAATATAATCATTTTTATAATTTGTATAGCTAGTTCCATTTGCCAAACCAACTGAACCGCATGACATTCCGTGCTGTTTGAAAACAAAATTGATACCATGAAGAGCAGAGTTGATCGATATAGATTAACTGCGTCGTCGCATGTAGTCGAGTATAAAATCTTCTAGATGATCCTGACATAATTTGAGGGGTTGGCAAAAAATACAAATGTAAGCGAACATCTCTCGCAATTGCTTAGGCATCAAGTATGTTCCACCGTCTGTCAAGCATCGCTCCCATTCTTCATCCGACTCAAGTAGTCCTCTTGTCATCGCTGCCGCTTTGAATGGTTCACATAAATTTTCATATACCGTACGTAAAATCTCAAAACTTGTTATACCAGGAACATGTAGTAGCAGTAATCGAAGATAGAAGGACTTGCCATTGACCTCGCTTATACACAAAATGGTAACAGATATCGGTGTAAAGGTGAACTCGTGCAGTTGCGTCTGTCGTGTTAAGCAGAAACCAAGTTTCAAGCTTGGTCTTTCCAGTACGCGCAGCCAAAAGTGCTTCTTCTTCATGACCTACTTCAAAAACAACTCGTTGCTGATTTGGAAGGTGAACTGGCAGTGTGAATGTTAAAAAACTCCATTGCGAGAAAAACAAAACGCAAAATGTTTTACTTTAGTAGGAAATATAGTATAAAAGATTTTTTTGAATAGCAGTAGTCAGTGAGTGACATAGACGTTATAATATAGAAACAAACAATTTTTGGTCACCCTGTGCGTTCTCGAGTGAGTCAGTGACATGGACGTTTATAGTATACATATATAATAGTATACATATATAACGTAGATCCAAGTCCGATCCAACCAAAATTATTTTGGACTAGTAATGTTTTACTCCAGTGCCCACTATCACTGCATTTAACGACACATAAAATTTCTTCTAAAGATTGTATAAAAAACACAAAATATTTTTGTTTTAATTATTAAAAATCTCGGAAGAACACTGTTACATAATGTTATTAGCTGTTTCTGTAGAATGTTTATTTATTGGATCACTTTAAGACTCACAAATGCATTATTATGTGTCAAACCATGGAAATTAACGATCAGATTGCGGCGCTTGTTCGTAATATCCTCTAGCGACAGTATCACATTTATAACCACGCAGGTCAGGCTGGCTCACAACACATTTTCCTGTTTGTTAGTCACATAAATAATGAGTCGATCCGTACACATTTCATTCATAGTAATCTTTCTATAGCATGTGTCTACATGAGTCCTCTTATGTATATTTTGCTCTATATGAGTACATTTGGTCAATACACACTTTTGGAGACATTTCAGTGTAGACATATTTATTCAAATAAGTCTCCTCGCGAGATGACTTATTTGAATAAGTCGGTGTCCACAAATAAGTAGGTGTTCGAGAAACAGCCTCAGACAATAATCCGTCATCAACCATGTTTATTTCTATAAAGCATTTATTTTTCACATTTCATGTGAAAAGCAGCAGAGCAAGATATGCCCAACATAGGGGTCTTTAGCCGTGGTAGAAATATAATGGTTTTTATGGCAATGAATAGACGAGAAAGCACCAGTAGCACTACACTCAATAATTTGTGGCCATTAAGTTTCACAATCGAACACTTTAAGATGAATACCGGCCACCACACAATATACGAGTAATTTATCATGGGTGTACATAGTGACTTGTAGATGAAGCACAACATTTGGAGAGACAATATCCAGGAAGTATTAAAAGTTAATTTAGCATCCAAAATGGCACCCAAATGCTTAAAACTATTTGAATTAGTGGGCTCGTAAGGCGGTCCTGATTTCTGCATTTTATGAACACCATAAGAATTTTTACATGGATTTACACGAAGATTCTTATTGATGCACCAGGAGACTACAGTGTACGGAAGGCTTGTTGTATCAGGCTAGCTGCCACAGGACGCTCGCCACACGTTTTCATTGCACAGGGCGTAAAGGTAAATCAACAAATCTACCGTAAAAAGATTTTAAACGATGATTTTTTTTAGCTTGGGCACGTAATCAATCGGTAGAAACCATTGGACATTTTAACAAGACTCGGCACCATCCCATAAAACCCGTGAAATCTAAAGTTTTTTGCAAGAAAAAGTTCCCAGCTTCATTTCTTCACAACAATGGCCACCATATTCTTCGGACTTAAACCTAATGGAGGCCAAAGTGTTAACTAAAATTATTAGACCGACGCACGACGCCTTAAAGATTGCTCTTCGCCGAGACTATGGCAAAATATCATCAGACCACATTGTTCAGCGTGTGAAGGCTTTTTGAAATGTTTTTACGATATACTGAAGTTTTGAAATAAAAAAAAAAATCAATCAATTTACAGCATTTTTAATTGGTAAAGCTTCGAGTCCCAACCCCTGGAATTCGAAAAAAATTCTTAATTTATTTAACAATATCAGCCCAGACTAGTTTGTCAAAATTTATGCCTACGAGAAACTGTTCATACTTAAGCTATGAGTCCAATCGGTCCATAGGCAGTGACAGCTGCCCGGAACTTTTTCACTTTTTGCAAATATTTTGATATTAATTTATCATTTACGTAAAAAACGATAGGAACTAAAACATTTTAAATAAAATTCTAAACAAAATTAACTCCAATTGACTCCATTCAGTAATTAGATTCTGGGTTCTTTCCCTTAGCATTTTATACCTACTGCCAGGTTTTTAACAGCCGCCCCTTACCTGGAAAACAGACGTTTCAGAATTTGCCATGGGTATTTCCTCCTCAAGGCATGTAGCGAAGGTTTTACCGCGCCCGTACACGCGCTGTTATGTACTTTTAGCGTTACCCAGGGTACAGTGCGAGGAGCTTGTATAACCAGCGCACCCCCCACTAGCAATGATTAAGCAAAATGGCGGGTGATTTGGATGCGTTTAAGTATATATCTTAATCCAACCAACTTCAGAGCCGAGTTTCTAGTTGCACACCATTGAAAGATTATGCTCATTAACTTTGTTAATTAAAGTAGCATGAATGTCGCATTAATTTTACCACATTGATAACCGTGTATGTATTGTGGGTATACATATTTTAAGCCTTCGAAACGAATCGGATACGAAAGATACGAAGCGATGTCAATCAATATTCGGCAATATTTATCGATATGATTGTCGAGATTCGTTTGATATGCAGGTCTAATGTGACGTAAAATAGTTAAAGATTTGTATGAGTTGGTAAGCAGCTGAATCTTGGTCCATATCATGACCAATAAATATATTCAACAATATTCAGCAAATCTGTGCTTTTTTTGGTTCTGCTGCCTTATCGAACGCCATAAGTATCATCGCATTGATGTTGGCAATAGCGACAACTCCAAAAATGAACTGGGAAATTGTATTGAACGCGAAACCACCGGCCACCCCAAATGGTAACAAGGTGGCGATGAGGAAAAAGAAAAAATGTCGGACGAGCTGGTCTAAACATTTTTGACACAGCTCTCCAAAAAGAAGAGTCGCAACGAAAGGTAACGGCGTTCCAAGAACAAATAAAACAGCAGCAGAAGCAAATGCAAATTAATTATAAAATATTATAAAATTTCGAGAAATCCCAGGAAATGCAAATGTCGAGCAATGAATGGAAAGCCTGTCAAACAGCATGCAAACCCCCAGAAAACAAATTCAAACATTTAGAAGTTCGATGACGCAGTAAAAAATTCGCTTATGTCTACGTAAATGAGACGCCACAGCACATGAAAAATTTAAGGGTATGCTTCTACCGAAGGGGCCAAAAGACTTCACATTCGAAGAAATTATACGCGGTTCAAATGTCTACAAATAACCATGAACAACAACACCGATTTTTCGTCGTGCAAAGCCCAAATCAACCGCAGGTGTGAGGGTTTTCATCTAGAAAAACTCACCATCAACCAATTCAAGAGTTTGATTATCGTAAGCGTAACTGGAAGCAAAAATACAACCTATGCTCCGTCTAAAAAGAGAAACGGCGATGATTGGGGGAATTTCACAAACCTCATCATTAACTATATATATGTACATGCGATTAAACGGCCACAGAAAAATTGGCAGCCTCCGGTGAAACCAAACACACAGCTCGAAGGAAAGCAAATTCTCACTTCGTCAACACCAGTTGGGAAAGATCAGCAGCCACACACATGGACTCCATCGACGAATGGCTCTGTGGTCGTGCACTATTCGTACCATTTTCAATTCCGCACGCACAAGTGTACACAATGCCAAGCTATTAAGACACAAAGAAGGTTTCTGTAATTTTTCCAAGAAACCCCCACAGTCGAAGCCGGAAAAGAACACAAACAGCGATCGGAAATTCATCACTGTGAAAATAAATTTGCATGAAGCCATATTGCAAATCGACATGGCCGGAGATTTCACAGTCATATCCGAACAGATGTGGCAAGCCATCGGATCCCCTCAAACCAGACCGAATAGCAAGAAAATCAACTCAGCGTCACTGGATCCTGTCCGCATTGTCGCAGAATTTGACTGCGAAATGGGGAGATACCAACTATCGTATTATTTGGTTAATGTTATGTGACCAGTATTAAGGGGCTCAATATTTTAGGTATTGATTGGATCAAACCATTTGGAATTTGGGATCAGCCCATTAGTTCTATATGCAACGCTATACGTGATGAAGGAAGCAGCCGATCGTCTACAGGAATGCAATATAATAACGCCAGCCCAATTGCCCAATTGGGCAGCACGCATAGCAGCTGTTAAGCGACCAAACGGACGCATACGAATATGTGCCGACTATTCCATGGGTCTCAAAGCCAACATAGAAACAAACGCACACCCACTGCCAAAACTAGAGGAAATGTTTCCCCACCTCGCAAACAGTACAATTTTTTGCAAGATCGATGTATCAGATGCGTATTTGCAAATTGAAGTCGACGACGAATCAAAGCAGATACTCACAATAAATACGAACAAGGGTTTGTTCACATTCAATCGGCTCGCACCAGGTATCAAATCAGCGCCTGGTAGTTTCCAAAAGCTAATGGATGCCATGTCCTTGGGACTTGAAGGTACAGTGGCTTACTTCTATGACATCCTCGTGCACGCAAAGGACCAGGAACCGCATACAGTATTCGTTGACCGTCTATTCCAACGTTTGGAGGAATACGGGCTTCAAGTAAAACTTGAGAAGTGCGACCTGTTAACGCAACAAGTCAAATATCTGGGTATGATTGTTAATGCCAATGGTATCACAACAGACCCATCGAAAATTATTGCAGTAGCCTCGATGCTGGTCCCACAGAACATAACTCAACTCCGCTCATTTCTCAGAGCCACAAATTTCTATGGGAAATTTGTCAAGCAGATGCACAGCCTATGTGCACCATTGGATCGACTCTTAAGAGCAGATGTTGTGTGAGAATGGTCTCCAGAATTCCAACAAGCATTTCAAAAATTCAAAAAGATTTTCAGATCCGAATTGCTCCTCACACATTACGATCCAGGGCTACCAGTAACGCACTATACGCCGATGAGAGTAATTCGGTAATCGGAGTATGGTAAGTGTATGGCAGACAGTTCACGCTAGTCACACACCATAAGCATCTTTGGCAATAAGAGCGGTATTCCCGTGTACACCGGCAATCGGCTACAGCGCTGGGCTTTAACACTACTGTCTTATACGACTTTGGAGTACAATAAAGTCAACAACCAAGTTTGGTAATGCAGACATTCTGTCACGTCTCATAGCCGCAACAGATGTCGAAGATGAGGACGTGGTCATCTCGAGTATCCACGTAGAAGAAGTGATTGATGACGGATTTGAAGAAACCATAAAGGCCTTGCCGATTAACCACCACATGATACTCGAATGGATCCAGCAAGGATGGCCAGAAGTGAAGAAAACATTGCCTGACAGTGAGGAACTACTACAATTTTACAACCGTTGCGAGTCATTGTCATACAACCACGGGTGTATGATGTTTGGTAGTCGAATCGATGGTACCGTACAGATTCTGCAAACTCACGTTGTGCCAACTGCATGTTGCGCATACAGGTGCCGACGCAATGATAATGCTAGCAATTACGAGTCTGGTGCGACAATGTGAACGTTGCTCAGAAAATGTGACATCTCCAATTAAAACATTACTACAGTCGTAGCCATGAGCGAGCGTCCTATATGTCCCGAAGTACACGAGTGTGATAATATCACATCGTCAATGTGCGCGGAGAAGCTCAATGAATTTTTCGCACTACATATTCGGAAATCCAGAAAATTTAGTTATGGATAATATATTACCCAATGTCGAACGGCCGAGCAGAAAGATTCGTCGATACAGTAAAAAGGACACCCAAGAAATCAAAAGGGGAAGGAACAAATAAGGAAAATTTAACCAAATTCGTTCAACACCTAATCGACGAGCTCAACAGTCTATGTCACCGGCACATCTGTTTTTAGAACGAGAAATTCGAAACGAGCTGGATTTGCTAAAACCAGTTCCAGAACGCAGCACAGATAGAGACACACAGCAGGAACAACAATTTAACAAACACCATGGGGCACAATTAAGGCAGTTTGAGGTTGGAGAAAAAATATTTGGCCTGACCAGAACAAATCGTGTGATTCGATCATCTGCCAATCAGCTGATTCATCGATACACTGATGATAACGTCGTGAACAACGATGATCAACTCCCATTCGAAGTATTAATAACGCCCATCGTAGAAATTCCAGCATTCGGTCAAGAACCAGCATCATCCGTCGATCAACCAGAGCTATCAACAGTTCCAGATGCTAACCAAGAAGCAGCAACAGCAAGACCGGTAAGTCGTCCACAACGTCATAGACGACAGCCTGTCGGTCTACAAGACTTCGAGGTGTCTATCTAAAAAAGGGGAGATGTTAGCAATAGCGACAACTCCAAAAATAAATTGAGAAGTTGTGTTGAATGCGAAAACACAAAGGAAGAGAGAAAGAGATATATAAGTAAAGGAGGATGGAGAACAAAACGCAGTTTGTGTAAGTTGCTGCGCGGTCAAGCACAAGTGATTAGTAAATCAATAAAAAGTATTTGTTATCCAGACTAATCGTATTTTATATAAACCATCGGACATCCCAAGTGGTAACAATTGAGCATTTCACGAATTACGTTCTGGGAAGCGCTATCTTTTTATCAATCCAGTCAAATTGATCTTTAACCCTTTTCTATCGCTGTTGACACATGTTACGGCTATTTATATAGCGGGATATAACCGTTTCACGTTTACTGCACGAGCAATCGCGCAAAAAATTAGAAAAATCTCACGATCGCGATAATAAGGAGGGCGAAGTCCGAGATTCATACCTCCTCGCGGTGCTCTCTGGGTAACGCTAAATGAATCAGGCGGTGTAGTGGAGACGAACAGACTAAATCCTGTTTATAGTCATGGACACTACATGTCAAGGCGGGTTATTGGCGCCTCAAAACCAATACCAAATCAGCGTCTGTTCTCCAGGTTAGGTGCGGCTGAAGCGGGCGTCTGTCTTGTATCAAGCGGCTCGCTATATAAATGTGTTCAAGGTAGGACTGGATGCCTTAAGATTATCACCAGTACGTGACCCACACACGTAACAAGCGGGTTGAGCGGCAGGCCAACAACCTTCCCTCATAAAAACCATTTAAGTTATGAACCCTGAACAAAGGCCTCGGATTACCATATCGGATTCATCACAAACTCGACCTCGGAAATTGTACACGGACAACGCTTTAAAAATGGGAACATGGAACGTGCTTAGCCTCTTAAGACCTGGAGATCCTCAGAACCTTTCGAACCAAGCCAAAAGTTACACATTAGACGTACTTGCACTACAAGAGCTTAGATGGTCTGGGAGTGGGATCCATGACACCACCAATGGTTACACTCTTCATTACAGCGGCCATCAGAACGGAGGAGAATTTGGAGTTGGCTTCCTCATCCATCGGCGCGTGAAGCACCATATCATCGATTTCCGCCCTATCAACATGCGGATATGCACGGTCAGACTTCGCACTAATAAATTTAACATCACGATCGTTAATGTGCATGCACCCACCGAAGATAAATCAGATGACATCAAAGATCTCTTCTTTGTCGAGCTCGAGGAAGTCATCAATAACATACCGCACCACGACATTAAAATCATCGTGGGCGACTTTAATGCAAAAATCGGTAGAAGTGCAGAAAATACAACGCACATCGGTCCTAACAGCCTGCACCTAACTAGTAACAACAACGGCCAACGCGTCACCGACCTGGCAATAACGTACAACTTAGTTGTATCAAGTACGTTTTTTCCACATAAGAGAATTCACAAAGTAACGTGGAGATCGAATGATGGAAGAACGGAAAACCAAATCGATCACGTCATGGTGTCCAAGAGACACTCCACCAGCATATCTGACGTTAGATCTTACAGAGGTGCAGATATGGACAGCGATCATGTGCTTGTCATATTTAAATATAAGTGCAAACTGTCATCAACCTTCAATAGACAAGCACAAAAAACCGTTCGATGGAATGTCGATGCTCTAAAAGACCAAGCGTCACTGCAGAGTTACCAATCAGCTGTCACTAACTATTTAGAGCGGCCCAGCGACAACGAAGGAGCTCCTCCTAATATCCAGGAGCAGTGGCACGCTATACAGTCAGCCATAACCACCGCGGCGCAAAACACTATCGGCAGAAGACCGCCGAGATCCCGCAATGATTGGTTCGATGATCAATGCCGCCTGGTCGTCGAAAATAAACGAAAGCTTCGTGAAAAATGGTTGGCTCGCAACACGAGAAGCACTCAGGCAGAATATCTACGCGCAAGGAAAGCCACGATTAAATTCCTTCGACAAAAGAAACGCGATCATATGAGGTCATGCATCGAAAACATCAGCTTCCAAGCGGAAGTAGGAAATTCAAGGGACTGTTTTGCTAATGCCAGGAATCTCACTAAAGACTTCCACCCAAGAAGTACAGCCATAAAAGACGAGAATGGAGAATTGAGAACAAACGTGGCTGATGTTCTCTCAGTATGGCAAACCTACTTTCAAAGTCTGCTAAACCGGAATGACGAAGTGACCCCCATTAGAGCAATAGCTCCTCCAGGTGATGAGGTCTTCGTCGAATATCCCACAGCAGAGGAAGTAGACGCAGCTATTAGTCGATTGAAAAACGGCAAGGCACCCGGTCTCGATGGAATCCCCGCAGAATTAATCAAACTCGGAGGCGCTACTCTTGCAACAAGTTTATACGATCTCGTCGTTTGTATTTGGGACCAAGAAGAGTTGCCGGAGAATTGGAAGACCGCACTCATATGTCCGTTGCATAAAAAAGGCGACCGTCTTAAATGTGAAAACTTTCGTGGCATAGCTCTATTGAACACTGCTTACAAAGTGTTGGCTAATGTTGTACTTGCCAGACTCATCCCTTTTGCCGAAAACATCATTGGCGACTATCAGTGTGGTTTTCGTCCCAACCGATCGACCACTGACCAGTGTTTCACCATGAGGATGATCTTGGAAAAATGTTGGGAGTACAACATAACCATACATCAATTATATATAGACTTCAGACAGGCATATGACAGTATAAACCGCGACAACCTTTGGGCCGCGCTCATATGCCTAGGTATTCCAGAGAAACTTGTTTCTCTGTGTAAATTAACAACGTCTGGATCTGCATGTAGAATTGTAATTGAAGGATCTGTGTCAGACTCCTTTCAAATAACATCTGGTGTTCGACAGGGAGATGCACTCGCGCCTGTGCTGTTCAATTTGGCGCTCGAGTACGTAGTGAGGAAAAGCAACATTGAAACTTCGCGCTGTATATTCAATAAATCAGGCCAAATTCTTGGATATGCAGATGATATCGTGCTTCTTGGCCGAAGACCTAGCGACATCAAGGACAGTTTCATACCGCTCAATCGCTGCGCAAGAAGACTTGGTTTGGAGGTGAACAGTACCAAAACGAAATTTTTAACAACACCCAGGAACATCTCTATGGCAAATCTCGAAATTGGCGACCATAATTTTGATAGCGTCGAAAATTTTAAATACCTCGGGTCACTTATAACTTCATCAAACGACATGCAGGCAGAAATAAAAGCCCGAACCGCTGCCGGACAACGAGTTTTCTACGCGCAATCAAAATTATTACGATCTAAACACCTATCGCAGTCGTGCAAGCTCGCACTTTATAAAGCACTGATAAGACCTGTGCTGACTTTCGGAAGCGAGAGCTGGACCATGACCTCTAACGACTGTAGATTATTATCTACCTTCGAAAGGAAGGTCATCCGTTCAATTTTTGGTCCTATTAAAGTTGCGAACAATGAATATCGGATTCGCATGAACCACGAAATAAAGCAACTTCTCGGAGGTAGCGATATTATTGGCTTCATCAAATCTAATCGAGTGAGATGGCTCGGCCACGTTGCAAGATCTCCACAACAACGAATGGTTTACAAAGTGTTCCATCAACAACCAGCCGGAGTACGTCGTAGAGGAAGACCCCGACTGCGCTGGCGTGACGACGTCGAACAAGACCTACTCGTATTAGGATGTCGAAATTGGAGGACGAGAGCGATGGGCCGAGAAGGATGGAGGACCATAGTGCGGGCGGCAAAATCCCTTCATGGGATGTAAATGCTAGAGAGAGAGAGAGAGCGATAATAAAGAAAGGGTTTTGTGTTTCGCAAGCGTAGACACTTAACATGCGTATAAAATTTGTCGTCCTTTGGACATGGATGTCGTACCCAAACAAATCATAAAACAATTTCCAAAATATTTCACCATAATTTCGGTCACACTTTTTTTTTGTCATGCAATTCCTAAAAATCATAATATTGTTATCCTTGTTAATTTTGTAATTTGCATACAAATTAAAATGATTGATATGATATTTAGGAAGACAAGAAAATAAACAAAAAATTGTCTCAAGATCATTTGCATATAAACGAGTGCACATTAAAGATAAAAAGGGGGTACGAATATGAATCAACTTTCTATACAGAGTGCCGGCTTGTAACAAACAAGAAAGGATAATAAAAGAAAACTCTTTAATAGTTTTGTTTGCGTATCGAATCCTTTTTTTTCGTTTCGCACTTCAAGGCTAATATTTAGAACAATTTTTGTATTTTACTTATGTGTATCATGGACCTGGACACTAATTTACATACTAATAAAATAGGAAAAGGGATAAAATTGAACATATAGGGATGTCCTTGGCAGCGGATCAAAACTTAATTGTGTATAGATTAGTTTGTGAATTTCAAGAATGTCGTGTGACATGCGATAACAACAAACAACAAAAAAAGGATTTTGTTTTGTGTGTAAACAGGATTAATGGCCTAGATTGGGGGGTAATAAAAGAAAGGTTGTTTGTTTATATGGAAATGACTTCGAGATCGTTTTTTTTTGTATTTTATTTGATTTGCGTTCATAATTTGTTGACTTTCGTTTGGCCTCCCTGCACACAGTGTTCAATATTGAAGAAATATTTATAAATTGGAAGGAACCGAGATTTACATAATTTCCCATGTCTTATAACGTTTTATGCGAAGATGGTAATTTTATAATACATAGCTAGAAAAACATTGAACTTAATAATAATTTATAACAGTGGATTGTTGATTTATCGAAATAATAAAATATTAATTGTTTAAATAAAAATTGTATTATGAAATTTAGGTCACTTAATTCATTCATCATTTCTCATCTTATGAGGTTTAAGATTTTTTTTTTTGCCATCTTCTTCTTCTTATTATTTTCTTCAATTGTTGAATAGTTTATTATAGATACGTATATATATATAAAAAAAAATCGATATGAAAAAATTAATTTGTTAATTTAAAATTAACGATTTATTGTCTAAATTTTAAATTTATTGCGATTACCTTTAACGATTGCTCGTGAATTGTTTTTGTTGTTGAATTACATTCATTTTATAAAATTGCTTTAGCTAAGTGTTGTTCCACCAATCCTTTAGTACTATTTGTAAAGAAAGTTTTCTAGTCATGTCTTCAAATTGGTAGGCCTCTCAAACCGTTTCAAAACAATTTTTGCCATGGTTTAGATATGAATATGTGGTACGAAAAGATTATGAGAGTTCAGCAGCCATGCTTGAACGATGTAACTTGTTTGATGTTCATTCGTTTTAACCACCCATAAATTATTGCACATAATCAATGCGATCCTCAGGAAAAATATGTACTTATGCAGTGGAAAGTAGCAGAAGTAGTAATGATTCCGAAACCGGGCAAGCCACCGCAAGCCTCAAAGGGCTGTTGCTCAAAAGACTGAAAAGAACCATATATAAAAAAAACCTTATACCAGAATATCAGTTTGGTTTCAGAGATAAACACTCAACTATTGTGCAAGTTCACAGACTTACAGATGTTATTGAGAATACATTAGAGAGGAAAAAACTGTGTGTGTCAGCTCCGACGCACGATTGGAGTTTACTCCATGGTTGTCTACCATGATAAAAACGTTGACGGTTATCAGTAGAAACAATATGAAGGCCTTCTTGAGACGTGACCCTGGATAAGGCCACGTAGACCAAAGGTTGCGAATGTGTCTTGTTGTATTTGTACACAATTTCATCAAATATTCCTCCTTGTGACTTGTGAATTATGAACGCGCAATCCGGTTTGAGTGGGAAATGATTTCTTTTAGCATTAATGGATTTATTTCGGTTGAGAGGCACTGTTGCAGATCTATACGGTTGATAGAAACAAATTCTCTACTAATTCCTTGGTTATCAGGTTATGTATGGCTTATCATACAACTAAAATAATTTCGTAGGGTAATCCTCCTGTGTCGATTGTACTGAGCTTATGAAGCTTCTCTCTAGCAGCTCTTTCTTTTTCGCAATCACCGTCACATCCTATTATTTCGTCATCAGCAATTGAATTTGACATTTCATCGGATGAACTTAACATTTTTAAATTATAAGTATCAACTGAATGGTTGTTATTGAACAAACGAACTCCATTAGAACAGCGTTCTTCTGCTTCTACCTCTGAACAGAACCTCGATTCAATCATTTGCCACTGTTGTTCATCCAATTGATCTCCATTACCTATCTTTGTCAACAGTGATGAGAATTCAGCATTTTCTTGTTGCATGACTTCATTTAATTCATAAAAAGCAGTTTCTCTCCATAATTGCTGACCATCGATTTGCTGGACTTTTTGTTTCCAAATAGGAGTAGCTCTAACAGGTGGCAGTTGCCTCAAATCACCAATGAGAATTATATGTAATCCACCAAAAGCAGCATCAAAATTGCCTGTTATTTCTTTTAGTCTTAGATCAATACGTTCTAACATTTCACCCCCGATCATGCTGATTTCATCAATCAGTATCATTTTGACGTATTTGAAAAAAGTTCGATATACGCCTTTGACCTCGTTTGATAATGGTGTTTGCAAACTCGAAAGAGTGATTTTGAATGCGGTGTGAACAGTTGTGCCTCCTATAGTAACTGCAGCCTTCCCTGTAGATGCACATTTAAGAAAAGCGTTACAATAACCATCCGTATCAGTAAATCGATTACAAATTTCCATAATAAGTTTAATGAGGAATGTTTTCTCACATCCAGCAGGACCAGTTAAAAATAGTTGTAACGGAAGTAGATTTGTGGAAGTTAACCACCATATAATATGTTGTGCCAATTCAATCGTCGCTGCTACTACGTCATCGTTGACTCTGGAATAAAATAAAAACCAAGCAGCTTCTTGACTTGACATTTCAACACTAACACTATTAAGTACGTTATATCAAAGTCTGGGTTCTCATTTATAATCTCAACGAGTTTCTGTTGCAAATTGCTAATTCCTCTGTTTGTCTTATTGATATAATGAACGACATACTGGGCGCATGAATATTCTTCAGTGATGAATTGAAAATCTATGTTAGACCCAACCAGGCTAACAATAAAATGATTAAAACAATTATACCACTTTTTAGAAGGTTGCCGTTTTATAAATACTCGCGGTCGAGTTATTCCAGCTCGCAAAATGTTCATATAATTGTCATCTACTCGATAAAATTCTTCAATATCGTAATCATTATCTTCTAAGTTTTTTCGTATATTTTCGTACTGTAATTGTAGACTTTTCAACTCTAGATTTTCATTCTGTAGAGGTATAAGAATGGTTGTTTTACGAATAGCAAGAAAGGTGCCTCGAACCTGCATTGCCGAGCATTCGCGCGAGTATTTTTATAGCATGTGAAAGTATGCTTGTGAGTTTGTAGTTGTATATGCCCAGAAGATTCTGATGAACTTACTGAGATAAGAGCATTAATTAAGGCAATCGCTTCTTCATAGTTCGGCCCCAACGCATCCTTAGGTGCATTATCCAACTATAATAACAAATGGGCGTGTGGACTACCCCTATGTTGGAATTCAATGCGTTTGAAGTAATTAAGAACTCTATATTTTCCAAACGGACTTACTTTCTTCGATTGTAAAATTAACATGATGATATCCACCAACTTATTGAAGTAAATTGCGCAACTTACGGCATCTTCATTGACCAAGGTTGTTTTTTGAAAGTGCTCACTTCATTCATCAATATGTATTCGCGTTTGTGCAGAGTCAGGGTCAACAGGTATGATGTGATCTGCAGAATCGGTGTAATCAATTATCATGTTATCATTAATTGTGAACCAGGAATCATCTACTTTGATATCAAAATACCTATATAAAGGTGTCTGGACCAGATATGTTAACCATTGTTTGATGACAGATCTGCTAAACAGCCCATGAAGATAACTCATTCTATGAATACGCTTTTTCTTGATGGGTACATTAATACAAAAATCTTCTTCTTCACTATCTAGTGGCCTGGGTAAAAGCTTTATCATATTGTTAACTGAAACAGGTACATTAATTATTTGCCCGGTTTTAGCGAACTGACCGTTAAAATGCCGCAATCTACGTATCTGCATAAAAGGGAGTCGCGGTGATATAAATCGTTCAGCAATGATGTCTAATTCTGGTAAGTACGCTGGTCTATCTGGATATTTAAAACCATTGAAGGTTGCCAAAGACGGGATTTTTTCATTTTTAACACTGACATTGCAAGTCTTACACATATTGACGTCAGCAACGTTAGTGAAGGTCTAAACAAAAAAAATTTGCAAATAAATTATAAAAAATAAAATTTCGACATACCGTAATTTGTTTCAGGAGATTTTCATCTTCAAGTCGTCCAGTTTTCAGATCATTTAAAAACCAAAGACGATTACAAATATTACAGACGCGACCAAAATCATTTTCCACGAACATCTTAGGAAATAGTTTATACGCTGATTGATGCAAACGATAGCCGCTATATCGATGACTTGGATTATCTTCTGCTAGTAAAATCTCATCTAAATTGAAATCATCATCATTATCAATTTGTTCATCTTCAATGACTGACTCTGCATACTCGCCATCATCACCATCGAATTATTGACTAACGAACCAACGCCGAACATAGAAATCACACGAAAATTAAATTAAAAGTGAAAGTGGCGCAGAATTGGTTGCGCACAAAAAAAGTAACGAGGTCCGTAAATCTATTGAACCTTATATGAAAATCGATAAGATGTAGTAGTACAGAGCTCCGCATCCCGCCACTTTCGGGTGTAATATGAAGATGAATATTCCAAGGTTAAAAAAAAAATTTCGGCAGTAGTCCCGCAGGATAGCGTTTTGGGACCTATTCTTTACCTGCGCAAAATGATATTGTACTGTGCGGTGACTTCAATTGTGACCTCAAAGAAACTAAATCAACAACGAAGAAATTTAAAAGCTTGCTAACTGAATTTTCTCTCACTCCTGTGAACACCGAGCCAACATATTTTACGTCACACTCTAGTTCATTATTGGACTGTATTATTTCTAATACGGATAAAATTGTATTTCATAACCAAATCTCGGTTGGATTTAGTGATCACGATCTTCTTTATTTTTCCTATGATATTAAACATGAGAGATCTATTCCTAAAATTTCATTTCGTGACTACAATAGCATTAGGTCATCAGATTTGCTTGATAAATGCAATAATTTAAATTGGAGCATGGTTTACAATTTTAACAACCCTGCTGATAAAGTAGAATACTTTACAGAACTAGTTGTAGACTTGTTTGAAGAATTTGTACCACTAAGGACTATATCACCCAAACCTAAACAGCCGCCTTGGTTCAATGATGAGATCAGGGATACCATAAATTTCAGGGATTTTATTTTACGTTGTAACATTCGCGTAACCTGGAGAATCGACGCGAATGAAAATAAACTAAAAAAAATTTAAAGAACAACCAAAAAAAACGCAAAAGAAGGAATGTAGAATTTAAACGAAATAAATTCTCCAAATTACACCAGTGTTATAGAAATTGGGTCACTCAGGGACTCTTCCGCGGTCGTTGCCGGCTAAGCTTCAGGGTTGGGTGTGGGGTTTGAAGAGTGTGAGTGATCCGTGTGTAACCGCTAGGAAAGGAATGATACCAACTACCTACCTTTCACTGACCAGATACCTACCCTAGTTCATTCTCATCACGCGATCACAATTAATGCCACATATTTTAGCACTTTAACACTTCACACAAAAAAATATCATTGCACATTTTACCAACTTAAATTGAAGCAAACCAAGAGAACCAATTAGAGAAGAAGAAAAATCGAATTTTGAATTTTGAGTGTTTAACAACAAGAAAAATTTATTTAGCATTTACGTTAAATTTTGATAAGGAAAATTTTGTAAATAGGGTTAGTGTTATTAATATTTATTTAATTTGATAAATTTTAATAATTATAGATTCATAAGCAAACTATTCCATATAAATGAATTATTATCTCTTGATCGATAATATAAGAAATTAAAGAAAGTTGGAATAATTTGCTGAACTGAACCATAAACAAATTTGAATAAAATTAAAGAACTTATATGTACTAATGCTAATATTAATTCGTTATATTATTATTATTCAAGATTATTACTTATAGGGTTTTAGGTTTTTTTATTAGATCTAATTTAATGATTTTTTTTATATAGAAGAATAAGGTAATATAATAAAATGAATTCACCGTTACCGCCGCGCCGCAGCCAAGCTGTTAAATCCGGAGTTAAGTTGTATATACATATCGTCGTAGTGTACACTTATGTATTCGTATAACTGTTCCAAATAGTTATGAACATAATACCACTCTCATATTAAGATGACTTATATTAAACTACCGACATCACTGTCGTTGCACTGTATAATTTTTAGTAATGCGTCTATTCACTGTACACACTTTCTTATTAATTATGAAATTTTTTTTTTTTTTGTTATAATCAATTCCCGGAGGATTGATAATGAATCGTTTTATTGGTAAACAGAAATTTTTTTTTTTTCTCAATGCATAATAGACATTATATGGATCACGTTATTTCTTACGTTACACTAATGTTTGTTTGTTTTTATTATTTGCACAAATCGTTCGGACCTTTGCAATATCTATTTGCACACAGGTTACCGGTTGTGACGTGGTACCGTTTAATTAGGTGTGGTCCCACCATACGACGTCTCACCTTTTAGGAATTATTATTGTCACCACAAAATTATTATTAATTAGTTTTAAACAGTTTTCGTTTACTAGTATGATTATACAAAAATATATTAATTAAACAGAGTTTTGTTTTGTTTTGTTTTTTTTTTTTTTTTTAACTGACAAATCGTTCGTACTTTTGCAATTTCTATTTGCACACCGTTTACCGGTTGTTTCGCGATCCCGTTTAATTAGGTGTGGTCCCACCATACAACCTTTCACCTTTTATTGAGAATTATTATCACTACTAAAGGGTTGTAGTTTTGGTTTCACTATATTATTATAAAAGTTTATTAATACAGAATTTGGTTTTATTGTTTTTTCTTAACTCACAACGAACTTATTATTACAATGAACTAATTATTACAATTTACAACTCTTACAAAATTCAATATCAGAAATACTTTCTTCACTCAGAAAAAATGAGGTGACTCGCACCAAATTCAAAAAAAAACGACCCCATTACCACTGCTTTTCGCCCTTTTATATTTCCCATCCCCGCCAAATTTTGCGCTAGATTTTTTTTTTGACGATTCACAGGGTTCAACCAAAATCCGATTTGAAAATCATTTCCCACAAAACAAAATCCAATAGAAACGCCAGTTATGCCATCTGTTGGCCTCTAGTGAGACACGGTCGATACAGTAGAATAATGACCGATCATTTGAAGTATTTCGCTCACTAACATTTAGGGGCCACTATTCGTATACTATTAAATGATTAACACAGCACAGTATTCACAATATGTGTAACCAAACAAAGTTCGTGTCACGGCGCGAAGGCACCGTTACAACGTCGGTGGAAGCGTACAAGAAGAGTTGAACTGTACCAAGAATATAAAGCTGTACGAAATAGGGGTAATAATATTATAAAACGCGCAAAAGCCAAATATTTTTCATCTATATTGCACCCATCCCTACCATCAAAAGTTTTTTGGAAAAATTTAAAATCTGTTGGTCCCTTTCTATCATCCAACGAAAAACCATCACCACAATTTTCACCAAATGAATTCAATAATTATTTTTCTCTTAACAGTGCAGGTTCAGCGGGGTTACTAACTTTTGATGTATTAATGAACTCTCGTGCGATGGAAGGTAACTTTAGTTTTAAAAACATCGATATCACTGACCTTATGGATGCTTTAGATTCCGTTAAATCAAACGCTGTTGGAGTTGACGAAATACCGATTAAGTTTGTTAAACTTATTTTACCAAAGGTTGATTGCTACTTACTACATATTTTCAATAGCTTAATAACGTTTTCTATTTTTCCAGAGAGTTGGAGGCAATCAATTATTATTCCCAAGAATAAAAATTCCAAATGCTTATCTGATTTTCGCCCTATTAGTCTGCTTCCTGCTTTGTCTAAAGTTTTTGAAAAAATACTACAGTCACAAATACTAACTTACGTTGAATCGGAAAATTTACTATCAATGTACCAGTCTGCTTACAGACGTCATTTCAGCACTAATAGTGCTTTACTACATATCAATGACGACATCCGCAGGGCCATAGATAAGGGTTATCTTTGTACGCTGGTTCTTCTTGACTTCAGTAAAGCTTTCGATAAAATTGATCATTCAATTTTGGTTAGCAAGCTTCGTAACAGTTTTAAATTTTCAATGTCGGCTTGTCGTTTGGTTTTGTCATATCTATCAAATCGATCGCAATTGGTTAGAACTAATTCAGGAATCTCAAGCTCTTCTTATACTAATTGCGGCGTCCCCCAGGGTTCGGTATTAGGTCCTTTTCTATTCATGATGTATATAAACGACCTACCTGCAGTTATCACTCAATGCAAATATCACCTTTTCGCGGACGACCTGCAAATTTATAGATTTTGTAGGCCCAACGAGATAACAAATTCTATCGGAACTGTTAATTTCGAAATACAATTGATTACAAAATGGTCTATAGAAAATAATCTGGAACTTAATGCTGGGAAAACCAAATCTATTATTATATCTTCTACAATTCGTGATACGCACAACCTACCTAAAATCAGCGTACTAGGAGAGGAGGTTGATTTCTCTGATTCTGTGAATAATTTAGGCTTAACTTTTGACAAGTGCTTATGCTGGAGTTACCACATCGAAACAGTTTGTAATCGAGTAATTTTTTTATTAAGAATGTTATGGGCTACCACGAAGTGTTTTAATACCAATCTTAGACTCCAATTGGTGAAATCTTACATCCTTCCACATTTTTTGTACGGCGATATTGTCTTCTTTGAATTAAAGAAGAAGTGCTTTAATGAACTTCGATTGATATTTAATTCTTGTGTGAGATATGTATATGGGCTAAGAAAGTACGACCACATCTCGAATTTTGCTAATTCATTACTTGGTTGTTCTCTTGCTGAATTCTATGAGTTTCGAGTTTGTTTATACATTTTCAAGTTCTTAGAGTATAAACAACCCACCTATATTGTAGGGAAATTGGTTTCGTCTTCCAATCGTCGCATTCATCTTTTGACTCCGGCTATAAACAAAAGTAATCTGATGAATTCATCATTTTTTGTGAGGGGAGTTAGCATGTGGAATTCGTTAAGTAATAACGTTAAAAAATCTAAATCCCCTGCCGTGTTTCGGAAAAAATACTTTTCTTCACCTTAATAATATCAAAATTCTATTTTTTGCCAATTTCAAGTTGATGAATCGCTAAAATGTTGCTGCACACCTATAGGTTAATTCAATTAATAAACTAGAAATAAATTAAAATAAGTAGTTGCCACTAATGTAATAAGTTCATAAGAACTTCAAACATTTATATTAAATAAAATAAATAAATAAATAAAAAGCATGCGACAAAATCATAAAATGGACAAAATTGTGGCGTATCGGGCAAAATGAATCGAAATCCACGCATGTGAATTTTACTAATCTAAGCTACATCCGCGTGTAATCATTAACGGTCAGCAGATTCCGTATGCAAATAAGGGTAAATATCTAGGGATGACCTTAGATACCAGGCTCAGATAGAAAAAGCACGGAAAAAAAAGATGAACTTACGAAAAATGTATTGGCTGGTCGGAAAAAATTCGGAATTGTCAACCGAAAATAAAGTGCTATTATATCAACAGGTGCTAAAGACTGTAAGGACTTACGGCGAACAGCTCTGGGGCTGTACAAAGAAAACCAGCACCAAAATAATACAAACTTTTCAAATCAAAGGGCGGTACGTGGTATAGTTAAATATTTCCTAACTTTACCCTAAGTTAAAAAAAATTTAGGAAAGGGTTAGGAAATATTTCACACCCCTGTATACCAGAATGAAATAATTCCTAAATAAATCCTATGTAAAAATCGTGTTTGTGTTTTAGTAAATATACCCCAAAAAACAAAGCTTTAGGCGAAACTAGTTAAATATGCAATTTTTAATAATTGGTTCTACTGATAGATTTAAAATTTCAGAATGCTACAATTATAGGTTTTGCACTTCAAACTCACAATTTTGCAAATGATATAGTCAATCACAATTTTTTATACTTCATTGTCAATTTTTTCTAAATCAACTCAACTCATCAATTTTTTGCAAAGCAAATTCATGTTTTTTCAAAGTAACTTTAATTAAATGTTTTTAAAATCAAATATTTTTAAAATAAATTCAAGTTTTAATATTTCAGGTTCGTAACTTTTTACAATTCAAAATCAGCTTTTTGCAAAACAAATTGTGTGCTCCCAATTCTTAACCGATTATGAAGGGATTAGGTATGTTGGATGGAAATGCGATTTTCAAATGATTTTTGTAAGAAGTTCTGGAATATGACCACCTGGGACGGAATGGGTAATTTGAACTAGAACCAAACTCGGTATTAGGCAGGCGTCTTTTTTGAAGCAAGCTCGTGGTGTTAGCATGTTTTTGGTAAGGCTGGCCATATGCCAGAACTTTTTCCAAAATTTATTTAATAATCTCATTTCTTCCACAATATCCAATTTCATCATAATCGGTTATGAAATGACCGAGTTCGGTCCTAGGTGGCTATATTTCAGAACTTCTTCCAAAAATCATTTAGCAATTATATTTCCATCCAATGCTTCATGATATGGCTACTACAATCTTAAACAATATTAATTCATTAGTAAGGTTGACATTAGTACTTATGAGATAAGCATAAACTTGTGTGGGTCTGCTGGACCAGTGTCCAGTTCCCTTGGTTTATAATTTTCATACGGTTAGCTCATGTGGTCTGATTCTGTTGAGCCGCCTTACTTCGTTTGTACTGTCCAGTAGTTGTACGGCCTCAAGATTGGTGTGGGTAAGAAGTCTCTTTTCATGTTTTATGGCACATTCGCGGATAACGTCGTCTATCAATTGTATTTCTAAATCATTGTGGATTTCCTTGTTCACAAGTCACAAATCGGTAGGCGTTGGTGACCATTCGAAGAAATTTATTTTGGCTTCGTTGTATAATGTCTCTATTGGATTTATGTGTACAACCCCATAGCTGCGCACCATACATCCATATTGGTTTGAAGATAGTCTGGTATACCAGTCTTTTGCAATAAAGGTTCATTTTGGAATGATGTCCAATTAACCAGTACATTTGACGTTGTTTCAATTGTATCTGTTCAGCTTTTTGTCTCACGTGATGTTTCCAGTTGAGCCTTGAATCTAAATGCAGACCAAGGTATTTTGCCGATTCAGCCTGCGGCACTTGCACCCCATTGAGGTATATATGAAGAGTGTTATTTTTACGTCGAAGCGTAAATGTCACATAGGTTGATTTGAGCTCATACAGTGCGATTTTCCAGTCAATTGTCCATTTAGTAACTTTGTCCATTGCTCGTTGAAGATTTTCCAGTGCTCTTGGTTGAGATTCGTCTAGTGACATAATTACAGTGTCATCAGCGAACGTGCCGATGAATGTTTTATTCGTCGTAGGTATGTCCGCAGTATAAAGAAGATAGAGGAGGGGACCCAATACGCTTCCCTGCGGAACTTTCGCAATCGCTGGATAAAAGTCCGAACATGTTTCTTCATGAATGACTCTGAATTGGCGATCAGAGAAGTATGATTCAAGCAGCTGGCAATAGTTTTGTGGTAGCATTTTGCTCATCTTGATTGTCAATCCCTCATGCCAAACCCTATCAAAGGCCTGGGATACATCCAAAAATACGGCGGGACAATATTTCTTTTCTTCTAACGCTTGCTCTATTACCGCAGTTATTCGATGGACTTGATCTATTGTGGAGTGGTTACTCCTGAATCCAAATTAAAAATCAGGAATGTTTACCATTGGCTTTAGACGTTTTAGTAGTAATTTCTCGAACAGCTTTGATAAGGTCGGAAGCAGTGAGATTGGTCTGTATGATGTTACTTCTTCATCTGGTTTACCTGGTTTCTTTAGCATAATTATTTGGGCCATTTTGAAGCATTTGGGTACATACTTCAATCTCATACAGGCATTAAATAAGTATGTGATGAAGATGATTGCTTTATGTGGAAGTTCCTTGAATAGACCCGGTGATATTTCATCAATTCCTGGTGCTTTTTTTATGATTAAGATTTTTGTCGATTTCTTCAGCAATTTCCATTGGCGTGACCCTCTTAAAGTCCTGATTTGGTTGATAAACAGGTGTTACATCTATGTTGGATTGAATGTCATGGGGTTGGAATACTGCTGCTATAGGTGTTGAGCAGAGTGTTCCGCTTTTTCTTTGTCTTGTCGAACCCAACTGCCTTGAGCATTCCTTAAAGGTGGTACTCGAACTACAGGTCGTTTAAATCTTCTGGTTGCTTTCCATAACGAGTAGTCCTTATCCATTTCTGGACCTAGCCCGCTTAAGTAGTTATCGAGGCTATTCTGTTGGAAATTTTTGATTAGCCTATTGACTTTGTTACTTATTCGATTAAAAGTTGTCTTGTTCCCTGATTTCAGCCGGGTATTTGACTTCAATCTCCGCTTTGTCCTTTAATTCAGGAGTAGCTAATCTTGCAGCCATTCGAGTGTATTCAATGAAATTGTTTGTTTGTTGTTCCAATTCTTCGTTGCTTTTAATACTAACTTTTAATTCAACTAGCTCTTCCAATTTTTCTCTGAAGATGTCCCAATTCGTGAATCTATTAGTAAGGTTTTGCTTTTTCTGTTTCTTTATTACTATAGCGCTTACTGACAACAGTACAGGAATGTGGTCAGATGTTAGGTCGTTAATTCCTTCAACTCTAGTGTAACTTAGAGGAATACCTTTAATGATGAAGAAATCCAGTAGATCTGGTATTTTTCCTGTATCCGTTGGCCAATACGTTGGCCCCCCTGGGGACAGATATTCGCATTTGTTTTCATGAATGGCATTGAACAAGGTGTTTCCTTTCCCAGGAGAAATAAGCCTGGAACCCCAAGCTGTATGTTTTATATTGTAGTCCCCACCAATAATAAATCTTGGACCGAGCTTATTGAAGACGTTATTAAATTGTAACTTCGTTGGTGTATGCCTTGGAGGACAGTACGCTGCTGCAATATTTAGATCTGCGCCATTATATTGGATTGAGATAACAGTTGCTTGCAAATAGTTTTCACGGATGTCCTCTTGTTGATTATGTTTAATATTATTTTTAATTAGTACAGCTGAACCACCTCTGGCTCTTTCACTAGGATGGGTTGTCCAGTAGGAATTAAAACCCCTTATTCTGATAAAGCTTTTGTTGGAGAAGCGCGTCTCTGAAATCAGCGCAATATCAATGTTGTTTGTATGGAGAAATATTTCCAGTTCTTGGGCTCGTTGGTTGAGCCCATTAGCGTTCCAAGCTACAATGCGTAGGAACGAGTTAATCATTTGTGAGTATGTTGACTTTTTCGCTTGGTGGGTAGATATAGATTTCCAGTTTTGCCACCCTCTCTGCTAAATGACCAAGTGACTGTTGAAGTTGACTTTTAATTTTGTTCTGATATACACTGCGTCCTTTATAATTTGCAGTATGCCCTTGTTGTTAACAAAGAGCACAAGAAGGCGCGATATCTGGTGTTTTCTTGCATGTTGTCGTGTGGTGCACATTTAACGCATTTGGTTTGACAATAGCAAAAGCTCTTGGTATGTCCTAGTTGTTGACCATTCGTACATTGTGGAATTCCCCTTGTCTTGTTATGTGGCTCAATTTTAACTATACAGTACGCAAGTTTCTTGATATTGTATACTTCTTTATTGCTGTCTTTTTGTTTTAAGTCGATGTAAAACAATGGAAAGTGTTTCCTGATTTTTACATCATCATTTGTGACCATTTTGTATATGTTGGTAATACCTGCGACTTCATGTCCCATTTTTTCTAAGTCTGCTTTAATTTCATCGTGACTAATAGAAGAAGGTAAGCCTCTGATAACCACTCTATAGGCCTTTTCATTCTTCAGCTGGTAAGTGTGATATTGAATATTTTCTACTTAATAAACACATTTTTTATTAATCACTTGTTTTTTGTTTCGCAGTTATTTTGAATAATTTTCAAAAAGTTTGAAAAATCACTCGATCGATTTCGACTTGTTAGGTCGTCATCAGGAGTATCTACAGATGACCTAACAAGTCGAAATCGATCGTGTGATTTTTTAAACTTTTTGAAAATTATTCAAAATAACTGCGAAACAAAAAACAAGTGTGTTTCGCCAAGTGCCTACGGCAAATAGCGTAAAAAGAATATTTTCTAGTTGGTTGCTAGATTCATTTTTTAATTCTTCCAGTAATTTTTTGACATTTCTGTATTCATTTTCATTTTGAAAGGTAATTCTAATGTCACTATTTGAGAGCGCCTTAAAATTAGTTGATTCACTAGTGTTTTTTATTATTTTTTGTCGAAAAAGTTCGAAATTGTTGATATTGCTCACATTAATGGGTGGAGGCAATGGTATTTTTGGGTTTTTCTGTTCAGTGTTACTGTTCACACTTTGTGTATTATTTTTTGGAGGAGTTTTCGTTTTTGTACGCCTACGTTTGTTAGGATTTTTGTTATTAGCTCTGGAAACTTCTTCTTCCAGTTCTTCCTCATCTGTGAAATAATCCTCTATACTCAGAGCATTAAATCTATTTTGTTGAGAGACTGGAAATTGCTGCAGCAGCCAGTTGGAATTATTTAAATGATGTTTACTGGTTGATGGCTGAATATGGTTGACAGGCAGGTTGTTAGCTCGTGCTGAAACCTCAGCTTTACTATTTTTAACCTGTTTTTTATTTTTTAGTGTAGAGTTTTCTCTCTTCAGTTCAGCAACTTCATTACTCAGCTGCGCGATTAGTTTCTCCATTTTCTGAAACTTGGTTAACAGATCCTCACTGTTTATAATGTTTGTTGATGCACTCGGCATTTGTAATGAAGTTCCTTTTTTAGTGGAGACTGCGTCTTTTGCAGTTACTGTGGAGGTAGTCGCTGTTGGCACAATTGTCTCTAATTGTAGTGTACGTCTACTTACATGTGGAGGTGGTGATCTCAACATTTTCATGCTCTTAGGAAAGTTGTTCCCTTTATTTGCCAAGGGTTGGTTCCCCCCAGAATCTATGGTACTAGCATCCGAAGAAGATATGGAGCGGTCCGGTTGATTTGATGCTTCTATAGATGCATCCGTCTCGTTTCCTAATATTATTCTTTTTAGGCTATTATTTTCATCATTATTTTTCATCTTAAATTTTTATTTTATTCCCACGAGTAGCACGAGAAATTAACGGTCGCCTATGACAGAGCTCTGCGTTATCATAGGAAGGCTATGGGTTTAAACCGAATGACGCCAAATTCGGAGTTCACATACTAACGACTAAGCACCCTATTAGCCACGCAGCCATCGGCGTATGTAGTACCACCTTAGCTTTGGTGTGCTAGTTTTTGGTCCGCCCCGAGTATTTAATTTCCCCGGTACCTACCATATCTGGCAAGCTTTCCCCTATCCGCCACCCGGGGAGGCGCCTGATGGGGGTACTAGCAAACCCCACATAGGAAGCCAAGAAATGTCATATTCCAGAACTTCTTACAAAAACTGTTTATGAATCCCATTTCCATCCAACATACTCAATCCCTTCATAATCGGTTAAGAATTGGGAGCACACAATTTATTTTGCTAAAATCTGATTTTGAATTGTAAAAAATTTACGAACCTGAAATAATAAAACTTGAATTTGTTTTAAAAATATTTAAATTTAAAAACATTTAATTGAAGTTACTGTGAAAAACACAAATTTGCTTTGCAAAAATTTGATGAGTTGAGTTGATTTAGAAAAAATTGACAGTGAAGTAAACAAAAGTGTGGTTGACTTGTAAAAAGCTTCAAAGCAAAAAATTTTTATAGCATTTGCAAAATTGTGAATTTGAAGTGCAAAACCTCTCTCTTTCTCTCTAGCACTATGTCCCATCAAAGGATTTGGCATATGTTCATTTCGGATAATGAGTGATTAATTCATTGATCCTAAACCAGCCGTGAGATTTTTTGCTTGTCACCACCGGGAATCGAACCCAGGACCTCCGGTCGCTGGAGCAAGCATGCTGACCACTTTGCCACAGGGGCGGCAAAACCTTAATATATTTAAAAACAAAATAAAACATGAATAAATTGGTAAGAGGTAAGAATAAGCATAAAATGTAAATATTATTAAAAGTTGTTTGGAATTTAAAAGATTACAAGTCGACATTTTGGGAAGTTGTCATCGATCTTCTCCATAAATGTTAGATCTGTCACATGATAAAGAGTTTCTCACTTCGATTCTTTACTACACCTTTTGAGTATTAGACCCACTGTTCTCCTACTTTTTTCCGAAATACTCGTGTTTTCTTGTTCGATTGGGTCTAATTCAAAGTGAAAACATCTACTCTCAAAGTTGTAACCTCTTAGAAATATCTTAGGACAAAGGGTTTTTATTGAAATTTATGGAGTACCTCTATGGTTTTGCACTCCAAATTCAACCTTTTACAAATAATGTTCATCATTTTGCAAATAAAATTCACCTTTTTCTAAAAGACTTTCATCCTTTTCCAAATCAAATCCAGCTTTATCCTAATCAAATTCACCTTTGTTCAAATCAAATTAATCCTTTTCCAAATCAAATTCAACTATGTTCAAATCAAGTTCACCTTTATCCAAATCGAATTCATCCTTTTTTAAATCAAATTCAACCGGAGACGATATAAAACCAACAGAACTTCTTTAATTTAATAAATTTATTGTATTTAAATTCTAGATTCAAAATAATAAGTTTTTTGTTTTTTAATCTTTGCAATCAGTTCTGGGGCCAAAGCGCCCCCAACTCTGTTGCGGTCCGCTATTCACGTCCTACCTTACCTTACGCAGGTACCAACAAAACTTTTACTGTTATCAAAAACCGCTGTTATCTATATTAAATGTGAATGATTAATTGTTCTTAGTTCATTTTCATTACTTCGAAACTATAGTAATTGCACTCAAAAAGCAGAATTATTATGAAATTTTTGGGATTCTGGTCGACAGGCAAGTACCAATGCCTCCTAAACTACAGGCCGCATACACCAAATGATGACGACACGCTATGTCTACGTTGTTGTTGCTTTCTCTAGTTGTTTTGTTAGTGTAAATATCTTAAAATTATTATTGCGCAGTCTCGGTATAGACATAAATTGACGTCATGTGCAAAAAATGAGAGTAGTAAGAGGCCTGTAGTTTAGGAGGCATTGCAAGTACCAGCTTCACATCCAGATGAGGTTACCAAGACGCAGCTAGTTTGAATGAAACATCGACCATTTTGGTTACACAGTACAGGTTAATTTACTTCATTGACTTGTTAGTTTGGCTTTCAACTGCATAAGGTAGGACGTAAAAAGTGATTCACCAGAAATTGGGAGTGTTTCGCCCCCAGAACAGATTGAAAAGATTAAAAAATAAAAAACTTGTTATATTGAATCAGAATTTAAATATAGGTTTTGCACTCCAAATTCAACCTTTTACAAATCATGTTCATCAATTTGCAAATAATATTCATCTTTATCCAAATCATATTCATTCTTTTCCATTTCAAATTCAACCGGAGTCGTTTGGTTTTATAACGACTCCAGTTGAATTTGAAATGGAAAAGAATGAATATGCTTTGGATAAAGGTGAATTTGATTTGAACAAAGATAAATTTTATTTGCAAATTGATGAACATGATTTGTAAAAAGTTGAATTTGGAGTGCAAAACCTATACAATAACTTTATTAAATTAAATAGGCTCTGTTCGTTATATAACGTCTCCGATTGAATTTGATTTATAAAAGGATGAATATGATTTGGATAAAGGTGAATTAGATTTGAACAAAGATGAATTTGATTTGGAAAAGGATGGATATGTTTTGAATAAAGGTGAATTCGATTTGTATAAAGTTTGATTTCAGTTGGAAAAGGATGAAAGTTTTTTAGAAAAAGGTGAATTTTATTTGGAAATTGATGAACATGATTTGTAAAAGGTTGAATTTGGAGTGCAAAACCTATATATACATATATGTAAATTATTAATTGTTGTTAGCTCATTTTCAGTACTTCGAAACTATAGTAATTGCACTCAAAAGCAGAAATACTATACAAATTTTGAGTTTCTGGGCGTTAGGTGGAGATTAGCTTCACATTCAAGTGAGGTTACTAAGACACAGCAAGTTTGAATGAAACATCGAACATTCTGGTTACACAGTAAAGGTTAATTAACTTGATTAACTTGTTATTTTGGCTGGCAACTGCATAAGGTAGGACGTGACAAGTGATTCGCGAGAAATTGGGAGTGCTTCGACTCCAGAATAGATTGCGCAAAGATTAAAAAATACAGTACTTTTTATTTTGAATCTAGAATTTAAATACAACAAATCTATTAAATTAAATAGAGTCTGTTGGTTGTATAATATCGTCTCCAGTTGAATTTGATTTGGAAAAGGATGAATATGATTTGGATAAAGGTGAATTTGATTTGAACAAAGATGAATTTGATTTGGAAAAGGATGAAAGTCTTTTGGGAAAGGTGAGTATTATTTGAAAATTAATGAACATGATTTGTAAAAGGTTGAATTTGGAATGCAAAACCTATATATCATTTCAATTTATTTTTCTATTACATATATATTGTTTTATAATAATTTTGTGTTTTTTAATTAAGGCTGTCATTTCAGATTTTATTATTGATTTCATTTTTTTTCAATTTTTCAATTTGGTCTTAAAATCATCTATTCAAAATTATAATATTTATTTTCCCGAAATAATTTATTTTACACTGTTAAATTTTATTATTAACTGGAAACGTTGTTGTAGGGTATAGGACAAGCAAAATCTCGACTTGTATTCTTATGAATTCCAAGCAAGTTTTAATAATATTTATATTTTAAGCTTGTTCTTATTTTATACCACAAATACACGTTTAACTTGACAAAATATTGATATCTTTTGTTGTGAAAGAAAATTTCAAGCTCTTGTTAGTAAAATATAGCTATATATGTTGATAGCTATATATGTTGACTCAATGTTGATTTGGGATGTATAGTTACTAATACATACATATACAGATTTTTTTTACTTAGGATTTATTTATGAATTATTTCACTCCGGTCTCCGTGGTACATTACCCATGGCCTACATGGGGATCTAAATATTCAGACGGTTCAAGAAGAAATAAAAAAAATTGTAGTAATTCAAGGACAACGTATTTATCAACACGTAAATGAAGAGCTTCGTGATATGTTGGACACTTTACATGCGGTAAGAGGATTGCAAAGAACGAAACCACTTGATTTAATGGATTAAGGACACCAGTGCAAAAACTACTTCAATAAATAACCTATAAATGGACCCATTGACCAATGGGTCTCTTCTCATTCACAAGTACTAAATTAAGAAAAGAAATTACTAGATGAATTGTATTCAGTTGTAATAATTAAAAAAAAAAAAATAGTTTCTAAATTTCTTTCAGAGACATGAGGAAGTGGTACGATGGCTACATCGATCCAGAATTGAGGTCGATGGATGTGAAAAATTTAGAATTTCCCAGATGCGCCAAAGTATTTGATATATCCATTCTTTCGAAGAATTGTCCGCAAATTTTTCTGTTTATGCCAATGTCATCCTTTTCCGATCTTATTTGGAATTGCATCCTGGTCGGAATGGCATCCCGTATTTATTAGGAATTTAAGGGTACTCCCGTTTTTAGCTATATACGTTTGTGTGTTGGTGTAATAAATTTGGTTGATTTAAGCAGTCACTACATTGCTGCTATTTCGTTGTGGAAACAGGATGCGTAAGCTTCGGATAGTGTGGTCGGTTTTTGTATGGTGAGCATTTTTCATAAATCCCCATTCAATCCTCGGAAGATAACCTGCCTGTGAGCTTTGTTCCGTTATGTTTCACCTAGGCACGGTGGATGGCAGTTGCGTAAAATCCATCCACTGCGTATAGATCTTGCTTATCCGCGTAATGTAAAGACAAGTATTTTTTTATTGATGTCCATTCGTCGTCAAAAATATTGTAATAATATGTTAATGCTGAATCGGCCCTGCCTCTGTTCTTTTGCCTTATACGGGCGCTTGCTAATATCTTTTAACTTCTGTGCGTCTTAGGTGTCACCAAAGTATTTGCTGTTGCGGAAGTACAGTGTTTTCTAGTTTGTCCAATCGTCTTTCAATTTTTTTACTAGTTCAGCTTGAGCATTAAGAGCTTAATTGTGTTAGGAGTTTTGGATAATGTTTAATTATTCACTCACTTTTTTATTAAGAATTCTATTATTCCTTTGATGTGTATTTTTTTTGTTTAAACATTATGATTTTATCACTTTTAGTGTCCTCGCTCCTCCCAATGCAGCTGAAATCCACTTCGTGCATCACTTTAGATACCGGCTTCATTTCAGCACCGTTCGCCAGTGTAACCGTTGTATTTTGATCGCTCTTGTCCCCGTCAGGACAGAGGAAGATTGTGTATTCTGCTGTATCGCGTTCATTATAGTAGGACCATTTAGGCGTGTCTCTTCTGTTTATTTGGTGTAAGAGGTTATTAAAGCACCCTAAATTAATATCGCCATGTTTTCGCTTAAGCTATTCCCTAATTCAAGGAATCAAGTGCCGATTTCTTGCCATTGCTCCAGTATCCTCAGTAGTCCAGTAGTCGTCAGGGTTATTGATGGAACGTTGGCAATATCGAAAACTCTATCAGTTACAGAGTGGTCCCACTCAAGCTGGTACCCGTATAACACGATTGAAAAGACAACCTATACCAGTAACAATATTTTATCGAACTAGATGCCCGTGCTCGAGATCAGCCTGTATAGAGCCGTAGCTGTTTTTGTTGCCTTCACCACAGTCTTTCTGATATGTTTCAGCGGAGAATTTTAGATTCATGAAACTCATCTTCTCGCCTTCTAGCTGCCCGATGCTACGAGCTAAACCACCTGAACAAATTGTTTTGTAACAATTGTGTACGCATTTTTACAAGGATTCTCGTCTATACTGGAAAAGAAGTTTTTCCAATCGACCGTTTGAGAGCGCCCAATCGCTTTTCTTAGAATTTTAATATCTGGCTCTTTTTCTTCTTCTGTTGTAGTAGTTCTTCGTTATTTTCTGTAAATTCCATTGATGTTGTAGCGTTAGTTGCTAATAGGTGCCGATGCATTGCGAATCGGAGACGTCTGTTTCTGAACTACCAACCCTCCAACCCTACCATAGGGTTTCAATCTCGTTAACCTACCAGTTTCTTAGTGTACTTACGTTCTAATCCAAAACTTACATCCATCACGGATCCATAATTACCTCTTTCAAAAGTTATCGTTTACAGCTTAAAATGGTATAATTCTTCAGCTATGTCCGCGGGGCCTCTTTTGCCGAGCCGTATTTTTTAAATGGAGTGTTTCTTGAAAGAACGATTAGCTCTGCGCTACCTTCTAAGTCTACTTTCCAATCACCTGGAACGGTCCAATCCTGTTTGTGTTTAACTGAGGCACTCGCATTTACATATATGACTATGAGGCAATCTTCAAAACATTACGTGGGTTCAATCTGTTGATTGATTGAACGGCCGATATTGAAGGGTAGGGACGTTACTCCAACAGACAAAATATCTCTTTCATTTCAACTAGTTATACTTGCCTACTTGCATAACTCTGGCCTACACCATGTTTACAAATAATTTAAAAAGAAAAACGCAAATTAAAAATAAAAAACCGAATGTTCCGCCGAAATTTGTGTCCAGCTGCAACGAAGCAGCATTAGAGGGTAAGGACGTCTCCCCAACAGACCAAGCCTCTCTTCACCCGGAGATACAGCTTAAAACCGCTGAAATAGTACGAGAAGACCGCTAGATTTTACAGTCGCCCCCGAATGGACGACACATTCACTGGACTCACCACTTCGACCCTGTAGATCTCCTGCCTAGGGGATGAAGGAGAGTGGCAAGATCAGCCTGTACAGATGGAACCGACGCAGAATGGAGTATCCCCTCCCATCATACCAATCTGACACCAACTTAGTAATTCATTTTATTACAACAAAAAGAAGAAAAAGGAAAGAAATTAACTAAAACCGAATGCCGAGTCGCAGTGCAGTTTTTTATTAGTTAACAGCAGGGAAAGCGGAAAACAAAAATCAGTAAGAAAAAAATTAAAAATAAAAATAACTTCCTCAAAAAAAAAAAACATTTTTTTTGAGACGAGACAAATGTGCGACCCCGGTCGCGTACACAAACACCGAAATTTGGGTGCTCGATTACAAAACAACTAAAAGAAAATTAAAAAAAAATTTGATGCCTGTTGACCTTTATAAAGATCCCGCTGAAATGGGTTGCGGCCTTATGGGGAGCCGTCATGCCACAAGTGCCACGTCTGTACCGTTCGGCGTCTTCCCGCCGTTAACAGTACAAACTTCACGGCCCACCCGCCGATAAATGTACTGGCCTCGATTGGCCGCCAAAATAAGTTGGGCGTTTGCTCACCTAAATACCGTAAATAGAAGAAGTGGATATATTTTGTTCGGCATCCTTCGCCTTAACCGTTACACGTTGACCTTGTTAAAGTTAGCCAAAAGTGAAAAAATCGATAATGCAGATAGTGTCTCGAATAGTTCAGCCGAAAGTTAAACAAAATATATATTAAATTGAAGTATCCCAGCCGAAAGTGACTAACCTACAAAATCATCCGAAAACATATGTTTATATTATAACAAACAACAATAAAATCTTCAATTTAACCGATATTAATTTATTGTTTCATATCAATTGTGAAATTTTGTTTTTTCCCTTCTCCTGGCAATAAAACCGTAAATCATTCGAGATTTTGGCAGATGGTTACCAATCTGACTATGCCGATTCAATAGCCCATGACCATAGGTAAATTCTGAGTATAGGTTTGGGGTGGGTCTGATGGGGTTATACGGGTGAAATTTTGATGTTCCCCATTTTTCGTCGATTAAATCGTTCGTCAATCGAGATTTTGGCATAAAGACACCAATCTGACTTTGCCGATTCGATAGCCCATAGATAGACCATAGATAGATTCTGAGTATAGCTTAGGGGTGGGTCCAATGGTGTTATAAGGGTGAAATGACCCAGGGAATAACCCAGTTTTCTCCTCGCGGCACTTCGGCGGTTTTAAGCTGTCAAAGTGTGAATTGTGGGAGATTCGATGGAGGTATCTCCGGCTGAAGAGAGGCTTAGTCTGTTGGGGAGACGTCCCTATTCTCTAATGCTGCTTCATTGCAGCTGGGTATCGGCTTTTCGGGGTCGATGAGTCATTCGGGGGGTCTCGTCAGCAGACTTTGTACTTGTCACTCGGGGAGATAAGGTCGTCGTCGGATGGACACACCTGGTTATAACTATTTTACTATATGTATGTTGATCAAATTTCATCCGACAAGTTTCGTCTGAACATCCGTTTTTTTTTTAATTTTTAATTTGCGTTTTTCTTTTAAAATTATTTTTAAACACGGCGTAGGCCATTCATGCAAGCCTCCAGATTCTCACGACCCAATACCCCGAGTATTAGTCGGCAAAATAACCGTGCTGCACAATCACCGAGGCCGTTGAATGACTAGTTGAAATCTGTGGGTTGGCTGCTGAGCCGTCCGTAACAGTAATACTAAACAATTTGCGGAACGTTTAAATTTTTTTAGTAGTAAAATCGACTTTTGTCAATTTTATCGAGGTTATGACTAGCAGCAAAGCGCAGTAAATTGACGCTGCTGGGTGTGGAACCTATTGATGCCGCGACAGATTCAACTCAATTCAATATAATTTCTTTAAATTTAATTCGATTAAAATTACATAATATTTGATTTCTTTTATTGGAAATATTTATAATCAAACTAAGATTTTGTATCATTACGTAAGCGAATAAGGTAATATTTAAGATTTCAAGTAATGTTCTAGTACATCATCGACAAATCTAATAGTGTTTTACCGGTCTTTAATCGCCAATTGGAAACTCTTGAACTGAAATTCTTCATCTAACCCAACTGTTGAGGCTCCCGGGCCAGACTCCTCGAACGTGACACTCTCGACTGCAAGGGGTAATCATGCAGCTGTCCAATGGGTTATATCCGTTCTGATATAGCTTGATGACGAATTCAAATAATTCGGTTGCCTCGGCTGAATTGAACAACGATGGATTGTCGGTGAGTGATAGATTTTCATTAATAATAATACTCACTACTTGACCAATGATCACGAACAATTTGACAGATAGTCGAAGAGAGATAATTTATTTTTACACTTCTAAAAACTTTCAATGTGTGCAAAATGACATTTTTCCAAATTTAGTGCCATCTATTGGCGTACATAGGAACTATTTTAGGAGTATTGCCAAAAAAATGGTTTTTAACTGTCATTTCAGTAGTATATTCTGTGGTATTGAATTGAATTACTTCCCAGACATATTCACATCTAAAATATTACCAGCATAGCAACATACCATAGCACAATTAACATAAAATTGTAACATAAAAACAAATCATTAATTTTCCATTCAAGAAACTCATTAAACCTCTCATTGTTCACGATTGCATGACCTATCAACATAATTTATGTGTAAGTACCGAGATGATGTTATGTATTCGTACAAAGAGAGAAATACACTACTACACCAGTATTATAAATGTACAGAGTAAATACGCGAAAATCATAAAAATAGCTACATATTTATCACAGAACTCAAACATAAAAAGCATAAAATGCGAAGCATAAAAATAAAAACGTTTGTATGTAGATATTTATTGTTGTGTTGAATGAATTGTATTGAAAGTGAATTGGAATTGAAATACTTTCACTAACCCAGTTTCGGTTTCGGTTTACATTTTACAAAGTTTTCTGAACTGAAAATTGTGTACATAATCGGACGATCGCGCGCGCGCGCACACGATGAAAATAAAAATAATAAAAACAATGTTATAATGCAATTGTTTGTATTTACTTATGTATGCATGTGTATATAATGAGGTAAATTGTAATTGTAAAGTTTTTTTTTCTGATTGTTTTGTATTTTGCTTGATGTGTGTATTTATTACGACAATCGACGGTTTTGTATTGAGGAAATAGTAAGTTTATAGTTAGGTACAGAATTTCAAGGGCATGAATATGTCACGTATGATTATGCGCGCATTCCATGACGGGTATATATACATAAGTGTTAACGTGTAAAAGGGTTTAACACTCCATTTGATTGAAAGGCATAAATATATCTATCATAAATTTAAACGTTGTGACTATGTGCACGATACACGAATGTATCAAAATTCCGTAACTAATTAATACATTGAACAAAACCTAATAATTCTTAAGACGACTATAAGCGATTAGTTTAGTTTCTACTACATGTATATATTGTATTCCTCTTGCTGATGAGTCAGTCATTAACAGATTAATTTAGGTTAGTCACTGAGCTCGTGTAGAACTACGTATAAGTGCAATACTGAATGATGTACCTGACTGTTAGAATCAATTTAATTTGATATGCACGACACGCGTTATTTTAATCATTGATAACGTATACAATTAACAAACAATTGATTTATTGTGGCATGTAGTATTTTATAGCGAAGACAAAGAATCAATTTAGTTTTATATGTAAGACACCAATACAATTTTTTAAAATGACAATTAACTAATAATAAGCATTCAAATAATGAAATGCCGATAGTAAATATGGGGAGCGAATTCCTAGATTCGTACCTACATTGACATCAAGTTCCATCGATGTTAACTTATTGCAGAACGATCTCAATAGCTTCTCAACTTGGTGTACTAAGAATAATCTTGATCTGAATGTGAGTAAATGCCAATTCTTAACATATTCAAGAAAACGCGCAAATTCCATTAGTCGAGAGTATACCATCAACAGCGCTGTTGTTGTAAACGTTTTAACCATACGGGACTTAGGGGTAGTTTGTGACCACGAACTTAACTTTAGGGATCACATCGATTATATTGTCAACAGAGCAAACTCATCGCTTGGATTTGTGAAACGTTGGTCTAAAGAATTTTTGAACCCTTATGTTACGAGGGCTCTATATATGACATTTGTTCGACCCCTTCTCGAGTATGCCAGTCAGGTTTGGTCCCCTTACCATGGAGTACACATACGAAGAATTGAAGCGGTTCAACGTAGATTTTTGCGCTTTGCTCTGCGTGGACTGCCTTGGGTGGACGTTTATAATTTGCCTCCTTATCTCGACCGCTTGGAGCTTATTAACTTGAAGCCACTGAGTAAGCGACGATCTGTTGCCGACATCGTTTTCATACATCAACTCCTATCTGGCGGTGTAGATTCTTCAGCTCTGCTCGATAAGGTAAATCTTAATGTAAATGCTCGCGGTTTGAGAACGACACCAGCTTTTAGAATTTCCCCTCACAGAACGACCTACGGCCAGAACGAGCCTATGACAAGAATGCTGCGTGAGACTAATAAATATTTCGAACTTTTCGACTACCACATTAGCAAAGTCGCTATTAAGAGATTACTGTTTTCCACCGATCGATAAGGCAATTTTTATTTTATTTTTAGTTTAATTTTATTTCTTTTATCTATTTGACTTAAATACTCTACTGAGTATTTATAATTTCTAACATTTGTTTTTTTTTTTTTGCGTCTCTTTTAATTTTATTTTTGCTTAACTTTGTTTTTATTTTTATTTTTTTTATTTTCTCTATTTTCCGCTTTTTTCCCAGTTTTAAATTTTAATTTTGCTTGCTCTAAGCAAACCAGCGGTTGGTCTCTCCTTTTTTGCGGTGGGGTATCATTCTCCTAAATACAGTATAAATAGATTCATCCATTTTAATTTCCTAACCATAGCTCTTTAAATACATTTTTCATTTCGATTAATTTTTAATAATTTTATTTTTCCCGTTTTCTTTCTTTTTTTTTTAATTTAGTAGAATGATATCCTTGTTTATAATTTCCCCGGAATTATATTCAAAAAATAATAATAATATTGATGGTGACTCCCCGCGTGCGGTCAGGGAGGGGAGATTGGTCGTTGGGAATTATTATTATTATTATGACTGGATTGCTTGCTTGCTTTGTATTTTTTGTAGATTGGAGAGCGTTCATGCGTCTCTCCAACCTGAGAATTCGTAACTCCAAAAGACGTTTCCTTGCTTTCGAGTTATTAGATGGTAGTGTCGTCGGTGTTGTTTGTGTTGCCACCGATTTTGATTGCATCCTTTTTCTTTGCTTCGACGTTGATGGAGTAGATTCTAGTTCCGATTCAAGAATCGTAGCATCTAGCTCCATTTCGATTTGCTTGATCAACTCCTCGTGTCGGGCGTTGAGATCGCTGATAGTGATAGTTTCCATCCTTTGAAAGAAATGAAAACTAAAAATTATGCTTACTGAGAAGTAATCATTCGAATGCATGGACTGTTGTTGGCAAATCGAACAATTTTCTTGATTCCTGATGAATGATCAGGTGTATTCATTATCCCATAAACTGGTTTGAGTTTGTCAATTGAGATATTAAAGAGTTTAAAAATCGACTTGACGGAATTTTGAAATTCTAGTGAGGCAATTTGGTGTGACGATGTATTTTTGATTTTTGGCAAGATAATCAAGACTTTGCCCAAAGGATGTGAAACATTGTGTAGAGTGTCGAAGATGGTTCGACGCAATGTTTCCGGAATGTACGGACGATTGCGGCCTGTAGATGATGTTTCACAGTAAACTGTTAAGTCGTTAAGTGGCAATCCTTCCAATTTCCACTTAGCTGTACGACGAGTGGAAGAACTTGAGAGTATGTCTGTAAGTTCTGTATCACGAGCTTGTTGCTCCGCGATAGTAACGATTGTATAAAGCTTTTCAGCTGAGGCAATTTCGTCGTCACTTGTCCTAGATAAGGTATCAGCGACGACGTTATCTCTGCCGTGAATGTGCTGTATGTCAGTTGTGAACTGTGCGATGTAACCTAAATGGCGTGTTTGCCTTGGATTACGTTCCGTTTTAGAGGAGATTGCTTTAATAAGTGGTTTGTGGTCGGTGTAAATGGTAAATTCACGACCTTCCACAAACTAACGGAAATGCATGATTGCTTGATAAATTGCAAGTAACTCACGGTCGAATGCAGAATATTTCCTTTCCGCATCTGTGAGTTTCTTGGAGAAAAACCCAAGAGGTTCCCAGGTCTTGCCGTTAAGTTGCTGCAAGACCGCACCTATTGCTGTACCAGACGCATCCGTGGTAATGCCATATTTTGCAACGCCACATTAGCTAACGGATGCACTAGTAGTGTTATTTCTTGTAACTTATTTTTGAGCTGAAGGAATGCCGCTTGACATTCTTCAGTCCAAGAAAAATGTTGAAGTGTTTTGGGTTTTTTAAGGAGCTCTGCCAAATGCGTGTAGATTGGGGCAAGAGTCTCCGCTAGCTTTGGAATAATAGTAGTTAATCATAGTAGTTAATCATGCCGATAAATTGTTGAATTTGCTTGATAGTTTGTGGTGCTGGTAAATCGCTAATGGCATTAATACGTTCTTGAGACGGCAGAATGCCATTAGCGGTAATCTTGTGACTGAGGAAGTCCAGACTACTGGTTCCGAAAACACATTTTGTGATGTTAAAATTGACGCCAAAATTTGAAAACTTTTGAAAGAGTTGTCTATGTACACAAAGACGAAGTCGAGATCTTTTACTATCTCGTTGATAAAACGCTGGAATGTTTGTGCAGCGTTGCGAAGTCCAAATGGCATTCGAGTAAATTCGAATAAACCAAATGGAGTAGTAATTGCTGTTTTGTAAATGTCATCGGGAGCAATTGGAACGACATGCTATGCCCTGACGAGATCGATTTTGGAGAAAATTTTGCATCCCTGTAATTGCATGGAAAAGTTTTGAATGTGGGGAATGGGGTAGCGGTCAGGAATTGTGCCCGCGTTGAGCCGTCTATAATCCGTCTACAGGTCCACCATGTGCTGGAATTCTAGGAAAGCTGATTTATGCCGAATTGAGTCGAGTCGACGAGGTTGAGAAAAAGGTAAGTGTCCGTTCGTCACAATGTGATGGACGATGTTATGTCTTACCGGTACATTGTAATTCGGTGGAGCTGTTAAAGAAGGATACTTCTTTAAGAGAGCTCCGTAACCGTTGCTGACAGCATAGTGGAGCTTATTCTAATGCTTAAGTTATATTGCGAATATAAACAATAATTTAGAATTGAAGCAAAATCATCCTTACTATGGACAAATTCAATTAAATATGTTCATATTAGATTGCCGGTTAGCAGACTTTGTCATTTATTCAACAAAAAAAAAATGATGAAATTTTGCTTATCGACGTACCTTTTAATAAACCATTTGTGCTAGATATGGTGGCAACTTTAAAAGAAATTTATTTCGAAAAAATGTTGCCTTATTTTTTTATATACATATATACACTCCCCGTCAAAAGTTTTTGATCACCACCCAAATCTGCAATTTCACTAATATACAATTCAATATTAAAATTATTTTATGCGAATTTGTATTACGTGCAATGATTAATGTAGTAACACAACCTTTTCTTTATGGATTTTCTTTCCATACTTCGGGGAATCACCGAAAGTAAAAAACAACAAATTTTTATTTAATGTGTTCAAGTGAGTTATTGGTGTTTCTCAGCGTTCTACATTATTCTATCTGCTAATATTTATTTTGTTAAATATTTAATAAAATATTCGAAGTGCATTGTATTATTACAAAAAGTAAGTACTAAAAAATTAACTTTACTTTTCCTAAATATTATTTATATTTCTTCTATTTTTTTCACTAAAATTAGAATAAAATGACAAAAAACGGAATCATTCAGTTTTAGACCGTCAATCAATTGTAACTTTATAGAACGATGGTAATTCCTTACACCAGATTGCGAGTAAACTCAAGATTCCGTACGCGGAATAGAAGAATAGCAGCTTCAGAAATCGCAGCCATTACAAATCAAAATTGAGACTTGACGGTTTCTATATTGACTGTCACACATCGTCTTCTCAACGCTGGACTGCAAGGTATAAAAGCTGTCAAAACACCGTTGTTAAGGAAGCAAAATAAGAAAAAGAGACTTGAGTGTGCAAAACAGCAAAAGGATTGGGTACTTAAAGATTGGAAAAAGGTACTCTGGACTGATGAATCATCATTCCAAATTTTTGGTACAAAACGTAACATCTCTGTTCGAAGTCACGCCAACGAAAAGTATATCTGGACGACTGTATAATCCCATCCGTAAAACATGGAGGAGGTTCTATCATCATATGAGGTTGTTTTGGTAACAACAAAGTGGGAGACCTCAATCGAATAAACGGAATTATAAACAAGTAAGGTTATCTATCCATACTATGAGAGCACGCTATCCCGTCTGCACTTCGAATTATAGGAAAAGCATTCGTTTTTCAACATGATAATGATCCTAAACACAAATCAAAGTTATGTACAGATCATTTGAATACTGAATTCTAAAGACGAAAATTGAATATAATGGTCTGGCCACCTCAAAGTCCCCACCTTAACCCTATCGAGCTTTTGTGAGACGAACTGGATCGAGCAGTACGAAAAACATGCCCTACTTCAAAAGAAGACCTTTGGAATAAATTGGTAATTGCATGGAATGTAATTCAGTCATCCACCCTCGAAAAACTGTTGTTATAGAATGCCAATATTATGTGCAGTGGTTATAAAGGCGCGCGGAGGACATTTGAATGAAGCCAATATATAAATTTAAGAAAAAAAATATATGTTTAAATTCAATAAATATATATTTGAAAAACTGAATTTATTAAAAAGAGATTGAAATAAACGTTGAATTTTATTTAAAATCTCTTAAACTAACTTTTTTTTTTGGGTGGTCAAAAACTTTTGACGGCGAGTGTATATTGTAATCATATTTATATGTATATTAATTGAATTAATGATAATTATTTATTATTTTTAAATAAAACGAACTATTTTAACGAATTCGAAATGTTTTATTTCAACTTTGACTATTTGACTAAAATTTATTTTCATTAAAAATTGGGTTGCTTAAGTTGGTCGATTCTATTAGTTAAAATTTTATAAATTTTTATTCTTTGAATAGTCCGTTCGGGCAGCAGCTACAGCAGTATTGTAGATTGTTTCATCTTTACTAAACTGTTGCTTCGAATCCATAAATGATGGTTTATACAATTTTAAGCCCTTCAATTTAAGTTCCTTTTCAATGGCAAAACCTTTGTCGACCATTATCGCATCGTTTTGTTCAAATAAATTTATTAAACTTTCTCGATTGAATGTAAATTTGTCTGATGATTTCCCAGCCCTTACATAGGTGATTAATCCAGCTGGACTGACGGCAACTAGAAATTTCACCGTTTTTCTCCCCTTATAGTGGGAGTGTATGTTACCACTTTACATTGAAAACAGATAGACTGACTAATTTCAATTTCAGTGCAATCTAAAACACTACGTACATCCGTAAAATTGTTAAAACATTGAGGAATATTCATTTCGATTTCCTCTTTTGAAGGCCAATAAATTAATAATTTTAAACTTGCTTTTAAGTTCGGTAACATTTCTCGAAAATAGTTTATACTCGTTGGAATACATATCCCAAACAATACCGCTAGTACCGAGAAATCAAAATTTTGATTCTAAGTTTAATTGATAACTGAGAATGAAAAATACTGTTGTATATGTCAGATTTTAGCCCCAAATTCACAATGCTATTCTCTATTAGTTGGATTGTGTTGGAATCACATAAAGAAATCATTATATTTAACTGACGTTCAGTTGTTGTGTTATTAAATCATCTATTCGTTCAATATCCTTTGCAATAACTGAATTAAGAACAATGTTTACTTGAATTCCAGTATCTACTGGGACTGTGTGTTCTCTATCGAGCTCAGATGATTCTCTCTCATCCGGTATTCCCAGATTATTTTCATTTTGAGTAACGGGAGCAGGACATAACTCTCAATATTAATGCATTTTGTTGTCAAAATGTTTGGTTTATCGAATTTGCGTTTCGGTAAATTCTTTGTCGGTGTTCCGACGCGTTTTTATTTAAATGTCGTTTATTTTCAGCACATAATAAACCACAATATAATAATTAAAATACCATTAATATGAAAACAATAAACTATGTTTTATAATCGGTATCCTCAAAGTGTATTGTGCAAACATAATCATTTTTTGTTAATTTCGATACTGGTTTGTAAATTCTTGTAACGAAATGCCATCTTTTCTTCAACAATTTACCGTATGGAAAATGGTGTAAGGCAACATTATTTTCTTTAGTATATCGCGTAATACATTTAGGCACTGCACAAATTTTATTACTTTTATGTTGTCGCATTATTTAAACAAATAGCTTCAAACGAAATTTTATTTTATTTGTATTAACAATCACACACAAGAAACGTCAAAATAACAATGATCACCTTTCGCTCTAGTTCAAAATTGATTCGCTAGATGTCAGCCACTTTGCGTTAAAAGGCGAATACCGTTAAGCGTAGACGTCTCCACAAAGCGTTGTCGTTGATTGATCAAATCTCCGTTACATTTTTTTTTGAAAGTGTAGTTTTACACTTTTTGTGCTGTTTTAAAGTTTTTTTTGTCATTTTCGGTATTGTCACAAACTTCACTTTAGTAAATTCACTCACTTGTCAAAAAGTGTAATATGGCAGTTGAGAGTACTTTACGAATTTTCTTACGTACATATCGTTGAGTCATGGCTTGGTGGCACCGCATAATTATATTTCAAAAACACTATAATAACAAACAAAAACTATCATATACACTATAATCCACAAATCAAAAATTGAATAAATGAATGACAAAAAAGTCAGAATGAATTATGTCGTTCGTGTAGAAATTCACATGAAATTACAAAGTTGATTGTTTTCTAAACAATTTGGTAATCGAACGCAGAGCCTGAGATTTAAAATATTTGGTCGAGCGAGTCTCGATATAACTATCAACAATTACATGTAATTTAAATGTAAGGTTATGTATGTATATATATATTTATAGTTTCGAGTCGCATAACTATTTTTTGATAATTGAATTTAATTAAGGTCAAAGGGCATATGTGTTTTATATCTAGGCGGCGTTCGAATGGCACGCATGATTTTACAGATATGATTAGTAATCGACTTTGAAATATTTCATAATACTATCGTGTGTATGTAAAACGACTATCATGATACTAGTTTTATGGAAATTTCTATAATTGCATTAATTACCGTGTGCACCTATAAAAAAAAAGTGGAAATTACCATTTTTTTCGTTCCCCAGCGATTTAGAAATGTTGTAATTGTCTCTCATGTACGTATATTGAATGCAATTTAGCAAACAAACAAAAATGAGATTTCAAGGTGAATTGCAATGCGTTCAATTCACAATCAATCAATATATATAATACAGAAAATGTGTGAAATTTTCAGCTATTTATAAACTGAGTAAACGACTTTTATCGAACATGTATCCTTTAGCAATTGAATAAATTCCAAACAAATCCAGTTGAGATAGTAACCCATACTCCACAAAAAATTCACATTGAAGAAATTAAGAATTAGCCAGCTTATAATTATAAACCACCATGCCCATCGAGGGGAGGAGCGAAGTCCTAGATTAATACCGCCTCGCGCTGCTCTCTGGGAAGCTCTAAATAAATCAGGCGATGTAGTGTATATGGGCAGATGATTATTACTATATTTTTTTTTATTAATGCATATAATATTTCTTCTATACAATGGTATTATGAATTAATTTTTATGATGAATACAATCAATCTAAGTTGATCTTATACCCAATAAGGTTGTTTTGGTATATGTTGCAAACTTCTGTGTATAGTCGTTTACGACTTGTAGCAAAATATTCATTTCTTGTTAATTTTATTTGACGTGAACATAATTATGTGTTTGTAAACGTCAAAAATAAATCTAACGAAATATTCAGATTTTTCAAAATTGATTGCGATCAACAAAAAAAAAAAAATTAATTTTTTTAGTTGGAAAGAACGTGCAACGGTATTTCGATCAAAACTTTTTGATTTCAAATCAATTTTTTTTTGGAAAGAAATTGCTATTAATAATTATGAAAAAAGCACCTGTTTCTGTCTTATTTTGGTGAAATTGATCATCTTTGTCATCGCCTATATAAAAACCAAGTATATATTTGGAAAGCACGCATTAAAACCTTTCAAATGATTTACGAATTTGCCGTGTACCTTATTGTTTTTTTTGACAACGACAACACCTGTTTCAAATCTCATTTTCTTACTGAAGGCAAATATAATATTGCCGATCTCATATACATTTTTTCGCCAATTTTTTTTTTAAAAGATGGAACCAATGCACAGTAACCCACCATACGGACACTTTTTTCATTAAAAAGTTTAGCTAAGACAACAATTTTTGTGAGACATCTAACGTTACATGAACAAAATTTTACGAACTTTAAATTTTTTTATCGATCTTTATTTTCGACGATTTGCACATGCTGGATGCACATGTTGAAGTATGTGCATATACTTGTTGAAGAAAAACGTAAACAAGAAGCAAGATCAAGTTTGAATTTCTTCAATGGTTTTTGCTTTTCGTAAAATATTATTTTTTTTTTTGCTTTGTGTCCTTTTAAAACAAAATTATGTTTTGTGTCCTATATTACCTACGAGTATGTACCTTATGAATGAACTGTGAAAATATTTTATGATACGAGAGACTCCATTAAAAAGATGTTATTGTAAATAAGACTTATTATTATTGTAAACTAGCTGACCCGGCGAACTTCGTACCGCCTCAAAATCAATAAATGTGTTTAAAGTTATTATAGCTTAATTAAATTGAGTTTTTTTATTAAGATAAAATGAATTTCTCTCTCTCTCTCTCTCTCTCTCTCTGGCACTATATCCCATCAAGATCATTAATAATCATATTTTCATTTCGGATAATGACTAATGAGTGACTAATTCATTGATCCTAAACCAGCCGTGCAATTTTTTCCTTGTCACTACCGGGAATTGAACCCGAGACCTCCAGGGCGGATAAAATGAATACTCCAAATTAATTAAATTCTATCAAAATCAAATATATTTTAATTAAATTGAAATGAATGTAATTCACGTGGCAGCAAGGCTTTCGTTTTATTGAATTGATTCGAAATGATTCGCGTAGCATTGTTAAACTACTTCCTTTTAAACTGTTTCTTGAGTAGGTTGCAATAGGGTCGATTCCCTTCAGTAAAACATCTTATGATATACGAAATTTTTTGTTTTATTGTCAGGTGCGAGAACGAACAAAGCGGATGGTTTACCGACACGTGAACATGCTACGTACAATTGGCCGTGAGAGAAACATTCATTTTCTAGATTCAGGCCACAAAAACTCAAGGATGGGCCTTGTGATTTGTTGATCGTCATGGCGAATGCAAGACGAATCGGAAATTGAATTCGTTTAAACTCGAATGGCATATCGGTTGGGATCATCAGAATTCTCGGAATGAGAACTTCCTCACCTTTGAACTTTCCTTGAGATTTCTCAAAATAAAACGCGTTCCGTTACATATAGTTTTGGTTGATTCAGGTTTCGTAGCATGATGATTACCGGCAACACACCAACTTTCAGTTGTAAATTGTGCGGTGGCAAGCCAGCCAGATCCAATGAGGTTAAAAATTCAGTTGCACAGTTGGTTGATTCGTCTTTGTTTGTCACACAGTCGATAGATTTGAAGGAATGAAGTGGACCGACGATTAGATTTTGAATTGTGAAATTTAAGTGATCCACATTTTTGTTCTTTGCCGCAAGAATTACTCGTTCACTCACCCAATTGTGATTTTTGTGGTTAGTAATATTGTTCGGGAACACTTTGTTGATGAGCTCGTCCTTCGTTTAGACAAAATTGCAAAAGTTCTGAGGAAACGAAATCAATCTGTTCGATTCGTCGACCGGAACACGGCCATTACCGATAGTCAGCAATTGCTTGGAGAAATCTTCGGCAGATGGATCGTTTAACCATAGACAATCAAATTAAATTTTTCGTTCGAGCTAAAAAATGAAAACAAAATATATTTCTGACAATTCCAATGTCATCGTTGTATCTGTCATTTTTCGTTAAACTGCGTATACGTAATGAACTCGCAGTTTAAATTTTTACGTTTACATAGAATGAAATATCTCTGTTAAGTTGTCTCTGGTTTAACAATGCAACTCGCATGTTTGTCGCCAGCTGACGTTTCATCACATAGCGCCACGCAGAGTCGATGATTTGAGGCAAGCGTTTATTTCATCGACAGCGGTCAATCTTGGAATCACTGGTATTTTTTGACGGAAATCGCCGGACAGTTGAATCATTGCGCCTCCAAAACATCTTAAGTCATTGCGTAGATCTTTCATAGTTCGATTGAATGCTTCAAATGCGCATTTGTGCGCCATTGTACATTCATAATCGATAATGATTTTATTTGCTACCAAAACTTTCGCCATTGCTGAATGTTTCGCAATGTTGCAAGTCGGGTTTTCAGCCGATTGAAGGTCTAACGACAATTTCAACGCTGAGCAACTGCTACAGAAATATTGGATCTCGCACGAACAGTGGCCAAAATCAATGATATGAGGAATGCCTTCCCAGTTCCACCGGGCGCATCAAAGAAAAATAATCCTACATTTCCATCAAGAATTATATAGCTAAGTAGATAAAATAAAAAAAAATGGATAAAAATAAAATAGAAATGTGCTTGCAGCCTCCAGTCGGATTCGTATCCAGTACCTTGCGGTCCAAGCGCCGAAGCTTTAACCACTGCACCACTCGTCACATACAAACTACACCTACAAAATTCATATAAAAAAAGGTTTTTTTATTAGATTTTTGGGGCTTCCCTTTTGAGTTTTTCCGACTTTTCTTTTTTCCTAAACCACCACTGTATTGAGACGAACAAAATAACAAAATGTACTAAATATATGAGAAAATGAATTTTCTTGATAACTTTTTTTTTGGTGAATTTTTCCGATGTTTTAATAGTTATTATGCTATTCGGAACGGAGTCAAATCCAACAAAACAAAAATCATAAAAATCGGTCCAGCCGTTCTTGAGTTATAAATGGTGTAACTAACACGACTTTGTTTTATTTATATAGATGCAACATTGTTATTCGTATTATTAAGCGATAATTTGTTAATCCGTGGATAATTGATAGTAGGGATAATAAATATGTAGATTATATTTTTTTAATATTAAATCTAAGGAAGCATACACGTGTTAATTTTATCTTGTCTTTATGAGTGTGTATTTTAAAAACGCATATGAACAAAATCGACCTTGAACTAGTGTATGAACTAGACATTTTTGTTTTATAAACTTATTCTTAGTGAGGAATACCGTCGATGACTAGTTCAGCGTTGCACTTTTCTATTTATTTATTCTTGCATCGATTGGTTTTGATATCGAAAAAATCTGAGAATGATAAAATTTTATAAAAGGGCCCCAATTTATAAATATAGTCTAGGAAGTAAGAATATTATTAAATTATAGGAGCCTATTATAATGTAAAATATTATTTCGTTAAAGAAACAACAGCAGATAATTTTTTTTATGAAAGCTGATATTCGATAGGAACTAGAAGAAACTCGCGTTTATAGTTGATAAATTTGAATTTAGTTTGATTTCGGGTTGTTATTTATTTAGTAGAAATGTGGAAATGGGAATTGAAGGAAGACGAACAAATATGAATATTTATACAAAATATTTTTTTATTTTTTTCTGTGATGTATGTGCAATAAACTTTTATTTAAAAAAGTCTAATATTATAAATGTATTGTTTCTCCAAAATTATTTTTCCGAGGAATTAAATTATTTTTCCTTTAAATATTATAAACTTTTAACAGGAGAAGCTGCCACATTAGTTCGTCATATCGCAGTAACTGAGGCAACCATAGTGCGGCTACGGAGAAGATTAAATAGAGATACGATAAAAAAAGGCTCGTGATGACAAATCTCATAAAGCAGTTTGTTGATAAGCCAGATATATCAAAGGTTTCGGCTAAGGCGCTTCATCAAATAGCTGACGTATCGGATGAAGTTCTGAGAGGATTGAAGGTGTTAGCCGAAGCGGAAAAAGAGACCCATGGCTCATTCATATTTTGGTAAACAAATTGGATAGTGTGACTAAGGGCAAATGAGATAACTGTAGAGGATTTCCCTACGATGGGAAGATTTTTTCGATGTTTAAGCCATCGAAGTTATTTGTTGGATGCTATAGAAGTCAATAAAGTGTCGACCAGCAATCGAGTTAAATCCTTTCAATCAAGTGCAGAGCCTTTGTGCCTTAAATGCTCGCAAGGCCATTACCTCAGTAAATGTGACCAGTTTCTTTCCCTAAGCGTTAATGATAGACAGGTAGGTTTTGTGCCTGAGAGAAAGCTGTGCTTAAACTGTTTCACTCCAAGCCATCTGTTGGAGCAATTCCACATAACAAATACTTACCTAACATCTCACTCTGAAATACATTTAACCTAAAAAACAAACAAATGTAAATACATAAAATAATCAACTTTATACTTACCCTTTATCATTGTATAAATTCCAATTTGATCCTCCTAAAATAATTAATTAAGCATTAATTCATAATTTATAATTGTATAATTTATATTTATATACTTACTTAAAATTATTTGTATTATATCCAAATGTCAAAACGTCACCCATCCAAGTCTCAATTGGTGGACGAATTCCTGTGCTGTATTTTCAGTTCAGTGCATGATTCAATACCGAACTTACGCTCGATGCGACACCTGCGTTTGAGCGCTTTTACTAAAGACATTTTTCGGAGTCGTCTACGCTAATAAATACGTGCAACCATTTTGACATTGTCTCTTATTCCAATTTACACTCCATTAACATAAGTTCATTTAAATACAAAATTATAAATAAATTAAAATAAAATTTATAATCAATACAAACTTGGGATTTACGCAGTTTATTATTGCCTTCGTTTCGCAACATACAAATATCAACGCAATAGCAAATTGCCTCAACCACATCGGATATTTGTATCCCCGCAACACTAAACTAGCCCCAACATATGGTCCTTCGAGCCGGATCCGGACCAGCGGATCGCAAAGACACATAAAGGAAAGCGCTCACTTCATCCAATAACGCATCGTGGTCAGCAATTCGAGCAATTTAACAACAACTTTGGGAAAAAACTTGACGCATTGAGTGGACATTGTGGAATTTTCATCACCACGCGACATCATTCTAAGTTAAGTAGCCATTTTGAATTTTAAAATACAAGTGTAAATTCAATTCGTTAAACATTTATTAAAACCAAAACTACTTATCAAATCGATCCATAGAACACATGAATCGCGTTAGTCCCAATTAATTGTTAATAAATTAAGTGATTTTAAAGTGCCCACTAATTTGCGTACAATCAGCCGCCAACATAGTTTGCTGATACATTTCGAAGCGAGTAGTTATAACTATTATACAACGATCGCAAATCGAGTTCTACTAAACCACGTGTTCTTTCACAAATCAAATTAAAGTTAGTGAATTAAAACTATACTGAATATACTGAGTAAAAATTCCTGTGATAACCTCAAACATTAAAAAGTGCTACGATCATTAAAATGAATGAACTTGCTTCACTAAAAAAACAACGTGCCACCAATAAGGGCCGACTAACGAATATATTGAAATTCATCAATGGAGCGACCGAAAACTTATCAATTGAAGATTTCCGAACCCGCCTAGCCCGAATCGAAACATTGATGTCCGAATTCACCGTGATCGAGAGCAAAATCTTCAATATAGATCCCGAGGAAGAATCGGATGTGTTATATGAGGAAAACTACTACAACGCTGTCACGGCCTTGAACAAATTCATAAGAGCGGAGACAATGGCCGTGGGTAATACATCACTAGATATGTCTCTTAATGCAATGCACGCTGCACAGCCAATACCACCACCGAGTGCTATTCCGCCACTACCTGCAGTGTCTGTTTCTCCACTAACTATTCCAGTTACAAGCGCACATCCGCCAACGGGATTACCGACACCGGCTACCGGAGGTCCTCCACCATCACACACAAGTCAGGAGTTGCCATCAGCGCAATCGCCTATTGCTCAATCACCTCTACCAGAAGACGCCGGCGGTCCACCACCACCTAGCCAACCGGGCGTACCACCAATAAATACACCGTCATCTACCGCCGATGAATCAAAAAAGGTAGATAAGAATAGCTTCGTTTGTGAACGAGAGTTTCAAAGACTTTGCCAGGATTTTATGTCAGAATATCGACAGCTAAATCATATGATTGAAATTCCGCAAGCAGAAATTAATAATGTCGGATATTACTTACCGCACCACTGCGTCCTTACGCGTTCCAGTTCCACCACAAGATTAGGAGAAGCTTTTGACAGGTCGGCAAAACATTCATCTGCGAATTCTTTGAACGAGTGCTTGGCAGTTGGCACAACGGTCCGAACAACCCTGCATGCTGTCATCCTAAGATTTCGAGAGCACAAATTCGTCGTTGATGCCGATGAGGCGAAAATATATCGACAAGTGGCTATCAACAGCCAAAATACAAATTTCCAAAGACTAGTTTGGCGTACTCACCCCTCCGAGCCAATACGCCATTTCCGATTAACGACCGTTATTTATGGTTTAGCATCCTCTGCTACAAGAGTCCGAAAAAAGATAGCCGTTGATAACCAAGCATCAATACCAATCGCCGACAAGGCGATCCGCCGGGATACATACATCGATAATATAATGACTGTGACTGATACGGAATCGGATCTCATGCAATTAAAGAATTCCATAAGTAAGCTACTGTCTCAGGATGGATTTAATCTCCGCAAGTGGATGTACAATTCAGCCATTATCGCACCTAATCCGAAAGAGGAAGCCAGCCGAGGCATCAAATCTATTGATGAGAATGGTCAAAGCGATCCAAACTCAATAAAAGTACTTAGACTTAATTGGGACGCGAATACACACCAATTCACATTCGTCTCCGAGTTGCAACCAAGAGGCTCATTTACAAAAGGAATAGCCGTGTCCGAAGCCAGTCGTCTATTCGACCCGTTAGAGTGGTTAGCCCCCGTCCTAATAGAAATCAAAATTGTCATCCAAAATTTGTGGGCCAGTAATCTCGAGTATGATCAACCACTTCCAGAAGTGATATGCAAACGGTGGCAAACAATTCGAAATGACCTGAAGAACGCCAATCAAATCTCCATTCTCAGATGCATTGAACGAACCAAAGCCGAAATCGTTCAAATGCATGGATTCGCCGAAGCCAGTCAAGATGCCTTTGCTGCTGTGGTCTATCTACGGGTAGAAACATCGTCTGAAAACATTTTCATAAAATTAATTGCGGCCAAAACCAAAGTGGCTCCTACGAAACAAGTCTCGTTACTACGACTTGAACTTTGCGCTGCGTTGCTTCTTGCCAACCTGATCAAATTAATCCAAAGGAAAACTGAAGTAGAAATTTCGGAAACATATACGTGGAAGGACTCCCAAACCGTATTAGCTTCGGTTGCTAGTCATCCCCGACGATGGAGTACCGTTGCAGGCAGCAGAACAGCTGAAATCATAAACATTTTACCTCGCAAACATTGGTTTCACGCGCCTTCAACTGACAACCCGGCCGACTGCGCATCCCGAGGTTTATCGCCGAATGATTTACATCACCACGCTCTTTGGTGGAGCGGCCCTATCTGGCTCTGTTAAACCCTGAAATCATGGCCTCTTCAACTATGGGATTATGGTTCAATTGAAGAAATTGATAACAAAATATTCACTTTTGCAACTACAACCGTCAGTCCATGGCTCGATGAACTAATGACAAAATATTCGTCTCTTACGAAATTTCAAAGAGTATTCGCGTACATTTTACGCTTCATCACGAACTCAAAGGTTGAAAGGGGCTCGAGAACCTACGGAACGTATTTAACGAGAGAAGAACTGTTCCAGGCACTATTCAAAATATGTCCGCATGAACAATGACAATTCTACTGTATGGAGCTAGCGCAAATTCAATTAACAGGCGAAATAAGTAAATCTAGCAAAATCAAATCATTGAGTCCCTTCTTAGATGAGTACGGCCTCATTCGCGTTGGCGGGCGACTACAAAATTCAGAGGCTCCGTTTTCCACTAAGCATCCCATAATCCTGCATCCGAAGTCACTGTTTACGAAGCTAATTCTGGACGACATCCACAAAGGGAACCAACACTCTGGTCTATCGTTGACACTAGCCATCACCAGACACCAATATTGGATTCCGAATGGCCGAAGCACGGTTCGTCAAGTCATTAATCAGTGCGTCATCTGCTCCAAATTTAAAGCACAGATAAATAATCAAATCATGGATAATCTGCCAAGCTGCCGTGTCGAACTAATTCGCCCGTTTTTAAAAGTTGGCGTAGACTACACCGGGCCAATTCTAATACATTTACGAAAGGGCCGAGGCCAAAAGACATATAAATCATATATATGTTTATTTATCTGTCTTAGCACAAAAGCTATTCATTTGGAGTTGGTCGGCGACATGACCAGTGAATCATTGCTAGGAGCCCTGAAAAGATTCGTTGCAAGACGTGGGATCTGCCAAGAGATTCACAGCGACAACAGCACAAATTTCGTCGGTGCCAGCAGTCAATTAAGGCAAACCTTTAATAAACTAATATCCAATTCGCAAGTGATTTCTGCTTATTCTTCCAGGTACTATATAACATGGCATTTCCATCCTCCCAGCGCACCTCATTTCGGGGGCATCTGGGAAGCAGGAGTCAAATCCGCCAAATATCATCTCAAGCGGGTCATTGGCAGCACTATACTTACAATGGACGAAATGAACACTTTATTATGTGAAATCGAGGGCACGCTAAACTCCAGGCCTATCTGCGCAATGTACTCCACAGACATCGACGTCCTGACTCCATCTCATTTCCTGCTTGGTCACCCAACAACAAAAATCCCCGAAATCGACGTCACTCACCTCAAACCATCATATCTAACCAGATGGCAAATGGTTCAACAGTTGGCACAGCATTTTTGGAAGCGTTGGAATGTTGAATACCTCGCATCATTACAACCAAAAGCGAAATGGAGAAATTCTCAGCCGCAAATCCAGATCGGTGACATAGTAGTAATTAAAGATGAAAGCGTAGCCGTAAATCAGTGGCCAGTAGGAAAAGTCACAAAACTACATCCCGGTTCCGATGGCATTACCAGAGTGGTCACTCTCAGAACCAAATCCGGGGAAATAAAGCGTCCCACTAGTAAACTGGTCATACTCCCAATATCGAGCCAAAATGATTCCGAAGACCAGCAAGATGCGTCAACGTCCCGTCAGTCATATTCGAACAAGGAAGTTACAGTTCGTACATCATAATTGCATCCAATTGTTGAACCAGATGGTTCAAGAGCGGCGGTATGTTGGAGCAATTCCACATAACAAATACTTACCTAACATCTCACTCTGAAATACATTTAACCTAAAAAACAAACAAATGTAAATACATAAAATAATCAACTTTATACTTACCCTTTATCATTGTATAAATTCCAATTTGATCCTCCTAAAATAATTAATTAAGCATTAATTCATAATTTATAATTGTATAATTTATATTTATATACTTACTTAAAATTATTTGTATTATATCCAAATGTCAAAACGTCACCCATCCAAGTCTCAATTGGTGGACGAATTCCTGTGCTGTATTTTCAGTTCAGTGCATGATTCAATACCGAACTTACGCTCGATGCGACACCTGCGTTTGAGCGCTTTTACTAGACATTTTTCGGAGTCGTCTACGCTAATAAATACGTGCAACCATTTTGACATTGTCTCTTATTCCAATTTACACTCCATTAACATAAGTTCATTTAAATACAAAATTATAAATAAATTAAAATAAAATTTATAATCAATAAAAACTTGGGATTTACGCAGTTTATTATTGCCTTCGTTTCGCAACATACAAATATCAACGCAATAGCAAATTGCCTCAACCACATCGGATATTTGTATCCCCGCAACACTAAACTAGCCCCAACACCATCAGTCAATCGTATGCAGCTCGAGTTATACATGCGGTAAATGCCACAGAAAACACCATCTTATGCTACACACCGAAGATGCAGTCAGGCCAACAGCGAACACGGACTAGAAAAAACATAGAAGAGGCTATGACTCATGTCGTTGTCAAATGCAGCAACCATATCAATTTTCGAATCATTATTACCAACAGCAGTGTAGTTCGAGTTCCAATCTGGAAATCTACAAATATATGCAGAATGTTGCTGGACTTGGGATCTCAAGCGTTATTCATTACCGAGGAATGTATGCAGCGATTAAAACCTACGAGATCAAAGGCAAACTTCGCAATATGGGGCTTGGCACCGAGAAAGGTCACTACGAGAGTATCAGCTTGTGTCACACTGAAATCCTTACACTCGACAAAGAATGAGGTGGTGAATTTTTTTTTAAAATTTTACTGTTACATTTTTGGTTTTGCGCAGCAGTGTCTAATAAAGAAACTACAACATTTTCATTGTGAACTTTTAATTTTTTAGGTAACATAAAATAGCAAATATGATTAACAATTAGCTTTTCTGAGATTCTGAAATTTTCATCAAAAAATATTTACTGATGTAAAGTAATGTTAAGAGTTAAATGATACAGAAAGAAAATAATTTCTTTAAGAAAATAGAATTCTAAAAGTTTTGTTTAAATTTGAAATACTTTTTAACTAAATATTAATAATTATTATACCTTATTTAAAAGAGAATAGTATCAGCTTTTTAAAGAAATTAATACTTGGAAATAAAAATAGTTATTTCTCAAGATATTGAAGTTTCTTTAATACAAGGTGCTGCGTTGGAAGGCTGCTCTTTAAACGTGTATAACTTGAAAGGGGGGCTTTAACGTGCAAAGTGACAGAAGGAACCTTACCTTCGTTTTGATCAAGGAATCCAACGGTACCATTTGTATTAGCTACTTTAGGGACACCCTGTATGTATAGATGATAATTAATATAAATATGGGCCAATATTTAAATAATAAATATTTAAGATTTATTTACTTAAATTTTTAATATTTCTTAATAAATTTTGAGTTTGATTTTCTTGTATTTTTTAAGTTCTGGAATACGATTATTTTTATTTATTATTTTATTTTATTTATTAATATTATGTGTATAAACTATAAAGTTTTTGTACAACAAAGAAACAGAACAAAATAACAAAAATAACAATACAACATAACAACAATTAAACATGAACATGACATAATATAAATTACAAGCATAATATATACAAAATATATACAATCATATATATATATATACAACTATATATACACTATATACATTATTTACAAAATCAATTTTAATCTTTTTTTGTTAAATAGTTAAAAACCTTAGTTTTAAAAATATTAACTGAACTAACACGTTTTAGTTCCAGAGGCAAGCTGTTCCATGTGATAATCAGGTTCATCAAACTAGAATGGTTATAAATATTCGTCCTATTTATAGGCAAGTTGATATTACCCGTACGCAAGGACGTAGAAAAATTTAACTTTTCATATAAATATGTCGGAATTCCTGATTTAATAATATGAAATATAAAAACAGCAGTTCTGTAGCAGTAAAACTCAAACAAGTCACATCCCAAAAAAGAATCCTTAAAAGCTGAAATATGATCAAACTTGCGGAGGTCATGAACATATCGTGTGCAATTATTAAATGTCATCTGAAGTAAACGCCTAGCAGAACTATCACAATTATTAAATACTACATCACAATATGTAAAAATTGGTATAATTAAACTTTTAACCAGGAATATCCGCAGATTAATGGGACAATTTTTTTTTTATTAATCTAAGTGAATACAAACTATAATTCACACGTTGACACAATGAGTTAATGTGTTCATTCCAACTAAGTTTAGAATTTAATATTAAACCCAAGTTGTTAATATTTGGAGCAAATGAGATTATATCATTATCCAAGAAAATTTCGGGCATCATATTAAATGAATTACTTAGTCAGAAATAAAGCTTTACTTTTACGCGCATTAATAAACAGTGAATTATTTTTAGACCACATCGAAATATTTCTAAGGTCAGCATTAAGTTGCATAACAATCTCATTTAACCTTGAAAAGTCGCCACCAATATAAAGTTGCAAATCATCAGCATAAAGATGAAATCGACAATTCACAATATACGAAGGAAGATCATTAATATAAATAGAAAATAGTAAAGGCCCCAATATAGAACCTTGAGGTACACCAGTGATTACCTCACACATATCAGAAACATCATCACCATGCTTAACAAATTGTTTACGATTACTCAAATAAGAATGAAGTAAACTAATGGCAGAACCCGAAAATTTATAATATAAATGTAATTTTTGAAGCAAGAGTATGTGATTAACACAATCAAATGCTTTTGAAAAATCTAAAAGGACTAAAATAACAAATGAATTTCCCTTATCCAAAATTGTTGATAAATCATCAACAATATGCACAAGAGCGGTAGTAGTGCTATGATTATATTTGTGCCCCGATTGGAATTTGCTTAAAAAATTAAACCTGTGCAAGTGTTGATTGATTTGAATTTTCATTATCTTCTCAAGTACCTTCGATAAAGCAGGTAATATACTTATCGGCCGAATATCATCAGTACTGCCAATAACATCCTTCTTAGGAAGAGGAATGATAGAAGCTACTTTCCAAAAATTAGGAAAAACAGATTTCGTCAAACACTGGTTCAAAATGAAAGTGATTTGAGGTAAGAATAAATCAATAAATAATTTTATTAATTTGAAATTTACCTTATCAAATGCTATCAGATCCGATTTGACAGTTAGAACCTCATTCAACACCATAGGTTCATCTACACAATCAAATACTAAAGTATCATTACCGGTACAAAAAAATTCAGAATGAGGTAAAGGCAGAACACCTTTATTGTCAGTTAATTTACGGATCCCATTCAAAATTTCTACAGCAGAAAACACAATAGGTGTATCACTTGATTTACATGAAACACCCAGTGATTTTAATTTATTCCATAATACTTTAGAGTTATTAACATTACCAAAATAAAATAATTGTTTAGCTTTCCTAATAGCTTTGTTTGTTTTATTTCTAAAAAATTTAAATGATACAAGGTCATTCTGTAAACCAGATCTCTTGAAGGATCTGTAAGAACGCTCTCTACATTTAATTAAATCCAAAATATTAGCATTTAACCAAGGAGCAGAAAAGCATTTGTTTATAATTCTTTTGCGAGGAACACAAATGGAATCCAAATATAAAATATTTGAATTAAATGAATCAAGTAAATTATTTACATCGGAAAACCAGTAAAGATTTGACCAGTCTAATGAACAGAAACAGTTTATAAAATTTTCATTATTGATAGCTTTATAATCAGGAACATAGGTATATGAAATTTTGTCTCTGACTTGACTAAATTTATAACTGGCAAAAATTAAATCATGATCAGATATGGCAGGAACTGCAAGCTGTCCAAAAGATATAATATTTTCTTTGTCAAATTTATATAATATTATTAAATCCAATAAGGTATTTTCTAATCTAGTTGGACCAAACGGTAAAAAATACAAGTTATATAAATTTAAACAATCAGTAAATTTATTACTAACCAACATATTATAGTTAAAGTCCCCACAGCAAATAATTTTTACATACTGGGATAAGTATTGAGAAAAAATCGTATGTAAATCATCAATATCTTCAGGACGAGTTGGCGGTGGATTATAAATAATCAAAATAAGAATTTTACCACCACATCCCACAAGTTCCGATGCTAAAACTTCCAATTTACCAAATGCTCCAGCAAATAATTTCTTGATTTTTAAAGTATCACGGAAATAAAGGCAAACACCACCCCAACGTGTATTATTTACTCGATCAGAACGGATAATTTTATAGTTATTAATGCGAAGTGACTGGCTTGTAATTTTACTGTTAACAAAAGTTTCAGTTAAAGCAAGAAAGTCAAATTTGTTTACGTCCAACATAATACAAACCTCATCAAAATGCTTTACTAAGCTACGAACATTTAAATGACCAAAGTTAATACAAGAATGAATACTTACCTGATTATCACATGGAACAGCGTTTATATTAACTAAATTATTATAGTTTATTAAAATATCGTTGAATCCGTTGCTGCAAACATTGGAAACATCTCTCGCAGAGGCATATTTGACCGAAAAATTTTCCTTTGGAACTGCCTAATAAGCACACCGGTAGGCCAGGTATTAGGATCAAGTGCTTTACTACTAGGTTCAGAGCTGATGCCAACTTTAAAACACACATAGTCCAACAAATCAAAATTCCGATTTTTTGGCATTAATTTAAGAACTTTACAATTGTTAATGCCTAAACATGTTTTTACAAGCGTAGAAATATTTACATCAGTAACCGATGGATCAAACTTAGACATGTGAAGCCATAGCATTGGAACAAAAGGTTTAATTCCAAAATCAAATTGTAGATCTCTAGTACCACAAATTTGTCCATTATAGCAAACATGTTGATTATCCAAACGATTGTTTTGGAAAATTGCATTGACATTGCCACAAGAAGTAGAACCCGTCGCAAAATTCTCACTCGAAGAAAACGGAGCTGGTTGTGGACTTGGTTGCGGAGTTTTAAACGTTTCACAAAGCAATCCGGTAGTTTGATGACTATAATCCTCACCAGACACAGAAGGGGATATTTGATCAGCAGATATTCCCACAAACGAATCACTGGATACAATTGGAATTTCCAAAGATGCGGGAACATCTAAAACTACATGCGGAGTAATCGTCGTATCAGGAACAGCACACAATCCAACATCTGACTGGATATGACGACGATAGTTTATATCCTCACTGGTATCACAAGAAGGAACGGCGTCAGGAGATAATACCACAGATGAGCACATAGGCAATGCAGATGAAATGAAAGGCTTTACGCCCCCAAGCAAACAATTCAGGATTCTACCAATTTGATTTTTATTGGAGGCCAACTCATCCATAATATTCGCCAACCCATTTTGCACCATATCGTTGTTGTTAGCGCCATTTACACCAATTAATTTGCTGAAGGTGTGATTTTTAATAAGGTCCTTGCAATCATTGCAGAACCACATAATATTAGGGCATTTACTAATCACATTACATGCCGTACGATTGACACAGGCAAAGCCATAGTGGAATTTTTTACCACAAAAACCAGAGCACCAAATTATATTATGGTCTGTAAATTGTAAGTTGTATTTGCCGCACTCCATATTACTTTCAAAAATAACTTAACGTATAATGGGCAACACAAAAAAGTCTCTGTATACACTAATTAAATATTTACACTCACTTAAAGTCACAATATATACATAAATATATACACTATATACACTTATATATACAATATTTGAGCACACAAAAAAAATTAATAACATAAACTAAATTCAATATAATTATTAAAAATTATTAAATTATTTTTCAATTGAAAAAAAAAACAAACAACACATCCAATCACTAAGCTTGCTAAAATACTCCGAATTACAAAAAATATTCCGAGTGGTAGCATACGTAAAGCGCTTTACTATAAATTTGAGAACGAGAAATCCCGCGCAACGATTTTCCGGTGAATTGAAATCAAAAGAGATTGAAGTTGCTAAAATTATATGTTTCATTTGGATGCAAGCTACAGAATTTCGGGAGGATATCAACCATTTACGCATAAATAAAATTGTGAGCAGCAAATCGAATTTACTATCGCTAGCCCCGTTTATAGATGTATCAGGAGTGTTGAGAGTGGGTGGTAGACTGGCCAATACCGATTGTGATTATGATAGTAAACACCCAGTGATAGTTCCATCAAACCATATTTTTCCCAATAGACTGATATGGGAGACGCACTTCAAAAATTTGCACGCAGGGCCCACACTCACTAACAATATAATAAGACAAAAATATTGGATAAGTTAAAGGACGCACGAAGATAAGGCCAATTTTGAAAAATTGTGTAATATGTACCAAATATGCCCGTAAAACCAGTTCACAGTTAATGGGAAATCTACCGGCGACGAGAATAGTACCGTCAAAACCATTTACCAACTGTGGTATAGACTTCGCTGGCCCACTGTACTTCGCTGCCAAGAAGGGCAGAGGTGGAACTAACCCTATTAAAGGGTATCTTTGTATATTCGTTTGTCTGTCAGTCAAAGCAGTTCACATAGAACCAGTAAGTGATCTTACTAGCGACGCTTTTCTAGCTGCTTTGAGGCGTTTTACTGCAAGGCGAGGAGTACCAAAAGGAATATACACGGATAATGGATCAAATTTTGTCGGAGCGGAGAGAATCTTAAATGATGCATGCAAGCTTATTAAAAACATTAACCAAAATTATATACTTTCAGAATTTTTAAGCGCGAATGGTATAGCTTGGCATCTTATTCCACCAGCATCCCCTCATTTCGGTGGATTATGGGAATCCGCCGTGAAATCTGTGAAGACTCATTTGCTAAAAGCGACGGGTAACGTGAACCTTACTTTCGAAGAAATGACAACAATGTTATGTCAAATCGAAAACATCTTGAATTCACGCCCCTTGTGTACTACGTCGACAGATGATGACTATGAAGTATTAACGCCTGCTCATTTCCTGATAGGGACATCCACCGGGTCTGTTCCAGAGTCACGTATAACTGCAGCAGATTCCACATTATCCAGATGGCAACGTATTCAATCTAGAATACAAATATTTTGGAATAAATATCGCACGGATTACATAAACAATCTTCAACAGAGGCGTAAATGGCAACTACCTAAGGAAAACATTAAAGTTGGCGACATAGTTATTATTAAAGAAGACGATATTCCAGTTTGCAAGTGGCCTCTTGGACGAATTCTGGAAACACATCCTGGTGACGACGATCTGATTCGAGTGGTAACCATCAAAACTGCAAGTTCAACGTTACAGCGACCAATTGTAAAAATTTGTAAATTACCTGTGGGTTAACGACATGGTCGTTAACGGTGGCGGAGTATGTTAAAACTGATGAATAGACCGAAGCTGATTCCTAAAAAAAAAAAAAACACAAAGGATCAATTCTTAATTTAATACTCAACAGAATCTATACTTATCTGAAATCAACAGCTGATCTTGCGACCTTCAATTAAACTTATGTAATCTAAGTTAACAGCACCTTTATATTGCTACAGACGATCATCTATATAAATAAAACAAAGTCGTGTTAGTTACACCATTTATAACTCAAGAACGGCTGGACCGATTTTTATGATTTTTGTTTTGTTGGATTTGACTCCGTTCCGAATAGCATAATAACTATTAAAACATTGGAAAAATTCACCAAAAAAAAAGTTATCAAGAAAATTCATTTTCTCATACATTTTGTATGGAATGGTTTTTATGATGATATCTAGAGAATGGATTCACTTATTTCGATGATTGTTTTTTTGATTTTTTTCGTCTCAATACAGTGGTGGTTTAGGAAAAAAATCGGAAAAACTCAAAAGAAAAACCCCAACAATCTAATAAAAAACCATTTTTTATATGAATTTTGTAGGTGTAGTTTGTATGTAACGAGTGGTGCAATGGTTAAAGCTTCGACGCTTATGGGCCGTGAAGTACTGGATCGAATCTGACTGGAGGCTGCATGCAAATTTGTGTTTTATTTTTTATCCAATTTTTTTTTTATCTACTTAGCTATAAAATTCATGATGGATATTTTTATTTTTCTTCGATGCACCCGGTGGAACTGAGAAAGCATTCCTCATATCTTTGATTTTGGCCACTATTTGTGCAAGATTCGATATTGTTGTGGCAGTTGCTCAGCGTTGAAATTGTCGTTAAATCTCCAATCGCCTGAAAATCCGACTTGCAACATTGCGAAACACTCAGCAATGCCGCAAGTTTTGGTAGCAAGTAAAATCATCATCTATTATGAAACTTCAATGGCGCACAAATGCGCATTAGAAGCACTCAATCGAACTATGAAAGATCTACGCAATAACTCAAGATGTTTGGGAGGCGCAATGATTCTACTGTCAGGTGATTTCCGTCAAAAAATACCAATGATTCCAAGATCGACCGCTGTCGATGAAATAAACGCTTGCCTCAAATCATCGACTCTGCGTGGCGCTAAGTGATGAAACTTCAGCTGACGACAAACATGCGAGTTTCATTGTTAAACCAGAGACAACCTAACAGAGATATTTCATCCTATGAAAACGTAAAAATTTAAACTGCGAGTTCATTTTCTGTAAATAGCCGCAAACAACCAAAAATATTTTGTTTTTTTGCGTATACGTAAATGCAGTTTTACGAAAAATCACAGATACAACGATGACATTGGAATTATCAGAAATATATTTTGTTTTCATTTTTTAGCTCGAACCGGAACCAACGAGAATGTATTACAAGCCATATTGTTGTGAATACATACACAATTTTCGGTCGACTATATCATGGTATTGTGTATAAATAAAGAAGAAAATATTTCGTAAATAAAAACGAAACAATGTGTAAACGAAAAATAAAATAAAAATTTGTAAAGCTTTACATTAACAAGTCTGTAATTATTATCCTTATACAGTATACTATCATTTCTTCGTTTATTAGAAATTTAGAACGAAAATTGTTACTTAAAAGGAAAATAGCCATTTATAATTTTATTTCATTAATAAATGCACCACATTTATTTCAAGATTGCTGAGCATTATAAACATATGGGCTTATTTCTTCATTTTAAAAAATTACAGCACCAAACAGAAATTGCATTACCTTTCTCCTTCACATCAATATCCACACTAAACAAAATAAAAAATAAAATTTTAAATTATAATGAAATGTAGCACCACCTCTTCCACTTCTATTTTACATTTTTCTTCTATTTGTTATTGTTTTTACTTCTATTTAATGTGTGCGTATATCATGTTGTCGTATATATATTAGAAAATTTTGTGAACTTTTCCTGTTTTTTTATACTAATACAAATGAAGAGATGACCGAAATATTTGATAGGATCGGTGTATACTCGAGTACAGTTCGGCTTGTAGAATACATTTTCGTTGGTTCCGCTCGAACGAAAAATTTAATTTGATTGTCTGTGGTTAAACGATCCATCTGCCGAAGATTTCTCCAAGCAATTGTTGACTATCGGTAATGGCCGTGTTCCGGTCGACAAATCGAACGGATTGATTTCGTTTCCTCAGAACTTTTGCATTTTTGTCTCAACGAAGGACGAGCTTATCAACAAAGTGTTCCCGATCATCATTACTAACTACAAAAATCACAATTGGTTGAGTGAACGAGTAATTCTTGCGGCAAAGAACAAAGATGTGGATCACTTAAATTTCACAATTAAATCTAATCGTCGGTCCACTTCATTCCTTCAAATCTATCGACTGTGTGACAAACAAAGACGAATCAACCAACTGCCCAACTGAATTTTTAAACTCATTGGATCTGGCTGGCTTGCCACCGCACAATTTACAACTGAAAGTTGGTGCGGTAATCATCATGCTACGAAACCTGAATCAACCAAAACTATGTAACGGAACGCGTTTGGTTTTGAGAAAACTCAAGGAAAGTTCAAAGGTGAGGAAATTCTCATTTCGAGAATTCTGATCATCCCAACCGATATGCCATTCGAAATTTAAACGAATTCAATTTCCGATTCGTCTTGCATTCGCCATGACGATCAACAGATCACAAGGTCCATCCTTGAGTGTTTATGGCCTGAATCTAGAAAATGAATGTTTATCTAACTGCAAATTGTACGTAGCATGTTCACGTGTCGGCAAACCATCCGCTTTGTTCGTTCTCGCACCTGACAATAAAACAAAAATTTTCGTATATCACAAGACGCTTTACTGAAGGGAATCGACCCTATTGCAATCCACTCAGGAAATAGTTTAAAAGAAAGTAGTGCAACAATGCTACGCGAACCATTTCGAATCAATTCAATAAAACGAAAGTCTGGCTGCCATGTGAGTTACATTCATTTCAATGTAATTAAAATATATTTCATTTTGATCGACTTTAATTAAATTGGAGTATTCATTTTATCCGTCCCGGAAGTCTCGGGTTCGATTCTCGGTAGTGACAAGGAAAAAATTGCACGGCTGGGTTAGCATCAATGAATTAATCACTCATTATCCGAAATGAAAATATGACTATGAAACCTCATTTGAGGCGGCCAAATCCCTTGATGGGATATAGTGCCAGAGAGAGAGAGAGAGAGAGAGAGAGAGAGAGAGAGAGAGAGAAATTCATTTTATCTTAATAAAAAACTCAATTTAATTAAGCTATAATAACTTTAAACAACATTTATTGATTTTGAGGCGGTACGAAGTTCGCCGGGTCAGCTAGTTACAAATAATAAAAAATTTAGCATATTTCATAATTTTGCATTATATAAAAACACTAAAGTTTCATTATTAATTTTAATTGATTTATTTAAATTTTACATTATTTAATATTGTATATTTACTTCAAATTGTCACTAATGAAGTTTAACATTTTTGTTTACAACACAACAGCTGATATTTATTAATCGGTAACAGTTATAGACATTATTATCTACAATTGGGTACGAACCTCAATTATGGAATATCTATAAATTTTTATGGTTAAGGGTATCAATTTAATTTAGTTTAATGTTAAAATTCTAGATGTCACAAATTCTTGTTTTTTTTTTTATATAAACGTTAATTTTTATTTTATTTGAAAATCATAATTGTATGTCAAAAAAGAAAATTTATTCATTAGCAAATGTACAGTGATTTAGAATACATCTAAAAACAATAAATAGTGATTAAATTATACAGTCTTTTTGTGAATTATACCGGAACGTAATTGGATATTCGAGATACCGCCTTTGAGAAAATATCGACCCGCATTATACTTGGCTTTTGAGAAACATCGCATCGAAAAGGATTTGACCCACGCATTTCAATTGGACACGGCAACCAGCACTCGATAATTTTGGACCTCGCACAACCTTTGGATACGACATTTTATACTGAACCAGTACATTTTGAACCACCGCTATATCTTGGATACATTTTATGGTGATTACGCGTACTTTGGCGCAAGCAGAAAGTAGCCGGCAACATTTTATTCAACATAAATTGAACTGAGGCATTGGGGTTATACTGCGATACCACTAGCATCCGTGAATTTGCTAGAAAATAATAATTCCCAACCAAGTTCATTGGCGTATTTTACATGGTCCTTCCAAATTAACCAGAAATTTGAATATTGCTTAAAGAGGTTAAATGAAATTTGCTATGACCTGCGGGAATTGGATTCTAAAATTAATTGTTTTTGAAGTTGTTACATTGTATTGGAGTGAAACTTCATACTTAAGCTTTTCTCATAAATTAGGAGATCCCAGTTATTTTTAGCCGAAAGTCCGGAAGTGGCGTAGGAGCCTTTTCGGTTTGTGCAACTATTTTGCAAAGTGTATTATTATAATTAGAAAAAACATTATGAACTAAAAGATTCTAAATTAAATTCACAATAATATTGGCTAAAATCAGTGTTTCAATGGAAATGGTAATTTTAACAGAAAACTGTTTATCAACAAAATTCAGGCTTTGTACAGCCAGACTTTACTATAAATTAAGAGACCGCGTTAATTTTAGAAATGGCAGCAATATTATATACATACTTTTATATAACATTCACGAAAAAACCATTAAAAACCAAAAGATTGTAAATTAAATTTGAAACAAAATTTGCTCAGATCATTTTAATTTATTTTACGTATTAAAATAAAGTAAAGTAACCATGAAACATGTTGATCTTGCGATTTTTGTTATTTTGTCACAGAAAAGCAAGGTCTGATGAAAACATCGCTGCTGTGCGAGCTGCAAGAGTGTACGGGAAACTCCTTGGCAGTTAAATTTCTCGTTATTCACAAGATCTTGCCCCGCGACTTCAGCTTGGCAAATTTAGTGTAGAGGCTTGGGTCTACACCCGTATAAAATCCAACTGACCTAAGAACTTAAGGTAAACGACCATAGACAACGCCGTAAGCTAGCTGGTTTAACTCTGGAGCAGTTAGAAGTTAACCCAAATTTCGCGAAAAAAATCATCTTTATCGACTTCTTCCTTTGGGGCTACCTTAAATTGCAGATCTATGCGAGTAAATCGCAAACAATTGATGCCCTCAAAGTAAACATAACGAACGCCATCCAGCAAATTCAGCGAGATTTATTCGATTCATCGAAAATTGTACCTCCCCAATACGTCCCACCAAGCAAAACCCCAACGGACATTTGAATGACGTTATATTCCAAGCTTAAATACCATAAAATATTATTACAAACAAAAAATTTCACACAACATGTTTTATTTACAATTAAAAATCGAGCATCCTCGTAAATTTAATTTCAAACACATTAGTTTGAAGTTTAGCTTTGATAATGATGTTAAATTGACATCGAAAGCTTAGAAATTAATTATTATAAATTTAAAATCTGAGCCATATACCAAAAAAAACCTTATATTTACTATTATTTACTCATAAAATATTTTCCAAATATGTACATTAGTTTGGTTAATTTTTAATTTTTATCGGAAATGATGACTTTTTCTAAAATAAAACTTTATGTCACAAAAGTTCGACATCTATATAGCCCAGTCGGATTGACTAATCTGTATCAATTTGTATTAATTGCAAGATTCTTGCGAGATTTAGTGGGAATCTGTGTTCCAGAAGTGGCAGCTTCCACGGAAGCTTTTTCAATTTTTTCACTGACACAAAGCAAAAAAAAAAATAATATTTTACGAAAAGCAAAAACCATTGAAGAAATTCAAACTTGATCTTGCTTCTTGTTTACGTTTTTCTTCAACAAGTATATGCACATACTTCAACATGTGCATCCAGCATGTGCAAATCGTCGAAAATAAAGATCGATAAAAAAATTTAAAGTTCGTAAAATTTTGTTCATGTAACGTTAGATGTCTCACAAAAATTGTTGTCTTAGCTAAACTTTTTAATGAAAAAAGTGTCCGTATGGTGGGTTACTGTGCATTGGTTCCATCTTTTAAAAAAAAATTTGGGGAAAAATTGTATATGAGATCGGCAATATTATATTTGCTGAAGGTCACCAAAAACTGTTCGACGCTTGAATGATTTTTTTTATGATTGGAGATCTACATTATGTTAGTCAAATAACTATCCGTGTACCTTATCGTTTTTTTTTAACAACGACTCTTATCACTTTGAGAGTCAATTTGAAGGACATCGTCAACAAAAATTATAATTTTATTTTTACGTTTCAGTTCGAAATTTTATTATCCTTTGAATCGCGTGTCATGTCGTTCATTTATATTACTCTACGGCTCCTGCTCTATAATCAAACTAAAAATTTAAAGTTTTTCAATGTTTTATTGTACAAAAAAAAATTAATAAAACGCTCAAACGTAGAACACGCAACTAAAATTTATGGTGCATCTAAACGAACAGTGTCTGTTAATTTTTTACTAGATTCCCAATTCGTGCTTAAACTCCGCATGCTCCAATATATTGCAATTATTATTAAAAATACGGCGATGCTTACAAATGTAATACCTCCGATTTTCAATACAACTTCAGCATCCAATTTCTTCGTTCCACTAAATATGATGTTTGCAATATCTCCAGATCTAGTGATTAACAACCATATTCCAATTGAAACGGTCTTCAATTTTGCGTTGCTCAGCACATAGACGGCATATAATCCGTTTATTTTGATTAATGCTTCCCCAACTGCAAACATTATCATTGGAAATAATAGCCAGATAATTGAAATCTCAAGCGGTTCTATTATAGTATTGGTTATAATATCACTTGTGCCGTTGGCCATATCAACCGCCATGAAATACAATCCACCAACTCCAAAGTGATATAACCCGGTATAGTTTGGTGATGTAAACAAAAAATCTCGCACTTTGTACAACCCCGGCATAACAGTGATACACTTTACACGCATTCCACATGTTAATAACTTCCGCTCTCTACTTGCGTAATTGTCCCAAACACCATCAATCCTATATACTTCGACCATGTGCTCGCCCCAGTAAGCAGTAGTTGCGCAATATATACACAACTTTGCAAGTCCAGACCTATCACGTTCGTGCTCAGATAGATAGTATGCACCGAAGCACAGTGTTTTTGAAAAAGGGGTATTCCAAGGATCAAAAAATCCTGGAGTATGATTGTTACAATTCATAGTTTTAGTTGTAACCATTATGTGGAAAACACCTCCTTTGGGTACACCATAAATTATAAGATTCGTATCGATATTTGTTGTGTTAACCGGGAATATATAAAGATAACAGTGATATGGATGCGCTTTGTCATTGATTTCCCCACTATAATTATAACGCAAATGGTTTGATTCGTTAAGGGGCGTCGGACAAATTATAATTGACATTTGCGTGTCCGAAATTAGATTCGAAGTATATTTTTGCGTACTTACTTCCAATTTTTTGTTCGTCATAGTGCCCAGTGACATTAGCAAACAACCGATTATAATCGCGATTAATGGATTTCTTACCAAAGATTTCTCAAATTTGTAGAAAAAAAAGTAATAAAATGTTACAGTAAATATGACAATAACCGAAAGGTATACACATCCTAGATAATCCCTATCGAAAAAGTACGAGTAAATATTATTAGCTAGCAGGCCCGCTTCCGCTGGCCAATTAGCTAAAATTTTCTTTTGCATAATGAAAATTATAGATACTGGAGAAATGATTGGTAATATTTTCCATAATTTCCAGCCTACAAACACTGGGATAATGTCACACTGGAACGGACGATCGCGAAACAAAAAACTGTGTTTGCTGCAATAGAATATTGCTGAAAATTTAAATTGTTTTTACATATTTGATAAGAAATGAAGAGCTCGCAAACACTTACCTGATGACAAAATTGCAAAGGTTCCCAATATTATTAGTAATTGGCCCGAACAATTTATTAACTTTGGATCGCAAAAGCTCCAATTGTAAACATTTCTAGGTGGTACAAAATAAAACGCTGACACTTCACTTAACGTAATTGCTACGTACGAAAATAAACAGTATACGTATAGTTCTCTAGAGGTTTCACATTCATACTCGGCGGCTCCGTAAGCCAAAAACGCAATTTTCATAGCACTGGATGCTGCGCCAACACAAATAACTAAAATTAGTATGCTCAAAAGAGTGTCAGATTCATAAATCATGCCCATCACAAATATCCAGAATATTGATCCAAGTATAATAAAATAAAAGTTTGTGGTGACCATTTCCACAATTATCGAAGAAATTAATAGAGACACGATTTCGGCCACTGTAAATATGTACAGAACATACTGGGCGTCTTTCAAATTTAATTTTAATATTGTTTCCGGGTGGTGGATCAAAATAGCTGCAAAATAGATAAAAATTTATTTGCGATTGAATTTTTCGGCCATAATTTTTGTTACCTTGAACAGTAAAAAATCCGACGCAGTGCAAAAATAATGCAGCTACCGTAAACGGGAGTAATCTGTACACAACGGGAGGTCGAAACTGAAATATTTATTAAAGTTTATATAGAGAAAATATCTAAATTGCAATTAAATAATTTACTTACATTGACCATTTTGGGGTTCCTTTTTCCACGGCAGACGATTTTCAACTAAAATAAAAAAATGTTTAAAGGCAAACTAGGTTTATGTTTAAATTTGCAAAATACGATTTGCAATGCCAACTAAACTGTGGCCTTTTCATATATACGAGGGTTGTCTGAAATATTTCCGACCTCGCTATGAAGATGGCAGCGCTTGTCAAAAAAAGTTAGGGGTGTGTTTGCGCGCACGTAGAAAGGTATTCAACATTTTGCACGCGCTGTTGTTTTTTAACAATCGTTTGAGTGAGTTGTTGTGAGTGTTTTTGTGAAAATAGAAAAATTCTAGTATCAAGTTGTCATTAAATATTTATTTTTGAAAGGCAATACGCCTACGCAAATCAAAGACGCAAATCTAAGTGTTTTATATTTGTGGTTCCAAAAATCATGACATCGTCTAAGTAGGCGACACATTTTATATTATTTAGGCCGCTGAGCACACTGTTGATCATTCGCTGGAAAGTCACAGGTGCCCATTTGAGTTAAAACGGCATACAGACAAACTCATAATGGCCCTCGTCGGTGCTGAAAGCAGTTTTCTGTAAGTCCGAAGCGAGAAAGTTTGATTTGGTGCTATCAGCTTTGAAGATCAAGCGTGATGGTGATTTGATTAAGTCGGCGGTAATCGACGACTACTCTCCATTTCTTCTCCGTCGTTATCGACTTTTTCGGTACTATCAAAAGAGGAAAGTTCCACGGACTCATGCTGTGTTGAACGATCCCTTGATCTAATATTTCGTTTACTTGCTGCTGAATTACGGCTTTTGTTGAACGGGCTTGATGAAATGGACGGACATGAATCGGAGGCGAATTTGGCAAAACACGTATTTCGTGCCTCAAAATATCTGTAGTGTTAAGTATGTCTCCCTCTAAATGAAATACACCGTAGTATTCGAATAAAATAGGCATAATGGAATTTAATTCCTTATTATTTAAATGACCAAGATTAATAGGCATTCGTTGGTTTAATCGATCATTATTTTTCTGAAGAGTAAAAATTTCATAATTGTTAATCAAAATTTCATATTTTGAATATTGTTGAATTTATCTGATTGGTTAGCAGTTGGAAGTGTGATATAATTTCCATGAACCATCTGGATTGAGTTAGCGATAAAAACTGAGGACTGATTACTTCTTGAATTCTAAATCATTTGGAAGATTTATTGGTAGTGTAATGGTTTTTTCATTTCGAGGAGGAATTTTAATATATTATTCAAAGCCTCGATTTAAATTATCGGTAATAATTTTAATGATATAGTTTCTAATATAAAAGGTATTTCAACCGATAAATTTTGAAAATTTATAGTACATTTGTGTTGGCTCAAAAAATTCTGACCAATAACACCAAATGCATTTATCGGAGTATTGTCGTCTACTATTTGAAGTTATTTCGATAGTTTTCCCATTTGGGAATTGAACCGTTCCGTCACATTCAGCAAGGGTTTCTATCATTTCGTTTGAAATGCCCTTTAATTTACATTTTGCGTCACGATAGATAATGGTATGTATCCTCGTGAATAAATGATTTCTTTATTGAGCAAATATCGGCGCCCGTATCGACTAGAAAAGGTACATGCTTATATTTACAAATGTCAATATTTTAATTAATGTATTTGTTTATAGAATTGACGGTTGTATCGGTGATTTTATTTTATGCTACTGTACGAATAATCTTTTCATATTTGGGTTGACAGTCCAAATTTACCAACTCATTTGTTGATTGTTCTAATTTGAATTGATGACACTCTGAAGATTTCTGGCACTCGAAGAAGTGCCTTTGTCAGGCTTCGAAAGTTCGCTGATATTTTCCGAATCTGTGGGAATTTATAATGAAGCTGTTGTTGATGCTTTACCCAACCCTTGTAGAAATATTGATGTTTTACCCAACCTTTGAATTATAAATTTGTCTCTTTCATTTTACCTGTTTTTTGGTTTATTTTTATATAATTTTTTGTTTTAAGCAGACGAGTAAAAACCTTCAACGAAGAAGTATACGAATTAGCAATAATGTGTAAAAATAGTAATAAATATTAAATCGAACCAATATTTCATTTATTTCATTACTAGCTGACCCGGTGAACTTCGTACCGCCTCAAAATAAATAAAAGTTGTTTAAAATTATTAGTTTAATTAGATTTTATTAAGATAAAATGAATACTCCAAATTAATTAAATTCAATGAAATTACAAAAATCAAAATGAAATATATTTTAATTACATTGAAATGAATTTAATTCACGTGGCAGCAAGGCTTTCGTTTTATTGAATTGAATCGAAATGGTTCGCGTAGCATTGTTGCACTACTTTCTTTTAAACTATTTGCTGGGTGGGTTGCAATGGAGTCGATTCCCTTCATTATAGCACCTTGTGATATACGACATTTTTTGAAACATTCATTTTCTAGATTCAGACCACAAACACTCAAGGATTGGCCTTGTGATTTGTTGAATTGGAAGTGTGAAGCTCCAATGGAATTCACAAGCATTTGATGGCATAGTGTTTTGTTTGTGAAAACACCCTTCATTGTAAGGTAATTCTCAAACCTTTGTCGATATAATTTAAATTTTTTTTATTTCTACCGAAATTCACAAATGGCGGTAGCATCACTTGCAATGGCGGCTGCTGCGGTTGTGGTTGTTGCTGCATTTGTTGAAAAATAGCATTTGCATTTACTTGTTGCAGCAAATCGTGTTGAGTTTTATAGACAACTTCTAATAATTGTTCGAATTGTTCTTTATTCATTATGTACTCGTATTAATAATTTTTTTTTATTTTGAAAATTTTCTAATATATTTTTTTCACTCGCCGCCAATTGTTATAGTTTGTTAGCTATGATTGAAAACACGCGTCTTATTCATTCGAGTGCTTTATTAGAAGTCAAGTACAACTAGACTGGCTCATCACAGTTAAATTATTATCTGCAGTGTTGCCAGACCGGTTTATTATTATGATGGGACATAACACATTCCTTGCACTTTTTATAATAAAATATGAATACATGCGTCGTTATTTTATAACTTTTTGGTGAAGGAATATTTTTTAAAGACATGTATATCATTTCATCTTCAAATTAATTTATTTTGTAGGCGGAATATATTAAATCATATTCCATATATGCATTGTTAACTTTCGTCGTCACTACAATTTTGATTGCGGGTTTTTCCGTTTTTAATGGTCTTGTCCAAGATCAGCCAGACAGACTTGAACTTCGAAGCTCTATATAAAAATTTAGGTGAAGGAGAATATTATATGCATACTAAATCTTCTAATAATTTCTAATTCCAATGAAAGTAAATACTTTTCTTATAACATACATACTTACTAAAGTTTTTAAATAAAACATGTAAGAAATTTGTCGTGTTCAATTTCATATCATCAATTTTATTCTAAGATTTTTCATTAATTTCTGGAATATTTTTTTTTTTAAGAAATCTTAATTTCTGTATAATATTACAGCTAATCATATGGATTATCTAGTAATTGTTTTATAAGTTAAGTAGTCCATTCTTGTGGGATAAGACCTATCAGTTCATCCCAGCTCTGTCAGTCCTTTGATTTAAGCGGCTCAAGGAACCACTAATTCTAAAGGCTTTGTTCTTTTTAGGCGCTTTGGTCCTTTGGTGCGATCCAGTAGGTTCCGTAGCTCCTCGTTGTCATGCTGCTGCAGTCGCAGTACATGACCCCTTGCAAATTTTTGTATTGCATCGCTTTTCATGTTTAAGTCTCGATGGAGATTGTCGTTTCTTATGTACCAAGGAGCATTCACAATGCTACGTAGTACTTTATTTTGAAATGTTTGAATGATCTTCCATGTAGTTTTCCTTGCGCAGCCCCAAAGCTGAATACCATACGTGCAGATAGGTTTTAGGATTTGTTTATATAACAGCAGTTTGTTGTGCGTTGTCAGTTCGGAGTTTTTTCCAATAAGCCAGTGCATTTTTCTGAATTTTAAATTCAGTTCTTTCCTTTTCTGAGTTTAGAGTCTAGCGTCATGCCGAGGTAATTAGCATTATCAGAATATGGTATTTGTTGTGAATTCAGTCTAATCGGAATATATTCTAATTTCCTATTTGTAAAGTTGATGTGTGGTGATTTCGATTCGCTAAGTGTTATTCTCCATTGTTTTGTCCAGTTATTTATTATATCAACAGCATTTTGTAGTTTTCTCGTGGACTCAACTATACTAGCATCGGTGGTCATAACAGCTGTGTCATCAGCAAACGTTCCTATTCTAGCTTTTTCTATGTTTGGTAGATCATTTGTATACAAGAGGTATAAAACGGGACCTAGAACTCTGCCTTGTGGAACCCCTGCCAATATTTTCTTCAGTTTAGAGTATTCCCCTTCCTGTCTCACCCGAAAGTAACGGTCGTTGATGTAAGACTTTAGCAATTCAGAATGTTGTTTTGACAAATCTCGTTGGAGCTTAAATTCTAGACCACGGTGCCAAACCTTATCAAATGCTTGGGCTACGTCGAAGAATATTGCTGAGCATACTTCCTTTTTCTCCAGCGCCTCCTCAATTGTATCAATAATCCTATGTACCTGTTCTTTCGTTGAGTGCCTTTCTCGAAACCCAAATTGATGTTCTGGTATAAGAATTCTACTCTCTGTAATTGGCTTTAATCTCTTGAGAAAGAATCTCTCGAAAATTTTTGATGTTGTTGTTAACAAAGAAATAGGCCTATACCATGATACAATAATTTTCTCTTATAGATAAACCCATCATGAAACGTTCAAAAAATGAACTAAAACGGTGACTTAAAATAATTATCTTCTTATTTATTCATACGCCTATAAGCGTAATGAAACAACATTAAAAAAAGAAAAAAAATACGGATTTGGCCGAAGAGAAAATTTATAAAGTAAAAATCATTTATTTACATACTTTTTGTTTTATTTATTGTGTATGTGCATATCCATTCTACGGTAACTTAAATCCGGTAACTACTTCGTTTCTTTCCCCTTTATCTATAAATGTTTTTCATTTTATAGGTAAAGGGGAAAGAAACGAAGTAGTTACCGAATTCAAGTTACCTTAGTATGGTTATGCGCCATCAGAAATAATACTAAACAAAACAAACGAAAATGAAAAAAATATAAGGTCACCACAATTCGTATACTAGCGACAATATATTTCTAGTGAGTTTATCTGATAAAGAGAAAATTATTGTATCATGGCCTATACGATGTTTTGTCATTTATACCCCTATTATGGTTTTCGCCTCGCCGAACGATTCACGGTGAATCTTAAATCCGTGTGAGTTGGGTTTTCGTATTATGGTTTTCGCCTTTATTTTGGCGAATGCACATCTAGTATCACTAGCCGAATAATAGTTTTTATAAATTTTTTTTTGACGTTTGTGGTTTTTTGTCAATAATTGTGTTGTTGTAATCATATATGATTCAGATTTTGTGTTTATAAATTACATTTTTTTTTTCAATTAATCTAAAATCAGTTTAAAATTATGTTATCTAGTGTCGTTCTATCTTTTTCTAATAAACCAGGTGAAAATATTAACATAGCACAGATGCGAAAATCGTTAAGGGACCAATGTCATCCGTTTACTCTGCCTGGTACATTATTTTATAAGAGGCCCCAAGTTATTCAACATTACGGTCAAATCCTTCCAAAACAGGATTACGAATTGTCTATTTTTTTAAAGCATGGGAATTCCCATTGCAATATCGGTATTTTTCTCCATCTCCCGTTAATTTCGAAAATTGGCCGGGATTTGTTGTTTTCTACATGTTATTAAAATATAATTACTTAAACGTGAACCTCCATTGTTTGATTTTGACTGAGAAATGAAAACAGAAAACCAATTTTATAAGATTCGCCTACAAAAAGATGGCGAATCATTTTGACAGTTCAGCTCGTTTAGGTGAATATCATAATCCAAAAATGTGAGTTGGATTCGCCGGGAATGTAAAATGCGAAAACCATAATAGGGGTATTAGTGATTTATTAGGCTTTGGAATGATTATGATTTCCGCTACTTTCCACTGTCTCGGAACATAACAAAGTCTAAAGATAGCATTGATTATGTGCTGTAGTTTCCTTAATGCTTTTTCTGGTAGAGCTTTGATTATTTGCCCCGTTATCAAGTCGTATCCAAGGGCTTTTTTATCTTTGAGTTTTTTTACTTCTTGTTTGAGTTCTTTCAGAGTAACTGGTAGCACATATGCCTCGTCTACTTTGCTTATAGGTGTTAGATATTCATTATTCGCTTGTCTAGTTGGTGGTTTGAAGGTATTTTCTAGGTGTTCGGCCAACAGATCAGCTTTTTGTTTTTCGCTGCGAGCCCAGGTTCCATCAACCATTCTAATGGGTGGCACTTGCATTTTAGGCCGTTTTAAACCTTTGGTGGCTTTCCACAGGGAATAGTCTGTATCAGGTTTACCTGTCAGATTACTTAGGAAGCTTGCAACTGACTCATTCTTAATTTCCTTTATAAGTAGTTTAAGTTTTTTGCACAAGTTGTTTAGGATTGTTTTGTCTTCAGAGGCTCTGGTTCTCTGCCAAGTCTTACGAGCTCTTCTTTTTTCGTTAACCAACTCTCTCACTTCAACTGGATAGTATATGCTTTTTTGTAATATTTCTGGCTGATCAGGAGTACTTTCCCAAGCCGCTTTTTGCACACTTTCAAGGAGGTTTTCTAGTTCTTCTTCTATCGTATAAGCATTCGAGATCTGCACCTGTAGATTGATGCTTTCTTCGACTAGCTGTCGAAAGTATTCCCAGTTGGTTTTGTTATTTGTTAGTCTTGGGGGCTTGCCTTCCTTATTACCGTGTCAGTTATTGTCATTAAAACTGGAGAATGGTCTGACGATAGCCCTTCTTCATTTTCAACTGCTAAGTAGTTTTCGGAGATACCTCTTGATATATAGAAATCCAGAAGGTCGGGAATTTTATTTGGGTCCGTAGGCCAGTAGGTTGGCTTTCTACTGGAGTGAAACTCACATTTTAATGTCCTGCCTGCTTCAAATAGCTCCCTTCCTTTGGGACTAGTTCTGTTTGATCCCCAGAATATGTGTTTCGCGTTAAAGTCGCCTCCAATAATAAAATTATTGCCAAGCGATTTAAGAAGTTTGATATAGTCTTCTTTTTTTGGTTTCAATAGATACAGTAGCTACTTGCACAGCTTCCTCCTCTATTTTTAATTCTTCGTGGTGTTTTATATTATCCTTAATAAAGATTGTTGTCCTGCCTCTAGCTCTTTCTGCTGGATGTAGAGCTTGATAGCACTGATATCCGCGTATTTTGGCATACGAGGTTCTGATAAAATGACTTTCTGAGATTAGGCATATATCATTTTTTTGTGTTTAAAAATACTTCTAATTCTGAAATGCGTTGCGCTAGGTCATTTGCATTCCAGGTAGCAATTCTTAATTAGTGTGTCATTATTTTTTCTTGATAAGTTTGTTTTGACTAGAATTAATGCTTTTAGTGGAGTTACTAGTTTTACTTGACGCATCCGTTATTCCTTTATCTTGGATCATCGATGTATTTTCTAGTGTTCCTAGTCTCTGTTCTTGTTGTTTCAGTAGCTCGCCCATAGATTCTAGTCTTTGGTCTTGCCCAGCCAGATGCAAATTGATAGAGTTTAGCTTCTGAAGTATTTCTTGCAGGACATGGGTTTCCTTACTCGGAGCGTTCCTGATATTTTCGTTCTGCTTAGCCATTTCTGCATATGATATGACTTCTCTTACTTTGCCGGCATTTAGGGCGATTTGTTTTGAGTAGGATTGCATCCTAGGTTGAGAACTCTGACTTGTTTGATTTCTCTTGTTGTCTCGCATTCTTTGCAGCTCTTTCGCTACCTCGCAGCCTCTGTAATTTGCTGGGTGATGATTACCACAGTGTATGTATTTCACTGGTTCGTTCTTACTTTTATTGCATTCTTTTGTTAGATGTTTCCCAGGGCACTTTACGCATCTAGGCTCCCTATTACAGTATTTGCGTGTGTGGTTATACGCCTGACAGTTGTAACATTGTGGCATTCTACTATGTGGCATTCTACTTGTGGCTTTGATTCCATATACCTTATCAATGCTCTCAGCGTTTTCAAATGTTAGCATGAAAAGTGGGAGGCCAACTTTGGTTGTTTCTCGTTCACCGTTTGCGTTTATAATATCTTTCTCTTTAATATGTTTACAGCGTTTATAATTTTGAATCCTTTCTGGCGAAGTTCCTCAATTATTTCTTCGTTGGGGCATGTATGATGTAGCCCTTTGGCCATGACCTTAATTAGTTGCTCAGCTTTGTTTTCATAGGTGAACCATTCGATGTTTTGAATGGTGATTGCATTTGATAACATTCTGTAGGTTTTTGAGTCAAGTGCATTCACTTTCCAAACGTTATTATTTAGTGCAGTGACTTTATATTTATCGTTTGGAACTAACTTCACTATTTTTTTAATTGTTTCGTATTCATTAACATTAAGTATGTTAATGGGTGGAGGTGGTATCTCTTTATGTATTGTTTGATTTTCCTGCATTTCCCCTTGGTTAGTTACATTGGATGTTTTAACCGGTTGCAGTGGTCTCTTTTTCGGTGTCAATGATACGTTTGTAGTGGTGTTGTCTCTAATTATCCTGTTTTGTAAAGAAGGATTAACAAATAAATAATTTTAATTAGTTTAATTGTATAAATAATTTAGTTTTATATTCACTTTGTTGATTTTCTTTGTTGTTGTTATGACATTACGTTTATAAGTTGTCAAAAATTATTGACAGAAATTTGAGCAAAATGGTTGCGTACTTTGGCAAATTGAAAGTTGAAAATACCAACTTTAGAATAATTAATTTTTTATAAAATAATTTAGAAACCTTAGTATAACAAAATTTGCATTATATAAAGGGAATTTTGTTTAGTTTTTGAGTTCAGTTGAAAAAAGAATTTTGAATAAAATTTATAATAATTGTACTTGTGAATTCTAATATAAAGATTTTGTTATTATAAAAAATCTAGTTGAAATAAAATATTCACATGTTGTATTGTTAATTTCAATTTGTATATATAATTTGTTGTGTGTTTTATAAAGGTGGAAGCAGAAATTCTAGAAACACGGAGAAATTTTTATTTCTGTAAATTTACATTGCAATTGCCAGAAAATTTACAAAATTACCAATTAATTATTGCTGGCCTAAATAAAAAAATATTTTAAAATGAATATGAATATTTTTATCAATAAACACAACATGGGATGAAAGATTTAAATCATTCACATTCAAAAAGTAAATATGGGATATCTAAACCAGAAGCAGAGAAACTAAACGTTCTTATGTACCTTCACTATGTCCGTAGATGACCGTTCAGGTCGTTGTGGTTGTGGTTTTTTGACGCTCTGTGTTGATTTTTCCACTTCAGGCGAAGATTCTGTTTTTCTTTTGTTGTTTTGACGTTTAGTTTTAATTTGCCTTCGTATAAAACTCGTTTCATATGCGAATTCATCTAAACTATGGAAAGAGAAAAAACGAAATTTAACTAATTACAATCGAGACAAAGATTTAATCACAGCTATTCAATTAAAAAGACTTCAGCATTTTTAAAACGGGAAATTAAAAAAGCTAAACAAAAATCATGACAAGAATTAACGGAAACAATTAATATCAATATGAGTAATAAAAAAGTATGGAATATAATTAATACGAATAAAAAATGAAGAATTTAATACGTTTGAAATAATAAATATAATTAATAAAATAAAAATACTGCTCCAGGAATTAAGATAGTTTTCCCACAATTCTCATTCGCAAAACAATATTAATTTAATTTTATTTTATTCGGCTGAGACATAAAAATCGATGTTGCCGAGGTCACTGTCATCGCTGTCACTATTAGGACTTAGAAGTTAGAAGTTTCATCAGGAGCGTTCAATGCTTCTTTCCACACAACATTATATGTGCTACATTCATTTTCGGGTAGTAGCAGGACTTTTAAGCTGTTTTGTCGTTTAACACGGGAAAATGTTTCGTACAACATACCATGATTAAAGACAGGTGTACGAAGGTACACCAACAAATTCGAACGTTTGTCCTTGAGATTTATACGCTGGTCGAAGCGGAAATTGATGTCGTTGTATTGTATTGGGTGTATAACTAAGTTTTCAGGATTTTCTAAGAGATGGCGTAACTTTAGTACTAAACATAATAGCTGTGTTCCAATGGAAACAATTTGCTACTCACAAGTACTTGTGAGTAGATAACCAAAGGAACGGGCAAAATTATGACTGCAACATATTTTGTTGTACAAAATCAAATTTGTTTGAATATTTTCAGACAATTTGGTAATACCTAATGTCAAAAATTGAACATACTATGAAGGCAAAGCCTTAATCTGTGCGTACGCTGGCAGGAAAGAGGAGTATTGAGGTTCTAATAGTGAAAATGTAAATAAAATTAATTTATATATATTTATTATAAAAATCCACCGCTTTAATAGTCGAATCAATTCCATCAGTTTAATAATTTTAAATATATATATTAGGATATTTATAATTGGATCAATTTAATAATTATAATTAGTAGCTAATTGTAATTTTACAAATTTTATTGCAATTTGATAAGTAATTTTCCACAAAAATCGCTTATTGTCAATCAATCGAATATAAACAAACAAAAAATTGTAATAAATCTGACATTTCAACATAATCAAACCATCACAAAGCCATCTGTTAGATTTTTTGAAACTAATATACCTACCGTCAAATTTATGCGTATTTACTTTCAACATCTACACCACCATTTGAGCATGGGTAGCTGCGAGTAGTTACAAGTACTTGTGAGTAGTTTGCTTTCTCCATTGGAACACAGCTAATGACACCTACAGCGTTCTAAAGTGTTGACATTCCATATTAACATTTAGTTTGTCATTATTCACATATTTTTTATTCCCGTTTAACCTTTGTGTCAACACGAGTATCGAACTACTTTTCATCAACACGAACATACCTGGGTATGTATTTAATTTTATGATGTGATTTATATAAAAAGTTGTAAATAAGGATGTTAAATCGACGCAATTTTATGAAAAAACAAGTAGGGATGGGCCTCTTAAGTGTTTATTTTTTATTTTAATAAAAGATCAAATAGTTAGCGTTTATTTATTCTTTATTATGCAAAAAAAAATTATTTAAATTCAGTAGAAATAATATCACGACGTGCATTTAAAAAACAAATAAAAATTACAACATTTCTGGTAACAATATAAAAATTATTGACAAGTCTGACAAGTTGTAAGGTCCCGGCTATGTACCGCACACACTTGCCGAGAACAAACAACACACGATTTGTTTGTCAAAAATTATATACGAGAGCCCTACGGCTCACTCCGAAATGGCATTAGGTGATTTCAATTCCGTAATGTATCCCCTTTCGAACCTATATAGCCACTATGGGAGCCAATCTTTGAGATTTGTGTAATTAACCATAACCTACAACGACATTCTTTCATACAAAAATTCATATATATTCCTGATGATTAAATCTCTTAAAAGTTTAATATGTGTGTACATACTCGTATATGAAATACAAAAATTTGATCTTTTTTATAAACTAAAATTTTTTAGTATTTACATTTTTTAGAAATGTTCAAGTGTACAAATATTTACCTAAAATCGAAATTATGTATAAAAAAATTATTTTTGGACACTCGCGTAAATAACTGTCCAAATTATAAAAGTGTCCAAAAAAATAAAAGTGTCCAAAAACTTCACACCGGTCTAAGGGCCACCGTTTGGTTTGACGTTTAGTGGTATACTCGCCTAGTATTTTGTCCATTGTGTCAACTGCCCCTTTTGCAGAATTGTAGTAGTTGATGATATCCGGTTTATTTATAGCACCACTAACAGCCTTATTCTTGTGGTGGGTTGATAATAATATCACAGCTTTTCTTTTTTTTGGAACATACGAGCATGACGTACAGTTGTCATAAAACCCAAATTCGGTAGACAAAATTTCCCGCTCTTTTTCGTAGCGTGCCAACAACCGCTAAGTTCCATCGAATAAGGCGTTGTGCTAATGGTAACGAAGTAAAAAAATTATCGATGGTTACAGTACGTCTAGTGTTCTTGTAAAATTCAACTAGCTGACACACCACTCTTTCACCTTGTTTCACTTCTCGTGCTTCATTTGGCAATTTTCCGATGTATATATCGGTTTGCAATGGGTACGCTGTTTTTGCGTCGCATATCCACCAGCATTTTATGCCATATTTGGCCGGCTTCGAGGGAATATACTGAGTAAATTTAGTTCTTCCTCGATAAGGGAAACGTTGTTCATCGACCGTGACTCCATCGTATGGTGTACATTTTTTTCGCAAATTGGCATTTAACATTTGCAGTAAATCTCTGATTGGCGCAGCTTTATCATTTTTTATACGCTCTGCTCGTGTATTTTCATCGTCAAATCTGATAAATTGGGTGATACTCCAAAAACGTCGAATACACATACTTGCTCGATACAATGGGTTCGAAAAGGTTTTCCACATATCAGTGGTGTGCTCATAATTCGACCTTGATGCACCCGCAGTTAGAAGAATTCCTAGATAAGTGTCGAACTCTTGTGGGGTTACCGAATTCCATATTTTAAGCGTATCTCGGTGCTGATTGTTCCATTGCTGATATGCACGTTGTGCTTTACGATTTGTTTGTGTCGCACATTTCTGATGTAAAAATTAATTTAAATGTCTGCAGCAATGTGAGGTTCCTGGTGGACTTATGAGGACCACCGCGCTACTTCATTATATTGTGCGAAAGAACGCGATTGGTATTAAGTGGTTCTCTTTCCCATTTCGTCCCATCACCTGCAATAAACGGTTGATTTAGTGCAGCCAAATCAGTTGATCGGTTTTCATCAATATTTTCGTCTGTACATTCATCATCATCATCATCCTCTTCTAAATCATCATCCTCTTCTAAATCTGGTTCCGGTTGGGTTGCTTCTTGCTCTGCATCAGAAGCATCCTCGTCATTAGGAGCAAAATAGTTGTCTTCTGTATCAGAACCGGCATAATCGTGGTCAGATTCAATATCATCACATGGCGTCTCATCAATCAGTTGTCTAAGGTATTCCTCTCTTTCATCATGGGTCATCTATCGGGTGCTAAAATCTCGATCGCTTCTATTTGCCATGTTTATTGCACAAATTTTAACCACTTCATGAATATAATACAAATCACATATAACTTGCCCCATATCATGTCCACAACTAACTGTTTTATTTTACAGAAAATGAATTCGTAAATTATAAAAAATCCCGTCATTTTCCTTTACCGACATACAGTATAGCACAAGTAATTAAAACCTTATAATTATAAAGTGTAACGCTGGTAATACATATTATTTTAATATTTTATAATACTACACACCTGGGTGTGTTCGTATTGTGTGTAGGATATCACAAGAAAAACTAAGCCTAAAAGGTACTAGGACCCCGCTTTGAATCTTGTTTTTTTTTGTAAATTGTTTATTTTCCTTATTTAGGCGACTACTGAAAAACTCAATTTGACAGGAATTGTCCATTATACCGATTTTTAGATTGAAAAACTCCAATACACACCCAGGTGTGTCGTGTTGACACAAAGGTTTAATATGTCGAATTTCGTACCAGTAAAACAGAATTTGCGGGAAGCATTACTTTTTTACTTTAATCAAAAGAAAAAGCTGCTGAAAGTTTTCGTTTGCTTCAAAAAACTTATGGTGAATATGCACCAATAAAACAAAATTGCGAAAACTAGTTTAAACGATTCGAAAGTATTGATTTTTTGATGTCAGTGACAAATAATGTTCTGAGCAAACAAAAAAAAATCGAAGATGAAGAATTGAAAGCATTATTGAAGAAAAATTCAGCTCAAACAGGAAAAGAACTTGCAGAACAGTTAAATGTCACTCAAGCAGCTATAAGCAAACGTTTACATGCCATGAACATGATTCAAAAAGAAGGAAAATGGGTACCACATGAACTGACTGAAGCTACCATTCAAAATCGTTTAATGGTTTGGAATTGTTTGCTCACAAGACACCGAAGTTGGCATTTTTTGTCTCAAATTGTGACTGGCGATGATAAATTAAAAGTCTAACATACAAAATTTTTATGTATCAAAGAAAATTTCGCAACATGTCAACCAAGAAAACACGATATTTGTGTGATTTATTAGACGAGCGAACAGACATTGATGATAAGGCAAAATCATTCACCGGAATGATCGTCAACTTTAACAAGCAAATGACTTACAGTTCTCTACAGAAACAAGTAGCGCAAGTTTTGTGTTTTAAATCCGACTACATTTTATTTTATGAGAAACAATCTGAAGTTTATTTGCCCATCAAAGTTCTCGATTCTCAGATGGTGACCTATTAAAAACTTGAAGCCTAGAAATAATCCTATACTAATAATAAATGGGCTAAAAGCGTCGGTTAAAAATTTAAAACCCCAGTGACCCCATTCGTCACATTGATTTTTGATGAAATAAAAATTCGCCAAAATTTATCATACAACGAAGTTGACGATGAAATTGAAGGTTTCCAAGATTACGGTTATGTTCGATTTTCTTCTTTAGCTCAATCGGTTTGCGTCTTTATGGTAAGAGGAATTTTCTCAAAATGGAAATTTGCATTAAATTACTTTGCAGCGAAAACAAGTATTTCGGGCCTCGAAATAAAGAAAATGATATATCAAAATCTGGACATTTTCGCTACCGTTGGCCTACATGTGTCAGTTATAATTTGCGATCAAGGCAGTAGCAAACGTAAAAGCTTTAAAAGTTTAAATGTTATTAAAGATGTTCCTTTCTTTTTTATACTGTCAGTTGGAGCATTGTACAGCAACTATACAGTTAGGATAAAGATTGAACTACAAAACTATGTCCAAAACTTACAACCAAGCACTTTGATCCAAACACATTCGAGAAAATGAGAGTGTGCTACGCTACCAAACTTTTTAGTAAAAACGTTGTAGCCGCAATTAAAACGGCAATTGATTTAAACGTATTTGAAGATGTCGAGCTAACTCTTTCAACATCAAAATGTTTTACTAGATCGGTTGTTTGATTGTTTAAATAGCAAAATTATTTTCAATTCCAATCCATATAAATTGTGCTGTAGCGGAAGGCAACACGGTCTCCGAAACATTATGAGCTGTTCTAATATATATATACTAACACTACTTATTGTGGCGCAAAGTCAATTTATTGTATGGATTGCTTAGTCCAAACTTTGAAAGTCGGATTATCCCTACCGGTGTGAAGTTCTTTGATAAAAGAGTTTGGTGTGAGTGTTTTTGTGAAGGTTTTGGACACAATTCTATTTCTTGGACAAAAATTTATGTCCGTGTGCAATTTTAAGAGTATATTTATTTTATATTAAAATAATTCGAAAAAAAAATTATAATAAATATTGAAAAAATAAAAGAAATTGTTTGACATTAAAAAAATCTAAAATGCTTATTATTACTTTTAAGTAAATCACATACCATACTGTATATAAAATGACAAACCAAATAACAAAAAGCTGTTTTTCTAAGCTGTTTGAAAGTATTGTGTATGACTCACTGTACTTTCATTGTAAACGTTGTTTTCCGACAATCAGTATGGCTTTTTCAAAGCACGGTCCACGATAACAAATCTCATTGAATTCACATCACAAACCTTAGATATGATGGAGGCAGGGAATGAGGTTGATGTCATCTTCACGGATTTTAGCAAGGCGTTCGACAGGATTTCTCATGAAGTCATCTTGTTCAAGCTTAAGGCCTTTGGTTTTCCTCCCCAAATTCTCCGTTGGGCCGGCTCTTATCTAAAAGAGCGTATATACCATGTACTGTTCAGGTCATCAATATCAGCTCGTATCTCAGCAACATCTGGAGTGCCCCAAGGAAGCCATCTGGGTCCAATTTTTTTCATTCTGTCAATTAACGACGTTGAATGTTTGATTAAAAATTCATCCATATCTATTTACGCCGATGACATGTCGATTTACAAACTGATTTCAAACACAACGGATAAGAGCCTATTACAATGCGACCTCAACAACTTCTCCACTTGGTGTGCTAAGAACAACCTCGATTGGGGGTTGATGCAAAACAATCACCTACTCTCGAAAACGTGCACAGTTCATCCCTCGCGACTATTACATTATCAGCGATGTCGTTACCAGAGCCAGTTCTGTTCGAGATTTGGGGGTCATTTGCGACAGTGAATTGAATTTTGGACATCACATCGATCGTATTATCAGCCAAGCCAATTCTGCGCTCGGTTTCATCAAGCGTTGGTCGAAAGAATTCGACGATCCTTATGTTACAAAGGCTCTCTATTCAACATTCGTTCGTCCCCTGCTCGAATATGCTAGCCATGTGTGGTCGCCTTATCATGAGGTTCAAATTAAGAGGATCGAAGCAGTCCAGCGTAGATTTCTTCGTTTTGCTTTACGCGGACTACCGTGAGTGGACATGTTCAACCTGCCTCCATATCAAGATCGTCTGCATCTAATTAATTTACAATCACTTAGTAAGCGCCGAGTTGTTGCGGACGTGGCTTTCATCCATCAAATACTAACTGGGGGTATCGATTCTCCTGTTCTGTTAGGTAAAATCAATCTAAATATAAATTCTCGGGATTTAAGATCAGTACCTATGTTTAGAATCGACCCTCATCGAACTGATTACGGAAAGAATGAGGCCGTCTCTAGAATGTTGTACGAAGCTAATCAGCACTGCCATCTTATATTTTATTTAACTTATTTGTTTTTTGTTTTTTTGTGTCATTTTATTTTGCTTGATTTTATCTTTTATCTATTTTAATTTTTTTAATCTATCAAATCTGTTTGTACTAAGCAGACTCGACTTCCGTTTTCCTGCCGTCTGCGACGGGCATCGTCTTAATACAGATGGATACTCCCGGCGCGCGGTTGGGAGGGGTAATAGGTCGTCGGGATAATTTATTATTATTAAAAATGTCGAAGATTAACTCGCATAGTAACTATATACGTTCGAAAGGGGATACTCTGAGCTATTTAAATCAGTTAGCCCCATCCCGAAATGATAAACAAGGTTCATGTATTGAATTTTTAAAGTAAAAAAAAGTTTGCAAGCCAATCCTTGACATTTTTGCTATTTGGCTTTTACTATGCCTCAACCAGTCATGACTTTTAAGTTACACGCCGGGTTGCACCACTTCGGCTAGTGCTACAATCACCAACATTTTATAGGCCTCTCGTCAAAAATAAATAAGTGACCTCTAAAATTTTAGTGATTGTACTGCTCTTCTAAGTGGCCCAAACGGAGCACAACTTAAGCTCTTAAGTTCTTAATTCATTAAAAATTATTTTTATTTTTATTTTTTTTTTGTGTCGTTTGAAGGTTTGCGTTTTAAATATTACCACAAATAACGCACCGTTTTAAGGATTTTTTATTTAGAAACTGCGAAACTTTTATTCCTCCGCTGCAACCATCTGTTGCGAAAATGCGAACCGAGCGGGGTTAAGGCTTTTTAATTAAACAACTTTAATTTTTATTTTCAGTTTTGTTAAATTAGATATTTTTTACAATACTTTTTATTATGATTTTATAATTATTTATTATTTTTATTAATATTTTTATTAAACGACGGTCACAACAGTAATGACCATATTTTACATTTTTATTATAATTCTCACAATTTTGTTAGGTCGTGTTTCAATTGGTTTTAATGCCGCATAAAAAGTTAAAAAGTTAAAAATTTATTAGTGGTTAAAATATTATTAAAATCTATTGGTTAAAATTTTGACAATAAACATAATTGCTTAATTTAAGTGTAATTTTGAACGTATATAGCAAATTTAAATATGAAAATATATAAAATAAATACTATTTAAATATATATTAATTAATTATGGTTAGTTTATATCTAAATCATTACGATTTTTCTCAAAATTTGTACAAGACAAATTTCTGTTTACAAACAAATATTTTTATCAGCCAAATGTTTTCCACATAAAAATTGTATTAGCTCTTGAAGCAGATAAAAAGTTCATTTTTATTCACCACAATTTTTAACTTTTTATGCGGTATTTAAACCAATTGAAACACACTCTTATATACAATTAAATACATAATTCAAAGATCATAAGTATATAATGCTGGAAACAGACGTGCGGATTTTACGCATGCGAATACGCATGCGGAAACGCAAGTTAACTACATGAGCGTATTTTTCTGACATTGCGTTTTTATTTTTCGCTAGAGTTTTCAAAAAACAATATAAAATTTGTTATGGAATTTCTGTCAAAACATTGAAAAGCCAACGTGATGTTAATATTAACTCATGTTATTTTTTTTTTGTTATGTAGTCAACACTGCTGCGGTGCGTTTTTTTTAGAAATAGAGACAACTTGCGGAAAAACGCAGCCTATGCGGAATACATGTATTTCATTTCATTTAAAGTAGTGTATTCTAATTTAAATTCACGCGTTTTTCCGCACGTCTGTTTCCAGCATAAAACGAACTTTATAATACAGGGATGTCTAACATTTTATATAAACAAGTTAAACCTAGTGTTCATTACACTCGGTTAAGAACAATTTTAAGACATGGTCAGTAGTAATACAAAAAATAAAACGAACTTGCTTTCAATTTCAATTTCTTCATTAATTTAAAGGTAGCATTTTAGGACAAAGTAAAAGCAAATATTTCTATTTTGGGAGCTGTCTGTAATCAAACTAAAAATTTAAAGTTTTTCAATGTTTTATTGTACAAAAAAAAATTAATAAAACGCTCAAACGTAGAACACGCAACTAAAATTTATGGTGCATCTAAACGAACAGTGTCTGTTAATTTTTTACTAGATTCCCAATTCGTGCTTAAACTCCGCATGCTCCAATATATTGCAATTATTATTAAAAATACGGCGATGCTTACAAATGTAATACCTCCGATTTTCAATACAACTTCAGCATCCAATTTCTTCGTTCCACTAAATATGATGTTTGCAATATCTCCAGATCTAGTGATTAACAACCATATTCCAATTGAAACGGTCTTCAATTTTGCGTTGCTCAGCACATAGACGGCATATAATCCGTTTATTTTGATTAATGCTTCCCCAACTGCAAACATTATCATTGGAAATAATAGCCAGATAATTGAAATCTCAAGCGGTTCTATTATAGTATTGGTTACAATATCACTTGTGCCGTTGGCCATATCAACCGCCATGAAATACAATCCACCAACTCCAAAGTGATATAACCCGGTATAGTTTGGTGATGTAAACAAAAAATCTCGCACTTTGTACATCCCCGGCATAACAGTGATACACTTACCACGCATTCCACATGTTAATAACTTCCGCTCTCTACTTGCGTAATTGTCCCAAACACCATCAATCCTATATACTTCGACCATGTGCTCGCCCCAGTAAGCAGTAGTTGCGCAATATATACACAACTTTGCAAGTCCAGACCTATCACGTTCGTGCTCAGATAGATAGAATGCACCGTAGCACAGTGTTCTTGAAAAAGGGGTATTCCAAGGATCAAAAAATCCTGGATTATGATTGTTACAATTCACAGTTCTAATTGCAAGCATTAAGTGGAAAACACCTCCTTTGGGTACACCATATTTTGTAAGATTCGTATCGATATTTGTTGTGTTAAGCGGGAATATATAAAGATTACAGTGATATGGACGCGCATTGTCATTGATTTCCCCACTATAATCATAACGCATATGGTTTGATTCGTTAAGGGACGTCGGACAAATTATAATTGACATTTTCGTGTCCGAAATTAGATTCGAAGTATATTTTTGCGTACTTACTTCCAATTTTTTGTTCGTCATAGTGCCCAGTGACATTAGCAAACAACCGATTATAATCGCGATTAATGGATTTCTTACCAAAGATTTCTCAAATTTGTAGAAAAAAAAGTAATAAAATGTTACAGTAAATATGACAATAATCGAGAGGTATACACATCCTAGATAATCTCTATCGAAAAAGTACGAGAAAATATTATTAGCTAGCAGGTCCGCTTCCGCTGGCCAATTAGCTAAAATTTTCTTTTGCATAATGAAAATTATAGATACTGGAGAAATGATTGGTAATATTTTCCATAATTTCCAGCCTACAAACACTGGGATAATGTCACACTGGAACGGACGATCGCGAAACAAAAAACTGTGTTTGCTGCAATAGAATATTGCTGAAAATTTAAATTGTTATTACATATTTGATAAGAAATGAAGAGCTCGTAAACACTTACCTGTTGACAAAATTGCAAACGTTCCCAATATTATTAGTAATTGGCCCGAACAATTTATTAACTTTGGATCGCAAAAGCTCCAATTGTAAACATTTCTAGGTGGTACAAAATAAAACGCTGACACTTCACTTAACGTAATTGCTACGTACGAAAATAAAAAGTATACGTATAGTTCTCTAGAGGTTTCAGTTTCATACTCGGCGGCTCCGTAAGCCAAAAACGCAATTTTCATAGCACTGGATACTGCACCAACACAAATAACTAAAATTAGTATGCTCAAAAGAGTGTCACATTCATTAATCATGCCCATCACAAATATCCAGAATATTGATCCAAGTATAATAAAATAAAAGTTTGTGGTGACCATTTCCACAATTATCGAAGAAATTAATAGAGACACGATTTCGGCTACTGTAAATATGTACAGAACATACTGGGCGTCTTTCAAATTTAATTTTAATATTGTTTCCGGGTGGTGGATCAAAATAGCTGCAAAATAGGTAGATAAAAATTTATTTGCGATTGAATTTTTCGGCCATAATTTTTGTTACCTTGAACAGTAAAAAATCCGACGCAGTGCAAAAATAATGCAGCTACCGTAAATGGGAGTAATCTGTACACAACGGGAGGTCGAAACTGAAATTTTTTTAAAGTTTATATAGAGAAAATATCTAAATTGCAATTAAATAATTAACTTACATTGACCATTTTGGGGTTGCTTTTTCAACGGCAGACGATTTTCAACTAAAATAAAGGAATGTTTAAAAGCAAACTAGGTTTATGTTTAAATTCGCAAAATACAATTTGCTGTGCCAACTTCATAAATCTTGTTTCCATGCAGTTTCCTGAGTAGAGTTGATAATCAAAATGGCGGCAATAAAAATTGTCCAACAAATTGTCTTAATGTGAAAGAAATTTACATTAAAAATTTTCAACTACAAATATGTATATTTAAAACAAAAACTATTTCAAAATAATTTTCAGGGCATATAATACGTAAAGAATTATTACGCACGTGCTGACAACTGCGTCTACAGTGTCAACAATTATGTTGGAGATGTTAACTGTTTTGTTAGTTCGTTCTCTTAATACAAAGATTACAACATTGAATTTGATTTCTCATCAAAAAAAGAACTTTCGATAAATACTCACTCAGATGTATCAATCCAAGACGAAGACAGAAGTGAAAGATACGAGTATATTGGATAAGAATAAGTTGCAAGGTGAAAATGAGCTGAAATGGAATTTTACTCGAGTTGAAGAGTATTTTTACCTTTAAAACCGAATATGACGTCTTTCAAATGTCCTCCACGGCTTTGCTTCGTAGCGTGTATTCAGAAGGTGGAGTTTTCGATTACTTTGTCGTATACTTGTGGCTCAATTTGCTGGATGGCATTCGTTATATTGACGTTGTGGGAATCAATTGTTTGTGGTTTATTTCGATTGAAATCGCATGATCTCGGTGGCCAGTTCACGTCGTGGCCACTCGACATAATCATTCCCTCAAATTACATGTGTCGAATGTCCATCGTGGCATGCGCTGTGTGGTTTCTAGCGCCTTCCTAATAGAACCACATGCCATCGGTATCCATATCATCAAGTTTAGGCCGCAAGATGTTGCTTATTTTCAAACGGTAGCGCTGGCCGTTGGCAATTATTGCAATGCCAGTTTATAAGGTACAGCAATGACGTTTTCAGCAGACCTTGCGTTTCAGTGACGAACGGGTGTTAGTTGATTATTTATCAAACTGGTGGACATCGAATGGTTAATTCGGCAGAACGATTGTTGTGCCGATAAAAATTACGTAATGCGTGGGAACGTTTCTCAAACGGGGCACTGATTTTGAAAACACAGTATACTATATGCAACAAGAGCGTGCGTACGGCAAAAAACTAAGTAAAAATAAAACTATGATTATAATTTTTGTTTTTATTATGAAAGTTTATTATCTTGGGCGCTATCAACTAATAGCGCCTGTTAATAATCGCCTGGCTCCTTTTGTCCATACTATCAACCAAATTTTCTGCATACTGTGTTGAACTTTTAATGTTATATGTTTTCAGTTTAATCTTCATGAGTGCCCATAAATTTCGATCGGATCTTAATCAGGTGAGTAAGATGGCCAATCCAACGTTGCCCTTTTCGAGTTTAGATTCCGAACAGAGTATGTTATGGTGTTTTGGATGATCGTTTTCTTCTTGCAACATCCAATTAAAGAGTTCTCTACTTCAAACCATTTAAGGACAGATGGTAACAAACCCCGTGAATAAATTTTATTCATGAAAAGTGCGTTTAGGTTCCGCGTGGAAACGATTAATTTACCAAAACCTTGCTTGTTGAAGCATCCCCATACATGGAGCTAGGGCGGGTGCTTTTTTCGCTTTATTGGCCAAACACGCCTTTTAACACTAGAACCTCAAAAGAATGAGTCATCGGTAAACACAATATTCTTAAAATCTTTGTTTTTATGTTCATTCGCCCACTGTAATCGCTTTTCAATGTATTTTATGTGTTACCAGTGGTTTGACCAAAGTATTTCCATATGCGTAGCGAGGTTCAATAATTCTATTTCGAATGGTTGTTTTTGGTATAGTAATATTGTTTTTCGAATTCCATTTCGCCAAAAGTACAGCTGCATCCAGTGAAAAAGAAAAATAACTTCCTTTTCCGCAAATAACTTCCGCCTCATCTTCATTTTTTGTAGTGGTGCGGATTTTGCCTCTATCTGGGGGCCTATTTGAGAAATCGAATTCTAATTACACCATTTTTTATAAATCGCACTAATCGAAAAGAGTTTTTTTTCCTTTATTGCAAATATTTTAAAAAGTACAAGAAAAACGATTATGAAATAAAAAATTCTATTTTTTGTTATTGGTAATTATGCGATCTGTTTTGGTGCTCTAGGCTCACCCCGCTCTTCTGCGGTTATGCTTTATACATCCTTACTTTACGCCTCGCGGCCAACTCAAGCACGTACGGCTACAGGACCGATTTAAGACCATCCGCACATTGCAAGCTCCATTCCAGCCTATACTGGCACGGAAGATGAGTCAGCCCAGGGAAGATGAGTCAGGGTTTTGCACACCGACAGGGGGTCATAGATGTGTTACATTTCACCACAGATCGTAATCTGTCGATGAAATTTCACTTTGCATCCTGCCACTATCGGGATTCGAACCCGATACCTACCGATCCAAACGCCAAAGCTTTAACCACTGTGCCATTTGGTCGGTAAAAAATTCTATTATTTTCCATTAGTTTTTTGTACACTTATATCACGAGATTTAATTTCAAATTTAAATAGGGCGTTTAAGTTAAGGAGACACTGCGCACCAGAAATGGTGACCTTTTGGTATTATTGGACAAAGAGGAGGCAATTGCGAAAATGGTAGCAGCCAAAAAACTCGGAGAAATGCAGATTCAGGTAGAAGAACATCAGTTTATAAATAACACAAAAAGAGTAGTTTATTGCCGAGATTTGCTGATGATAACTGAAGAGGAAATCGCAAAAGAGTTGAAAAGTCAAAAGGTAATAAAATTTGACAGAATAAAGCGGAAAGTAAATAACGAACTCAAGGATACTCCACTACTGATATTGACATTCAATATGACTGAGCTGCCTTTAACTATAATAGCCGGATTTCTGAAACTGCCAGAGACATGGACACACAAAGCCAAAATGTGAAAGGTTGCCGGTATGCCCAAAATGTGCTAAAAACATTCCAAATGGACACGATGGCACTATTTGTGAACCAATTAATTGCGCAAACTGTAAAGAAGAACACACAGCTTTTGACCAAAAATGTCCGACATTTCAAATGGAGAAGGCGATAATTAAAATTAAAACCGATGAACGCTTAACATATTTTATGGCCAAAGAATTTTATTCTACGTGCTTTTCTTTTCATAATTACTTTTTATTTTGGAATACTATAAATACAATTTTTTACCGAAAAATAATTGTGAATTTGTTGTAGTTTTTAATTTCGATTAAACAAATTCTAAATACGAACCGTTGATTTATATGCTTTCTCTTTTACCCTCCGAATTTGTCTCGTTTGACAGCTGCTATCATTCATTCTACCTTTAATTCAAATTCTTTGGCTAGGGTTCAGAAAATGTTTTTTAAGTTATTGATAGATTTAAAAAAATAAGTAAACTGGGTGATAATTGCCTTGTGCTGTTTAGTCAATATGTCAGCATCTGCTACCGAAAGTGCTCGTGTGTTTCACTTTGTTCTTGTTAAATTGTTAGTTATTCCAGGTCTCGAAAAGGGTAGCATTAATACCTTTTTCAAGACCTGGAACAATTAACAATTTAACAAGAACAAAGTGAAACACACGGGCACTATCAGTAGCAGATTGACATATTGACTGAACAGCACAAGGCAATTAACACAGATTTACTTATATTTTCTAAAATCTATTACTGACGGCTGGAGTTTTGTAGACAGATATTGAGGATGATAGCTTTTTGAAAAAGATTTTGTGGACAAAGGGGTCTAACTTCAATAGTGAGGGAATTGTGAATTTACACAATCTGCTTCATTGGGGCAGAACAGACCAAAATCCACATATGAAAAAGCAGGATTCTTTACAAAGTAAGTTCAGCGTTAATGTTTGGGCTGGTGTTATTGGTCGAAACCTTATCGGCCCATATTATGTGTCAGAACGCCCATCCAGAAATAGTTATCTCGAATTTGTTCAGAAGGAGCTACCTGATTTGATTTTACTACTTTTGGAAGATGTGCTGTTTGTTTTTGAAAATGACGGCTGTCCGGCATACAACCAATGAACGGTAGGAGAATACTTAGATGATTCATTCCCAAAGATTAAAATGGGTTTTCCTATTTATTGGCCCACGCTTTCCCGAGACCTCACACCCCTGGATTTCTATGGCTGGGTACCTGCTTAGGGATTTGAAATGAAGTTGATTACAAATTTATTAATAACTCAAAAGGTATTTTCTTAACCCTGACAAAATAATATCTCGTATTTTGACCAAGAAATTAGTGATTTCTATGACATGTGAGTATACCATTGGAAAGGGCATAAACTACAAATTTTTTTAAAACATTGCTTCGGCAGACTACTATGGGAAAGCGTTGGTCATTTTCAAAAAATCGTTATGAGTCACCAGATAGACCTAGTGACTTGTATTTCGGATATGACATAGGTGGATGTCTCCTCCATCCGTACATTAGATTGAAATCTGTTCTTTACAACGGTGTGAAGCAGAAACTGTCCGGGTACGACTTTGAGCGGATTGAAATCTCTTCTTTACAACGGTGTGATTGGTTGTTGTCGATACGACTTTGAGCGGACTTATGGGTTGCTGAAGCAGAAACTGCTCAAAAGGTCGAACTGGCTGCACAGCGAAAATCAGCAAAAATGGACTTAGTGCAAATCCGTTGATTTTATGAAAATCGGACTACCGGTTAAGATTTTTGCATTTTGGCTCACGCTTTTGGTGTAATCGATAATGAGGAAAATTGAGGTATAGCGACTTGTATTTCGGATATGACATAGGTGGATGTCTCCTCTATCCGTACATACCTCAAGATCTATCTCGTATTTTGACCACGAAATTAGTGATTTCTATGACATGTGAGTATACCATTAGAAAGGGCATAAACTAGAAAAAATTTTAAAACAAAGCTAATTTCAAAATAACCATTAGTTTTTTTTTTAAATCAATTTAGATGGTGACATTTTTCGTACTTCTATAAATTTTTTAGGATTTGAAGCCCATAAGTCATTTTTCTTAAAGCAATTGTATTAAATAATGATGTATTTAGAATAAAATCAGATTGCAGAATAAATAAAAGTAAAATGTATTTACGACTACAAACAAAAAAGTTACGAAAATTTAAAGGCAGGATTTTGCGTAATTTAAAAAAAAATATCATATCCCAGGTAACGTGCCACTTAGAACATCAATTCCATGAAATGAAAGCTTCCAAATGATCCCTCTAATCTGCCAAACAAATTTGTCGGGCCAAACGCGCCAAACACCCTGTATATAAACATATATTTTGTGATATAATGAATTTATTTATTATTTTATTTTATAAAGTACATTAATTTGTTTCAAGCACTCGTATTGTTTCAAATTATTATTTAAATTCAATTTACCGGTAAATTTTCGATAAATTACCGACCTAATACAAAATTTACCGTTTACCGGTAACTTGAAAAATCGGTAAAAATTTGCACTCCCTAGAAACTACATCTTGGATATTGATTCAATCTAATTATCGATTGAACACACCTTCGTCAATATTTATCAACCGTCGAATATTTTTGAATATTGTTCAAGATCAACGTTGAATTGGTTTCTTGCGTTCATCATTCAACATACATCAAGCGATCGGTATTTTCTACGTCACGAGCAAGTAACGTTTTTTTTCATTCTTATTATTATTATATAAATATTTTCATTTTGTTTTTGTTATTTTTAATAATTCACATAATTAAAGTTCACGTAATTTTTTTTATTTGTCAACTAAAAATATATTTAAGATTAGAGTAAGACTAGATTAAGTTTAGCTAGGTAGTTAGATTTATAGGCAAATGTTTATTTTTGGATTTAATTACGATTAATCGTGTTTTATAGTTTGAAATTATTTTTTTTTTTAATTCAGTTCATATTGATTACATATTGAATAAAATATTGTATTAGGTATGTTAATTTTCCAGCTTGGGAATGAATTTAAATAATTTTTTTTTAAATAATGTGAGATATTAAATAATTATCGGTGAGACCCAGGTGCAATGTTCATTTAATTCAATTTTCGTATGTAAATTATTAGCTCACTTAATTAATATTTTGTTTTTATAATTACTACCCGCAATAATTCTCCGTACCCTTACAGTCAATTTCCTTCTAAAATAATGACCAAATCTTACTTCGGTCAGAATTTATTATCCGCATTAAAAGTTTCTTCTGTTATGTTTTCCTTTATTTTTTTGTTGCCTTTTAATCCAGCGGTCTAGCAAGACTCGTTCAACCCTTGCAACACCCAGCACTAAACTCCTGAGCTAAAGCGGCGCTCACAATGACCGCGCAAGGGCAATGAATAAGTATATAAAACAATTCTGGAAGCGAAACGACGTTCTGAGAGTTCACTCTGAGAGTGGGTGAAAATTCTATACGATCTAGAAAGGTTTCGTTACAGTATTGGTACGCAAAATAATACGTATTTAAAATTTATTTAACTAAACAGATTTTCTTTAAAATTTAAATAAAATCAAAAAATATAATAAAATAAGTGCTGTTTAATTTATGTCTGAATTTTTATTGAGAACTAGCTCACCCGGCGAACATTGTCTCGCCCCAAATTATTTCGTCCGAGCAAGCACTTTTGACCTCCACGAAAATTGATTTTGATGAGAGACAAATCAAACAACTCAAACTCATTTCTTAATAGACGTTTGAGTTAGACGATTGAGTGGCCATTCCATTCACTTTTTCATCGAATTCAATACTAAAGGTAGGTTTATGGTTGGTTGCGTTCGTTCGTTCGGTCATTTGTTCGACCAATCATCTTTTGTACAAAAATCGAGAATCGTCATTTTTGAGCAATATGATTGGTGGAAAAATTAGTCAGAATGAACGTTCGAACGCAACCATAAAGGCGGCATAATGTATTGAAAAGTGAATAAAAGGTCTATTCAAACTTAGGCATCTATCGAAAATTTAGTTGTTTTTTGCAAATTGACTTTGAGATTTGTTAATCGTCATAACGAACGCCAAAAGAATGGGGAACTGAATCCACTTTTATATATATATATACATATATAGAAGATAAAATTGCCAAAATTCTACACAAATGAATGATCATTGTCGAAATACAATTTTCATCGGTGGTGTTAAGTGTATTTCCATACAAAATTCCTCTACAAAACGCAATTTTCGATTTTCCAATTTTTTTTTTGATTTTTCGGTTTTCTTTTGGGTTCCGATTTTTTTCGAGTTTACGGATTTTCCTTTGAGTTTTTCCGAATTTTCTTTTTTCTAAGCCACCACTGTATTGAGACGCACAATGCACAAAAAGAATCATTAACGCACGGCAATTGATTTTTATTTAGATAAATAGATAGAGAAAATAAATAGATAAAATAAATAGATTGGATAAAAAACAAAGTAGCAGTTTGGATGTAGCCTTCGGTGGGATTCGAATCCAGTACCTCCCAATCCAAGCGCCGAAGCTTTAACCACTGCACCGCACCACCTGTCTCATAAAAAATGTACACACAAAATTCATATGAAAATGGCTTTTTATTCGATTTTTCGACAAAATATTGAGCCAAATCGGTTCACCCGTTCTCAACTGATGTGCGCACATACATTTTTTACACCATTTTTATACATATAGATGACAGTGCGTTGAACAGAATTTGCTTCCGCTTATTTATCAACAAATATAAAACTGCCGCTTGATGGTAGAGAACATATTTATATTTAAATACATAATTATTTCAACTTATTTAATAAATAATTCTTATAAAAAATATAATTTTAATTGTGTTTTATTAAATTTTATGTTAAACATAACTCAAAAAATGTCTAAACGTCAAAAACGACATCGACACGACAATCACAATAGGGGTGAGTGTTACATATTGCTCATTCTGTGGTTGGATTCCTGTATTCCACGGAATCGGAGCCGTATAACGTCTTTAGCGTTGTTGAAATTTTGTGAAAATAATCAAATTCACAGTTTAATCTAACGTTTATTTTGTACCACGACATTCACGAGTTCAAGAGGTAGATGCAGTCCATGGCGCTATTGAGCGACATCTTAAACACATTTAATATCATAGCTCCGTGTGTCTCTTGCAACATTTAAGAGCCGTGGACTATGACAATGTCCACTTAAAACTAATGCAGATACAACCAACAGATTTTCTCAATTATAACAAGGCAAGACTAGGACTTAAATTTAGCTCCGTAATATTCACAACTGTTACTGAATTGTTGTTTGCAAAGCACGATTTATGTTCAGTTGAATGTAAAGATACTATAATGAACCTAAATTGTATGAAACCATACCAGTGATGGTGGATGCCAATCCACTTGCTGGAGGTTAACGTTTAAGTGTTGGATCCAAATACGTCCCAAAAGAGCGTCATACTGATTAGGTACTACGTGCATTTCCTCTACTGGCCGACGCTCTTTGTATTTTACTTCAACATTCAATTTACCATGAGGAATCACAATGTTTTCTGTATAAGATCGAAATGCTATTGAAGATGGTTGGAATGTCGTTGTAATATTGACCTGTTCGAATTGATTTCGTGGAATTAAAGTAAAACCCACGCCGGAGTCTACTTCAAACTTTTGAGGCCGTCCATTTATTTGCACTGTTTTGAAATATTTACCAACATCACCTTTATCAGTGTAATGCTGATTATTGTGATTATTGTGAAAATCTGATTTATTCCATAAACTTGGTGGATGACGTCGTCATGATTATCAATTTTATTAATTGAATTGTTGTTTGATGACTTCATTAAAGTTTTTATGCAAACTTGTTGCACATAGCCTTTCTTATCACATGAATTGCATTTGAGGTTGCAATTGGTTGTAATTCACTTTGGATTTTGAACGCATTCATGGTTTTGACGATGAACGATATCTTGATCGACTCCTACGATGATTTGAACCTGTAGAGGCCTGGAGTGAATTTTGTTGACATCATTTATGCTGCTAGATTGTTTTGTGATGTGTTCACGGCTATCAATTTTAGAAGCTTCCAAAGATAACGCTTTTCCCACAATCTTTTCAAAATCTATCTCCTCAGATTGAAGGAGTTGTTCACGTATCGTGTATTATCTTTAATGCCTCGAATGAATTGTGTTCGAAGAAAAATATTTGAAATGTCGGCCTTGCATTCACATGTTGACACAAATGAACATTCCGTTATATCCCGCCAGAGTAATGCAACATAACTAGCCACTGTTTGCTCTTCGCTTTTAAATATTGAAAGACAACGATGTTGGACTATCAACATGTTTTCTTGGGGCACAAATGTGTTTCCAGTTTTTCCACTAACTCATCGTATGAGAACGCTGAAATACTCCTGGGGGCAATGAATGATACAAGCAATTGGAAGAGTGATGGAGCTCCAATAGAATTCACAAGCATTTGATGGCATAGTGTTTTGTGTTTGTGAAAACACCCTTCATTGTAAGGAAATTTTCAAACCTTTGTCGATATAATTTAAAATTTTCTTTATTTGTATCGAAATTCACAAATGGTGGTAGCATCGTATACAATGGCGGCTGATGCGGTTGTGGTTGTTACTGCATTTGTTGAAAAATAGTATTTGCATTTACTTGTTGCAGCAAATCGTGTTGAGTTTTATAGACAACTTCTAATAATTGTTCGAATTGTTCTTTATTCATTATCTACTCGTATTAATAGTTTTTTTTTATTTTGAAAATTTTCTAATATATTTTTTTCACTCACCGCCAATTGTTATAGTTTGTTAGCTATGATTGAAAACACGCGTCTTATTCATTCGAGTGCTTTATTAGAAGTCAAGTACAACTAGTCTGGCTCATGACAGTTACATTATTATCTGCAGTGTTGCCAGACCGGTTTATTATTATGATGGGACATAACACATTCCTTGCACTTTTTATAATAAAATATGAATACATGCGTCGTTATTTTATAACTTTTTTGTGAAGGAATATTTATTAAAGACATGCATATCATTTCATCTTCAAATTAATTTATTTTGTAGGCGGAATATATTAAATCATATTCCATATATGCATTGTTAACTTTCGTCGTCACTACAATTTTGATTGCGGGTTCTTCCGTTTTTAATGGTCTTGTCCAAGATCAGCCAGACAGACTTGAACTTCGAAGCTCTATATAAAAATTTAGGTGAAGGAGAATATTATATGCATACTAAATCTTCTAATAATTTTTAATTCCAATGAAAGTAAATACTTTTCTTATAACATACATACTTACTAAAGTTTTTAAATAAAACATGTAAGAAATTTGTCGTGTTCAATTTCATATCATCAATTTTATTCTAAGTTTTTTCATTAATTTCTGGAATATGTTGGTCATATTCCAGAAATTAATGAAAAGATAATTCTAGATTCATAATCGATTAAAATATTTCATTCTATCTTGTACAGTTTTTAAAATTTGCTATGCCGTTTTGAAATATGCAATTTTAAATTATGCAGTTCTGAACGGATCCCGAAGGAAATTATAGAAAACAACACATATTTTGTTAGCGGTAAAGTAATAGAAAACAGAAACAAGAATTGGTGGAATGATAAAATAGATAAACTATGGAAAGAGAAAAAACGAAATTTAACTAATTACAATCGAGACAAAGATTTAATCACAGCTATTCAATTAAAAAAAACTTCAGCATTTTTAAAACGGGAAATTAAAAAAGCTAAACAAAAATCATGGAAAAAATTAACGGAAACAATTAATATCAAAATGAGTAATAAAAAAGTATGGAATATAATTAATAGTATCAATCGGGGAAAAAATATTGGAATCAACATACTTCAAGAACAGAATAACAGAAACAAATTTTTAGATATAAATTTTCCAGAACCAATAGAAAACGTTATAATTCCATTTATAAATCCACAACTCAAAATAAAAAATGAAGAATTTAATATGTTTGAAATAATAAATATAATTAATAAAATAAAAATACTACTCCAGGAATTAATAAAAGTACCAGGGGACCGAACTTGCTCGGTAAAAAGAAAGATAGTTTGTTACGACTGTGTTGTCTTAACAAGACATTTTTGTAAATTTGTGTGTTTCTATTCTCCACGGTTTCTTGCGTCCGGGTTTTTTGCTGTCTAAACGTGGTTTCTTGCGTCTGGGTTCTCGCTGTCTAAACGTGGTTTTTTGGTGGATGGATTCTTGTGTGTTTTCTTCTGTTATGTTGGCAACGGAACGAGAATGGGAGAGAGAGAGAGAGAGAGCAATGCGCATCGAGTGTGTGCAAAGTAAAACGTTTTGAAAAAAATGTTTTTTTCTTGTATGTCTCTCTTTTGTTCCAACGAAAATTTGGTATAAAGGAGAGACAGAGAAGAGAGATGCATTTTCTTCTAAAACGTTTTACGAGCTGTGCGACGCTCGAATGTTTTTTTTGGTGTGGCATTCAAGTTTTGGGTTTTGTAAAAAACAGAGTGAGTTTTTTTTTTAAAGTTGGAAATAGTAAAATAAAAAATAAGAGGTAATCAATCCAATGTGGATTGAATTTGGTACTTACCGAAGAAAAATAAAGAAAGTTCCGTATTTTGGATTCATTTTGATTTTACTTAATCATATATGAATAAATGTGTATAAATAAGAAAATAAAATATTTTGATTCCAAAGGAAGTAAAAGAAAATAAAAAATTTTTATTTGTTGGATTTTTTTTTTTTAAAAAAGAAAATAAATTTTTTAATTACGCCTCTAAAGTTGTACGAGTTAAAATTGGTATAAAAGTGAATTTTGTGAAGAAAACAATAAAAATTAAGTGAAACGATCGATAAAAATAAGAATAAGTTGCTACGGTTTATATTGTCGTGTTCGGTCGGATTATCTCATTTACGGGTGGCCGGTTGAGGTCATTTGCGAGACAACGTACCGCAAAATTTTGTACAGGTGGCCAGGTGAGGCCACTCACTTTTATTTACGGTATTTACGGTGGGCGAGCCAACGCCCAATATATCGGGCGGCCAGACGAGGTCAAATATTTTTCGGGTGGCCCGTTAAGGCCACATTTTTCGGGTTTGTGCGAGCCAACGCCCAACGTGTGTTTTACGGTATCAGCGGCCAGTTGAGGCCAGCTGTAGGTTACCGTGGTATCGGGGAGAGGCCCCGCATCAACGACGGGTAGCCAACCGGCTATTTGTTTTATTGGTATCGGGGAGAGGCCCCGCAACAACGACGGGTAGCCAACCGGCTATTTGTTTTATTGGTATCGGGGAGAGGCCCCGCAACAACGACGGGTAGCCAACCGGCTATTTGTTTTATTGGTATCGGGGAGAGGCCCCGCAACAACGACGGGTAGCCAGCCGGCTATCTGTTTTATTGGTATCGGGGAGAGGCCCCGCAGCAACGACGGGTAGCCAACCGGCTATTTGTTTTATTGGTATCGGGGAGAGGCCCCGCAACAACGACGGGTAGCCAGCCGGCTATTCGCGATTTTACTTTCGGTGAGATACCGCAACCCGTTTTGGCGGACAAGGACGCGGCCATCAACACCTTGCTGGGTGACCTTGGTGAAGGTCAGGTACGATTTTTTTTTTATCTTTATTTTAATTCTTTTGATTTTAATTTTATATATATTTAAACATTTTTTTAATATTATAATTCTGAAAAATTTTGTAATCGAGCGCCGCACAGCGGGTGCGCGCTCGGTGCGCATTGCTGTTCTCTCTCTCGCTCTCTCTCTCGTTCCCTCCTTTTTCTTTTTTGCGGGAAGTTGTTTGCTATTGTGTTTTTTTTTGTTTTTCTATAAATAAAATCAAATATTAAATTTTTTTCGGTCGGTATGATGGGAGCGGAGACTCCCTCTGTGTCGGTGCAGTGTTGATTGCGGTCTCTTGGTGCCCGCATCCAGTTTCGTAACCAAGGTTCGACCTTGTTTGAGTTCGAATGGATGCGCGCACCAAGGCACCTCTCTCCCATTTATAATTTTGAGTTGTTCGTTCCTCAGGTTCCGGCCGACGAATTTCGGCGGAACTCCAGTTTATATTATTATTTGCGTTTCATTTTTTTTAAATTATCTGTTTTACTCACGGTGTAAGCCAGGAGCACATGCAAGCCTCAAATCCCACGACCCTTCGCACTTCTCCCTGAGAACGTAGCCGGCAAAAATCACCGTGGAGGCCTCTGCATGCGCTTAGTGAATATCTGCAGGTTGGCAGTAGCCAGCCTGTAACAAGTTTTTTCAAGACTTAGAAGTTAGAAGTTTCATCAGGAGCGTTCAATGCTTCTTTGCACACAACATTATATGTGCGACATTCATTTTCGGGTAGTAGTAGGGCTTTTAAGCTGTTTTGTCGTTTAACACGGGAAAATGCTTCGTACAACATACCATGATTAAAGACAGGTGTACGAAGGTACACCAACAAATTTGAACGTTTGTCCTTGAGATTTATGCACGTTCATCGCATACGCTGGTCGAAGCGGAAATTGATGTCGTTGTATTGTATTGGGTGTTTGTAGGATTTTTTAAGAGATGGCGTAACTTTAGTACTAAACAATGACACCTACAGCGTTTTAAAGTATTGACATTCCACATTAACATTTAGTTTGTCATTATTCACATATTTTATGAATAATCCCGTTTAAACATGTCGAATTTCGTACCAATAAAACAGCATTTGCGGAAAGCATTACTTTTTTACTTTAATCAAAAGAAAAAGCTGCTGAAAGTTTTCGTTTGCTTCAAGAAACTTATGGTGAATATGCACCAATAAGACAAACTTGCGAAAACTGGTTTAAACGATTCAAAAGTATTGATTTTTTGATGTCAGTGACAAATAATATTCTGCTCAACCAAAAAAAATCAAAGATGAAGAATTGAAAGCATTATTGAAGGGAAACTCAGCTCAAACAGGAAAATAACTTGCAGAACAGTTAAATGTAACTCAAGCAGCTATAAGCAAACGTTTACATGCCATGAAAATGATAAAAAAGAAGGAAAATGGGTACCACATGAACTGACTGAAGCCAACATTCAAAATTGTTTAATGGTTTGCAATTCTTTGCTTACAAGACACCGAAGTTGGCATATTTTGTCTCAAATTGTGACTGGCGATGATAAATGGATATACTATAATAACCCTAAACGCAAACATCATCAGTTCATCCAGGCGAACCAGCCATATCAACAGCACAAAGAAAACATTCATGGAAGTAAGGTTAGGTTGCGCATTTGGTGGGATCAGAAAAGAGTGGTGTACTATGAGGTACTAGAACCTAACGAAACTATCTAAGAAGACGTCATTCCAGAGAATTATAGACAAATCTCACTTATTCCAACAACTACAAATATACGCCCCAATTACCATAATCGCATCACGTCATATTTTGTGACTATAGTCACATCGCTTACTTTTTCTATTCTTATAGTAGCAACTTACTTATTGTCGTTTTTTACGACTATTGTCACATCGTTTTCTTATGTGACTGTGAAATGGAGGGTCGTAAAACATGAACAAAACTATTTAATACAATACACATTTTTATTTATGATTTTTTTTTTGTAATACAAGTTATTTTGTAATTCATGTTACGAATATTTTACTACATAAGATAAATTTATCATTCTAATTTCTAATTTCATTCTAATTTTTCTCCCGTTGAAAATTTGGATGGCCCAAACCACCCATTCTCAATTTTTAATTACAATGGAAAATTACAAATTTTTTACGTGGTAGATATTTAAAAACGTTTAGAAGGCGTTTAGGCCGTGCGGCCATTAAAGTGTTAGTTACGAAATGCTGTGTGCATATATTTTTCGGTCTACATTTCGACTTTTTACTAAATAGGAGGTGATATTATACGTGTTATTTAAAGAAGGTCCAAAATAGCGTATCGTTAAATATACGATAATATGTATAACGTTTATTGATTATTTCTCAACTTAGCTATAGTCAGATACACATTTTTAATTTTAAAATCCACATTACCACCAATATCTTATCGAATCAATATTATTACATAGGTAATCAAGTACCACGCCAGTCCATGACTAGATGTGTGTCCAGATATCAATAGCCTGCTACAGTTTAATTTACGCACAATTAAATGCGCGAAGAATTTGCGAAGAATTAGGTCGAATTGCGCAAACTTATTTTTCCATAGAGTCCCCATTGAGTTAGCTACTCGAAGGGAAAACAAATTCGCTGTTTAATTGTATTTCGTAAAGGGCTTCATTTAATAAATTAAATATTAATTATTTCCTTGCTTAGTTATTAATAAGTTACTTTCGGGGTCCCATACGGCATATTACATAAGAGGATGTGCTAAAACAGGAAGCCACATAACTGGATATCACAAAACAGTGTACACGAGGGAAAATTTTAATTTAATTAGTATAATAAATTCATTTAATTACTTATTAATTAATTTAATTCATTCTTAATTAATTAAGTTAATAAATTTAGTTTAAATTAAAGTCAATCGTCAATCGTTAATTGCTTTAACTGAGCGTACATCTCTACTTGATAGTACATACATATACTGATAATCCATTTTTGGGTACAGTTACAATGTACTCTTTTGCAATGTCCTGTTCCGTACCATGTACTTTAGTGTACTATGTTTTGTTTTGTGACGTACTATTTAAATCGGTCCAGTTTCGCACCATGTACTGTTTTGTGAGGTACTGTTTTGTTACATTCGGTTTTGAAATTTGCCTTAGGGCATAAATGTACATAATAACAGCTTTTTAAATACAATGGCCCGTTGCACACTACACTTCTTTTGAAGTTACTTTTTTTTCCTCCGTTTCCCCGTTTACCTATAAAAATGGTTTTAATTGTGATTCATTTTCCAACAAAATTAAATAAATAGAACTGAAACAAAAAATAGTAAGGCCACTTTTGAGAAATGTAGTTTTTAGTTTAAATTTTATTTTGGAGAGAGCAATTAAACAAACAAAACAATTAAATAAACCATAACTTTTTATTTTTATAATTATATACATAGGCACAAAATTACAAAAAAGCCCCAATTTGAATTTGTCTTGAATGTCTTTATTTTTAGTAATTTTCGCATTCAGCTGGAAAATTGATGAAATAAAATATTGTTGAATACACTTTAAATATACAATAAATAAAAATTAGACTAAAATTAAATATGTACTTCACACCAAATACAGAAGCTTGCGCTTTTCCTTAATAAATTAAATTAAATTCTATTAAAAATATCTTATATTAAATTTCATATATTCCGTTTAATCCTATTCCCAGTTAATGCTTGCGTAAAATAGGTATGGAAATATAAACGTCAACACTGCTATAATGGGGAATAATTTTTTCGAAAAACAATTTTCCCCAAAAGCCAGAATACACTTTTGGTGAAAAGGGAATAAAACTGCTACAAAATTTAAAATTTCCATTCCCCGGTAATTACCAAGGGCCCCTATTATGAAAAAATGCGATTTCGCATTTTCATACGATATCGCATTTTGTTCTATAAAGAACAATATTTTCGCAAAAATGCACCCGAAGTCGGATGCGAACGCCATACTACAAAATGCCACGGCGGATTTTTGCGAAACTATATTTGACAAATGCGAATGCTCATAAGCAGTCGATTATCGAATGTTTATCGTTCATTCAATTTAACTTTCTATTTTTTTAAATTATTAATTTTTAATAGAATTTTTTAAAATAAATAATAAAAAGCTATTATAAAAGTGGTAATAGTAAAATTTAAAGTTTTATTATCTCATAATTCAATATTCTCACATAATTCAATGGGGTTTGACGTGTTTCGTAAAACATTTCTTTTTAATATTGACGTTATATCACCTTCTTCATCATCTTCACAGTTTATATTTAAATATAAGGCAACACAATCCAATTAATATTTTTAGATACTAATAGAATAAATAAATCCAAAAACACTGCGAACCGTTATATAGGGTATAAGAATTGACAGATGATGTAATGACATTAAAAAAATTCCCAATAAAACTTTCCCTTTGGGAAATACGATATGCGATAATCGCATTTCATTACCCCAATTACCATAGTCGCATCACTTCATGTGAAGTGACTATAGTCGTATCACTTCACTTGAAATTTGCCATTCTCACAGTCATTTTAAACAACACGCATACTACAATAGAAATATCGGGCAGCACTAATAATTTCCCTAAATTTGACATGCCATTCGATGTCAAAAATCAAAATATTTACGAATATTTTATTGTAAATGCACGTAAATTGAAAATAGGTAGGTAAAATCTAATTATTTAATGATTTATACTCCTATTATGGTTCTCACATTTAAGTCACTCAGTGACTTCAAGTCGCCGAATTCAAATTTTAGTATTATGATTCTCGCCGTGAGAGCGCGGTGAGTGAGAGTAATGTCAAAACTGCTCACATAAAATTTTCAAGTGACTTCATAGTAAATTTTTTTATTTGTTATTATAATTAAAAATTGCTTTTTCCAAAACTATTACGAAATAATTATTATTCTTTTATAATATAGTCAAATAGTCAACAGTTCACCGAATTGGTAGAAATTATGGGGGCAAATGCGGAGGCATTATGGATGCAATTCCGATAGAAAATTACAAATTATTTACATCATGGAAATTTTGCCTTCATCATAAATTATTGATTGGTTTCTGGAAATTAATTTTCAATAAAATTTACAAATATGTAACCATTTTGTACCATTTTAGTACCATAGAAATAGCGTAACCTTAAAAAATTTGGTGAAGACATACAACAATATCTAAATATTTATGAAAACTATTTGTAAACAACTAAAACTTTTTGACAAGATTATATGGTTACCATAACGACAATAACAAACCCTAAAAAATACAAGAATCCACATACGACGCCGCAAACAACGGCCCGCCAAAATAAAAGGGAGAATCATATACCCCAATTACCATAGTCGCATCACTTCATGTGAAGTGACTATAGTCGTGTCACTTCACTTGAAATTTGCCATTCTCACAGTCGTTTTAAACGACACGCATACTACAATAGAAATATCGGGCAGCACTAATAATTTCCCTAAATTTGACATGCCATTCGATGTCAAAAATCAAAATATTTACGAATATTTTATTGTAAATGCACGTAAATTGAAAATAGGTAAGTAAAATCTAATTATTTAATGATTAAATTAATTTCTAGAACCCGTACAATAATTTATGGTAAAGGCAAAATATCTACCACGTAAAAAATTTGTAATTTTCCATTGTAATTAAAAATTGAGAATGGGTGGTTTGGGCCATCGAAATTTTCAACCGGAGAGAAATTAGAATGAAATTAGAATGATAAATTTATCTTATGCAGTAAAATATTCGTAAAATGAATTACAAAATAAATTGTACAATAATAAATTGTATTACAAAAAAAAATCATAAATAAAAATGTGTATTGTATTAAATAGTTTTGTTCGTGTTTTATGACCCTCCATTTCACAGTCACATAAGAAAACGATGTGACAATAGTTGTATAAAACCACAATAGGCGTAAGTTACTTATTGGGGTAATTGGGGTAATAAGAATAGAAAAAGTAAGCGATGTGACTATAGTCACAAAATATGACGTGATGCGACTATGGTAATTGGGGTGATGCACCAATACAAACGCAACGTGCGGATCGCATCCGCAAAATCGCAAAAAATTCGAAATGCGAACGGTTTCATAATAGGGCCCCTGGGGCCACTGAATAGGGACACTGGAGTAATTTCCAAAGAAAATAGCAAGGACTAAAAGCAAATAATTCTATTGTGAGAGCTATTGAGAGCTTCTATTGTAATCAAACTACAAATTTAAAGTTTTTCCTTGTTTTATTGTAAAAAACAAAAAATTAATAAAACGCTCAAACGTACAACCCGCAACTAAAATTTATGGTGCATCTAAACGGACAGTGTCTGTTAATTTTTTACTAGGTTCCCAATTCGTGCTTAAACTCCGCATGCTCCAATATATTGCAATTATTATAAAAAGTATGGCGATGCTTACAAATGTGGCACCTCCGATTTTCAATACAACTACAGCATCCAATTTCTTCGTTCCACTGAAGATGATGTTTGCAATATCTCCAGATCTAGTGATTAACAACCATATTCCAATTGAAACGGTCTTCAATTTTGCGTTGCTCAGCACATAGACGGCATATAATCCGTTTATTTTGATTAATGCTTCCCCAACTGCAAACATTATCATTGGAAATAATAGCCAGATAATTGAAATCTCAAGCGGTTCTATTATAGTACTGGTTACAATATCACTTGTGCCGTTGGCCATATCAACCGATAATACATACAATCCACCAACTCCAAAGTGATATAACCCGGTATAGTTTGGTGATGTAAACAAAAAATCTCGCAATTTGTACATCCCCGGCATAAGAAGGATACACCGAACACTGATTTCACATGACACTATCTTCCGCTCTCTACTTGCGTAATTGTCCCAAACACCATTAATCCTATATACTTCAAACATGTGCGTGCCCCCCCAAGCACTAGTTATGCAATTTAAACACACCTTTGCACGTCCAGACCTATCACGCTTGTGCTCACCTACGTTCAATGCACCGAAGCACGTTTGATCATTTTTTTTATAAGGGCTTTTCCAAGGATCATACAATCCTGGATATACAGTATAACAATTCACACTATTAATTGTTTTCATTATGTAGAAAACACCTCCTTTGGGCATACCAGCCTGTCTTTTAAGCGCCCCAAAGACATTTGTTCTGTTAAGCGGGAATATATAAAGATAACAGTGATATGGACGCGCTCTGTCCTTGATTTCACCACTATACGTATACTCGAACTTGAATGCGTAGTTAAGGGGCGCCGGACAAGCTATAATTGACATTTGCGTGTCCGAAATTAGATTCGAAGTATATTTTTGCGTACTTACTTCCAATTTTTTGTTCGTCATAGTGCCCAGTGACATTAGCAAACAACCGATTATAATCGCGATTAATGGATTTCTTACCAAAGATTTCTCAAATTTGTAGAAAAAAAAGTAATAAAATGTTACAGTAAATATGACAATAATCGAGAGGTATACACATCCTAGATAATCTCTATCGAAAAAGTACGAGTAAATATTATTAGCTAGCAGGTCCGCTTCCGCTGGCCAATTAGCTAAAATTTTCTTTTGCATAATGAAAATTATAGATATTGGAGAAATGATTGGTAATATTTTCCATAATTTCCAGCCTACAAATACTGGGATAATGTCACACTGGAACGGACGATCGCGAAACAAAAAACTGTGTTTGCTGCAATAGAATATTGCTGAAAATTTAAATTGTTATTACATATTTGATAAGAAATGAAGAGCTCGTAAACACTTACCTGTTGACAAAATTGCAAACGTTCCCAATATTATTAGTAATTTGCCCGAACAATTTATTAACTTTGGATCGCAAAAGCTCCAATTGTAAACATTTCTAGGTGGTACAAAATAAAACGCTGACACTTCACTTAACGTAATTGCTACGTACGAAAATAAAAAGTATACGTATAGTTCTCTAGAGGTTTCAGATTCATACTCGGCGGCTCCGTAAGCTAAGAACGCAATTTTCATAGCACTGGATACTGCGCCAACACAAATAACTAAAATTAGTATGCTCAAAAGAGTGTCACATTCATTAATCATGCCCATCACAAATATCCAGAATATTGATCCAAGTATAATAAAATAAAAGTTTGTGGTAACCATTTCCACAATTATCGAAGAAATTAATAGAGACACTATTTCGGCCACTGTAAATATGTACAGAACATACTGCGCATCTTCCAAATTTAATTTTAATATTGTTTTCGGGTGGTTGATCAAAATAGCTGCAATATAGAGATAAAATTATTCGCGATTGAATTTTTCGGCCATAATTTTTGTTACCTTGAATAATAAAAAATCCAACGCAGTGCAAAAATAATGCAGCTACCGTAAACGGGAGTAATCTGTACACAACGGGAGGTTGAAACTGAAATATTTATTAAAGTTTATATAGAAAAAATATCTAAATTCCAATTAAATAAATAACTTACATTGACCATTTTGGAGTTGCTTTTTCCACGGCAGCCGATTTTCAACTAAAATAAAGGAATGTTTAAAGGCAAACTAGGTTTTATGTTTAAATTCGCAAAATAAAATTTGCTGTGCCAACTTCATAAATCTTGTTTCTCCATGCAGTTTCCTGAGTAGAGTTGAAAATCAAAATGGCGGCAATAAAAAATGTCCAAGAAATTGTCTTAATGTGAAAAAAATTTACATTAAAAATTTTCAACTACAAATATGTATATTTAAAACAAAAACTATTTCAAAATAATTTTCAGGGCATATAATACGTAAAGAATTATTACGCACGTGTTGACAACTGCGTCTACAGTGTCAACAATTATGTTGGAGATGTTAACTGTTTTGTTAGTTCGTTCTCTTAATACAAAAATTACAACATTGAATTTGATTTCTCATCAAAAAAAGAACTTTCGATAAATACTCACTCAGATGTATCAATCCAAGACGAAGACAGAAGTAAAGATACGAGTATATTGAATAAGAATAAGTTACGTTACAAGGTGAAAATGAGCTGAAATGGAATTTTACTCGAGTTGAAGAGTATTTTTACCTTTAAAACCGAATATGACGTCTTTCAAATGTCCTCCACAGGAATTCCTCCGTTGGAATCAATTGTTTGTGGTTTATTTGGATTGACTTGCGATTTCAGATAGACCCAAAGAAACAGTCTAAAGGCGTTAAATCGCATGATCTCGGTGGCCAGTTCACGTCGTGGCCACCCGACATAATCATTCCCTCAAATTGCACGTGTCGAATGTCTATCGTGGCATGCGCTGTGTGGCTTCTGGCGCCTTCCTAATAGAACCCCATGTCATCGGTATCCATATCATCCGGTTTAGGCCGCAAGATGTTGCTTATTTTCTATCGGTAGCGCTGGCCGTTGACAATTATTGCAATGCAGTTTCTAACGCACAGCAATGACGTTTTCAGCAGACCTTGCGTTTCAGTGACGAACGGGTGTTAGCTGATTATTTATCAAACCGGTGGACATCGAATGGTTAACTCGGCAGGACGATTGTTGTGCCGATGAAAATTACGTAATGCGTGGGAACGTTTCTCAAACGGGACACTTATTTTGAAAAAAAACAGTATACTATATGCAAAAAGAGCGTGTACGGCAAAAAACTAAGTAAAAATAAAACTATGCTTTTAATTTTTGTTTTTATTATGAAAGTTTATTGTCTTGGACGCTATCAACTAATAGCGCCTGTTAATAATTGCCTGGCTCCTTTTGTCCATACTATCAACCAAATTTTCTGCATACTGTGTTGATAAATTGTTCCATTTCTTCCGGACAACTCGCGCTGGAGCGCTCAATTTGCAATGTTGTACATTTTCAGTTTAATCTTCTTGAGTGCCCATAAATTTCGATCGGATTTTAATCAGGTGAGTGAGATGGCCAATTCAATGTTGCCCTTTTCGAGTTTAGATTCCGAACAGAGTATGTTATGGTGTTTTGGATGATCGTTTTCTTCTTGCAACATCCAATTAAAGAGTTCTCCACTTCAAACCATTTAAGGACAGATGGTAGGTAACAAACCCCGTGAATACATTTTATTCATAAAAAGTGCGTTTAGGTTCCGCGTGGAAACGATTAATTTACCAAAACCTTGCTTGTTGAAGCATCCCCATACATGGAGCTAGGGCTGGTGTATTTTTCGCTATTTTGGTCAAACACGCCTTTTAACACTAGAACCTCAAAAGGATGAGTCATCGGTAAACACAATATTCTTAAAATCTTTGTTTTTATATTCATTCGGCCACTGTAGTCGCCTGTCAATGTATTTTTTGTGTTACCAGTGGTTTGACCAAAGTATTTCCATATGCGTAGCCAGGTTCAATAATTCTATTTCGAATGGTTGTTTTTGGTATAATAATATTGTTTTTCGAATTTCATTTCGCCAAAAGTACAACTGTATCCAGTGAAAATGAAAAATTTTCCGCAAATAACTTCCGCCTCATCCTCATTTTTTGTAGTGGTTCGGATTTTGCCTCTATCTGGGGGCCTATTAGGGAAATCAAATTTTAATTACACCATTTTTTATAAATCGCACTAATCGAAAAGAGTTTTTTTTCCTTTATTGCAAATATTTTAGAAAATACAAGAAAAACGATTATGAAATAAAAAATTCTATTTTTTGTTATTGGTAACTATGCGATCTGTTTTGGGGCTCAAGGCTCACCTCGCTCTTCTGCGGTTATGCTTTATTCGTCTTTACTTTACGCCTCGCGGCCAACTCAAGCACGTACGGCTACAGGATCGATTTAAGACCATCCGCACATTGCAAGCTTAATTCCAGCCTATACTGGCACGGCAGATGGGTCAGCCTATAGGTTTTGCACACCAACAGTGGGTCATAGATGTGTTACATTTCACCATAGATCGTAATCTGTCGATGAAATTTCACTTTGCATCCTGCCACTATCGGGATTCGAACCCGATACCTCCCGATCCAAACGCCAAAGCTTTAACCACTGTGCCATTTGGTCGGTAAAAAATTCTATTATTTTCCATTAGTTTTTTGTACACTTATATCACGAGATTTAATTTCAAATTTAAATAGGGCGTTTAAGTTAAGGAGACACTGCGCACCAGAAATGGTGGCCTTTTGGTATTATTGGACAAAGAGGAGGCAATTGCGAAAATGGTAGCAGCCAAAAAACTCGGAGAAATGCAGATTCAGGTAGAAGAACATCAGTTTATAAATAACACAAAAGGAGTAGTTTATTGCCGAGATTTGCTGATGATAACTGAAGAGGAAATCGCAAAAGAGTTGAAAAGTCAAAAGGTAATAAAATTTGACAGAATAAAGCGGAAAGTAAATAACGAACTCAAGGATACTCCACTACTGATATTGACATTCAATATGACTGAGCTGCCTTTAACTATAATAGCCGGATTTCTGAAACTGCCAGAGACATGGACACACAAAGCCAAAATGTGAAAGGTTGCCGGTATGCCCAAAATGTGCTAAAAACATTCCAAATGGACACGATGGCACTATTTGTGAACCAATTAATTGCGCAAACTGTAAAGAAGAACACACAGCTTTTGACCAAAAATGTCCGACATTTCAAATGGAGAAGGCGATCATTAAAATTAAAACCGATGAACGGTTAATATATTTTATGGTCAAAGAATTTTATTCTACGTGCTTTTCTTTTCATAATTACTTTTTATTTTGGAATACTATAAATACAATTTTTTACCGAAAAATAATTGTGAATTTGTTGTAGTTTTTAATTTCGATTAAACAAATTCTAAATACGAACCGTTGATTTATATGCTTTCTCTTTTACCCTCCGAATTTGTCTCGTTTGACAGCTGCTATCATTCATTCTACCTTTAATTCAAATTCTTTGGCTAGGGTTCAGAAAATGTTTTTTAAGTTATTGATAGATTTAAAAAAATATGTAAACTGGGTGATAATTGCCATGTGCTGTTTAGTCAATATGTCAGCATCTGCTACCGAAAGTGCTCGTGTGTTTCACTTTGTTCTTGTTAAATTGTTAGTTATTCCAGGTCTCGAAAAGGGTAGCATTAATACCTTTTTCGAGACCTGGAACAATTAACAATTTAACAAGAACAAAGTGAAACACAAGGGCATGTGAATTCGAATTAATGTAATTCGCTTGCAAATTCGACGCTGATTCCGAATCTGTAATCAGTTTTACGCTAAGTCCAATATTAAAACCATGTCACAAATAACCCTGACAAAATAATATCTCGTATTTTGACCACGAAATTTGTGATTTCTATGACATGTGAGTATACCATGGGGGGGGCATAAACTAGAAAATTTTTTAAAACAAAGCTAATTTCAAAATAACCATTAGTTTTTTTTAAATGAATTTAGATGGTGACATTTTTCGTACTTCTATAAATTTTTTAGGATTTGAAGCCCATAAGTCATTTTTCTTAAAGCAATTGTATTAAATAATGATGTATTTAGAATAAAATCAGATTGCAGGTAAAATGTATGTCGTGTCTTTACGACTACAAACAAAAAAGTTACGAAAATTTAAAGGCGAGATTTTGCGTAATTTAAAAAAAAAAATATCATATCCCAGTTAACGTGCCACTTATAGAACATCAATTCCATGAAATGAAAGCTTCCAAATGATCCCTCTAATCTGCCAAACAAATTTGTCGGGCCAAACGCGCCAAACACCCTGTATATAAACATATATTTTGTGATATAATGAATTTATTTATTATTTTATTTTATAAAGTACATTAATTTGTTTCAAGCACTCGTATTGTTTCAAATTATTATTTAAATTCAATTTACCGGTAAATTTTCGATAAATTACCGACCTAATACAAAATTTACCGTTTACCGGTAACTTGAAAAATCGGTAAAAATTTGCACTCCCTAGAAACTACATCTTGGATATTGATTCAATCTAATTATCGATTGAACACACCTTCGTCAATATTTATCAACCGTCGAATATTGTTGAATATTGTTCAAGATCAACGTTGAATCGGTTTCTTGCGTTCATCATTCAACATACATCAAGCGATCGGTATTTTCTACGTCACGAGCAAGTAACGTTTTTTTTTTCATTCTTATTATTATTATATAAATATTTTCATTTTGTTTTTGTTATTTCTAATAATTCACATAATTAAAGTTCACGTAATTTTTTTTAAATATATTTAAGATTAGAGTAGGACTAGATTAAGTTTAGCTAGGTAGTTAGATTTATAGGCAAATGTTTATTTTTGGATTTAATTACGATTAATCGTGTTTTATAGTTTGAAATTATATTTTTTTTAATTCAGTTCATATTGATTACCGATTGAATAAAATATTGTATTAGGTATGTTGATTTTCCAGCTTGGGAATGAATTTAAATAATTTTTTTAAAATAATGTGAGATATTAAATAATTATCGGTGAGACCCAGGTGCAATGTTCATTTAATTCAATTTTCGTATGTAAATTATTAGCTACACTTAATTAATATTTTGGTTTTATAATAACTCCCCGCAATAATTCTCCTTTCCCTTATATACAGTCAATTTCCTTCTGAAATAATGACCAAATTTTACTTCGGTCAGAATTTATTATCCGCATTAAAAGTTTCTTCTGTTATGTTTTCCTTTATTTTTTTGTTGCCTTTTAATCCAGCGGTCTAGCAAGACTCGTTCAACCCTTGCAACACCCACCACTAAACTCTTGAGCTAAAGCGGCGCTCATAATGATCGCGCAAGGGCAATGAATAAGTATTTAAAACAATTCTGGAAGCGAAACGACGTTCTGAGAGTTCACTCTGAGAGTGGGTGAAAATTCTATACGATCTAGAAAGGTTTCGTTACAGTATTGGTACGCAAAATGATACGTATTTAGAATTTATTTAACTAAACAGATTTTCTTTAAAATTTGAATAAAGCCACCACTGTATTGAGACGCACAATGCACAAAAAGAATCATTAACGCACGGCAATTGATTTTTATTTAGATAAATAGATAGAGAAAATAAATAGATAAAATAAATAGATTGGATAAAAAACAAAGTAGCAGTTTGGATGTAGCCTTCGGTGGGATTCGAATCTAGTGCGCGCACATACATTTTTTACACCATTTTTATATATATAGATGAGAGTGCGTGGAACAGAATTTGCTTCCGCTTATTTATCAACAAATATAAAACTGCCGCTTGATGGTAGAAGACATATTTATATTTAAATACATAATTATTTTAACTTATTTTATAAATATTTCTTATTAAAAAATTTAATTTTAATTGTGTTTTATTAAATTTTATGTTAAACATAATTCAAAAAATGTCTAGTCGCGAACAAAAATGTGAACGACAGAAAAATGACGTTTTCACGACAATCGTCGATTGATAGCGACATTTATAATACCAATTTTAGTAGTCGTCGGAAAAACGACATTGACACGACAATCATAATAGGGGTGAGTGTAACATATTGCTCATTCTGTTGTCGGATTCCTGCATTCCACAGAATCGGAGCCGTATAACGTCTCTAGCGTTGTTGAAATTTTGTGAAAATAATCAAATTCACAGTTTAATCCAAAGTTTTTTTGTACCAGGACATTCACGAGTTCAAGAGGTAGATGCAGTCCATAGCGTGATTGGGCGACATCTTAAACACATTTAATATCATAGCTCCGTGTGTCTCTTGCAACATTTAAGAGCCGTGGACTATGACAATGTCCACTTAAAACTATTGCAGATACAACCAACAGATTTTCTCAATTATAACAAGGCAGGACTAGGATTTAAATTTAGCTCCGTAATATTCACAACAGTTACTGAATTGTTATTTGCAAAGCACGATTTATGTTCAGTTGAATGTAAAGATGCTATCAGGAACCTAAATTGTATGAAACCATACCAGTGATGGTGGATGCCAACCGAAGACCAAGGACAATCGTAAACAATCTTCCGTTGGTGGTAATGCCTAATACTCGAGTGGCTCTATTCTGGTAATTCCCCGGGAATATTCGCGGTCGACAGTTCGACACGTGATCGCAATTGCCGCGTTTTGTCTTCGAACTAGCTGTCCGGAACAAAGAAAAACATTGGTAAAATACTGGAATTTTTTTTAGAACTAACTTGTAGCTAGCTTCAAGTTAATATTTTGACATCGTCAGTATTGTTTGTTTACGCTTGTGTCATATTTGTTTATTTCATGAAGAGCAATACATTTTATATTTATACGACGAAATTCGAACTTATATATTCGAAATAATATGTAATGTATGGGCCCGTGAAATATTCCATAGATTTTTCCATAGATTAAAATCGTATACGTATACAAATCTAATTGGAATTCTGCTAATTCCAATTGGAATTTTAAAGCCTTTCTATGTAGTTGTGTGGAGTACACTGTTATGATTTTTAATTTACGAAATTCTCAATGAAAAGTAAAATATTATGTTTGATTTTACATTATTTTAATTAGTTTAGAAATCATAGAACACATTTTTAAATAAATTACAAAATTTGTACATAATTTTAATTCAATTCATTGAAATAAAATAATAGTGAGATAGAAACAAGAGACAGATATATACTTATTGAATTGACGATATTTAAAAAATAAGCACATCAAAATAAGTTTAACGAAATCGAGCAAATTTTATAAGTATATTTATAAGAAATATATCAAATTGTCTTAATTAAAATGGCAGAAAAATATTGTATCTTACAAATAAAGTAAAAATTAAAATTTTAATTGATAAATTACGAAGAAAAAAATATTATTGTAACATAACCATAAATGTTTAACCAAAATTTTGTACTAAAACAGTCGGAACGCAAACCATATATAATGAACTCAAACCAATTATGAATTTCTCATTGATTTTTAATAAGAAAATTCCAGAGATTTTTCCAGAGATTAAAAAACTATACCGAATCAACTCCAGAATTTTTTTACTTTTATAAGCAAATAAGAAGGTCGTTTTAAAGCAGTAAAACTTAATAAAAAATAGTACCAATCAACTAGAAGCGTACATTATTAAAACAAGATGCGTTTAGGTAGGTGCCAAATCAACTACTTCACGAAATAGCGAGAACTGAATCACAATATCCAGATATGGCCGTCAATAACCATCAAAATGTAGTAAAAAAAAACAAAAAAATCTACTGACTACTGATAGGTGAATCTGACCTGAATCACAAACATCAGAAATGGTTAATATTGGCGATCTAACTTTGAGTAAAAATAAAATCAGTACACCGAGAATAACAAAATTCGTAGCAATATATCCGAAGACGAGCATTATTTGCACTAGGTGGTTTTGGTTAGGTGACTCAATGACCAACTTCATGTACTAGCCAGACCTGAATCACGATCTCTGGGAATGGCCGATAATGGCCATCCAAATTTGAGTAAAAATGATATCTGATCAGCTTGAACATCAAAATTCGTGGCAGTAAACTCGAAGTCGACCATTCTTAGCACTAGGTGCATTTGGTTAGGTGACGCAATGACCATCATTATGTACTAGCCAGACCTGAATCACGATCTCTGGGAATGGCCGAAAATGGCCATCCAAATTTGAGTAAAAAAGACATCTGAACACCTTGGACATTAAAATTCGTAGCAGTAAACCCGAGGTCGACCATTATTTGCACTAGGTGGTTTTGGTTAGGTGACTCAATGACCAACTTCATGTACTAGCCAGACCTGAATCACGATCTCTGGGAATGGCCGATAATGGCCATTCAAATTTGAGTAAAAAATTTGAGTAAAATTTGAGTAATTCTATCTGAGTTTGAAAAACTGAACATTTACTTTTGTTGAGGTGTAGATTATGTTCTTTTAGTCGTTGGAGTCATTGATTTAAATGATTTTTGCATTCTTCTTCTGTTGCACCATGTACGATGATATCGTCGAACGATGATGATACGATTGAATTCTGATTGTGCCGTTTTTATTCCAAATGAAAGTCGATTTACTTTGTATGTTCCTCTATGGGTTGAGATCGTTGGAATATTACACGATTCTTGGCATACTCGGTGATGCAGATATGCTTTATATAAATCAAGACGACAGAAAAATCTTGATCCTTTCAGGTTGTTCAAAATTTCATCAATACGACGGATTGGGTAATTTGCAGATACAAGTTGTGGATTTACGCCAACTTTGTAATCGACACAGAGTCGAACGCCACCGTCAGCTTTGTGAATAATTACTAGTGGAGATCCCCAGTCACTCCTTTCAACTTTGGAAATAATTCCGGACGCTTCCAAATCTTTAAGCTCTTTGTCGACACGATCTCGAAGTGCATGTGGAACTTCACGTTCCTTGTAAAAAACTGGCTTAGCATCTTTTCAAATTGTAACGAAGTGTAACTTGGAAATTTGGCACACAACCCACTTTTTGAATAAAAATTTGTTGAAAATTATCGATTACATCTGTGATTGACTTGCAATTATTAATTTGAGCATTTATTTTGTTAACACCTAGATTGTCCACTTGCTGGAGGTTAACGTTTAAGTGTTGGATCCAAATACGTCCCAAAAGAGCGTCATACTGATTAGGTACTACGTGCATTTCCTCTACTGACCGACGCTCTTTGTATTTTACTTCAACATTTAATTTATTTTTTTATTTTATTTTTAATTCATAGTTTTATTTTATAAAGTCACATGGAATACATTAATTGTCACAAGATAATAGTACAACATAAAAAAATAAAACTAGATAGTGAGCTCCTGATTTTACAATGTCACGGAGTCACGATTCTTATGTATAAATAATAAAAATAAAAAATATACAAATTAGAAAAAAATTTAAATTAAAAATAAATCAAAAATTAAAAATAAATAAATACAATTTAACAAATTTAAAAATAAATAAAAGAAAATAACAAAATTTTAAGCAATATTTGCACATGGTTTGAATATTTCATACAAATTAATCAACTTACATTCATTATAAATAAAAGTAGCTTATGTTTAGAAAAAAAAAAATTTAAGATAATGTTCTAAACAAAACCTCAATGTCATTTACAGAGAATAACCATTCTTTCAACAATTTTATAAATAATCGAAAAGTGCCCGCAGATGCAATAGAGGTTGGTAGACGGCTATAAAACTTCGGTGCAGTGTAAGAAAAGAAATTCTTGAAATGCTCTTTAAATGGTTGCGGAATACTAATTCTATTTCTATTACGAAACAAGTATGGTTCACTATATATATTCATTAAACGATTCCCGCTTATTAAATAATACATTTTTAAAACTTTAAATACATATAAATATCGCAAAGGTAATATTTTATAACTTAAAAACAACCATGAGGAATCACAATGTTTTCTGTATAAGATCGAAATGCTATTGAAGATGGTTGGAATGTCGTTGTAATATTGAGCTGTTCGAATTGATTTCGTGGAATTAAAGTAAAACCCACGCCGGAGTCTACTTCAAACTTTTGAGGCCGTCCATTTATTTGCACTGTTTTGAAATATTTACCAACATCACCTTTATCAGTGTAATGCTGATTATTGTGAATATCGAAAATCTGATTTATTTAATAAACTTGGTGGATGACGTCGTCATGATTATCAATTTTATTAATTGAATTGTTGTTTGATGACTTCATTAAAGTTTTTATGCAAACTTGTTGCACATGGCCTTTCTTATCACATGAATTGCATTTGAGGTTGCAATTGGTTGTAATTCACTTTGGATTTTGAACGCATTCATGGTTTTGACGATGAACGATATCTTGATCAACTCCTACGATGATTTGAACCTGTAGAGGCCTGGAGTGAATTTTGTTGACATCATTTATGCTGCTACATTGTTTTGAATTGTGTTCACGGCTATCAATTTTAGAAGCTTCCAAAGATAACGCTTTTCCCACAATCTTTTCAAAATCTATCTCCTCAGATTGAAGGAGTTGTTCACGTATCGTGTATTATCTTTAATGCCTCGAATGAATTGTGTTCGAAGAAAAATATTTGAAATGTCGGCCTTGCATTCACATGTTGACACAAATGAACATTCCGTTATATCCCGCCAGAGTAATGCAACATAACTAGCCACTGTTTGCTCTTCGCTTTTAAATATTGAAAGACAACGATGTTGGACTATCAACATGTTTTCTTGGGGCACAAATGTGTTTCCAGTTTTTCCACTAACTCATCGTATGAGAACGCTGAAATACTCCTGGAGGCAATCAATGATACAAGCAATTGGAAGTGTGATGGAGCTCCAATAGAATTCACAAGCATTTGATGGCATAGTGTTTTGTGTTTGTGAAAACACCCTTCATTGTAAGGAAATTTTCAAACCTTTGTCGATATAATTTAAAATTTTCTTTATTTGTATCGAAATTCACAAATGGTGGTAGCATCGTATGCAATGGCGGCTGATGCGGTTGTGGTTGTTACTGCATTTGTTGAAAAATAGCATTTGCATTTACTTGTTGCAGCAAATCGTGTTGAGTTTTATAGACAACTTCTAATAATTGTTCGAATTGTTCTTTATTCATTATCTACTCGTATTAATAATTTTTTTTTATTTTAAAAATTTTCTAATATATTTTTTTCACTCGCCGTCAATTGTTATAGTTTGTTAGCTATGATTGAAAACATGCGTCTTATTCATTCGAGTGCTTTATTAGAAGTCAAGTACAACTAGACTGGCTCATGACAGTTACATTATTATCTGCAGTGTTGCCAGACCGGTTTATTATTATGATGGGACATAACACATTCCTTGCACTTTTTATAATAAAATATGAATACATGCGTCGTCATTTTATAACTTTTTGGTGAAGGATAATTTTTTAAAGACATGTATATCATTTCATCTTCAAATTAATTTATTTTGTAGGCGGAATATATTAAATCATATTCCATATATGCATTGTTAACTTTCGTCGTCACTACAATTTTGATTGCGGGTTCTTCCATTTTTAATAGTCTTGTCCAAGATCAGCCAGACAGACTTGAACTTCGAAGCTCTATATAAAAATTTAGGTGAAGGAGAATATTATACATATGCATACTAAATCTTCTAATAATTTTTAATTCCAATGAAAGTAAATACTTTTCTTATAACATACATACTTACTAAAGTTTTTAAATAAAACATGTAAGAAATTTGTCGTGTTCAATTTCATATCATCAATTTTATTCTAAGTTTTTTCATTAATTTCTGGAATATGTTGGTCATATTCCAGAAATTAATGAAAAGATAATTCTAGATTCATAATCGATTAAAATATTTCATTCTATCTTGTACAGTTTTTAAAATTTCGTTTTTAAAATGCAGTTTTGTACCTATGCCGTTTTGAAATATGCAATTTTAAATTATGCAGTTCTGAACGGATCCCGGAGGAAATTATAGAAAACAACACATATTTTGTTAGCGGTAAAGTAATAGAAAACTGAAACAAGAATTGGTGGAATGATAAAATAGATAAACTATGGAAAGAGAAAAAACGAAATTTAACTAATTACAATCGAGACAAAGATTTAATCACAGCTATTCAATTAAAAAACCTTCAGCATTTTTAAAACGGGAAATTAAAAAAGCTAAACAAAAATCATGGAAAGAATTAACGGAAACAATTAATATCAAAATGAGTAATAAAAAAGTATGGAATATAATTAATAGTATCAATCGGGAAAAAAATATTGGAATCAACATACTTAAAGAACAGAATACCAGAAACAAATTTTTAGATATACATTTTCCAGAACCAATAGAAAACGTTATAATTCCATTTATAAATCCCCAACTCAAAATAAAAAAATGAAGAATTTAATATGTTTGAAATAATAAATATAATTAATAAAATAAAAATACTACTCCAGGATTTAATAAAAGTACCAGGGGACCGAACTTGCTCGGTAAAAAGAAAGATAGTTTTTTCAAGACTTAGAAGTTAGAAGTTTTATCAGGAGCGTTCAATGCTTCTTTCCACACAACATTATATGTGCGACATTCATTTTCGGGTAGTAGTAGGGCTTTTAAGCTGTTTTGTCGTTTAACACGGGAAAATGCTTCGTACAACATACCATGATTAAAGACAGGTGTACGAAGGTACACCAACAAATTTGAACGTTTGTCCTTGAGATTTATGCACGGTCATCGCATACGCTGGTCGAAGCGGAAATTGATGTAGTTGTATTGTATTGGGTTTTAAGAGATGGCGTAACTTTAGCACTAAACAAAGACACCTACAGCGTTTTAAAGTGTTGACATTCCACATTAACATTTAGTTTGTCATTATTCACCTATTTTTTATTCCCGTTTAAACATGTCGAATTTCGTACCAACAAAACAGCATTTGCGCGAAGCATTACTTTTTTACTTTAATCAAAAGAAAAAGCTGCTGAAAGTTTTCGTTTGCTTCAAGAAACTTATGGTGAATATGCACCAATAAGACAAACTTGCGAAAACTGGTTTAAACGATTCAAAAGAGAATTTTTTTTTTTTTTTGACTTATAGATGGCTAAATGTGTAAGAATCACAACAATCAGTTTCGAACAGACGAGATTAATGATTTGAAAAAATCAGTCTTCTCATCAGGTCGCGACGACTGATGTTGTTTATTACATTGAAATATTTTCTATATATATAGACCATACCATGTAGTTGTACTACTAGCGAATTACTGCGTAGCGTACGAAATTTTTGATTCTTTCACATTTCCATCTATATTCTATTTTAACAATTAACTTTTCGAATTCACGAATTTTTTATATTTTACTTTGGTTTTTATCAATTGTAATGGTGTATTGTGATTGTTCCGTATATTGGTCTATTTCAGCACTCTCGAATTAATTACACAACCGTAGGAAATTCTTCCATTTGCGTCAATCTGTATGACAACGACCATGATAATCGACACCTACTTATACACAATCAACTTCCCAACCACCCCATACATTTTTCTTTCCTTTAACGCTGGATCGCGGATAAAATAAGTCAAAATAAGTCAAAAAATTCAAATTTATCCGCGATCCAGCGTTAAAGGAAAGAAAAATGTATGGGGTGGTTGGGAAGTTGATTGTGTATAAGTAGGTGTCGATTATCATGGTCGTTGTCATACAGATTGACGCAAATGGAAGAATTTCCTACGGTTGTGTAATTAATTCGAGAGTGCTGAAATAGACCAATATACGGAACAATCACAATACACCATTACAATTGATAAAAACCAAAGTAAAAGATTCAAAAGTATTGATTTTTTGATGTCAGTGACAAACAATGTTCTGGTCAACCAAAAAAAATCAAAGATGAAGAATTGAAAGTATTATTGAAGGGAAACTCAGCTCAAACAGGAAAAGAAGTTGCAGATCAGTTAAATGTCATTCAAGCAGCTATAAGCAAACGTTTACATGCCATGAAAATGATTCAAAAAGAAGGAAAATGGATACCACATGAACTGACTGAAGCCACCATTCAAAATCGTTTAATGGTTTGCAATTCTTTGCTTACAAGACACCGAAGTTGGCATTTTTTGTCTCAAATTGTGACTGGCGATGATAAATGGATATACTATAATAACCCTAAACGCAAACATCATCAGTTCATCCAGGCGAAACAGCCATATCAACAGCACAAAGAAAACATTCATGGAAGTAAGGTTAGGTTGTGCATTTGGTGGGATCAGAAAAGAGTGGTGTACTATGAGGTGCTAAAACCTAACGAAACTATCTAAGAAGACGTCATTCCAGAGAATTATAGACAAATCTCACTTATTCCAACAACTACAAATATAATTAACAACCAGAAAACCAATTCGGATTTCGACAAAAAAACGGATATTATTAGAAACTGCGAAACTTTTATCCCTCCGCTGCCACCAACTGTTGCGAAGCGAGCTGGGTTAAGGCTTTTTAATTAAACAACTTTAATTTTTATTTTCAGTTTTGTTAATTTAAATATTTATTACAATATTTATTATGATTTTATAAATATTTATACCCCTATTATGGTTTTCGCCTCGCCGAACGATTCACGGTGAATCTTAAATCCGTGTGAGTTGGGTTTTCGTATTATGGTTTTCGCCTTTATTTTGGCGAGTGCACATCTAGTAACACTAGCCGAATAATAATTTTTATAACAATTTTTTTTGACGTTTGTGGTTTTTTGTCAATAGTTGTGTTGTTGTAATCATATATGATTCAGATTTTGTGTTTATAAATTACGTTTTTTTTTTTCAATTAATCTATAATCAGTTTAAAATATGCTGTATAAGATAGCGGAATTTTGACAGCGGAAAATAAGATATTGCGCTACTCGCCGCAAGTGGCAGCACCATCACTAAAGAGAAATAATTTTGTTATGTAATTACCAGCGGAAATTTTTCATTCATTATGTACCACTTTTTTCACTAAATAAAATATTCCAGCGGAATAAAATATTAAAAGTGAACCTTAAAATGGCAAATTAATTGATCTCCGAAGTAAAGAAACTCGGTATATGAAATCTTGAAATTTAACAACAATCCGTCTATCCGCCATTTCTTCCAATAGTAACCAATACTTTCGGTTGTTTTTCTAGTAGCCTAGGTCATACTGAGACTATATGGAAAATTTGGAGAAAATTCATGGACTAGAATTTTTGATTTTCTGCAAATTGAATATCACAGCTCTATATCTCTTTTGTAACATTCAAGAGCCATGGACTAAGATAATGTCCACTTAAAACTAATGCATATGCATCGGATGCATATGCATCAGCCTTGTTTTCTTAATTATAAAATGGCAGGACTAGGTCTTAAATTTTCCGTAAAATTTCTATCATGAATCTGCATTATATGTGATGTTTTATATAAACCATGAAATGTTATTGTAATAATTACACGAAGGTCCCGCTTTGCGTTGCTATTCGGTTCCTAATTTTTTTTCTTCTGGGAAAATGTTTTTTTTTTTATTGTTAATGTCCTATATCAGTGGAAAAATTAAATTAGATTAAAATAAATATTCATCAAAATACATAAAGTTAAATTGATTAATTAGTGTTCACTAGTTATTAAATAGTTTTTATTAAATTCAATTTACTAAATTAAATATAAAAGTAAAAAAGATAGTATAATTGAATAAATCATATTTGAGTTGGTGTGTACATCCCAGTTTCTGCAGTCAATTCTGGCGCCATCTTATAAAGTAAAGTTTGTGATTATTAAATTAACATTATAGTGCTATCAAAATATCAATTAACTGTGATTTTTCCGGAAATATCGAATACGTGCTTTCATTGCTCCAAAAAAATTACTGGTACAAGGTTTCGGGGCATACAATGCATCGGCTCATGTAAAAAATACTTTCATCTCAAGTGTATTAATATTGCCGGTAACTTTGACGAGTCATTGGAAAGTGGGCTAAGCTACTAGAAAAACAACTGAAAGTATTAGTTACTAGTGGAAGTTTTTGAGATATTGGTCAAAAACTAAAAATCACATATGGCTGCAGAAAATCAAAAAATTATACTGAAAATTCTGGTCTATGAATTTTCCCCAAATTTTCCATATAGTCTCAGTATGCCCTAGGCTACTAGAAAAACAACCGAAAGTATTGGTTACTAGTGAAAGTTTTTGAGATATTGGTCAAAAACTGAAAATCACTTATTTGGCCGCAGAAAATCAAAAAATTCTACTGAAAATTCTGGTATATGAATTTTCCCCAAATTTTCCATATAGTCTCAGTATGACCTAAGCTATTAGAAAAACAACCGAAAGTATTGGTTACTAGTGGAAGTTTTTGAGATATTGGTCAAAAACTGAAAATAACATATGGCCGCCGAAAATCAAAAAATTCTACTGAAAATTCTGGTCCATGAATTTTCCCCAAATTTTCCATATAGTCTCAGTATGACCTAAGCTACTAGAAAAACAACCGAAAGTATTAGTTACTAGTGGAAGTTTTTTGAGATATTGGTCAAAAACTGAAAATCTCTTATTTGGCCGCAGAAAATCAAAAAATTCTACTGAAAATTCTGGTCCATGAATTTTCCCCAAATTTTCCACATAGTCTCAGTATGACCTAAGCTACTAGAAAAACAACCGAAAGTATTGGTTACTAGTAGAAGTTTTTGAGATATTGGTCAAAAACTGAAAATCTCTTATTTTTCCGCAGAAAATCAAAAAATTCTACTGAAAATTCTGGTATATGAATTTTCCCCAAATTTGTCATATAGTCTCAATATGACCTAGGCTACTAGAAAAACAACCGAAAGTATTGGTTACTAGTGGAAGTTTTTTGAGATATTGGTCAAAAACTGAAAATCTCTTATTTGGCCGCAAAAAATCAAAAAATTATACTGAAAATTCTGGTCCATGAATTTTCCCCAAATTTTCCATATAGTCTCAGTATGACCTAGGCTACTAGAAAAACAACCGAAAGTATTGGTTACTAGTGGACGTTTTTGAGATATTGGTCAAAAACTGAAAATCACATATGGCTGCAGAAAATCAAAAAATTCTAGTGAAAATTCTGGTCTATGAATTTTCCCCAAATTTTCCATATAGTCTCAGTATGACCTAAGCTACTAGAAAAACAACCAAAAGTATTGGTTACTAGTGGAAGTTTTTGAGATATTGGTCAAAAACTGAAAATAACTTATGGCCGCAGAAAATCAAAAAATTGTAGTGAAAATTCTGGTCTATGAATTTTCCCCAAATTTTCCATATAGTCTCAGTATGACCTAGGCTACTAGAAAAACAACCGAAAGTATTAGTTACTAGTGGAAGTTTTTTGAGATATTGGTCAAAAACTGAAAATCTCTTATTTGGCAGCAGAAAATCAAAAAATTCTACTGAAAATTCTGGTCTATGAATTTTCCCCAAATTTTCCATATAGTCTCAGTATGACCTAAGCTACTAGAAAAACAACCAAAAGTATTGGTTACTAGTGGAAAGTTTTGAGATATTGGTCAAAAACTAAAAATAACTTATGGCCGCAGAAAATCAAAAAGTTCTACTGAAAATTAAGGTCCATGAATTTTCCCCAAATTTTCCATATAGTCTCAGTATGACCTAGGCTACTAGAAAAACAACCGAAAGTATTAGTTACTAGTGGAAGTTTTTGAGATATTGGTCAAAAACTGAAAATCTCTTATTTGGCCGCAGAAAATCAAAAAATTCTAGTGAAAATTCTGGTCTATGAATTGTCCCCAAATTTTCCATATAGTCTCAGTATGACCTAAGCTACTAGAAAAACAACCAAAAGTATTGGTTACTAGTGGAAGTTTTTGAGATATTGGTAAAAACTAAAAATAACTTATGGCCGCAGAAAATCAAAAAGTTCTACTGAAAATTCTGGTCTATGAATTTTCCCCAAATTTTCCATATAGTCTCAGTATGACCTAGGCTACTAGAAAAACAACCGAAAGTATTAGTTACTAGTGGAAGTTTTTGAGATATTGGTCAAAAACTGAAAATCTCTTATTTGGCCGCAGAAAATCAAAAAATTCTAGTGAAAATTCTGGTCTATGATTTTTCCCCAAATTTGTCATATAGTCTCAGTATGACCTAAGCTACTAGAAAAACAACCGAAAGTATTGGTTACTATTGGAAGAAATGGCGGATAGACGGATTGTTGTTAAATTTCAAGATTTCATATACCGAGTTTCTTCGGAGATCAATTAATTTGCCATTAAAGGTTCACTTTTAACATTTTATTCCGCTGGGATATTTTATTTAGTGAAAAAAGTGGTACATAATGAATGAAATATTTCCGCTGGTAATTACATAACAAAATTATTTCTCTTTAGTGATAGTGCTGCCACTTGCGGCGAGTAGCGCAATATCTTATTTTCCGCTGTCAAAATTCCGCTATCTTATACAGCATTTTAAAATTATGTTATCTAGTGTCGTTCTATCTTTTTCTAATAAACCAGATGGCCATAACATGGCCATAACATGGCACAGATGCGAAAATCGTTAAGGGACCAATGTCATCCGTTTACTCTGCCTGGTACATTATTTTAAAAGAGGCCCCAAGTTATTCAACATTACGGTCAAATCCTTCCAAAACAGGATTACGAATTGTCTATTTTTTTAAAGCTGGGAATTCCCATTGCAATATCGGTATTTTCTCCATCTCCCGTTAATTTCGAAAATTGGCTGGGATTTGTTGTTTTCTACATGTTATAAAAATATAATTACTTACACGTGAACCTCCATTGTTTGATTTTAACTGAGAAATGAAAACAAAAATCCAATTTTATAAGATTCGCCTACAAAAAGATGGCGAATCATTTTGACAGTTCAGCTCGTTTAGGTGAATATCATAATCCAAAAATGTGAGTTAGATTCGCCGGGAAAGTCTAATGCGGAAACCATAATACCAAATTGTATATTTGACGAGTTGGATTCGCCAGGAATGTAAAATGCGAAAACCATAATAGGGGTATTAATATATTTATTAATATTAATAGTTCACAACAGTAATGATCATATTTTACATTTTTATTATAATTCTCAAAATTTTGTTATATACAATTAAATACATAAATACACAATTCAAATATCATAAGTTTGTAAAATCAACTTATATAACACAGGGATACTTAATAAACACATTTTTTATTAATCACTTGTTTTTTGTTTCGCAGTTATTTTGAATAATTTTCAAAAAGTTTAAAAAATCACTCGATCGATTTCGACTTGTTAGGTCATCATCAGGAGTATCTACTGATTTGTATTAGTAAAAATTTTGTTATATAGCAGAAAAAAGCAAAATATAAATAAAAGAAGGAGGGACAGAAAATAAGCAATAAAAATTAATGTACGGATCGCGCAGGTGGGCGATGAGTCATAGGTTGAGTAACAAAATTCAAGGTATATTATTGCGTACGTGAGAATAGAAAAAAGGGCGGGATCTGTAATTGGTGAGAACCGGATTTCTCTGTTCGTTAAGGATATTTTGGTTAAGAAATATTGATTTTCTAATTTCGTAAGATTCTAAGGTATCTAAATGTCTGCCTTTGGGTTGTATATGTAATATGTCTAAATTGTTCAAGCTAGCTGTATGATTTTCTGAAGTTAAATGGTTGTGGAAAGTTGATTGATTGCAACCAGATAAATGTTCTTTAGCTCTAACTCCAAAATTGCGCCCAGTCTGACCAATATAGGAGAAACTACAATCATTGCAATTGATCCTACAGACACCAGATTTGGAAAGGCGATCAACTCTAGGTTTATTGTTAAAAATCATTTTCTTTATTGTGTTATTATTATAAAAAGCAAAACTAATACCCCTATTATGGTTTTCGCATTTTACATTCCCGGCGAATCCAACTCGTCAAATATACAATTTGGTATTATGGTTTTCGCATTTGACATTCTCGGCGAATCCAACTCACATTTTTGGATTATGATATTCACCTAAACGAGCTCAACTGTCAAAATGATTCGCCATCTTTTTGTAGGCGAATCTTATAAAATTGGTTGTCTGTTTTCATTTCTCAGTCAAAATCAAACAATGGAGATTCACGTGTAAGTAATTATATTTTTATAACATGTAGAAAACAACAAATCCCAGCCAATTTTCGAAATTAACGGGAGATGGAGAAAAATACCGATATTGCAATGGGAATTCCCAGCTTTAAAAAAATAGACAATTCGTAATCCTGTTTTGGAAGGATTTGACCGTAATGTTGAATAACTTGGGGCCTCTTATAAAATAATGTGCCAGGCAGAGTAAACGGATGACATTGGTCCCTTAACGATTTTCGCATCTGTGCCATGTTAATATTTTCATCTGGTTTATTAGAAAAGTATAGAACGACACTAGATAACATAATTTTAAACTGATTTTAGATTAATTGAAAAAAAAAACGTAATTTATAAACATATAAAATCTGAATCATATATGATTACAACAACACAATTATTGACAAAAAACCACAAACGTCAAAAAAAATTGTTATAAAAATTATTATTCGGCTAGTGTTACTAGATGTGCACTCGCCAAAATAAAGGCGAAAACCATAATACGAAAACCCAACTCACACGGATTTAAGATTCACCGTGAATCGTTCGGCGAGGCGAAAACCATAATAGAGGTATAATATTGGTATAATTGGACACGATGTTGCTAATCCGTTGGCTCGTTTTTCCTATATACTCTAAGCGACGCCAATTTTCCCGCGTTGGACTATCCGGTGGATAAATACCCGTTAGAGTTTTACGCTTAAAAACAAGTGATTAATAAAAATGTCTTTATTAAGTATTAGTGTGTTTCGCCAAGTGCCTACGGCCAATAGCGTAAAAAGTATACTATACATCGTTTTGTCCAATTCGTGATGTCTTTATTCATGTTCGGCCCAAAATATCTTGCAGCGACTAACTTCTTGTGGCTCTTGTATTCGGGTGTGAAATAAAGAGTAATATATCAAACAATCTACGTCTTTGGGTACCTTTACCTGTTTTAAATTAATTTATTGAACCCAATAAAAAATGTGTTTATTAAGTATAAGTATGTTTCGCCAAGTGCCTACGGCAAATAGCGTAAAAAGTAACACAGGGATGTCTAACATTTTATATAAACAAGTTAAACCTTGTATTCATTACAGTCGGTTAAGAACAATTTTAAGACATGATCAGTAGTAATGCAAAAAAATAAAGGTAAAATTTTAGGACAAAAAGTAAAAGCAAATAATTTTATTGTGAGAGCTCTGTAATCAAACTACAAATTTAAAGTTTTTCCATGTTTTATTGTAAAAAAAATCAATAAAACGCTCAAACGTAGAACACGCAAACTAAAATTTATGGCGTATCTAAACGAACAGGGTCGGTTAATTTTTTACTAGGTTTCCAATTCGTGCTTAAACTCCGCATGCTCCAATATATTGCAATTATTATAAAAAGTATGGCGATGCTTACAAATGTGGCACCTCCGATTTTCAATACAACTACAGCATCCAATTTCTTCGTTCCACTGAAGATGATGTTCGCAATATCTCCAGATCTAGTGATTAACAACCATATTCCAATTGAAACGGTCTTCAATTTTGCGTTGCTCAGCACATAGACGGCATATAATCCGTTTATTTTGATTAATGCTTCCCCAACTGCAAACATTATCATTGGAAATAATAGCCAGATAATTGAAATCTCAAGCGGTTCTATTATAGTAGTGGTTATAATTTCACTTGTGCCGTTGACCATATCAACCGATATTACATACAATCCACCAACTCCAAAGTGATATAACCCGGTATAGTTTGGTGATGTAAACAAAAAATCTCGTACTTTGTACATCCCCGGCTTAACAGTGACACAACTACTAAGGATGTCACATGATAATACCGTCCGCTCTCTACTTGCGTAATTGTCCCAAATACCATCAATCCTATATACTTCGACCATGTGCTCGCCCCACAATGCACTAGTTACGCAATTTATACACAACTTTGCAAGTCCAGACCTATCACGCTTGTGCTCCGTTAGGTAATTTACACTGTAGCACTTTACAAAAATGTTTCCATAAGGGCTTTTCCAAGGATCATAAAATCCTGGATTATGATTGTTACAATTCACAGTATTAATATTTTTCAATATGTAGAAAACACCTCCTTCGGGTGCAGGTTTATTTGTAAAAACATGCTCGACATTTGTTGTGTTAAGCGGGAATATATAAAAATTACAGTGATATTGACGCGCTGTATCATTGATTTCACCACTATACCTATATTCTAACTTCGTATTGTCGGTAAAGCGCCACGGACAAGCTATAATTGACATTTGCGTGTCCGAAATTAGATGCGAAGTATATTTTTGCGTATTTACTTCCAATTTTTTGTTCGTCATAGTGCCCAGTGACATTAGCAAACAACCGATTATAATCGCGATTAATGGATTTCTTACCAAAGATTTCTCAAATTTGTAGAAAAAAAAGTAATAAAATGTTACAATAAATATGACAATAATCGAGAGGTATACACATCCTAGATAATCTCTATCGAAAAAGTACGAGTAAATATTATTAGCTAGCAGGTCCGCTTCCGCTGGCCAATTAGCTAAAATTTGCTTTTGCATAATGAAAATTATAGATATTGGAGAAATGATTGGTAATATTTTCCATAATTTCCAGCCTACAAACACTGGGATAATGTCACACTGGAACGGACGATCGCGAAACAAAAAACTGTGTTTGCTGCAATAGAATATTGCTGAAAATTTAAATTGTTATTACATATTTGATAAGAAATGAAGAGCTCTCGTAAACACTTACCTGTTGACAAAATTGCAAACGTTCCCAATATTATTAGTAATTTGCCCGAACAATTTATTAACTTTGGATCGCAAAAGCTCCAATTGTAAACATTTCTAGGTGGTACAAAATAAAACGCAGACACTTCACTTAACGTAATTGCTACGTACGAAAATAAAAAGTATACGTATAGTTCTCTAGAGGTTTCAGATTCATACTCGGCGGCTCCGTAAGCTAAGAACGCAATTTTCATAGCACTGGATACTACCCCAACACAAATAACTAAAATTAGTATGCTCAAAAGAGTGTCACATTCATTAATCATGCCCATCACAAATATCCACAATATTGATCCAAGTATAATAAAATAAAAGTTTGTGGTAACCATTTCCACAATTATCGAAGAAATTAATAGAGACACTATTTCGGCCACTGTAAATATGTATCGAACATACTGAGCATCGGCCAAATTTAATTTTAATATTGTTTCCGGGTGGTGGATCAAAATAGCTGCAATATAGAGAAAAAATTATTCGCGATTGAATTTTTCGGCCATAATTTTTGTTACCTTGAATAATAAAAAATCCGATGCAGTGCAAAAATAATGCAGCTACCGTAAACGGTAGTAATCTGTACACAACGGGAGGTTGAAACTGAAATATTTATTAAAGTTTATATAGAGAAAATATCTAAATTCCAATTAAATAAATAACTTACATTGACCATTTTGGAGTTGCTTTTTCCACGGCAGCCGATTTTCAACTAAAATAAAGGAATGTTTAAAGGCAAACTAGGTTTTATGTTTAAATTCGCAAAATAAAATTTGCTGTGCCAACTTCATAAATCTTGTTTCCAAGCAGTTTCCTGAGTAGAGTTGAAGATCAAAATGGCGGCAATAAAAAATGTCCAAGAAATTGTCTTAATGTGAAAGAAATTTACATTAAAAATTTTCAACTACAAATATGTATATTTAAAACAAAAACTATTTCAAAATAATTTTCAGGGCATATAATACGTAAAGAATTATTACGCACGTGTTGACAACTGCGTCTACAGTGTCAACAATTATGTTGGAGATGTTAACTGTTTTGTTAGTTCGTTCTCTTAATACAAAAATTACAACATTGAATTTGATTTCTCATCAAAAAAAGAACTTTCGATAAATACTCACTCAGATGTATCAATCCAAGACGAAGACAGAAGTAAAGATACGAGTATATTGGATAAGAATAAGTTACGTTACAAGGTGAAAATGAGCTGAAATGGAATTTTACTCGAGTTGAAGAGTATTTTTACCTTTAAAACCGAATATGACGTCTTTCAAATGTCCTCCACAGGAATTCCTCCGTTGGAATCAATTGTTTGTGGTTTATTTGGATTGACTTGCGATTTCAGATAGACCCAAAGAAACAGTCTAAAGGCGTTAAATCGCATGATCTCGGTGGCCAGTTCACGTCGTGGCCACCCGACATAATCATTCCCTCAAATTGCACGTGTCGAATGTCCATCGTGGCATGCGCTGTGTGGCTTCTAGTGCCTTCCTAATAGAACCACATGCCTTCGGTATCCATATCATCCGGTTTAGGCCGCAAGATGTTGCTTATTTTCTATCGGTAACGCTGGCCGTTGACGATTATTGCAATGCAGTTTCTAACGCACAGCAATGACGTTTTCAGCAGACCTTGCGTTTCAGTGACGAACGGGTGTTAGCTGATTATTTTTCAAACGGGTGGACATCGAATGGTTAACTCGGCAGGACGATTGTTGTGCCGATAAAAATTACGTAATGCGTGGGAACGTTTCTCAAACGGAGCACTGATTTTGAAAACACAGTATACTATATGAAAAAAGAGCGTGTACGGCAAAAAACTAAGTAAAAATAAAATTATGATTTTTTTTATGTTTTTATTATGAAAGTTTATTGTCTTGGGCGCTATCAACTAATAGCGCCTGTTAATAATTGCCTGGCTCCTTTTGTCCATACTATCAACCAAATTTTCTGCATACTGTGTTGATAAATTGTTCCATTCCTTCCGGACAACTCGCGCTGGAGCGCTCATATTTGCAATGTTGTACATTTTCAGTTTAATCTTCTTGAGTGCCCATAAATTTCGATCGGATCTTAATCAGGTGAGTGAGATGACCAATCCAATGTTGCCCTTTTCGAGTTTAGATTCCGAACAGAGTATGTTATGGTGTTTTGGATGATCGTTTTCTTCTTGCAACATCCAATTAAAGAGTTCTCCACTTCAAACCATTTAAGGACAGATGGTAACAAACCCCGTGAATAAATTTTATTCATGAAAAATGGAGCTAGGGCAGGTGTATTTTTCGCTTTATTGGCCAAACAAGCCTTTTAACATTAGAACCTCAAAAAGATGAGTCATCGGTAAACACAATATTCTTAAAATTTTGTTTTTATGTTCATTCGCCCACTGTAATCGCTTTTCAATGTATTTTTTGTGTTACCAGTGGTTTGACCAAAGTATTTCCATATGCGTGGCGAGGTTCAATAATTCTATTTCTATTAGTTGTTGTTGGTATAATAATATTGTTTTTCGAATTTCATTTCGCCAAAAGTACAGCTGCATCCAGTATAAACGAACAATTTTCCGCAAATAACTTCCGTGTCATCCTCCTTTTTTGTAGTGGTTCGGATTTTGCCTCTATCTGGGGGCCTATTTGGGAAATCGAATTCGATCAATCTTACGACATTTTCGAACCATCGGTAATCATCGGATTCAATAGCCCATGACCATAGGTAGATTTTGATTATACGTTAGGGGTGAGTCTGATGGGGTTATAGAGGTGAAATTTTGAGTTTTTTTACTTTTTTCAAATATAAAATCATTCGTCATTCGATGTTTTGGCATATAGACACCAATCTGACTATAGGCCGATTCGATAGTCCATGACCATAGGTAGATTCTGGGTATAGCGTTGGGGTGGGTTGGGTTATAGGGGTGAAATTATGATTTTCCCCATTTTTCAACTATAAAATCGTTCGTCATTCGAGATTTTGACTTATAGACTGTGTAACGAACATGATCGACATGAGTGGGTTACGAAAACCAAAATTTAATGTCGTTCGCCACGGAATTATATCAACCATCCAGAGCTTCAGGGTGGTACTTGTTTTGCCGGCTAAGGCTCAGGGATCGGCGTGGGATTTCCGAAGATGGATGGAAGCTGGGTGAGACCACCAAACAAAATTAGTATGAAGGAAAGAAAAAAAACACAACAGATCTCATTACCATCTCAAGGCAAACCGAATTAAGTTACCCCATCCTAATGCAACCTACTAGATTTAATTATTCATCTTTTAACATAAATTGAAAATATATCTGAAAATATTTCAATGGATGTAGGTTACTCATTACCCTCTTAATAATCTAATGGTATATTGAAAAGAAAATGTTTAATAATTAATAACAAACTGAAAGCCATAAGTAAACGCAAAAATGTATACAGACCATTTTGAGTGGTACAAAAAAAAATGAAATGAATTGAATTACAAAAATATATAAAATCTAGAACCAGAACAAAAAAAAAATTCTTTAATTGCAACAAGCCTCAATAGAATTCTAAATAGAATATTACGATCAAAGATAATTTAATTGTAATTAAAAAAAAATTGATTTAACTGTTGCCACTAAAAAATCATTAAATATATAAAAAAAAACCCAATTTTACAATCAAATTTAATAATTTAAAAAAAAAAATATATCCCAAGTGATGAAAATCCAATTGCGCAAATTCACACCCGTAATTCGCTCAGATAACTAAGTACACCTCTGATCACTACGTATTATATACAACGTCGTACACCGTGGTTTATTGTTGTATACAGCCGAAGATTCCGTAACCGAAACAAGGTGTCTCTGCTGATGACAATACTGTGGTCACCTTCGATTTACGTCACTGACCATAAAAAAAGAGAAATATCTAGCGGTGTACAGGCACATGCATTATCGCAGTACCAACGGAAATCACTATTGACGTTAATTTATCATGTGGTTGGACCTATGACGCGGTAAAGAAAACAATTATAAACCGTGCAGAAAAAAAATACCTGCTGAGCAGCTGTAGGATAATATCTGGATGAGGCAGCAAGTCAATGTTGGTTTGGATTCACTTTTTTTTTCACTAGTTAAATTTTAATTTTAATTAATTTTCTTTCTTTTTTTTTGTGTTTATGCCGCAATAAAAAAAATTTACGGAACCTCTTGTTTTATAACTTTTGTTTTTTTTTCCACTCACAAGCAACGTTCCCTCTAATTATTCAAAATCGTGCGCGGCATAACTGCATTGTGGGCAAGTATTTTAAATTTAGTAAATTTCGAGCAAAATTTAAAAAAATTACAATACAATAACTTTTTAATATTAAAAAATAAATAGGAGAAACTTTAAGTGATATAATTTCCAACTGTCCCATGTTTCCCCTTTATAAAAATCACTGTCAGCTTTTGCCAATACATATTTTACAAAGTTAACTTGTTTAAATTTGGTAACTAAAAATTTCACCTAATTTAAATTTTTGTTTAATTGGTGATGACGGGATTTCTGTTTCATTCTGTTTCACCATTCTACTACTGTAAATTTTGAAGTTGTCTTGTTTGTGGAGCTTGACTTTTACAGTAAAAGTGTTTATAAATTGTTTAAAAAATATTATTTCTTTTTATATCACCAGTGGCCCTATTCTGGCAATTCTCCGGGGATAGGGAATTGGGGAAAGAATCTACATATAAATCCTATCTAAATCATTTTTAGTGGTAATTTTTTTGAAAACAAAATATAATTGGGAATAATTTTCCGTGCCAGTTTCGCTATGGAAATATTATTCCCAATTTGTAAAAATTTACATCAAACTTTTTTCCTCAGTAGGCCAGAAAAAACAGATTTATAGATAAAAGATATGTAAATTCTTTCCCCAATTCTCTATTCCCAGGGAATCACCAGAATAGGGACACAGCAGGTCGATTCTGGCTTTCCTATATGAAAAAGAAATTAGGAAAAATATTTTCATAGTATTTTTGTCACAAATCACTTTCACCCAAAAAAACTCATTGCATGTGTTTTTTTTTCAACACACGTAATTACAGAAGTTAATTAAATCTTGGTATTACACAAAAAATGTCCACAAAACAAATGTTATTTTTTTCACATGCGCGCGATACTTTTCGGAAATTTTTATTTAAATATTATATTTTTTTTTATTTTATTTCTAAATTAGTTTTATATATAGTTATTATTTAATTCAGTGTACAAAAGAAAACTCTATTATTTACAAATTATATCACTGTACTCTTTAAAAAAAAAATGCCAAATTACAATCTAACTCGCGATTGATTGACTTTTTCTTTCTCCCCCCTTCGTGGCGATCGCTGCGATATTTATACCATCGTTGGTGAGGGGAAAACAAACACCTCGTCTCGATATCGAACCCAACAACAAAAGTATATGCTATTGCAGTCCGACGTCAGCCACAATGCAATACGAATAATTACCATGTTGGCGGTCATGATTATATAAATTATATTCACCACGAAAATGAACTGCATGAAATGGTAGAGAAAAGAAAAATGGAACGACCCCGGGCGTTACAACTGTTACGACTTCCCGGTCATAACAATGCTCCATACTCTATACTTAATTTCATTGTAATTAGTTGATTGGTGTATGTCTAAAATAACTTGTGCTGTCATGACATTTTGGGTTGTATTTTCCCTTTTGCCCACCCCTATCGGTTTGGTAAACGTTTATTGATTTTTGGAGCAAGACTTTTGTGTGCCCTTGTGCGTGTGTACGAGCGGTTATGATATGTTGATTGATATTTTTTTTGTGTGTTTCATGGCTCATCAACCGTATGGACAAGAGCTAGAGGCACATAAAAAAATAATATTTTCTATGCACTTTCACTTTGTTTTTGTGGTGCGCAAAATTTGTTTGTTATTGAGTCTAGTTTTAGAATTTCGAGAAAAAAGTCTCGTTTTGGTGATAAAAAACAATAAAAAATTTAAGTCTTGTTTGACTTGTTAATATGCAAAAGTTTTGATTGTATAACGCAGAGCCTAGTTTGGCATAACAAGTTGTAAGTTTTTTTTGGGAGTTTTTATTTTTGAGACAATAAATAAAAAATTAAAAAAAAATTGTTGTATTGGATTTCGAATTTTTTATCCCAACAAATTACATAGTTCAAAGTGAAACTGATTGTTTCACGTGTGATTGAGTTTTATCTATTCGAGATCAAAAGTATCCGTATTTATTCCAAATTTTTATTGCCTATGAAGCTACTGTTCAGGTGATACTTGCTGTGTGATTCGGGTCGAGATAAAACCATCCGATAAAATTCACATTTTTTTTTTCACGATTCATTTTATATTTGGTGGTTTTTGTTTTGATTAATAGGAGCCGGTCGTGCACCAACATTTTCAACGGCGTGGCGAGACCAATGCCCAACAATTATTAATGGGTGGCCAGGTGAGGCCACTTAATTTTTATTTTACGGTTTACGGCGATACAAAGCCCAACCGTTTTGGCGGCCGATCAAGGCTTTATATGATCAAGACGCCACACAGTTTTTACGGGTGGCCAGTCCAGGCCATTTGGATTCTTACACCGCAACAGTTTTGGTGGTTGGCCAAGGCCGATACATATATCGGCGGTTGGCAGCAACAGTCTGCATTTTAAGGCGAACCAACGCACAACATTTATTGCATGTGGATTTTGGCGGCCAACCCCGAGGCCAAATATATTTTATTTTACGGCGGGTAGTCCGCAATGGTGTAACGTGTAATGACATAATCAAGCTACAATGGTCCGGGTGGTAGCAGTTTTCACCTGTGGCATGACGGTTACCTTACTAGGCCGCAAACGTACAAGTTTATATTTTTGTTTTTTTTCCATTAATTTCATATTCAAATTTTAATTTTTCTTTAAATTTTATATTTTACATATTCTTTAAATATTTTGTAATCGAGCACCACCAATTGCGGTGTTCGTGCACGCGACCAGAGTCGCACATTGGTCTCGCCCCAAATTTTTTTTGTATGCAGTTATTCGTATTTTTTTTGTTGTTTTGCATTCTTACGGGTTTTTTGGTTTCCGCTTCCTTAATAAAAAAAACTGATTTACAAAAAATTTTTCGGTATGGATGAGGGGGGGGGGGGGGACTCTCATTCTGTGTCGGTGTTCCATTTTCGGTCCGTTGGTGCTCGCATCTGGTTTCGGAACCAGCGCCTGCGCTGTTTGAGTTCAAACGGATGCGCGCACCAGGACACCACACTCGGTTATAATTATTTGTTCCGTTCCTCAAGTTTCGGCCGACGAATTTCGGCGGAACTCCAGGTTTATTTTTAAATTTGCGTTTTATTTTATTAAATTATCTGAAACCACGGTGTAGGCCAGGAGCCACGCATGACTCAAACCCCACGACCCATTGCATTTCTCACTGAGATCTAGCCGGAAAGATCACCGTGTGAGGCCTCTGCGTGGTTCAGATGACATCTGCGGAATGGCGTTGAACCATTCTGTAACAAGACACCAATATGACTTTGCCGATTCGATAGCCCATGACCATATGTAGATTCTGAGTATAGGATAGGGATGAGTCTGATGTCTATATTGTCTACATTGTCTATATGCCAAAATCACGAATGACGAACGATTTTATCGTTGAAAAATGGGGAAAATCAGACAAAACCCCAACCCAACGTCATGGTTCATCTATTTGGTACATTTAAATAGTTCATCTGTGAACATCTTGATAAACAAACCATTCATTAGCTAAACGTGACTGCGTCTCATGGCTATTGTATAGATGCATGTTATTGACATTTCCTTTTAGAAAATTGATGATTCATTTATAACTTTTAAATCTGTATTGGTGGCATTTTTCGGCTTTATTATTGAAGTTAGTCTTCTTTATCGATGCAATCTACATTATCGACATTTTAAAATATTTTCTCTTTCGGCCGAGATAGTAAAGGCACTATCTACATTACTATCTTTCGTCTGGAATAACAAAGACACTAACTGCATTACTATTTTTCGGCTGGAAACTTTCGGCTAACTTTAACAGTATGTATAAATTAGTCAAATGAATCATTGTAATTCTTAGAAATTGATTTTTGATTAAAATGCCGGCTATCAGACGATCGAGCATAGGACGAAGAACGCACAATTCACAAAGAATGCACGGTGTACGTAAGAATGAAACGCAAGAGCAACGTGAAGAATTAAATGAACAGAGACGTGTTCATATCGGACAAGTTTGCGCTGCACGACCACCAACTCAGGTTCGACAAAACGTAACTCGACGAAGAAGTGCGGTGAACGTCAACTTAAATCGCGCTGCTTTCATTTATGACAGTGCATTCGCCTACAAATATCTTCGGTGAGTTGATATTGGCACATTGTCTGCCGTGGGCCATCATTGTCAAGCATTGAAGTTCCAAACAGAAACTGGCGTTGCTATGCCGATGGCATAGCAGAGTTGATGTCACCAGCAAATGAAGAACCCAAGTTCCTTCAAATTTATTTCGTTGGAAATTCCAATTTTGAATTAAGTTATCGTCTTGCGCTTTCCAATGTGTCAAAACGAGAGATAATCGGAGAACTTCAATGTTTCTTTGTTTAAAACTGCTTTGGAGACAATATCTTCCGATGATCACAAAATAATCATCAGAGCAGACAAAATACCTATACCAGAGACTATGCACGTCAGTACAATGCTCCCACTATCGACAAAGTCGCAGTTGTGATTGTTGAGGAATCGTGTGATATTGTGATCAAGCGGCATGATGCCATACGAGTGCAGTGCGTATACGAAACACATCGATCATATGATGCACTTCAATATCCAATGATGTTTTGTCATGGAGAGGATGGCTACCACTTCCAGATAAAGATGGTCAATCCGCTGACCGGTTAGTTATTGAGCGGTCGATTGTACTTGCATTACTATACAAACGACATATTCATTTTGCAAGTGAAGAAACGAATAAGAAGGTCAGTTCCATACAGTTTTATACTTATCGGTTGTTGATGCGACTAGGCGAGGACAATCATATTTTGAGATATCATCGATTGTTTTAACAGTATTGCATCGATATGTACGTGAAGATCGAAACGGAACGTTTAAATTTCATCCGCTTCAATCAATCAAAAAGTTACGCCAGATTTGTTCATCATGTTCACATGCAATTCGAAATGGCCTGAAATTACAGGTAATCTAGCGACCTGGCAGTGTTCGTCATTGCTGCTCCGGATGCAAATGACGAAGTGTCAATATTCCAATTGGGCCGTTATGTCAGTTGCAACGAGGCCATTTTGCGAAGTTTGTCATTTGCATTATACGAACATCATCCCACTGTCCAACATGTGGGTGCACTTGGAGACAACGTGCCAGAACGACCACCAGCTACAGCACTCACGAATTTCTTCGAAATTTGCCAAAGCGATCCGGTCACGCGAACATTGCTGTACTGCAAAATGCCACGCTATTATACTTGGAACCGGTCGACGGAGAAGTTTCAACGACGAAAGAAAGGTCAACCTGTTGCAGGATACGTAAATGTGTATTCGACTGATGCGCTTGGCCGTGTATACACCGTTCATCCACTCCGAGTTTGCTGGAAAACGACTCGCTGGATTGGGATACAAACCTCGCTGATGCCACTATTTCTGCGCCGCCAATATTTCTTTGTCCACACATTGCTATAGATGGCGGCCGGACGGCACTTTCTGCGTTGAAATTGCCGATGAATATCAATACGAATGACAAGCCAGTGTGCTCAATTGCCAAGAACTCAGCGATGCCCAAGGTATTGCAAGAATGCAAAATCATCATCTGGGACGAGTGCACATTGGCACATACACGATCATTGAATGCGTTCAATTGAGCGATGAAGGATTTACGAAGGGACTCAAGGCGATTTTGTGGAGCGATGATTCTGCTGGCCGGCCATTTTCGTCAAACGCTACCTGTCATTCCGAGATCAACAACTGTAGGTGAACTCAATGCAAGTCTGAAATCGTCAGGTTTGTGGCGCGATGTGAAGAAGTTGCAGTTGACCACGAACATGAGTGTCGCGTTACAGAACGACTCATCAAGTGCTGATTTTTCAAACAACTATTGGCGCTTGACAATGGTTAAGTTCCTGTTGATGTTTTGACCGGATTAATTTCGTTTCCTTTGAGTTTTTATGTGTTCACGACGTCCAACGAAGAGCTTATCACGAAAATGTTTCCGGGCATCCGTCAAAATTATATGGATCACGATTGGCTCAGCGAACGATTAATTTTGGCAGCGAAGAACAAGGATGTTGATATTCTGAATCAAGACGAAGCAACCAACTATTCGACCGAGTTTTTGAATGCGCTTGATTTGCCGGGAATACCAACGCATAACTTGATGCTCAAGGTAGGATCTGTGATAATCATGCTGCGTAATCTGATACCATCCGAGATTGTGTAACGGAACGACGTTGGCTGTGAAGAAACTGATGAACAACGTGATTCAAGCGACGATCATAAGGGCAAATTTATAGGAGAGGATGTTCTAATTCCGAGAATTCCTCTGATTCCAACTGACATTCCGCTCGTCTTCAAGCGCATTCATTCCCCGTTCGTTTGGCGTTCGCTATGACGACTAGCAAATCGCAAGGTCAATCGTTGTAAGTGTGCGGAATCTATCTGGGATTTCCGTGTTTTTCTCATGGTCAGTTGTAGATTTAGTTCCACTCGAATAAAATCCATTGAATTCTTTTAAATTCCAACTGACTCCAATTCTTTTCCACCCTGAGAGCAAAAATCCAAAAAACAACTCAATTTTCGATAGATGCCTGAGTTTCAATCGACATTTCATTCCCTTTCAATACTTTAGTATTGAATTCGATGAAAAAGTGAATGGAATGGCCACTCAACTCAATCCTCTATTGAGAATTGAGTTTAGGTGTTTGATTTTTTCTCTCATCAAAATCAATTTTCTTGAACACCAAAAGTATTCGCTCGGAACGAAGTAATTTTTGGCGGAACGAGGTTCGCCGGGTCAGGTAGTAGTATATAGTTTGCATTCACTGGACTTGGTGTTTCAGTCTGGGTGGAAGCTTTGTACATAGATCTTGTAACTGGACATTTTTCTGGTTGGACAGACGGATGTTGTTGAATCCATTTCCAAATTTGTTACAGAACCACCGCAAACAAGGCACTTCGTTCATCACTAGCTTCGTACCTTTATTTAGGCCATTTCTGAATTTTTTTCAACAGCTTAGTTGCGCTTGGAGCGGCACACTTGATATCAGTGACGTTGTTACATAACAAACTCTGAGAAACTATTGGAAATACGGAAAATCACAGATGATAAAAATCCCATTTTTGCAAAATCAATGCGCCACCGTATTTTTCAGAAACGAATTTTTGAGAGAAAATTGTCGATTTTTGACTTAAGTTCTGATTTTCTCGTGAGGCTCTAGCCTCATAGCATTTTCAGCAGCATTCAGCAGCATGGAATTATTTTATTAGGAAAAAAAAATCCACCCATTGAGATAATTTAGTATCGCGCCTTCGACAAGCTCATGTTGTCTAAATTTGTAGTCGTTTGATTTGTATAAAATATAATATGTATATGTATTGCAATCTGTGTAAGTGTGAGATTAGTTAGTTTAACACTGCAATATTTATGGGAAAACAATTATTACAGAATTGCTGTACTTAATTACAGAATATTGCAATTCACTTGCCCGTGACTAGCATTTCTTTGTTATAAATAATATTTTATTATTTATAAATACACATTTCAAATCGTTTACAACAGATATGCTATATTCGAAAAAAAAAAAAAAAATTAAAAAAAATTTGCATAAACAATTTATATTAATTACATTTTTTTTATTACTAATTACAATTTGTTTTATTACCTAATGTCAAGACTAAATCGAGAAAAAATATTTTATATAATAATAATATTATGGCAATATACTCGTATATCGCGTAATAAATAATACACTTGACCCTCGAGTTGCGTCGCCAACGCAATCCACCAAAATCCACCAATCCATTTTACTCTTGTGGTACGGCAAGAATTTTACCACAGCACTCATCGGGAGATGTCGTTTTCGAGTCCTGATAGGATGGTTGCAGAGGGCATTTTCATCGTGTTATTGCGATCGATGATGAAAGTAATACATTGACGAAGCCAGACTTTATTTGGCTTTGATTTTTAAATTTTTATCTAATAAGGATGTTTAATTTATAAATTGAGGGTTGCTCGTCTGCAGTTGGTGATGCACACAACGCTTACGATGTAGTAGAGTATATTGCCTTTATTAAGGATGGTTTTTAAAATGGTGGTGGCTAGGAAAGCTTACATTTTTGCAAATTTACATAAAAAGTGCATGTAAACTGAATTTAATTTTGCTTAAATGAAGAAATATTATATTTTTTTACCAGACTTTAATATACTCGTATAATTTCCACAACAGGATTGTGGTATCAGGCAGGGGAGGTAGGAGATTGTGTTGTCACTCGAGTGAGGAAGTTGATAACCGTGGCCGAAGGCTAACCGACTTTTTTTATGTGGAAATGGGATGTTTCTGTCAAGTGGTTTATGGTGGATTAATTTCTTCCTGCATTTCTTGAGGTGGAAAGAATGTTCGTGCCAATCTCCTTATGAAATGTTTTTCAACAAAACAATTACTAAGAAATTTTTTCTGTAGTGGTTTACACTGGGATTGCCTGAGACTTCCACCACTATCTGAACTAGTGTACGCCATTCCAAATAATGTAGCCCAATTCGTATAAAAACCCCTTCTTGATAAAGAAAGGATTTAAGAATTCCAGATTCCCTACTCTTCTTCGTGGCAGTGGCTGCGTGGGGCAGCTTTTTTAAGCATCCTACGTAATGGCATTATACCACCTCCGTGAAGCTAGCCCGAATTTTCAGCCCGAAATTTAATTTTTTTACTTATGGCCATATACTATAACTTCTGTCATGACACAAAATATAAGCAAATTATAACTATTAATTAATTGTGTATTAAATAAATATCTAACTAACTGTGGCTTCTAAGTTTTGATAAAAATAATAAAAACAAATTTATTACTGCTGAAACATCAAAGTAAAAATTTATTAAGTTAAAATTTCAAACAAAAATTCTAAAAAACTTTTCAGTACAATTATGGGAACTAAATTACCTTCGTAATTTACCTTCATGTTTATTCCATGTTGCTAATTGTGTTGCATCATCTGGTGCTTTTCCATCAATTGTTGTCCACAGATCTTCTTTAATTAATAGGAGTTGCATTTTATACTGCCAAATCGATAAATTATCGTCATTTAATTTCGTATTCTGAATTTTTGTTACGTCAGACATTTTTTTTTGTGGTTATGTATTTCCAAACCGAATTAAAATGTTATATTTTTTATGGTTTCCTTTATGACCGATATTTCTTAGGATGATAGTCCGCCTGGGCCCATAACCTGATGAACAATGCTGATAATAATATATATATATATATCCCTTTTTCAACCAAGAAAACAAAAAAATTTGCTCAGTTTTAGTTCAACCCACACAAATGTGTTAGTAAAAAACCATAGTATGTAATGGCGTTGTTGATAAAAAATTTCGCTTGATTTGAAGTAAAACCAACACAATTATGTGTATAGATATAGAGTTTTTTTTGGGACGAAAATAAGTTAGAATTCACAAATGTGTTAGTTGGTTCAAAAAACATACAAAATTAAATTTTTCACATGGTACTTTTGCCCTACCCGCACAATTGTGTTAGTAGATCACTAAAGGGATATATATATATATATATATATATATTTATATATATATATATATATATGTATATATATATATATATATATATATATATATATATATATATATATATATATATATATATATATATATATATATATATATATATATATATATATAGTACAAACTCGATAATTGCAACCAATTAAAGTTCGCAGGCGTTGCAAAAATCGAAAAGTTGCAAATATCGAGTAAAAGTTAAACATTGAAAAATTTAATGAAAACTGTTGATTTTTCAACAAAGATATGTGTCTTTCAAATAAAATCACAGAAAATTATAACTACGTTCGTATAAAATTCCATTTATTTCAGAGACATTCAGAAAACGTCCTCTGTAGGTTCATGTTTAACTTGAACATTTTCCAAATTTTTGATTTCTTTTTCGGATTTCTTTTCCAACTCTAGTTAACCCCACCCCGTTAATCTCTTTAGGCAAGGAGTTTTCGGTTATCCACTCGTTAACTTCATGTTCAGATACTTCGTTAGGCGAAATTTTATATAGTAAAGTCAATATTGGATTAAAATTTTCTGCTCTCTCTTCTGTCGCTCTTTTACGGATTACAATTAATGAGATGTCATGTTCGGAGTCATAATCATCAAATTCCGGCATTATTCGTTTCCAACACTTAGCAACTTTTCGCTAACTCGAAGATTTTCCCAGGCCCAACTGAATGCAGTCTCAAAATCGTGTTCACTTGATTTCTTGTGCAAATGATTCAATAAATTTTATTAAACGTTAATTTGGTTAAATTGATTACATTTTGGTACATCGGCTGAATCAATTCGGTACAGTTTGGTGGAAGGCACATTATAAGTATAAGTCCATCAAAAGCAAACATCATACATTTTTGGGTGATAGGAAGCGTTATCTAACAATAAGAGTGCCTTTTGTTCCAGTCCATTTTATTTTATTTTAAGTTTTTGTTAAGTGTCTCAAGTAATCCAAATTACCGAATTTCTTGCATCCGTAATAAAAGGTTTTTCAAACTATTCTTTGAACAACTCTAAGATCATCAACTCTAAGGTTTACCGAGGGCATATGATATGTGCATGCTCAAAAATAATCTGTTCTTTAGAGACTTTTCGGCCTGGTGCACAAATTTGTTTATGGTGAATAAGCGTTTTATTTGGAAGAATTCTCTAAAATAAACCATATTCATCCGAATTGTATACCTTGTCGAATGTTTAATTGAAATGTTTCAGTTTACCATGCAACCATAATCCTGTTGTTTTTAATGATATTAAACAGGAAAATTTATCGAATATAATAAAATGTTTATTAAAATTGCAATTATCGAGGTAAAATTTTATTCGGTTGCAATTCTAAAATTTTATAATAGAAAATTTACATTGTTGCAAGTATCGAGTATTGCAATTACCAAGGGTTGCGTTTATCGAGTTTGTACTGTATATATATATATATTGTATAGACTGATTGATGATGTTGTGTGGTAATTGATCCATCTGGGTATATGGCGATTTCTTCTAATGAAGGTAGAGAGTTCCTGAATCCCCCATCACTGTGTGGTTATAGCCGGAGGTACTGATTGATCCCAGGATAGCCCTGTCAACGAAAGGTCTTGCATCATTAACTTGGTCACTACTGTAACTGGTGCTATCTTAGGGCCGAAAAGTTTTGCACTCTCGGTTAGAATGCTGCGTAATAGGGAATCCGAAACTATTTGTCACTGGGTTCCGATGTATACCAAGAGTTTCAACTGTCTCATCAAGTTTGTATTCACCTACTCCAATAATTCGTAGGTTCATGGGTATGGCTTGCATTAGGGCGATGTGATTGGTCGCCCATTTATGTACGTTTTGAGTAATGCTATTATTTGGCTCGTGTATGTTGTTCCCAGAGATGAGGTTATCTATATAGAAATTATTTAGCGTAATTTCTGATGCACTTGGGTATGTGACAGCTTCATCTCTGGCTAACTGATGTAATGTCGTCACGGTAAAATATGAGGCTGATGCTGTACCATATAGGTCACTGTAGTTAGGTTGTATTCTTTTATTGGTTGCTCTGATGATTTCTTCCAATAAATCCGTTGATAATACTGGTCGTCTTTACCGAAATTTGACGGAACATCTTTTCAATATCAGCCGAGTATTCATATCTATGTTTTCGCCATCGTAACAAGATGATTAGCAGGTCCAGTTGAAGTGTGGGCCCATTTAGCATGATATCAATTAAAGACAGCTTGGCTGTTGAGCTCGAGTCCTTCAGTACTGCATGGTGTGGTAAGTAGTAGTGCTAGACCTCTCCAGCTACTGCTTCAGCGTCTTTCATATGACCTAAAGTTTCAAATTCATCCAAAAACTGAATATATGTTAGTCCCAAATTTGAATTCTTTGCAAGCCGTTTTTCGACTTGCAATAGACGTGCAATGGCTGTCTCCTTTGAACAGCCTATAGTATTTAAGGCCAGTTGCTCCCTGTCAAATTCTACCATCAGCTTGACGTGTTTTGATTTTTGTATAGTAATCTTCACATTCCATTTAGTCTTCTGTTAGCTCCCTTTACCTTGTTTCTTCTTCGAGTTCCCAAAATTGCTTTAGCTGCTCGTAGGAGATGTGTTTCCAGTGATTATCCAGCCTAATATGGTCTGCTACGTAATCGATTTTTTTTTCTTATTTCGGGTTCAAAAAATGTTGGATCTGCCCATATCAGGTTTTTAGTGTGATTCCAACTTGGATTGGTTGCTGCTTCAGGGAGTTTTCCGGTTATGATTTTGAAAATTATGGCATTTATTTTTAACTTTAAGTTTGATGTGAATCTTGGACTAATTGTGAATTCTGTAGTAGAACGCGCTGTTCCGGCTGTTATTATCTCCATGCCAGCAATGTTTACATGAGTAGGCGTTCTTGATAACTGGAAACCATCTGCAGCTTCTTCAGTGATGAATGTTGCTTGGGAGGCTGAATCAATCAGCATTTGAACTAAATGTTCTCCGTTGTTTGTTGTGTAATTCAAAAAAACCAGCTTCCTTGGGAGTATGGTTATTACAAAAGCTCTCTAGTGCTCTATCTGGATATCATGCATTGCTCGCAGTCCATTGGCTGATTGCTGGCCAGCATCCTTTTGTCTTCATATCTATTGACGAGTGTACTCCATGCGGTGATATAATTTTCTCCTGATAATGGTAAATGGCTGAATAGCTTCGCTGCTTGAAGCTATGACGATTGCATATAGTCTCCGTATAACAAGGGAATTTCCAATTTTGGTACTTTATTTTGGAGATCTTCTTTATGTTGTCATTACAAGTGTTTGAACTGCTCAATCCGTTTTCCTTCAAAGACGTTATGCACGAAATACTTTTCATCCAAATCCTCCTTTTCGGCTTCTGCAATAATATTTTCGTGATTATTGTAGAATGAGTTCCAAGCGTCTGTTAGCTGTTTTAATTTCAGCTCGCAATAGACTTTGCTAGGTTTTAGTGTTGACACGTAATCCTCTATTTTGTTTAGGTTTTGTTTCAACAACTCAGCTTTTAGCTGCTTGCGATTTGTAGCGTTTTTCTGCACTTTTGGGGCTTACGATCCAGTGATTTCCTCATCTTCCTCAAATATATAAAAGGCGCCATCGTCTATTTCTGTGTTTGAAGGCGCTCTTCGCAGTATTTTATAGTTTTTCTGTGAGGCCCATCTTTTTTAAATTGATTTTGATTTGATTGATTAATTTTTCTGTAGTGGTTTGCTGGCACAAAATTTCAGCGGAATCGATGATTTCTTGAATTTCCAACGTGCCGGTCGTATTGTTACTCGAAGGACCGCAATATTTCTCCTAGTGTCTTCAATGAAGAAATAATTTTGTTGATTATTTGATTTTAAATAACATATAGCCCCTTTCCTAAATTTATTTCCATGGAAAGATAGATGAAACTGCAATGTCAGCTGATCCATGCAGAAGATAATAAAAGTGCGACGCAACTAGTGGGTTTACTGTAATAATAATATTTAAATGTACACGTCGTAACAAAAAGTTATCAATCAATCAAATAATGCCGAACAAAGCCAATATAAATTCATGTTAGTATTTACTTATCAAATTATCGTGATACGAAGTGTGTCTCGGCTAAACTGTTATAATTTATTTAATTCGCTAATTATAAATTCACGTTCAGTGTGCAAATTTTGTATATGGAGCTCCAATATCCAGAGACAGTCCATTGCATTAATTCAGCGTGCTTGATTGTTAAATTTGATTTGATAAAAAAAACTAAAAAAATTTATCGTGAGAAATATTACGATTTTCTTACCTTCGAATATAATTAAGCGACAACATTTTTTTTTGTAAATAACAATACAACGACGTAATATTATTACCAGTTTTCTAGTAACAGTAATTAGACACAAGTAGTATATTATTGTTATTTCCCCCGCTTTTAATGTCACGTTAATTTCTTTTTCGAAATATCAAAAAATCAAAAAAATCTTGTAAAGTATGCAACACAAGAATGATCGACGATTATAAATATTTTGATCGACAAACGATAACGTAACGTACATAAAATTCAGATCGCCTTCACCTCATCCTGATCTTATTTTTTTTTGTGTATAAACTTGATCCGCACTATTCGCCAGCAACTAAGTGATAATTCCGCATTTTTTTGAATGATCGCATATCGCAATATAAAAAACAAAAATCTGTAATACATGAAGTTAGTAACATACATATTCGTTATATATAAGCAAAAAATAATTCAATTGTATTTAAACTACATAAAAATGAAGTCATGATTGCAAAATAATTACAATAAAATTTCAAGGTTATGTCTTCTTTCTTTTTTTTTCGCCGTGTATTTTTTATAGCAAACTAAAAATAATAGTAATAGCAATAATAATAATAATAATAACAATAAAAAGAGTTATGGTGGAGAATACAAAAGAAGTTTTGATTATTATTATTGTTATTATTATTTTGACGTTTGATTTGTTATATAAAAATAACGCTTTGGTTACCAATTTTATAGGTGGACTTCAGGTGCATATACTAAGATTAATAATTGCTTTATTTCGTTTAGATAATTTATGATCTGTCAGATACATTGAACACCGTTAAGATTATACAACATGTGCAATGTAAAAATATAGAAAGGGTGAGTTGTTAGATCAAGGTATGTAGAATACCTTGCTACTAAAGACATACTGCCCTCCAATATTTCACTTAACGGGTTTGAGGCAAATATGATAGTCCATGGATCAAGCATATGTGAAAGGTCTTTCAATATGTTGTTAAGGCACAATATATGGCAAATTTGTTGTAAATTGTTCAGAAGTGTATGGTAAATCACCGTGGAAGGTTATAGCATTGAACAATGTATGCAAATCATCAAATTTTATTTTCAAAATCGGTGCTCCGTGCGAGAACAGTTTTTCACAACCGTCCTGCCGGGTCGACTATTCAACAATTGGTGGCCAAATTCAAGTCAACCGGTTTGTATACAATCAACCAACACCCGCACGTCACCGAAACTCATAGATCTGCTGGAAACTGGACCTCCCAAATACGTGCCACCATGCCAAGCCGCTGCGAACCTACGAACGATGTTATATATTCTATACTTACGCTGACCAAGAAAAAATTACCTATCGCCCATTTTCCTACCTTTTTTACGACTCTGAACTGTAATTATTTAAATATTTACATATATTAATATATTTAAATTTTAATAACTTATTTAATATTTAATATTTATTAATATATATTTCAAATTAAGGCTGCGTACCAATAGTCGGGTAAATCGTTTGCTACGGTAAAAATCAATTTTAGTACAGATTTTTCTATCAGTTTGCCATTGAATTTTTCAAAATTAATTGAATTTACCGAAAAGTTTACTTAAAATTGACTTTTACCCGACTGTTGGTACGCAGCCTTAAAACTCAAAAATAACGAGTTTTTCTGTTGGGTACCCTCCTGCAAACAATTTTTCATACATTTTCGCGAAGCAAGGTCAAAAACATGAGTCGATATTTTTCCATACAAAAATAGCGTTTTGACATTTCTGTCTATTCTGTGGTAAAAGCTAATTTTAAGTAAATTATTCAGTAAATTCTATTATTTTTCAAAAATTCAATGGCAAACTGATCGAAAAATCTGTCCGAAAACCGGTTTCACCGTATTATGAATCATAGGCTATGGCAACACTTTTTTGAACAATTTACTTGAAATGTTGACAGCTTGTCAGTCTGATAAACATATTTTCAAAGTCAGTGCGTAGCTGAAACCATTCGAATTTTGAAAAGAAATATGGGTCGTGGAACCAGAGAAAAATGTCTGAGATAATTATTTCCGAATAATGAAGGTGTTAATTTTTTCACTGATGGTTCAAAGACGGATTAGAAAGTTGGGGTGGGGTTTTCTGCGAAGATCTAAATGTAAACTTCTCTTTTCATCTTCTGGACTTTAAAACAGGTGCGTTTCTCAAGCTGAACTAATCGAGATAAGGTTCGCCGTTGACTGGTTGCGGATATTCGTATTTTTACGAACAGTTAGGCTTCAATCGAAAGTAGCCCAGAATTGTCACCCATCTCTTAACGACATGATAGATCAGTTCAACATCCACCTTAAGTGGGCGCCAGGGCAATTCAATTTTACGAGGAATGAAAACTCGTATGATCTCGCTCGGCAAGGCACAACCTGCCTCATTTCACCAAGCAGGACTTATGTTGATAGGCAGTCCGCTACATGCAAATTAATGCTAGTTCTTAGCTACTGAAATTAGTCACAATAAAAATCGAGTCAAGATAATGGATGACCCAGTCGAAAAGAAACGTCGAATGTCTAGAAAGTTAACGGGACGGTACTGGCGCACTCAAGATCCAACCAAACTTCGAAGTGCAAACGCCGCAAATTGGAAGTGTGATAGAAACAGAGTACAAGTCTCAATCACGACGAGATAGAGCTGCGAACACTGATCGCACATATCATAAATGAAAACTAAACTATTCCTGAAGAAGCAAATAATTTTTCGAACGTTTCATTAAACGTACGTAAAAGAATTGTGAACCAATAAATCACGGTAAAAATGAAAGAATAAAAATTGGTTTTAGCCCAAGTATACAATTATTTTGAATAAATTTTATTTAATTTTGAGCATGAAATATATTCTTTTCGCAAGCCTAAATATTATCTTCGCTTATTAAATGATTTTCATTCTTATTTTGTTTATTGTTTATCCTTTTTTTAATACCAAATTTTATTCTTTCGTTCTATTCTCTGAATAAATAAAAATGTTTCCTTTTAATGATGATGTTCATCTTTATTTAACCTCAAATATTTTAAATATTAAAGGTTATTAACTAATTGGTTCATTTTATTCCAAATTGAATAAAACTTAACAAAATAATTTAATCTTAGAAGTATAAATAATAGATTTATCTTTCATTTTTAGTAAACAAAGAATGATGTGTGCTAATTTTAATCCAACATTTATACATAAAAAAACCTGCTAACTGAGTGTATCATAAAAGTTTATCAATTTATCGAAACTTCACAGTTGATGCCAAATTAATTTGCGACTGCGGGTTATTAGGCCAAACCTTTGTTTGTGCGAGAAGGCATCTGATTTTGAAACAAGCTGATACTCGATTTATTGTATTTTATTCTGTTAGGGTCATATAATGCTTTCTATCTTTCAAACCAATTTAACGATACCCGGATAAAGATTCATTTATATAATTCGCCATCGTATACCTCAACTATGATGACGTAAATAATTCGTCATCATAGTTGAGGTATGTGTAAGGTAATTAATCTTTCACGCCGTGTCCTTAAATTAGTTAATCTGATCAGAAGAACTAACTTAGAAACTTATAGTTGGATTTTCAAATCTCAGCCTCCGTGTATTCCAACGAACAAACATATTTATTATTAATTTTTTCAACCACAAACTTCCCAGAAATTATTACGGTAATCTTAAAAAAATTTAACCGGTAGTTTTCGAAATTAGACGCCTCGAATAGAACAAATGGAAATTTGAAAATTTTAATGTTTTATTGTAATAAAACTACGTAATAAAAGCTGGATGGAGTGTTTTATTACAATAAAACATTAAAATTTTCAAATATTAACGTGACCAGCATTTCACAACATTAAATTAAGAACAAATGGAAATATAAATACAGATAAAAATGGATGATACTGTATAATATGTATGCTGTAATTCTTGACATCCTGTTTCCATTTCAAGCTCAATGTATGAAAATAAAGAATTTTCGAGAAAATCAAAGTAACAAAATGGGTAGGAAAATAAAATATTGAGGAAAGAACATAATATCGTAAACTACCAGTACCGCATTCAACAGGTTCGGTCTGCTCTCAACTGCTTCTTGTTTCCGCTCAGATTAATATCATTGTTGATAGAGACGTTTTGTAGATAAAACATTTTTCTCCACATATAAAACGTTAAGAAATTCAAACTTATCAACGTGATTGCGTTTCGTGCTTGTTACATAATCATTCTGACGATGGTTAATCGATAGTGACTGTGCGCCATTACAGTATCTTTAAAATAAAATACAAGTTACAACATAAAATACAAATACACTCAACACAACAAAACTTGTCGGAGGCTTTAAACCTGATGGAGGCTTTCAATAGTATTTTAGTCCTAACGTAACTGAAGGAATATGACATGGGCAAAGTATAATAAAATAATTAGCTTCAATACTTTGATAAAACGGCTGATAATAACTGTTATTCATACTTATTTAACTAAAAATTAAAGAGAAAATAGTATTTTGTCCTTTTTAGTATAAAAATATTTTTGTCATTTTTATTCAGTTTTGCATAAAAATCTGAACAAATTATTTAACTTTATAAAGATAAATTTGTATGCTTTGCAGTAAAGAAAACATTTAAAATTTAAAATTGTATGTCTTTATCTTTTATATACAGTTACTCACAAAATTGAGTGTACACTAATTGAGAACTGGAAATTTTCCATTCCATTTGCTTAATTTCCTAAAAACGTTATTTTTATAGCAAGTTTTACGTTGGAAGGATACTTTTACAATTTATTTGTTAAAATTTCGATTAAGAGCCATTACGATAATCTCAGTAAAGTTAAAAATTTAAAAAAATGGAAAGCAAAAGAAGAAAAGTCGATCAATGTACTCGAAAATTGGTCATTAAATCGTGCAGTCAGGGAAAATCGTTCCGTGGAATTGGCGAAATTGTCGGCCGACGTCATTCTACAGTGCAGAAAATTATAAACAAATGGAAATATGAGGGAACGATAAAAAATAAATAAGGTAGAGGCAGAAAAAGAATTTTGAGTGAGCAAAACGAGCGATTTATATTACGTGAGATGAAAAAAAATCCAAAAGCTATAGTGTTCCAAAGCTTACATTGCAAATGTAAAAAGCCACACAAAAAGCCATATCATAGAAACTGTTCGCCGTGTTTTACGCAAGAACAATTGGAACAGTCGAATTGCTCTCAAAAAACCGATGTTGTCAACCATAAATATCCAGAAACATCTTGAATTTGCTAAAACATACATCAAGGAGCCTCAACGTTTCTGGGATAAAGTGTTACAGGCTGGCTACTGCCAACCTGCAGATTTCACTAAGTGCATGCAGAGGCCTCCACGGTGATTTTTGCCGGCTACGTTCTCAGGGAGAAGTGCTAAGGTCGTGGGGTTTGAGGCTTGCATGTGCTTCTGGCTTACACCGTGATAACAGAAAGTTCGGGGGACACAAATAATAATAAAATACCGAATGTTCCGCCGAAATTCGTCGGCCGGAACCTGAGGAACGAACAGCAGATAATCAAAATAAATAATAAAAATAATAATAACGGTAGAGGTGCCTTGGTGCGCGCATCCACTCGAATTCAAACAGGGCAAAGCCCCGGTTACGAAATTGGATGCGGGCACCAAGGAACCGCAAACACTAAACCAACACAGAGGGAGTCTCCGCTCCCATCAAACCGACCGAAAAATAATTTAATAATTCATTTTATTATTTTCTTTTTTTTTAGAAAGGAAAAAACACAAAGAAGAAAACAAAGCGAAACAACTTCCCCCTCCACCCGCAACGATGCGAGAGAACGAGAGAGAGAGAGAGAGAGAAAGCAATGCGTACCGAGCGTGCACCCGCTGTGCGGTGCTCGATTACAAAATATTTGAAAATTTAATATAAATAAAAAAAATATAAAAAAAATAAAATCAAAAAAAATTAAAAATGTAAATAAAAAAATGGTACCTTAATATATATATCTAATATTAATGTTGCGGCCTTGCGCGGCCGTCATGCCACAGGGTCGCCGCCCCGGACCGTTGCGGCTTTGGTGCCGTTACCACACTGGTGTTGGTACGACCTTGAGCGGTCGTCCGTTGCGGGGCCTTTCCCCGATACCAAGATATACGAGGGCAAATCAAAAAGTCTTGCAATATCATATGAAAAAAAAGAGTGAGAGAGACAGCAATATTTTTATTTTTCGACATAATCTCCTTTAAGGTTTATACATTTGTCACATCGATCAATTAACTTACCTAAACCCTCTAAAAAAAAGATTTCTTTTGCTCCATAAAATATTCATTTACAACAGACTGTACTTCATAGTCACTGGAAAATTTCCGGCCCCTTAGTGTTTTTTTCAAATTGGGAAAGAGAAGTAGTCACTGGGTGCCAAGTCTAGACTGTACGGTGGATGCGGAATTTCCACGAAGCCGCAGTCCTTTAATGCAGCTTGAGCAATATTAGCCTTGCGCACTGGTGTATTGTCGTGAAGAAGCAAGATTTTTTTCCTAACTTTCCTTGGCCGTTTTTCCCGGATCGCTTTTTTCAATTTTCGCAAAACCTCTGCGTAATATATGCCTGTGATTGTGGTTTTCGGTGGCATATAATCGATTATCAAAATTCCTTCAGCATCCCAAAAAATTGTTGCCAAAACCTTACCAGCAGACGGTTGAGTTTTGAATTTCTTTGGTGGTGGTTCACTACGTTTAATCCATTGCATCGATTCTTGTTTGGATTCCAGATCCCAGTGATGAAGCCATGTTTCATCGCCTGTTATTATGTTACCCAAGAAATTTTCTGGATCTGCTTTGTACATATCTAAAATCGCCTTTGAAGTTTGAACACGCATTTTTTTTTGTTCTGCATTCAACAAACGGGGAACCCATCGCGCACTTACTTTCGACATGTGAAGGTGGTCATGTAATATAGTATATGTGGTACCGTTTGAAAGGGAAAGTCTCCACGCTAACCGCGGAACAGAAATACGCCGGTCCTCCAATACAATAGAATCAGCCAAAATTACGTTTTCATGGCTAATAGCATCTGCTGGCCGACCCGAGCGGTTATCGTCTTATAATGACTCCCAACCACTTTTGAATAATTTTACCCACTTTGTTACTGTGGCATATGATGGTGCAGATTCGCCGTAAACTTTTGATATATAGTTGAATATATAAATTGCATTTCGTCCATCTTTATAGAAAAATTTAGTAACGGCGCGATATTCAATTTCATTCATTTTAAGAAAAATTCAAAACACATGTTACTAAATTGACAAAAACAAACGAACCGTAAAATTTACATCGAAATGTTCTTCTAGAAGTTTCATCGTGACAAAAAATGGTTTTGAAAAATATATTGTTGTCTCACTCACTCGTTTTTTTCATATGATATTGCAAGACTTTTTGATATACCCTCGTAAGTTCAAACAATAGCCGGTTGGCTACCGTAACTGATGCGGCCGACCACCGATAAAAATATAATAAATCCACCAATAGCCGGTTGGCTACCGTTACCAAAAATAAAAGAGTGGCCTCAACTGGCCACCCGTATCGATGCGACCTTGTGCGGTCCTGCGTTGCGGGGCCTTTCCCCGATACCAAAAATAAATACCAATGGCCGGCTGACCACCCGTATTGTTGCGGCCGACCACCAATTACCGTTGCGGGGCCTCTCCCCGATAAACACGCTTTATATAAAGGTGATTGGGCGTCTTCACGCCTTTCACAATAATAAAATACCGTTGGATTTGCGTTACACATTCAGCGTACTCGGTTCAGCTAGCACAACACTCGACTTTAAAACACAAAACCTGACATACGTTAAATGTGACTAACCACCACTTTTATTTCCAATATTTTTTTTTCAGTTAATACCAAAATTTTTCACTATTCAAAGTTTATATCACTCCAAAAATATTTTTTTAGCTTTCAAGAAAAGCAAATGGGACCCTCATCAAAAAATCTCAACCCACCTTTCCTACCATCTTCTACACACGACCAAAGAAAATTTTTCTCACAATTGATGGTTTTTTTTTATTTATTCATGTAAATCAAATACACAATCAAAATTTATTAAAAATTTTTTTTTCAAATAAAATGTTCACAAACTTTTATTTTATTGTGCAACGAATTGAAATTATCTTACACAAACTAAATATCACGTCTGCACCACAAAAAATGTACTCTAATTTTATAACCAAAATTAAACTCGACTTATTACCAAAAAAAAAAACTCAACTTTATTTTTTCACATTCCAAACTCGAATGTCATACCAAAAAAAAATTCGAGCCCCGCACAACTTGTAAAACGTTCTAGAAGAAATTAATCTCTCTTCTCTGTCTCTCCTTTATATCAAATTTTCGTTGATATAAAAGAAATAGACATATAAGAAAAACATTTCTTCCAAAACGTTTTACTTTGCACACACTCGATGCGCATTGTTCTCTCTTTCTCTCCCATTCTCGTTCCGTTGCCAACAAAACAGAAAAAAACACACAAGAATCCATCCACCACGAACCACGTTTAGACAGCAAAAACCCGGACGCAAGAAACCGTGGAGAATAGAAACACACAAATTTACAAAAATGTCTTGTTAAGACAACACAGTCGTAACAAACGTGGGAACGTCCCACACCCTGAGATGTCTCATAAGCCGGGCCTAAAACAAACAACACGAAAATAAAGATAGAGAGAGAAACGATTAAACACGGATGTCTTTGACATGATAAGTACCTAGGGATTTGCCATTCAAATCTTCGACGGTATACGCCACCTGACCTACTTTACCAGAAATTACCGCGGGTTTGAATTTTCCGGCTAATTTCGCGGAGAATTTGTTCGTCGCATCGCTCAACGCAAAAGATCGTATAAAGACGGATTGTCCAACTCGGAAAGAGCGCTTAGTACTACGCAAGTTGTAATGCTGAGCTCCCTTTTCGTATGCCACACGCAGATAATGTATGATACGATCTTTTAATAGATTTACTCGATCTGGCTTAGCCCATGCCTGGACTTCGCTGGGATCATGTTCATCGAGTAATCGTCGCAGTGAGTAATCTGAACCGTGCATCGACATATGTTGACCGAACACGACATAATGAGGGGAGTAATGTAACGAATCATGTACAGCATTTCGTAACGCGGCTGCAATTTCTTGCAAATTCTTGTCCCACAAATTATGATCGTGATCGCTCAAATATGATCGAATGCTGGCAAGTAACGTTCTATTGACACGCTCGGAGGCGTTGCTTTGCGGCGAATATACCGGCGTACGTAAATGGGTTACACCGTATTTAGATAGCAGATCCTTAAATAAATTGGAGGTAAATTGCTTCCCGTTGTCAGAGGTGATTATTTCGGGAGCTGAGAACAACAAAAATATATCGTTTTCCAAAAATCGACATAGCAAAGATGCGGAAGCTTCACGCAATGGTTTTACAACTACAAATTTTGAGTAATGATCCAGAACGAAAACGATACAGGTATTTCCGAGTTTCGAACGTGGATACGGACCCAAAAAATCTACATACAGTTTTTGAAACGGGCGAGTTGACGTAACCTGTGCTCCCATGGCTGGTTGTGTAGAGAAATTAACAGCTTTGTTCATTTTACATTTAGTGCAGCTAGCAACGTACTGTTTAACTTGTTTTGCCATTTGAGGCCAGTAAAATTGACGCTGAAGGCGTTCGAGAGTTTTGCTGTCGCCTAGATGTGCTGAAGTGGGAGGTTCGTGAGCCTGTTCAATAAGCGTTGAAGTTAAGGAATTAGGAATAACAAGTTTCCAATTCGAAAGGTCGGTATCCGTATATTTAAAACCGAACGAAGGGGATATCAACAATTTATCATCCTGGATTTTGTAGTTGTGCGAACAATCTTTTAATGTACGAATTTTCGCGATCTGATCGACGTGATACGTAATCGTATTAGAATGGGGACTGAAGAAGGTATTAACGCATTCACGGAAGGGTCGATGTTTTTACTCGACAAGGCTGGATCTCCAAATTGAACACCAGGATCAGGCGTGCTCTTACTTTCGGAATCATCCTCACAAAGAGCGGATTCATCCGGAAAAGCTCGAGACAACGCATCAGGTACAACGTTAACTGAACCTTTTCGGTATCCAATCTGAAAATCCAGCGTTTGGAGTTTAAGACTCCATCTCGCCAAACGTCCGGAGAGGTCTTTTTGACTCATTAGCCAGCGCAAACTGGAATGGTCGGTATAAATGACGAATGGATAACCTTCCACGTAGGGACGGAATTTTCGCACGCTGAGGACGGCAGCATAGCATTCCAGCTCGGTCACCGAGTAGTTTCGCTGCGCCGCATTGAGCTTATGGGAATAAAACTCAATGGGCCGCTCCACCCCCTCGGCGTCCACCTGAAATAAGACACTACCGACCTCAACGGCACTGGCATCACACTGAATGAAAAAGGGTTTTGTATAATCAGGATGCGTTAAAACTGGGGCAGTTGACAAGGCGGTTTTGAGGGCGTTAAAAGAAGAATCAGCAGCTGCAGTCCAACATACTTTAGTGTTTTTACCAGTAAGATCGGTGAGAGAAGAAGCTAAGGAGGCGAAATTTGGAATGAAGCGACGGTACCATCCGCACATTCCCAGAAAACGTCTAATCTGTTTCGTCGTTTTCGGAATAGGGTACTCCAGAATAGCTTTACATTTATCTGGGTTTGTACGGAGGCAGCCATCACCCACAATATAACCTAAATAGTCTACTTCTTTCAACACAAACTTACTTTTGGTCAAATTGATTGTTAAACCAGCGTCCTTCAGATATCCAGCAACCTGTTGTAGCAAATCGAAATGTTCAGCCAGAGTGGAGGATGTGACCAGAAGGTCATCGAGGTACACAAAGACCTTATCGTGCAGTTGGTACGGGATCACGCGGTGCATCAAGGGACAAAGCGTCTGTGGTGCGTTGCATAAGCCAAACGGCATCACCTTGAACTGATACAAGGGCCGTCCAGGAACCGTAAACGCTGTTTTATCGCGGGATGCTGGGTCGAGTGGGATCTGCCAAAAGGCATCCTTCAAATCAATCGCCGAAATGAATCGGGTGTGTCCCAAACGACCCAACAATCCGTTGATTATTGGCAGCGGATACGCATCCTTGACGGTTGCCTTGTTCAGTTCTCTAGCATCCAAGCACAGACGAACTTTCCCATTGGCCTTACGCACCAACGTGACCGGTGAACACCAGGAACTTTGTGACTCCTCGATGACCCCCAAAGAGACAACATCCTATCCAACTCGGCATACATGAGTTTCTGGATAGCTGGGGACACGGAATAAAAACGTTGTTTGACTGGTTTTGCGGAACCGACATCGATCATATGAGTGATGAGGGATGTGCGGCCCAAACCTAAAATATCGCTGCTCGGGAAATATTCGCGGATAAGATCCAATTTACGACGATCATCAGATGTTAAAATATGGAATTTGGGTGTGTTGGTAGTTTCACCTAATTCGTCCGAATTATTTAACGCGGAGATTTTTGGGGAAATTCCAAAACGATTCCAAAAATCGATACCCAAATAAAGCGGTTGTTCTAATGAAGGGACAACGTGAAAATTCATGAATTTAGTAACTCCGTTAAATTCGACGTTAGCTCTTATATAACCAAAGACTCGTTGGACTTGGCCACTCGCGGTAGTTATAGTGGAGGGAAAGTTATGGAATTCAACAAAAGGATTTGACAGAAGTTTCTCCGATCCACTCCCGAGAACACTGACACTCGCCCCGCTGTCGAGCAGACCTTTAAAAGGAATCTTATTTATTAAGACCTGGGCGTAAGGCCGAGTGTCACTACCATCGGAGAATAGAACGGAGGAAATCACGTCATTTCTCATTGCGACGCGACGGTTCCAATATTTTTTGGAACGCTTTAAACGATCTAACTTTGCCAATGATGGGGCATTATCGAAAAATTTAAGAGCGACAGGAAGGGAAGGAGAATTTGGTAAGGAAGAAGGATCGGGAAAGGAATCATTACTGGCAGACGAGCTTACTTCTTCGTCGAATTCGAATAGGAGCGGATTTCCGCGTCCGTATTGCTCGCTGCATCCTCCAGAATCGGTTTGAGTGGATTTGTCCGTGGTAACATCAGTCTGGGTTGCGGTTGTGGTTGTGGTGATTCTCGTGGCCCAGTCCTCCAAGAACCACTGTTCTGGTTTTCCGACAATCTTGATTGAGCGTTTCGTTCTTCGGCACAACGTCGACAACGTGCAGATATCGTTCCTCGAAGCCCACATCGATAGCAAAATAATCCGACTGGAGCCAATTGACAATCCATGAACGTGTGACCCATATCTGAACAATTGAAGCAGACGATATTTTTACCATAATTGGCATGTTGTTTGTAAACTAATCCCGAACTGTCGGCTGGGACTTGTCCGCCCGACCGTCTCGCCGCTGCCGACGGATACCTGCTCCCCGTTTGAATTGCGGATACTGAGTTATCGGGTAGAACATCAGTTAAGGGATAATTCTCATAAGAGTCATATGCTCCAACATCATCATACGGACTGCCTGATAACTCATTGATCACGCGTCGTGGATGGATTGCAGGATCCGCCGGAGCTTTGAGCCGCCGGAAAGACTCCTCCCAAGCAGAACAGCTTTTGATTAGTTCGTTGATACTGCTAAACTGGCGATCGGTGAGATGATATTGTAACGTCGGTTTCATGTTGTTCATGAGGATTTGGATGAGCTCTTCGTCGGAATACGGTGTGCGACATTGTAGTGTAAGAGTCCACACATGATTGTAGAAGTCCAAGAAGCTTTCCGTGGGTTGTTGCTTTCGTGCCTCGACCATTCTGCGGATTTCGTAATTTGTGCGACGATCTTGAAAGCGCTCGATAATTCCGCTTCGTAGTTCTGACCAGGTCGCGTGCGGGTTGTGTTTACGAAATGTCCAGTACCACTGCAACGCGAGGTCTTTTAGAATGGTGTGGAGCTCTAACAATAAAATTTGTTCGGATAATCCCCGAGATGAAGCGATGGTGTCCACTTGGAATAAAAACATGTCGATGTTGATTCCCGAGGGAGATCCCGTGAAACTTAGTCCACTACCAGACAACAAACGTCGATCGACAAATTTTTGGCGATACTGGCGAACTGGTGGACGTCGGAGGCGCGCGATCCTGTACGGTTGAAATCGGGATGTCTTGTGAGAACAGGTTATTTCCAACGATTTGAGTCTGGAGGTTGGTTTGTCGTTGATCCAACTTGACCAGCTGCTGTGATACCAATTCGAATTTGTGCAGCATGGATTCCAACAAGGTGGTCTGTGCATTTGATTGTTGTACCGCCACCTGGTTCGTTTGAATCTGATCAAGGAGATCCTCCAAAGTACATCTTCGCTCCTGCGGCTGTGGGTGGTCGGAATCATCCTCGCTACCGAGGTTTTGAACTTGAATCTCTTCATTTTGTTCCTCATGGGGAGGTATTTCCGACGCGAGATGTACGCCCTTTGCGCTTTCTATGGAAACGTTCAATTTTTCCTGGTCATCCAGGTACATCTGCAGACTGGTCAATAATGCCGCGGACTGCTCGTATGTCGGTGATTTAAATGCGCGGCTATGCCGACCTGCCAAATGTAATAAACGAGAATGGTACTGTTGCACCAATAGTATGAGATCTTTTGTCGCCGGATCCAACACTGTGATCGCTCCCCGAATCTCCTCCAATTTCTTGAGACACGTTGAGATCTCGATATCCGGTCTTTTCGATGCGTTTGTATGCATTTTTCCGGGCGCTGGTTTAGTCTCGGCCTGCTCACTTCGGACCGCTTCCTCGAGTTGATGAATTGCATCTGATGTGTCGAAGCGTATGTCACGAAGGAGACACTCCACCTCCACTTCGTCTCGTTGCAGTAGGTTTACATCCATTTTAGAATTTAGGTAGGGTTAGGGAGTAAGTTTGGTTAATTCGACAACAAAAAAAAACGTATTCTTTATTGATTTATAAAAATACAAAAATTATAATTCAGAATAACTCTAACTCAAACGGAAGGTTTTAAGTTAAAGGAAATTACCACTAAAGATATTCCACACCCACTATAACTAGATAATAAAAAAAACACGAAATATTTTTTTATAAATAACACGAAAAGGAATGGATACCTTGTAAGAGTTTGTGGGTCCAGTATTCCCACGATTAGTTTAACGACGGGTAGGACGAGATACCCCCGAAAGTGGCGCTGTTCGATGAGAACCTAATTTGGGGGGGCTCGTTAAAACTCACAAAATGGTACGAAAGAACAAAAGAAAAGGAGATCCAAATCTACCAACACACCCAGCGGTATGCAGGTAGAATAATAAAAAATGCGAAAAAATATAAAATGAAGTACTAATAAGTACCCGCGGGTTCCAATACAACCCAGCTAACCCAAAAGAAAAAAAATCAAAATATCAAAAAATCAAATATATTATCAAAAAAAAAAAAATTTAGATCAAAACGACAACACGGTTGGTATGATGAGAGTGGACATCCCACTCCATGTCGGCTAAATAATAAAAAAACTAAAGAAAAATAATAATAATAATAAATTTATTGTTCCTCAAATTTCGGTCGAGAAATTTCGGGAAAAGAACAAATGAAGCTGAGCTAAACCCTGGACAAATGACATCCGAGCTCCACCACAATCTGACACAACATAGTGGAAATGGGAAAGAGCTCGGAAGTCAGATGTCCAAAGAATAGGGGTATGACACCCCCATCTACGCGCAATCAAACAGCCCAAGCTGGTTGCTAACGCAGATGGGAAGTGCCAACCGGGAGACTGGCTTTGGTGTGCGCGTCCATGCGAATTCAAACAGTGTGAAACACCGGTTTCGACACTGGACGCGTACGCCAAAGGGAGTGAAGCTACAAATCATAAAAAATATAAAATAATAATACACAAATAATAATAAAATACCGAATGTTCCGCCGAAATTCGTCGGCCGGAACCTGAGGAACGAACAGCAGATAATCAAAATAATTAATAAAAATAATAATAACGGTAGAGGTGCCTTGGTGCGCGCATCCACTCGAATTCAAACAGGGCAAAGCCCCGGTTACGAAATTGGATGCGGGCACCAAGGGACCGCAAACACTAAACCAACACAGAGGGAGTCTCCGCTCCCATCACACCGACCGATACGAACTAACCGTTGACAAGGTATTTTATATTAAACATAGCGATGGAGAAATCGATCATCGTGAGGAATTATCATGTCAGCTTCGTGGAAAAAAACGGGATATATTAAAAGAAAAGCTAAAAAATACATACAGTGCGGAAGTTCAAACAAAATTAATGCGAGATGTGAATATAGAACTTAAAGAAAAAGGGAATCTTGGTCATTATAAAGGCATTGATGTGCTTAATCAAGCTCGTCGTGAGGCATTGTTATCAATGGATGATCGCGTAGATGACTTCCTTGATTTAGACATTAAAGTTAAAAGGCTCGACTACCTTCACTTTTTAATGGCTAATCCTTTTACGATTTATTCGTTTGCAAAAAGACAGATTCGATTACTTGGTAAACTAAAGCAATCAAATTTAAATTTATGTGCTCATTTTGATGCAACCGGAATTGCTCAATGCTAATGTATTATGCTGGAGTAATAAATGTTAAAAACATAGATGGTCAAACTGGCTCAAACGGTTCATTTGGTGAAATGTTGACGACCCAACAAACTTCCTTAAGTATTAAAATGTTCTTGGACTTTTTTAAAAATGAAATTCGAAAGCATTGTGGATTTGCATGGCCGATATTTTCATACGTAGTTTCGGACAATAGTAAGGCATCGTTAAATGCAATATCCTTCTCTTGGAATAATATTGAACTTGTAGATTACATAAATTTATGTCATGGCTGGGTCGAAAATAAAAAATTAAATGAAATGGAAAAAAATGTCAAATTAAGATTATGTTACGCGCATTTAAAAAAAAATTTTTAGTCGTATAATCAGAAAGCATTACAAAGATTTTGAACGGAACAAACACATTTTTTACAACATATTGAATTGCCTAGATTCAATTGCACACGATAAGTGTTACGAAACAATCCAATAAAAATGTTGTATGGATTCCAACAATGTCATAGATACATTAACAATTTTAATTAATAAAGAATATTTGGAAAAGATAGAATGCACATCTGAAATGTTTACTGATCAACCGGAAACATTATTATTAGAGGACACAACAATTAGCAGCGATCAACGTAAAACAATACAAGAGCCACAAAATCACTTTTACAATCCGGAATTTGCAATTGAAATTCTTAATAATTTTATCTCTATTTTCCCATTGTGTACTCCAATATTAGAAACAAATGATTTCTCTGCAAACAATTTTACAAACGCTTCAATCGAAAGCTACTTTGGAACGACAAAATCTGAATTAGACAAAAAGGCTGTTGAAATTGGTAAACGACCAATAAAAGCTGGACGATTTTTAGTGTTTTCGATGGATAGAATCGAAGATCAAATATATGAAATTATAAATAATTTCCCAAAAAAAAGGATTTAATAATGTTAAGTCCAAACCAAAAAACAGAGAGGAAGTAGATCCCTTAGAACAATGGAATCGTAAGAAAAAGAACGACGGTAAGAAACATTTTTCAATATTGAATGTTCACCAAAACATGAACAAAAATAATAGAGAGGGTAAGAATTTGGATGAACCAAACAAAAAATAAATTTTGAATTTTAAATACTACATTAAAATTTTAAAAAAATATGCAAAAATATTAAAAAATAAAAATAAAAAAAAAATGGTTTGAAATGAAATGAATTAAAAAAAATAGAGGCGGGTGTACAAAGGGGGGCGAAGTCCTAGATTCAGGCGATGAGGTTGAGGCGAAGCAGAAAAAATTCTGATTATAGGCAACGACACAACATTACACGTTAGCAAGTTTCTTGCAATATAAACGTCCTTCAATTATGAATAAATATCTTAATATCTGTCACCAATACATCACCCACACCAGCAAAAAGTGTGTTTAGCGATGGGTGAACTACCTACTCTAACAAAAACCTTCGAGTTATAAATCTTATACAAAGGCATCGGATAAATCTATCATATTCATCACCACAACGATCTCGGATAATTAAAACGGTCAAAGAAAAAAAGGAAACATGGAATAATCTCAACATTGCAATAAACTTTGGCCTCAAACTTTGCATAGATATTCTATTTGTAGGCGCGAGCCTAATAATATATCCCGCTTACACGACAAATGGATTATGTGAGCTTCGCAGATTTTCGTAGACACGGTATAAATTAAAATTGTACAAAATTTATAATTATCATAATACTTAAAAGCTGCGTTTATTAATTAGGTAGCTTTATCAAATGTACATATGTCGCAGAACCGATTTGATAATGATTTTAAAATTTGTTATTTAAAAAAACCTTGTACTTTTCGTTTCCCATTATTATTTTATCGGCAATGCAGTTTTCTGTTGGAAATACGCCCATAATGTCGATAATGCAGTTTTTATATTATTATTGAGTCCCTCACAATATGTCGATAAAATAGTTTCTCTGCCGAAATTTTGGCTGAAATGTCAATATTGCAGTTATCATATTATTATGAATTCCCCTCTCGATATGTCGATAAAGTAGTTTTTCTGCTGAAGTTTCGGCTGAAATGTCAATAATGCAGTTTATGCCCAATTTTTGCTAACTTCAGTAGTATATGTGTTTTGGTTGTTGCAGCCGAATCTGCATTATCGGCGTTTTTCGACTGAAGCAAGTTGATTAACCTTAACAGTGTGTGAAAACTTCCTCGTTTGAGCTGAATTTTTTCCTCCAAGCAAAATGTCGAGACTCCGCCGAAATATCAAAAAATCTTCCTCCAAATAATAATGCTGTACAAAGAAGCCAGAAGCATGCCCACTATTTAAATCTTTGTATTTTTTCAGACTATCAAAAGTTAATTTAAACGGTTAATTGAAGGATGATTATTGAGTAAATTGATCAATCATTTTAAACTAACAGAAGAACTATATTAATGACGTTGTTTAACCACGTAAGGACATAATGGGTCAAACGAATAGTTCTTCAGTGAGAATGTTTCTGTTTCTGTTAAGAACCAAACGAAACGAAACAGCGAATATATTTTATGATGTGAATTGTATTTACTTTTCTTGACATAAATCCCGCAAACACAAAAAAAAATTTAATTTTTTCTTTTTTTTTGTGAAGTTTGTGTTAAATCGTCGGCGAATTATGTAATTCGACAATTTTTATTTTGTAAGTGAAAGTAACATAAGAAATTATACAAGCTCAATAAAAAAAAAAAAGTGTGATTTGATAATAATTTTTCATTTCTTTTTTCTTAACACAATGGCGTCCAATTGTTAAGACACGATCACCACGCGATCAAAATGGTTTGACATTAATTACGCTGTATCGTGGCCGCACCACTACCGGCGGATCAATAAATTTTCGTTTTCAACATAATGTGTGATCATATCTTGATCGATTGATCGTTTTAGAGAGACAGAAAGTACAACATACACACACACACACACACACAAAATAAAATAATAATTTGGAAAGTTAAGTTTGGTGTCTGTACAACAACTCTGATAAATTGAATGAATTCTGTTGTTACTTTTTAAAGCGATGCACAGATGATGACGATGATGATCATGATGATGGTGTTGGGACTGTTGTAATCCTCTATCAATAGTCTAAGGTATTAGTTTAATTTGAAATTATTTAACTTTCATTTAAAACGTTTTCCAGTTTTTTTTTTTTTTTTTTTTTTTGTAAATTTATGATTGATGTGTGAAATATTATGTTTTTTATGCTTTAATACATTAATAAGTACCAACTACCACATTTTGATTATGTTTAAATGTACATGACGGTTGTTTATCTAAGTGTAAAAAATTCCCACACTAATTTGTATCGAACAAATTGAAAGTACAAATGACATTTCGATCAAACCGAGCGAGTGAAAGAAACGAACTAATGAGATCAAATTTACTGAACGTCATCCAATATTCAACCGCATACATAACATGAAGATGATTTACTTTCAAAAGTATAAATAAAAAAAAACTTCTTACTTTCAATTTAATAATTTAAACTAAATTGAAGTTTCGCAAATTCAATATGAGTATACAACTTTCAAAATCTCTTTGGTTTATATATTCAGATGATGATATACGGGCTAAACGTATATATGGAATCGCGTTCACTGCTCCATCGTCTCGTTACGGCACGAGTACCAATTAATTAATGACTTACATTTTTATAAGCTTTTCCTCCCATATAACTTTTACTTGCGCGCGCTTTTAATTTTTTTCTCCATTTATGTGTCTGTCTATCTGTTGTTAATAATGTAAATCATCGGAAGTTACACAAACCTTTATAATAAAAACGAAAGTAAAACGATAAAAAAGTAAAGCAGTGACTTAATGCGCTGCAAGAAAGTATTAAGAAATTATGTCAACCAACAACAACAACAACGATAAATATAAATTGGTGACTCGAAAATAAGATCGATCTGATTAAATAATCGAGAAATTGACACACCTTTCCATAAATGGACGAATGTGTTATATGTGCGCAATCCACAAATACAGAATATCTATATAGAAAGAAAGCTTTCACTCTCTATAAAATTTAGTTCGTGACTTTTGTTATGACCGCACTGTCTTAGGTTATGACTCAATATGTTATTATTGTTTGTTTTGACTACCGGGTACTCACATTGGTAGTTGCAGCATTTTAATGTTCATTAGATCTACAGAATACGCAACTTAAAAATTATGAAAGTTTTAGGTGTGTGGCATTTGGGCAAAGGCAGTTTAAAGTATTAGATTTAGCTCTGAAACCCCTAAGTGAAATATGTCCCCAAAAAACAAAATCCCAAATTTGTTGCATGCAATAAACGTTGCACATTCAACAGGTTTTTGCAACAAGTTTCAATTAACAAATAGTATGTTCAACAAATTACAAAAGATTGACATGTGGTGGGCATATGTTTTCTGGATTGCTCGTGATACGTTCTCTTAACTGGACAAACGAATCGAACGATTCCTGGGGTCGGCGATAAAAATAATGGATTTACAGCGAGATTCTCGAATGATCGAAGGCTGATTTTGTTTGGCGTATGGGCAAAATTCACTCCATTGCTCAGCATTTGAATCTCTGTACCACTAAAACCGACTGAGGACAAGGTCTTAAAACGTGGATGAAATTGGAAATCAGACGAACCATTATTACGTCTACGGAACAATGGATAAGCCCTATCTCGCAACACTCATGTAGCTTAGCTTTTTTCACATATTGAATGCACGATTTTTTTTGTCGATCCAATCAAACTCAATAGAGTGCAAATGAATCACTAACTCAGTGTGAACAACTTTAAGATGAATATTAGTTTTGCTTTTTAAAATAATAACATAATAAAGAAAATGATTTTTAACAATAAACCTAGAGTTGATCGCCCTTCCAACTCTGGTGTTTATACGATTAATTGCAATAATTGTGGTTTCTCCTCTATTGGACGTGTTAGAGCTAAAGAACATTTATCTGGTTGCAATCAATCAACTTTCCATAACCATTTAACTTTAGAAAATCATATAGCTAGCTTGAACAATTTAGACATATTACATATATGTATGTACAACCCAAGGGCAGACGTTTAGATACCTTAGAATCTAATGAAATTCGAAAATCAATATTTCTTAACCAAAATATCCTTAACGAACAGAGAGAAATCCGTTTCTCACCAATTACAGATCCTGCCGTTATCTATTCTCACGGGACGGGTAATTAAATGCACTTCAATATACCTTGCATTTTTTTACTCAGCAGATGACTAATCGCCTATATTAATTTTTCCGTATGAATAACAGTTGGTTGGGACGATTAATAGATTAACTTCTATTGCCTTCTTTTATTTATTTTTTGCTTTTTTCTACTATATATAACAAAATTTTTACTTTTACAAATAGATACTCCTGACGATGACGTAGGTTAGGTTAGGTTAGGTTAGGTAAGAGTGGCTGCTATCGCACACTTAGACCAGTAGTGGCCCATTGTGATACCACAGGATCCTATCTCCCCTTTACTCCCGCTGAAACCATCCAGAGTTACTTATGTAGCGTAAAATATTTCGCATTCCACAGCCCGCGAGATCCGAAAGGCTGCGACTAACCCTACCCCTCGTTTTCCAAGGGATATTAGTGTTTTGGAGCGCCGCACGTCCAGTTTTGGCCAAACCTGTTTTGCTACCCTGCATGTGAGAGTGTTGGTCCACCTCTCGTTTGTCAAGGTGATTTCCTTTTTACTGAGCGCCGATTTAAGCGCTGCTATAGACCTCCCCAGACCTGCTCCTTCCGGCTGCATCTGGAGAGTCATACCGTACCTAGCTGGTTCGTCCGCGCTGCAGTTTCCCGTGATATCCGAGTGACCAGGGACCCAGATTATCTGAATACTGAAATACTCGCTCATCTCATTATGAGATGATCGGCAATCCAGCGCCTCCCGTGACTTCAGACAAACCGCCTCTAGTGAACTGACCGCCGCCTGACTGTCCACATAAATCGCGATATCCCTCACGGATACGACGTTATACTTCAACCATGTCACGACTTCGCCTATGGCCACCACTTCACCCTAGTACACGCTGCAGTAGTCAGGGAGACGAAAGGAAATATTAACATTAAGCTACTCACAGAAGACTCCGGCTCCTACCTTGCCGTCTAGCTTAGAACCGTCCGTGAAGAATTGCAGTGCCTCGTTTTCCAGTATTGATCCGTAAAACAAATGGTCCGTAAAACCTTATCGAATCACAACGTTGGTTTAATGTAATCTAGATTCGCCAGTTCTTTCCTTAGCAATCTAACTATTGTCGAGTGTCCCGCTTGAAGACACTACCACTGAGAGACAGCCGAGAGTCTCGTAGCCAACTATTGGCTGCCATCTGCTTACCAAAAAAATTCGATTGGAATAAGGTGGAACATAACCTCTAAAGCGCGTGTAGGTGTTGACCTAAGCGCCCCTCTTATAATCATGCATGCTGTTCTTTGCACCTTCTCCATCATCTTCCTATATGTTACCTTCTCCAGAGTTGGCCACCACACGCCAACCCCGTACATCAGCACAGGTTTTACCACAGCGGTATAGAGCCAGTGTACCAGCTCTGGTTTTAAACCTCATCTCTTCCCTATGGCGTTCTTACACGAGTATATGGTTACATTAGCCTTATTCATCCTTTCTACAATGTTAGACTTCCAGCTTAGCTTACTGTCCAAGATTATGTCCAGAAATCTCGCTCTGTCAGCAAAAGCCAATCTAATGCCGTTCACGGTAGGAGGACTAACTACCGAAATTTTATATTTTTTAGTAAATAGTACCAGCTCTGTCTTGGATGGGTTGATACCTAATCCACATTTGCTGGCCCATTTCGCAACGATCAAGAGTGCATTCTGCATAGCATCCATAATCGTATCCAGATATTTGCCTGAGACAGCTATCCCTCCCACTCCAGTTCCAATTCATCACAACACTCCAAAGAAAGAGGGACATTACACCTCCGTGAGGGGTTCTTTTAACCACCCGCCTTCTAATGGTGGCCTCCCCCAGTTTTGAGGTAATAATCCTGTTTACCAGCATCTGATTTATCAACCTACATATGGAGTAGTAGTCCACGTTCAAAAATAGCAATCCTTCCATGATGGCCTCCGTTTTAACATTATTAAAGGGATAATCAAAGTCGATAAATGCTACCATACAGAACACTTTCGAGTAAATTGTCTTCTCAATCATGCGTACCAGATCGTGTAGAGCTGTGTCTACCGACTTCCTCGTATAGTACGCATGCTGCGACGTTGCTCAACTCCTAGGCTCAATTTTTGATCGAATACCTATATCTACCAACCTTTCCAAGGTTTTCAACAGAAAAGATGATAGAGTTATAGGTCTCAGATCCTTTGGATAGGCATGTGAGATTTTTCCCGAATGTAGACCAGTTTCAGGCATCCCATGAAGATACCTTCCAGCCAGGAGAAGATGACCGCTGAGTTCCTCCGGATCTCTGCTGGTATAATCTGATCCGGGCCGGCCGATTTATTAGGCTTAAACCCGTTCATGCGCCCAACGGATTCACTCGTTTTCCACTATGCCTTCCATCTCTATTGAAGGTGTTACTCGATGAGCTCCAGGCTCTGTCGAGTCTTCAAGGCTTCCCGGAAAAAGGGTCTGGATGAGGAGCTCCAATGATTCCGCACTTGAAGCTGTCCATGACCCGTCTAGTCTAATTAAGTAACTAGGACTGGTTGGGTTAGTAGCTAGAATTTTCCTAAGGCGAGAAGTCTCAGAGACCTCCTCCATCCTACAACAGAAGAGTCTCCAAAACCCGCTTTGTGCCTTCCTCAACTCTTTTCTGTACTTTCTTTTGTCCTCCTTATAGGAGTCCCAATCCCGAACCTCCCTTGTATTCTTAGCTTTATTAAAAGCTCTCATACACACTCTCCGATATGTTCCCAACTCCTTGGTCCACCATATCGGTTTCTGCCTTGCCCTAGGCTTTATTAGGGGGCACGCAGCATTAAATGAAAGATTGCATGCTTTTGTGATAATATCAATCATGCAGTCCAATTCTTCTACCGTCGCCGGAGGTCCAGAGACCTCCAGCGGCAATAATTTCTCCAACATTTTACCATATTTGTTCCGATTTGTCCTTCTGGGATTCCTGAAGATTTTCCGGGAAACAGGTTTAATGTCAAGGTTATAAGTTACATATCGATGATCAGAGAATGAGTGCTCTTTCGCCACTCTCCACCCTCTAATCATATGAAAGATCGTTTCTGACACAAAGGTGATATCTAAAAACTCATGTCGATTTTTAACAATAAAGGTCAGTTCTCGTCCAATATTGCAAACTAAGAGGTTGGTATTTAATAAATAATCAAAAAATAACTCACCCCACTCATTGATGTCTGTACTTCCCCATATTGTGTGATGTGCGTTTACATCACATCCGAGTATAACACCTACCCTTCTTTGATCTGCTTCCCGGATCAGTTCCTCTAGGTTATCCGGTGGAACCTCCTCCACAGCCAACCTCAGCACTCACCGCTGTAACGTCTCCGCTACAAAATTTTGGAATAAGAAAAATATTCAAATTATTTTTCGCTAATATACACAATCTGATCTTCTCAGAGTTGCTTGAGTATAGTAATTTATACCCTTTCATTCTGAGGCCACAGATCCTGTTATTGTTAATCCAAGGTTCTTGGATTAACAACAAGTCCTCATCTGACAGTCAGTCTGACCACGAGAGCTGCCGAGGCAGCCTTCATGTGATGTAGGTTTATTTGTACAATGCTAATCATTGTAGTCGACCTTACTCACTTCTTCTTGCACTCTTTCCATCGGAAAAGTGCCATCTGTCTCGTTGTTCCAGACGCTATCTTCCTCTCGTCGAGAGCCTGACAGGATGTCCTTATCAAGCTCCAGGGAGAGGAGGCTACCTCCCCTAACTATGCTCCCCACGTTCGAAGCATCACTCTGCTGACGTCCTCAGCCCGCTAGAGCCCGTCTCCTGCTGGGTCCGTTCACCGTCACCCCCAGGTTGATCTTTCGCAGTCGCCGTTGCCTCGTCCTTTTTTAAATTTTAAGGGTGATCGACGCGAACCCGAAGTTGATCACTCCCTTTAATTGTGTAAGGGAAGCCAGGGATTCTTTATTGATTGGCATGATTGCCAATCTAAAGCCTCCCTTAGCTTCCTCCCGCTTTACAATTCTCCAGTCTTCCATTGGAAGATCGGGATTGCTGGCCTGAATGATCTCGAAGATCTAATTTAGTTTATCCGGCTCAGTTGGCAGCCAAACACGTGCCCTCGGCCTGCTCGAGATTTCCTCCCTGTAGACTGCCTCAAGCCTCGCGCCCTGCCACACCTCGCCTACTTCGGCCACTGCTCTTTTGTAAAGGTTGACCTATCTCTGATCCGAGTACGCACTCAACTTCACGCGCCACTGGTACCATCCCGCATTTATGCAGGACGGAAGGGATCCCGAATTGTATCTCCCATCTTCCTAACTTGTGTCAATGACGGCTAGCACCAACACGTGCTCCTTTAGGATCCCACTGAATAGCTTCAGTTTTTTAGAGCACCCGACGTCTTGTCTGCTTGCACCTTGGCTCGCTTATACCATAGACACACATCTGGTTTCGTAACTAGGATTATGAAACTATGGTTTGAGGGATGAAAACTCAAGACACACTACAACTTCTCTTGTCTTCTCGTTTGGTTTTAAATAGTAATGTAGTAGTCATTGACAAAAATGCCAATATTGACATTTAATTGACTTTTAAATTGTCAGAAATGACTTTTATATTGACAGAACAGAGAAAATTTTGTTCCCGCCAACCAAATATCTCAATAACAAATAGAAAACTCAAAGGAAACTAGATTTGCTTTGTAAATTATTAGTATCCGGATTCTCCGTTTTTGATGTATTTGGCGTTGTGAGCATAAAAATGCATCGGGATGAGAAAAAATATCTCATTCCGAAACTATGTTTAAACCGAGTTGCAAACCATGGTTACGGGTGACACATTACAACGAAACCATGGTTAACTCGAAACTATAGTTATGAAACCAGTAATGTGTCTATAGCATTACTGTCACCTGTTTCAAGCTATTCCTGGGACCTCTGTGTTTTAGACACAAAGGCCCTTTCCGAGCTATCACAGCCGAAAGTTATTTTAGCCCATGCCACAGATCCTCGTTGTTCTACTCTAAGCTGTCCATCAGGGATCGCAACCAGTTTTTCTAAAATTTTGTACGCCGACCGTCTCTTCTTGTATCGGCTCTTCGTTAGAGAGATCTCCCTCAATCCCCCCTTATTTCCTTTGGCGGTTCCGCTTCCACCTGGCTTCGATGCTAAGGTGTCGCTTAACTTTGCCCCTGATGATATAGCCCCACCTTCACGGTTAGAGTTGCTACCTTCTTCCGGTTTTTGAAGGGTGCCGGCTCCTTTAGTTTTGTCTTCTTTTTTCCATGTTTCTCCCACGAGTATTGGAGAAATATAGTTTAATCTGCGCAGAGATCCATGTACCCAAGCAAGGCTAAATACAACTGGAGGTCGCCAGGTATCTAGAGGGCTCCGTTCACGACTGGGCTTTGTTAAATGGGCCCCAGTCTAGCCCACCATCAGCACGGGTCGCGTAACACCTTAATCCACCCCATTGGCTCACCGAGCACCCCACCCCTCCCGCCCCCTGTCCCTCCTCCCACATTCACCCATTCATATGGATATCCCAAACAAATGGGACCCACTTCATTCATGGGATTACCGTTTATAGGGTTCCCCACTCACTACCTGGAGACCCGGGAGCACAGACAGACGTGATACTCAGTTGACCGTGGTTGTGGTCGTTGGTTTCATGGCACCATCAGTTCACCTGTCCCTACTGGGTATCCTAGGCACTCAGAATTTGGTGAACAGAGGTTAACCACTCCCCCGTTCTCTGAGACTCTCCTCCCAGCAGTGCTGCGGTTGGGGACGGCTTCTTTAATTCACCGCTAACCTACCTATCGATAAGCCGTTCGTTATCCACCGGTGTCCGGTTTACACTTGCGAATTGTTACAATTATTGTGGTCTTGTTTTGCAGCAATTGCTCTGCCAACACGCAACTGGTAAGAAAGTTGTCCATCGTAATTGTGCGGCCTTTGTTTACTTACGGAGCCGATATCCTATGGACAAGATTTAATGCATAATCTTTGGTACGTGATTCATCCAGTCGTTTTCCAACATAAATTTTAGAGTTCGAACAGTACAGCTCGTCCGACTGTTCATCCCAGTTCTTGTGAACTCTGGCGTACATCAAAATACCAATTAATGCGTAAATCTGCACTGAATTGGACTCATACCAAATATTCTCGGGGTTTTCGATTGGTTTCAGCAACGTTTATTAGCTTCTCCGGTAAAATTGTTGAAACGCGAGTAGTTGACTAAGTAGTTAAGTTCTGTGCCATTTGAACTGTTACGCTTTCCTTTTTTCGCATTATTCGAAAATTGTTTTTTCTTGTCACAACTGGGGGTGTTACGCTCCATTTTCGTTTGTTTTTTTTTGATTTGAGCGAAATACCAAGTGCCTTGAACTGAAATTTCATAAACATATTGTATATAAATAATTTCAAATGCTATTTATTCTATTATTTGCATAAAACATTACTTGAGGCTAGCCCTGTCGGTTAAACGATTTCTGTTGCGAAAAGTTTGATATTTTACACTTTAAAATCGACTGGGGTCCATTTGACCCCAATGGACAGAGTGAAGCGAGTATGATCGTTGTTTCAATGGCCCTACTACTGTCATCATCGTGTATAAGGTTCCACAAGATATATTTGTTTTTTAAGAATAAAGATATATCACAAACATAATCACCTACTATACTAAAGGACAAAATGCCGTATAACTGTTTATATGAGATGGTTGGAGCCGCAAGCTATTTAAATTTTCTTTAAAACATGCTCAGTCGCAGTATCGAACCACAACAGACCCGCTTTTGCCAGAGTTTTCAATCTCGTTGCTATCGATTTCGGAGTGGGCTGGCACCCACATAACAGTAACTTTATTATGACTCCAAAGAAGATTTATAAAATGTTTGCACTCTCTGATGAGCTTAAACAATCACGGGGTAACCCAAAACATTAAGTTAGAACTATGACCTCCGCTTGAAACGCTGGACAATCAGTATCTAAACATCCTGACTTTTTAAAGTGAGGGTCAGCACAATAGACACCGAGATATACATAAATCTCTCGAAGGAGAGACCGCCTAGAATGAGAAGACGAGAAAACATCAATAATAGCCCTACACGCAATATTTTGCACGCTATTAAGTTTCACATTCGAACACTTTAAGTTGACTGAGACAATCGTCTGACAAAGTCGCTTTTCGAAGTTTATGTTCTAGATAGGTATTCCAATATAATTTAGAATTCAAGAAGTCTCGCAGATGCATAACGCGATCTGATTTAGTGATCACGTTCCAAGAAGAGTGGGAATTAAGGCCATGCTGATTTCTGCGTTTGGTGTCCACAGTTTTGACATCTTGTTGCATTATTAGGTCAAATATGACCTAATAATGCAACAAGCAGTAGGTAGTCATGAGAAAATCTTCGTTATTCAAGGAATTTTCAATTCTCGTAACAAGTGGGAGAACTGGCCTCTTATGAATATATCAAAGTTTCTTTCTAACGATTTCAAAAAGTTCGAGGACGAGGAAGGAGCAAATGGTCTTTAATTAGAAAATAGCTATGCTGTAATCCATCAGCACCACCCGCTTTAATTGGTGCAAAGGAGAACAACCATCAATGCAGAACGTTGTACGTAATTACTGCCTTTATAAAAAGAGACCAATAAAGTGTAGGAGCAAAAGTCCTAGTTTGTACAGCAACAACAGCAAAATGAACACTAGGAATCAGTTCACCAGCCTCCTTGTCCAAAGAGATTAACTTTATGGTTAAGTTATCCAAATCGGCATGCAAATTTTTTCTTCTACAGCCACATTCTTCAGTTTCCTATAGTAGCTTTCTTTAATCTTTCAAGGTTAGAGTACCAGAAAGACTCGTTCTGAGCTTTTTGGTTGGTAGTTAGCGGACAAGCATTTTCGAGACCAGTGGAAATTGCATTCGACAGTGAGTTTGTACCTGAATCAACATCGTTTACCCCGATCGAATTACACCACGACACTGCTAGTGAATCAAACTCGATAGAATATCGTTTGTTATTCTTCAATTTAGTATTTGATGTACAGGTAACACAAACTGTTCGCAATCACTACGCGACGAGAGGATTGACAAAGTTGATTCACAGCCAATGTTTCAAAGTTCCAAATAAGAGTGGACTAGAGATTATTTGATAAAATAATGCATGCTGTTGGTTTCGAGTTCTTGTAAAAGAACTTATAATTACAAGTTTTCAGACCAGAAACTACACCATGCCAAACGCACGAGTCCTGAATTAAAACGATATCTGTTTGCGATGCAGAAAGCAACTTTCTAAGCTCAAAAGAAGCAGAATTACTGCACTGGAAGTTAATCTGTTATATATTAAGAATATACCATCCGCCTTCAAGAGGGCGAACAGTGACAATGTTTGAACCAGAGAGTTTAAACAAAATCCATTCCAATACATATTGAGGCGAATTTCTGGAATCAGTAAATGTCTCAAAAGGTTTACGGTCTAACCTAGAAATAGGTAGGCGTGTTCAATCGGGTTCAAAGATTTACATTCGTAAATACAACATTGAGATCTTCATGTGAACCAGCGACCCAGGGGTCTTTACATTAAAAATTGTAAATTTACTTCTCAATCGATTTGGCAAAAAACCGCACCTCCTTAATCACATAGATCTCTCGCAACCAAAAAATAAAATGTTTGGTGGATCCATACCACAACGTACAGTCATATTGAAATTAATACCTATAACTAAAACTGGGCAAAGCGTAATCTGTATATCGACAACTCGATTTTCGGCATTTTTGTGTAATCTTTTCATCTTATCAAATTCAAATGAAATCGATAATCAAATTGTACCTATTAGTCTGCTTTATCGACAGTTAACTTTGGTCTGTGAGACCAAGTTATTGAAATCCTGATAAAATTATGCAAAATAGCCCTGGTCCGAAACCACTTTTCTTGACGTTTTGAAGGTCCGTTTTCATGTCTGAATGTCTTGATGTCTTTATCGATGATGATATCTCAAGGCTTATATGATTCGACTTTTATCGCCAATCGTCGTTTATTTCTATTTCGTAGAATTGAAAAGGTTTTGGGATGTTTACCTCAAGAAAGGCGACCTAATATCACGATATTGCTTTACACCTGTCCCATATACTCTGTAGTATTTCGTTTGAAAAGTTCTTGATCGGGCAACCATTTCAATGTAAATTTAATTTATAAATCCACCGTTTTGGCACTGCTATACTGCTATCTAATTTTTTTGTTTATTATAGAATATACCATACCATATATAAGCACGTGTCTGCCATTCGAGATCCAATATTTGTTTCTAACATGTGACAGAGATAACTGAGTCCCCTCATGCAATGAGTTAACATGAGCATCTTTGATTAGTAGCTTTGTGAAATGTAAATCTATGTTTTGGAGGCAGTATCTTTGGATGTCGGGTATCATAGTTCAGGTTACAATTAGTTATTCTTCCTCCTATACTCTTAGTATTTTATGTTCATCAATAAATGGGTTAATCGAGAGGAGTTTGCTTTTTCTTGATACTGAGCCTTCTTTGTTAATCTGCATGATTTCATTCTGGAACTCCGCATGTTGAATTATTCTGATCAGCTCGTAGTAAGATTCATTAAGTTCTTCAGCAGAAAGTAAAGTTGGCGATCCACTAACCTATTTTTTGAAACATTTATTTATAAACGTCGATAGAGCCCAACATCGCGAATTATTTTGTTCATGTTTGAAAATCGTTTCTGTACAAACGGATTGACTGTTGTTGATGTTGCAAGTATAACCAATTGTTACGTTTTCAAAGTAGCTCCATCTTGACCAGTAGTTTGTTGTGGCCCCCGTTCGGTTGAAAATTGTACCCTATCTGTACCCGTCCACCATAAATTGTTGTTCTTTAGTTCCTTCGGACTAGTTCCTCGTGATGCGCAGTCTACTGGATTGTCGGTTGATCCAACATGATGCCATTGTGATGGACTTGAGTATGTTTGAATTTCCGATATTCGGTTGGCCACGAAAGTTTTATATTTATGAGGACGCCCTCGAATCCAACATAAGGTGATCATTGAGTCGATCCAAAAGAACGAAGTTGTTTCCGGAATTTGCATTGCTTCTTTAAATTGGTACATTAGTTTAGTGAGCAGCAACGCTCCACTAAGCTCAAGACGAAGTAATGAAAGCAAGTTTTTAATCGGTGCAACCTTTGCTTTTGATGCGAGAAACCTCACAATAGTAATGCCTTCATGAATTTGTAGATTTGAAGTAAACGGCAACAGCATAGGCCTTTTCTGAGGTGTCGCAGAAACCATGAAGTTCTGTTATATTGTTATCCTCAAAATGGATCCAACGTGGAATAGATATTTCTTCCAGGAGATGTAAAGAATTTTTAAATTCCTGACATTTTGTTGATATGTGTGACGGAAGTTCTTCGTCCCAAGATAGGCCTGCTATAACTGTTATGGGTGCCAGCCAGCCTAATGGATCAAAAAGTTTTGCACTATCCGAAAGTAGGTTTCGGTTGGTAGGCTTGCCAGACGCAGATTGAGTGACAATAAAACCGAATGTATCTGTTGCTGGATTCCAGTGTAGTCCAAGAGTTTTAATTGTGTCATCAAGCTTGAATTCCAATCGATTTTGATTCCTTAGATGCACTGGTATGGATTCCAAGAGGACTGTGCTATTTATTTCCCATTTTCTTAACGTAAATTCACCGCAATTCAGTAAATCAATGATTTGTTTTTGGCTGAGTAAGGCTTCTTCCAGTGTGTTTGCCCAGAAATTACGTAATCCACGTAGAAATCATTTAAAGCTACGTTGGACGCTATAGGATAATTTTATTGTTCATCAATGGCCAGCTGTTGTAGTGACTTCACCGCTAAATAAGTTGCTATTGCTGTTTCATATGTGACGGTGGTCAACTTAAACTCCTTAATTTCTTGTTGCGGAGACTCTCTCCATAAAATACGTTGATAGTTCTGATCATCTTCATCAACGGCGATTTGTCTATTTTTTCGATATGAGCCATATGGACGTATTTATGCTTCCGCCACCTTAACAGTATGGATAATAAATCCTGTTGAAGAGTAGGGCCCGTCAACATTACGTCGTTTAACGATGTTCCAGTTGTGGTTTTGGCAGAGCCATCGAAAACTACCCTCAATTTTGTAGTTGTGCTCGAATCCTTTAGAACTGCATGATGTGGCAGGTAATAGTAACTAGTTTCAGTAACTGTTTTAGCAACTTTCTTGTGTCCCAAAGCGATATATTCATCCATGAACTTCTTATATTGAGTGCTAAGATTTGGAATTTTGGCAAGTCGTTTTTCTACTTGTATCAAACGTGCCATGGCAACCCTTTTTGAGCATCCCAGTGGGTTGGCAGAATATAACTCAATGTCAAACGGAATCTTGACTACGTAGCGGCCAGATTTGAGATGTTTTTTACTGGTTGCGAATATTTTTTCACACTCTAGTTCTTCTTTGGTGAATGCTCGTTTACGTGGCACTTTCTTTTTTTTCCAGAAGCTTCTCAATTGTTTATCTATATCAACTGCTCTTGTTGTCATTGATTGTATCACTGTTGAATTGTGACAATCGACTTGAGGCATGGTCTAGGAATATCCAGCCTAGTTTGGTTTGTTGGGCTATCGGTTCGTCGGATGAGACCTTTGCAATATTACTCATTAGAATTTCTCCATAATAGTCCGCACCCAATAATAAGTCGAATGGGCCAGGACTGTAAAATGTTTGGATCAGCCCACATCAGATTTTTGGTGTGTTTCCAATTCCATGGGTATAGAGACTGCTCTGGCATATCCCGTGTTATGTTTTTGAATACTAATGCTTTTATGGCTAAGCTAAATTTGGGTGGAAATCTTGACTTCAAGGTAAATTCAACTTTTGATTTCGCCACTCCTGCTTCGGTTTTTGCCATGCCTGTGACTTCTGCATACGCTGCCGTTTTTGGTAATTTTAATCTGTGGCAGGCTTCTTTTGTAATGAAGGTTGCTTGAGACCCAGGTACCTAGTAAGATGCATTTGCGATTCCATGCATATGTTACTTGTACGTTTATACTAGCTGGTTTATATTTTCTGATGCAGATCGCGTACTATTATTACTATGCAGCAGGCTGTGATGTGAACCTTTGCATAACTCACAACTTTTATTGCATGGGAGTTTGTGTTCTGGAATCAAGCATCGTCGGCATACTGCTTTATAACATACTGCCTTATTTCTTTCGATTTGTGGTAAATTTTGGAACTTTTTACATCCTGGTAGATTGTGCTCTCCCCAGCAAAGGCTATATTTATCGGGTTTTCTGGCTACAGTAACATTTACAGTCTAAATAGATGAGCTTGTTTGTTGGTTTACTTCCTTTTTTTATATGTTTTATCGCGGGATAGTGCTCCCAGAGATTGAAACCTTACTTGTAGAAAGGTTAGAAAATCGTTCATGGTTTGAATTTCCTTCGGGTTCTTCAAAGACGTCTCGTATAAGCGATGTGTTTTCCTGTCCAATTTTCTTATTCGGATGTTCAACAAGGTAGCATCCCAAGAATCTGTATTGATTCCTTGGTTCTTGATGGCCTTGCAAACATTCCAGTGCATTATCATGTAATAGTTTTAGACCATGAGCGGATTCTGATGATAAATTTGGTAGTTCTAAAACTGTGTTGATGTAAGTATAGATTCCAAGCTGTAGAATAGTTTTCTTGCGATATATTTAGGTGGTTAATGAGCTTGGCAACGTTTTCTATTTGGTCTTAAAGATAGATGATTGTAAATTCAAAACCTTGCTGTAGGTTCTCATTTGTTTCTTAGCTAAAGTACTCGTTGTCAAGCTCTCCATCAATCGCATTTCCAATAATCTCTTCATGATTGTTGGTAAGAGAGCTCCATAAATCGGTTAGTAGTTTAATCTTCAACTCGCAATACGTTCTTGAGTGCTGTACCGCATCCTTGATTTGATGTATGGTGTTACTATTTCTTTAAAATAGTTTAGCCTTGGCGTGTTGTATTTTATAGCGCCTCTGCTGTGATCGTCTACTTGAACCACCTTAGACTCAGATTCGCCTTGTTGTTCCTCATCTGTTAGTATATATGATGGAGCATCTGCCACGTGTTTGTCCCAATCCAGATCCCGATCATCTCCTGCTGTATTTTTCCTGGCTTCTAATAGTATTTTTTTTTGTTTCTTCGAACGCTTGTTTGACTTGATCGAAGAAATGTTGTTTATGGTTGGTTCACGTATGCGATCAAAAAATGATTCGCGAACCAAGCCAATCAAATCGTTGGAAACATATACAAATTTCCCCGCCTGAGATGAAATAATTTTATCTTTGGGAAAATTTTGATCGCAAGCAACCAACATAGAAAAAACAAAAAACAAATTATGAGCAATAATGACGCTCATTGTATCCCTTTTTCTATCAAAAAAAAAAAAAATTGGACTCAAATTAAGTCCAAACCACACAAATGTGTAAGTGAAAAAACATAGTATGTAATGGCGTTTTTGATAAAATATTTCGCTTGATTTGAAGTACAACCCACACAATTGTGTGTATAGTTATAGTGTTTGTTTCGGACGAAAATACGTTTGAAAGAAATGCACAAATGTGTAAGTTGGTTCAAAACACATACAAAAATAAATTTTTGACATGATTCGTTTGCATTACACACACAATTGTGTGGGCAGGTGGAGAAGGGAAACATTATTTTGCTGTTTTCTGACATTTCTCATTTTGTTTTTTCTATGCGTACATCTGCATACTCAAATTGTGGTTGTTTCTTGTGTTTATCGTAGTGAAATTGTGAATTTATAACAATACAGTAGTTATTTTAGATATATAAATGTCGAATTCTTTGGAAGAAAAATGATCAAAAAAATTTGATTATAATCAAAACATTTTGATTACCTTGTAAAATAGCCTAATCTTTAGAGCAATAGCTTTTGTCACTAACTTCATGAGGTGTCAGGTGTCTAATGTGCACACATTATATTTAATAAGTAGAAAAAGAAATATAAAAATGCTTAGAATAAGCAAAATTACTAAAGTTGAAAATACCATGTCATTTACGTTGTTGAGTATCAACATATATCCTTGAAAAGGTTTTGACGAATGACATAAATTTTTCGTTTCTGTGTCACCATATTATTCAAAGCTACCGTTGTAGCACTGCAAGCAGTTATAGTTTTTCTCATTCCCAAATAATCATGTAAAGCAACAGTTGTGTTATTAGCGTTCTAGTCGATAAATCCATCGTTTTGGCACTAGAAGGTAATTATTGATTTGTTATAGAATATTTTAGTGTGACATGTCAACTAAAAAGTCTTGAATAATGTAACAAAATAAAATAAAGCACGTTAGTATCCAAAACTACCGTTGTGGCGCTAAAAGCAGTTACATTTAGCATCTTCAAATAAATTCATGTGACATATTAATCGTTCGTGGTGGAAAGGCCTTGGCCAAAAGCAAAAATTGTATTACCAGCACTTTAGTTTCGCAAATTCACCGCTTTGGCGCTGATGACATATATTAATTCTTTTGTGTAGAATAAAATATATCAACGGTAATCGTATATTGAGAGCAAGTTTTCCTGATATTTTGTGAACAATTTATACTATTAAAGTTAACTGATAGTTGCCAGCAGAAATTAAAAGGGTCGATAATGCAGCTAGTGCCTTTGCTATCTCAACCGAAAATATAATATGAACTGTCAGATAGTAATTTACTTCAACCGACATACTGTTAAAGTTAGCCGAAAGTCTCCAGGCGAAAGATAATGCAGATAGTGTCTTGAATACAGCAAAAATCAGCCATGAACTCGAATTTAGGATCAGGTTATATCATTCAGGTGAAGAAGAAATTATTTCAGTTTAACGGAATTTAAAAATCGATCGGAGCGAGAGTATAAAGAGATTTTAGCTTTCGGCTGAAATAGTCAAGACACTATCTGCATTATATTTCGGCTAGCAACTTTCGGCTAACTTTTACAAGGTCTAGCCGACATTTTTCAGCCGAAAGTATTTTTTATGAAATTTTTTTCGAGTGTGAGCATCATTAAGACATTTGAAGCTATTTCCAACCATGACACTTTAAACAGTAAATTTTTAGAAATTTTCAAATTTTGTGTGTATGATATATATTTATGTATATACAAGTTTCCCAATAGGAAAATTAATTTGTTTGAACAATTAAGAATGCTGTTAAAAATATACAATAGTTCAGTAATTTATTTTTAAAGGTTAGTTAATTTTTTTTTGTTGAAGAAAAAAAAATATTTTTCTGTATAAAAAAATAGTTTTGGCTGAAAAATATTGGATTAGAAAATATCAGCTGAGATATCTCGATTATTATCGGCTGTGATAGCAAAGACACTATCTGCATTATCGTTTTTTTTTACTTTCAGCTGGAAACTATCAGCTAAATTTAACAGGGTGAATAATTTTCTTACTGGAAATTTGTGTTGTTTCCCAATTTTTACTAACATTTTTGGAATGCGTCAATTTGCAGGCCGAAGTTCTGATTACCTCGAGAGAGCCACTTAGATCTTTATTTTTGCATTGTTAGTAGTTCATTCTAAATATTTCTTATCGGTTACAACAAAATCTACATTACCGACATTTTTTCTGCATTTTAAAACAGAACTGTTTTACCTGCATTTTCGGCTTACTATTTATAATCATGATTTAAATTTGCATTATTAATAATTTTCGAATCTACATCACCGATCTTTTTCGGCTAGAAATTTTCGACCAACAGCTACACGTTCAATTAAAAACATTACCAAAACAAGAATAACATGGGAAATTCATTTCATCATAATTTCACGACATGAAAATTCCAATTAAGTTTTTTTTAAGAGAAATAATTTATTTATTTTCCCCGAAAGAAAATATCTAAACGGGAGACCTTGAAACCTAAAAAGAAAAACCTTTTCACATAATTTTAATTTACATTAAGTTATTTGTCTATTTGTATTTTTAGTTTTTCATCATTTTCCTGTCTGAGTGCGCGCGATTAAATTCTACAAGCAAATAAACAAAAAGAATTTTCTTCTCATCTGACCTGATCTAGAAAATTTTCAATTTTTTCTTTTTTTTGTAATGAAAAGTTATTTACTTTCGCGAACACGGTAACGCAGCGACGGGTACGATGAAGACGACGACGCGACGTTTACTTTTACTATATAGTAAATATATAGAGTGAGACGTAAAAATTATTTTTGAATTTGGAAAATTTCTTTTCAAAAATATGTTTTCTATTTATGTTACGAGTAGGATGATGAAAAACCTTTTTTATAAAAATATTTTTGTAAATACATATTTTTAAAGGCCCTTCGGCGCGCAAGATGTGTAAAATTCTTTTGCCGTGATGCCCCGTATTTGCGTTGTGAAATATGCAAATTTTTTTTAGTTTTAAACAACGTAATGTGTGCGGGCCCATTAAAAATAACGAATTTTCTATTTATATTTAGATTTTAGATTTAGACAGAAAACTACTTTCGATTTAATATTTCAATATGTGTACTGGGTACGTATATAAATATATGAACATACGAGTCATTCTCGTGGGAAGAAGAAAGACTTGGTGCGATATCGCGCGGCCGATCAAAACAATTTCTGTTACACTCACATGAAAAGTGACAGTATACCATGTTATGAAGTCGGTCAAAGTTTAGGCGCCGCCAACACAAGTATAATATGTGAAGCAATATCTCTACACACAGTATATAGTTTTCACTTTAGAACGAAATACCTAAACAAAAAACTAGAAATTTAGTTTACGAAACCGGATAGTTGGCAATTGAAGTACATTATAAAATAGAAAAACTATAATCGTAATTGCAAGGTAATATGTAAAGTATGTATATAACACAAAATACTTGAAAGGAATTTTAATTCTGATTTTTTTTTCTAATTCCAATTAAATAACCGCTCCCTATTGTGTTGGCATGAAAAACTGGGAATAGTTTATATTTGAATAGAGCTATGTGCGAGCGTCAAACCTATTTGTTTGTGAGTTAAAATGTTCTAAGATAATGTTGAATAGATTATGCGGCAAAAGGAAGGTGAGGAAATGGGATCATCAATTTCTGGGGCCTGATTCTCGAAATCGGCGGAAATCTCTCAAATCGGTATATAATTTGCTTTAGAATTCTCTTCATGCTTAACTATTATTTTTCTAATAACTCCATATCATGCAGTGAATCCATAAAAATGCAGTGAAAAATATGTAGAGTTAAATAAAGACATCTATATTTTAATTCGAAAAATACTAATTTTACTAACTTTGGATCCATCAATTAACCTCAATAAAACTACACATGATGTTTTCATATCAGGAGGGCACGTGGATTTAAAACTGCCAAAGATAGAAGTGGTTTTCGGGAGACTACACAGAATGGCAGTCGTTTTATGATTTGTTCAGTAAAACTATATCCACGACAATCAAAAATTAACACCCTAGCGAAAACTGCAGTATCCTAAGGGCACACTAAATGGCGAGGCATTAGAACTGTTAAACACTTTAGAAGTTCAGTTGATAATTATAAAGAAGCACGGAAAAAATTAGAAGGAGGATAAAGAGTTTGCATCGAGAAGGACCAAGAGTTTGCATCGCAATATGTCAAATTCATAGCCGAATATGTGCAATTAGGACATATGAAACCAACCTCCGATGATGCAATCAATTCTAATAGGTCTGTTCTAAGAACCATCGGCACAGCATTAAATTACTGCCCTATCGTCAGGCCACAGACTACGACTCAGATTATACAAGGTTGCATTCAGAGCCGGCAATATATCGGCAGGTACGCATAGCAACAGATGACATAAAATATCAGCGCATTAATTATATGGCGAGATGGGTCGAACAAATCATTTACCACATACGAATTACACGTATGTATTATATTTAAGCACAATAAATAATTCTTTATTATGTATTTTATTTCTTTATTTTCTTAATTCTTAATTCTAATCTTAAGTTTCCGAATTTTAGTCGATTTCCTAATACTATTATTATTATTAATTTCTAAATTTTCATTGTAGGTAACTGTAACTGAACTTTCATTCGCTACATTTGTACCTTCATTACGTACGACTGTAGTTCCTTCATCCATAACCGAACCACTGCCACCCACGAGCGGAATGCTACCATCAACTGAAGCCTCGCCATTCATAGCGCTACTATCCTCCCTTTGGGAATTGTGTAACGACACGCCCTTTCCAACATCGCGAATTTGGTAAATATGACGCTTCCACTCGCGACCGTTGTCCAACCTTATCATATAATGCGATTTGCTAAATTTTTCAAGTACATTTCCAAAACGCCACTTTACCTCCCTATCCAAATATTTTCGTACCGCGACTCTATCGTTTAAAATAAAATTTCTGACTTTTTTATTTGTACCGTCTTTCATCAACAACGGAATCATTAAATCCATTCGGGATTTGATTTGTCGATTGAAAATTCTCATGGAGGGCGAAACACCAGTAGCTGGATGAATCGTTTTCCGATATGTCAAAAGAATGTTGCAAAGTTCCTTATTTAAATTTGATCTATCACCTTTCAATGATTTTAATTTGTTTTTAATTGTTTGAACATAACGCTCAGCTTGACCATTCGTAGATGGATGATGATATGCTGCTCCCATCTGGTGAATGATACAAATTAATTTTAAAAAAATGTCAAATTCACGTGACGTAAATTGTGTTCCTCGACCCGAAACCAAAACAGTAGGAATCCCGAGAGTACTAAAAATTTCCCTTAAATTGGAAATTGTAGTTTCGTTTGTGATATTGCTCTGTATTCTAACTTCAGGCTATTTTGAAAACGCATCTACCACAATTAAAAAGTAAATACTTAGATTCGGACCTGCAAAGTCTATGTGTATGCGTTGAAATGTTGATTGATCAATTGGCAATCTGTACAATTCTGTCTATGCCTGCCCACCTATGCAACAGTAACCTCTGGCATATGACTTCTATCGTGTGATGCCGAAATGAGTTGAATGAAATTCGTTCAACACCTTTCCTCGTAATGTTTGTAGTATAGACACTCGAATTCCTCGTAAAATGCAATTTTGTTGTAACGCAAATTCATTTTGGTCAATACCAAAATGATCTTTACCATTGATACTTCGTCCGTTTTTCAACCCATTTATTAAATTTGCAACCAAACTATCTTTTAATGTTTCTTCCGCTAACCCTTTTACTGTCAAAGGTAAGGTCTCAATAAGATTGCATTCTACCACATCAATATCTTCAATTTTTGAATAACTCTCCTTCGAGGTTAAACGAGACATAGCATCAGGGACAAAAAAATTTACAACAGCCAAAAAGTGTAAATCTACACTTAAAAAAACGTGTAGAAATAGATTGTTAAAAAACAAGTTCACAATGGCAACATAAACAAGTTTTCTAGAAGCCAACATATTTATGTGGTGCTGCCTGCACTCATACATATTTTTATACATATTTTATAATTTTGCTGTGGTAGAAAGTTTAGTGGCGCTTCAATCGTCAAGATGAGATCGTTGAGATGTTTAAGTTAATCGAAGTATGTTATCGTGTAGTACTGAACCAACTTAATGTGGCGACCCGTCGAAGCATACAATTTCTATGCTGGAATCATAAAAAATAAAAGAAAAATGGACCATTGCAAGGCCATTGACAAAACATCGTAGAAAAAATGTCTAAGTAAATTGAAGTGTGCTCTCGTGTAGTACTATCCCTATCGCATCTTCTGTAGAAGCCACCATAATTATGGAAGCATACATTTTTTATGATGGTATCATAAACAATCAAAAAATTCGACGGAAAAAATCGATTTTCGGATCAGATGGCCGTAGAGCTATATGACGTCAAAAAGGTAGTGCACTAAATAGAAAGAATATCATCGCTACCGTCAAACACGGTGGAGGAAACGTTATGGTATGGGGTATAATGGATACCTTGGGCCCAGAATATATCACAAACGACAGTTAGAAACCTTTTTTTTTTGACAATACTCCTAAAATAGTTTCCACGTTCGCTAATAGATGACTCTAAATTTGAAAAAAAAATAATCATTTTGTTAACAGTTTTTAGTAGTGTAAAAATAGATTCTATCTCTTCGAGAAATCTATGTAAAATAAATCTCTGTGGCCAATAATTTCTCTCAGTGTAGGTCATTCCACGGAGGCCACAACAATAAAGTTTCTTTAAGAGAATCGCAGAATCGCATGGTCTACACTATCAAAAGCTTTGGTCATATCGACAAACAGACCAGATGACTTAAGCCCTACATCAATGCTCGCACATATTTGTTCCAAAACTGTTAAACTAGCTTATTCCGTGTTCTTATTTTTCCTGAGACAGAAAATTAATTTTATTCAGAAAATGTACCATCCTAGAAATCGTACTTATTAGAGTACTAGTACTTTAAAAGAGGGCATAATTTTATTTAATACCACCCCGAAATCAAAATAATACTTCCACATATCCTTTCTAAATGTTAACTGTATTAATTTTATACGTTTAGTGTATAATATTTTCTATCGTTAACTGTTTAAAAAAAGTATCCAATGTATACAATAAATGTATACAATTAATACAAGCACCATTTAAAAATGATATTTTCAAATATTGCTTTTATATCTAGATGGTATTAAATATTATTTATTTCTCTCTAGATTCTTGAAATTTATTTAGTTGAGAGTTTAGTTGTGGTGAATTTCCTTTCGATAAAGAAGTGTGCTCAAATCGTTTGATTAATAAATATATGTGTTGAAAAATGATTGGCTTTTTTGTAACAGTTGGAAACAATAAAAAAATTGTGGAAATTATAAAATATACGCCAACCGCAAGTTTTGAGTATAATGATTACGTATATTCTGGTAAGTTATATTTTTTAGTAATTAATGTGGTGTAGTTTTTCATTAAAGTAAAATGTGGTGTAATGGAATTTGGTTGCATGTGACTCCATCTTGAAAACTTTGTGTCAACGCAGTGGATTCATTACTAGTGTATTTATATAAATTTAACATCATATTGCAGCACTTCTCTCACAGTGATATCAAATTAGAAGATTTTGCTTGTTTTCTCAACGTGCATGGTGCGCGTATTGAAGAAAACATATTTGTAAGGTATATGGAACAATTTGCTCATATGCGTTATGCCTGTTTAATACTGAAGGTACAAACAAAACTGTTTTTAAACATGGATCTCGATGTGAATGACCCAGCTGATTCTTCAACGAAACGTCTGAGTTGAATAATATGTTAAAACTGGCCGATGAAATACCGTACATATATGAAGGAGGAGTCGGAAGACGTGATCTCGCAAGCGGTTTAACCCCTATAACTTCGGAAGTAAAATATTTTTTTCATTTTTCTACTTTCTGCAAATTAATTACAATTTTTTTTTAAATATTATATAGTCCCTTAAAGCATACTTTGCGTAAAAGGCGGGCGGCTTAAAAATTTATCTCATTTTGAAAATACAGATTGTCTAAAAGGCACACATCGCCGAAAAGTTGTGTCTTATTCGGCAGCTTTTTTGCAAGAAAGTTTTGGATTTACGCCATCAAAAGAGGAAAAATTGAAAAAAAAAGAATACAGAAAATTGGCAATTAAAAAAGAGAATTTTTCGATATACGATACATTCCGGTATTTTTTTTTGTATGCCCAGAATTGATAAGTAATAACGGTACGTTATAAATTCGTAAAAGTTTAAATAACTATTTTTTCGAATTTAAATTGCATATGATTTTACGTTGAGATTTGGTGAAACCCCATTTTTAGAAAAAACGTGGGAATTGTACCGGAATCACATTTTTACAATTGTAAAAAATTCAGGCAAACGAGTATTATATACAGAAGTTGCCAGAAATATTGGTAATTCTAAACTAAAGTACTAGCTCAAATATCATTTAACAAAGTTTATTTATTTTATTTTAGATTGGGATACCGAAACTCTCTCATTTTTTAACTTACTAAGACTTCTTCCTCCATCTCCAGCTGGACGAGTCAAATTTAGTCGGAAAACGGACGAGCAGGCTGTTAACAACATAGTTGTTTACAAAGAGGTAAGCTAACAATTAATAATAATAATATTTAATTATTTTACACCACACAAATGTTAAAGTTTGAAAATTTGTACATGTAACGCCAACAATAGTTATTACAATTCTTATTTACAAACCTGTTTGATATTGCAGTTTTTCATAACAATTGCACAAATTAATTTAATCGATGTTCAGTTTTGAAAATTCTGCTTCCATCTAAGATCTGCATTTTTAAACACCAGGCTCACTATTTTGCAAGGCAATCTCAATGTTTATCAAAATGAACTGACATTCATTTTTTCAAATCATTATAAATTGGACTGTTTCTTGTTTATGGCCATCATTCATGCATGCGACAAAACCTGATTTCAATATGTTTTTTAATTAGCCTTTTAATTATTTTTATTATATATTTTTCAGTGTGGATTATCAAACGAAGAATACCTTAGCAATACTAGTGGGAAGACTCCTTACAAAACGTAATATCCAGTCAATTTAGGGTCATTGTCTACGATAGAGTCTTCGCTTATCTTCCCTATATATGTAATAATGATTCTTGTATAAGTACTTTTAAAGAACTGTGTGATGAGCTATCGCAACTCATTACCTCTAATACCAAATCATTAAAGACCTTGGTGTGCTCCAACAATCTATAGGAAATTCCAACGCGACTTGGACGGTTCTAAAAAAACTGATATTTAACAAAGATGATAAGTTCTCTGGGAATCCAATTATTGCACTGACTAACGATTTATCTAAAGTTAAACATGACTCATACGACATTTCTAATATTTTTAACGAATACTTTATAAACATTGGAAACGTTATTGGCGGAGCAACCAACCACACTACAATACCCCATTTTTCCAGTTACTTAAAATATGAAGGGCTCCTGGAACTAAATTTCTCAGTTACTGATTATTTGGAAGTTACTACAATAATAAATGATCTTAATCGAACTGTTGCATCAGGATAAGATTCAATTTCAGCGAAATTTATAGGAAAATGTAAGACTTTTCTCATCCCCTTAACCGTTAAATTAATCAATGAATCCATACATATTGGCCACTTTTCGGATTGTCTCAAGACTTCAATAGTTCAAACTGTTTTTAAAGCGGGAAATAAAATGTTTCCACCTAACTATCGGCCAATCTCAATCCTGAATGTTTTCTCAAAAATATTTGAGAAAATAAATGTAGCTAGATTAAATGAATATTTTAAGTGCAATAAAATTATACATGTTAACCAATTTGGATTTGTAATTTGGATTAGAAGCATCTAGCACACAGTCTGCAGCAGTGTCTGTTCTCAATGAAATCTATTTAGGATTAGAGCGCAAGGAATATGTGTCAATGCTCTCTATTGACCTTAAAAAAGCTTTCGACACTGTGCCATATAAAATTCTACTTTCAAAAATTGCAAAGTTAAATCCCTCCGTAGCCACCCTCACCATTTTAACAGCATATTTCACTAGCCGTGTCCAATACACGGTTGTAAATGACATAAAGAGCGAGCCATTGACTATGGTATCTGGGGTGCCGCAGGGTTCTATTCTTGGTCCAATTCTCTTTAACTTCTTCGTTAATGACATGTTCAATATAGACTTGTTTGGAAAACTTTTTATGTACGCTGATGATTCTGTTCTAGTGTATAAATCTACAGACGCTCTGAACCTTCTTGATCAAATGGTACAAGATATTATTAAAGTAGAATAGTGGCTGACTGCTTATAAAATGCGCATGAACATGTTAAAGACAAACTACATAATTTTCCAAAACAAAAAACTTCCTGCGCATTTTCCCCGCTATTTGGAAGTAAATAATAATAAAATACTGCAAGGTGCAGGTACTACTTACTTGGGGCTTATCATTGACCAAAACCTGAAATGGAAGGAACAGGCACTGAAAGTTAAAAAATCAATCTGGCCTTACGCATTTGCGTTGAAGAGAATAACAAGTCTCATTGATGAAAGAACAGCTTGGTTATTCTATGACGCTTATATCAACTCTAGATTGAGTTATATGAGCTCGCTGTGGACTACTGCACCGAAGAATTCCATCAAAAGTATCTGGGTTCTGCAAAACAGGATCATAAAAACTATCAAGTGCCTGCCTGTACTAACGTTGACTAAATCTCTGTACTCTCCCAAAACACTTCCTTTAGAGATTGTAGGGAAATTTCAATTAAAGATATTTATTAAGAAAGCTCAGATGGCTCTGCTGAAATGTAATCTGACTCCTATAACAAGCCGCTCCCAAAGTAATCCATTTTATATGGGCCCTGCTCTATTTAATGAGCTTCCTCAGGCTATTAGAATAGAGTCTAATATTATAAAATATAAACGGCTCTTGAAGGAGCACTTAATCAGAAAATAGTTGAATGTATAATAGAGAGATCTAGTAGGCTCAAATTTAATATTCAATTAGCAGCAACCACTGACAAATAATGAACTACAAAAATATCGGATTAATCAACGGAACAGATGTGACAAGATCTTATAATAAGTTTTCAGTGAATGTTAATGTTAAATTCTACTTAGTTCTAATTATGATAATGTTTAGTTTTTCTATTTTCTTTTAAATATGAAATTGTACATTGTGTGTATGTTTTAAGTATTGCTACAGATTGCCTGCCACAGTCTATTAGACTATTTAGGCAATTGTGATAAATAAATAAATAAAAAAAAAAAAAAAGATTTAGACCAATATATGGTAATTATTGACGGAAATCTTTACCACTATCAAATAATTTCAAATTTTTTGATGCACTGGACTTAGTATTTAAATTACACTTTCTGTTTGATATTAAATATGACAATAATCTACAAAATTAAAATAACAGTTATTTAGCTCTTTTATTGTTTTAATTTATTAGTACTTAAGCTTTCGGAACCATTTCGGTTCCATTCTCAAAAGTATGTAAATCAATTTAACAAAAAAAATATTTTCTATACAAAATAAAATCGAAATCAAGGCTAACTAAAACGTAGCTATTTTCCTGTAGATATCGCTCGCTACTAGAAAAAATATATTCTTTATTTTAGCAAAGCAACAAAAATTGATATCTACAGGAAAACACTTTACAAAATAAAATTTGACTAAAAACATAAATTGAAAACAATTTTATCCATCTTAAGTAAAATATGAATTGTGTAAAAGCAAAAAATCAAATTATAAAAATTGATTATATGAATTGCCAATGTATGCAAAATCGTTAATTTTGTTTAGAGAATTTGAACTAGATTTTATATGTAACATTTCCAAAATAGATCGTTTCCTGTAATTTGATTGTTTTTCCAAAATTTCTACATCTTCAAAAATAATTTTATGGTTGGTATCTCTAATATGTTCCGAAAGTGCACTTATTTGATTTGAATTTGAATTTCCCGAAGCACCACGTAAATGTTGAAAGAACCGCTCCCGCAAAAACTGTTTAGTTTGTCCGGTATAAATTAGGTTACAATCGTTACATTTAATCCTATAGACCAGATTAGATTCTTTCTTTAATGGTATCGGATCTTTTAATTTTGAAAACAAAATATCATTTAAACTCATAGCTGAACGACCAATAATTTTGAAATTATAATTTTTAAATAAATGTTTTAATTTTTCGAAAAGATTCTTTATGTAAGGTAAAGATAAATAATTTGTACTTTCAATTTCAGGATTTAATGTACAATTTTGATAACTTCTTTGTTTCCAAATCACTTTATAAATTATTTTTTTAGGATACTGATTATTTACCAAAGTGTTTTCCAAAAGTTTGAAATTGTTGTAATGAAATTTAGTATCGGACAATTTTAGAATTTTTTGAGTTAAAATTTTTATTGTATTAATTTTGTAAGAAATAGGAAGCCAAGAAATAAAATTTAGATAACGACCAGACCAGGTATTTTTATGGTACCAGTCAAAAGAAATTTTACCATCCGGTTCATGAATTAAAAGTAGATCTAAAAATGAAATTTTGTGGTCAATTTCTTTTTCAACAGTAAATTTTATTCTATTATCCAAAGAGTTAAATACATCCAGAAAAATTTCAATTTTGTCTTCAGGGATTGCCGTTATAATATCATCTACATAACGAAAATAAAATAAAGGTTGAAAATCCAAAGAGTTTAATCCCATTTTTTCCAAAAATTCCATCATTAAATTTGCGATTATGGGACTAATAGGAGAACCCATTGGAGAACCAAAAGTTTGTTTGTAAATTTTATTGCCAAAAGAAAAATCAGAATTATTCAAAACTATTTGCAATGCCGCCATAAATTGAACTTTAGTCAATTTAGTTTTTGAATTTTGTTTAATACTCCTCCAGTTATCTTTAATAATGTTAGTCACACGTCTATTATCAACATTAGTGAACAAAGACGTAACATCCAAAGAAACTAATAGGTTTCTTTGGATGTTCTTGGCTTCCTATTTCTTACAAAATTAATACAATAAAAATTTTAACTCAAAAAATTCTAAAATTGTCCGATACTAAATTTCATTACAACAATTTCAAACTTTTGGAAAACACTTTGGTAAATAATCAGTATCCTAAAAAAATAATTTATAAAGTGATTTGGAAACAAAGAAGTTATCAAAATTGTACATTAAATCCTGAAATTGAAAGTACAAATTATTTATCTTTACCTTACATAAAGAATCTTTTCGAAAAATTAAAACATTTATTTAAAAATTATAATTTCAAAATTATTGGTCGTTCAGCTATGAGTTTAAATGATATTTTGTTTTCAAAATTAAAAGATCCGATACCATTAAAGAAAGAATCTAATCTGGTCTATAGGATTAAATGTAACGATTGTAACCTAATTTATACCGGACAAACTAAACAGTTTTTGCGGGAGCGGTTCTTTCAACATTTACGTGGTGCTTCGGGAAATTCAAATTCAAATCAAATAAGTGCACTTTCGGAACATATTAGAGATACCAACCAGAAAATTATTTTTGAAGATGTAGAAATTTTGGAAAAACAATCAAATTACAGGAAACGATCTATTTTGGAAATGTTACATATAAAATCTAGTTCAAATTCTCTAAACAAAATTAACGATTTTGCATACATTGGCAATTCATATAATCAATTTTTATAATTTGATTTTTTGCTTTTACACAATTCATATTTTACTTAAGATGGATAAAATTGTTTTCAATTTATGTTTTTAGTCAAATTTTATTTTGTAAAGTGTTTTCCTGTAGATATCAATTTTTGTTGCTTTGCTAAAATAAAGAATATATTTTTTCTAGTAGCGAGCGATATCTACAGGAAAATAGCTACGTTTTAGTTAGCCTTGATTTCGATTTTATTTTGTATAGAAAATATTTTTTTTGTTAAATTGATTTACATACTTTTGAGAATGGAACCGAAATGGTTCCGAAAGCTTAAGTACTAATAAATTAAAACAATAAAAGAGCTAAATAACTGTTATTTTAATTTTGTAAACTTATAAGCTCATAAAACAATTTAAACAATAATCTACGATTGTTCTGGTGTTTTTTGCAAAATTATGTGTACAAAATCCGATTTAATAACCTACCGGTGACCATACAGGATCTCCATGCTAAATTTGTTAGCGCAGGAGAAAATTAATTTGATTGAAATTAATTTGAATTAAAATGTGAATTTTGATTAAAGTTTTAAGATTTTTACGATTGTAAATAAAATATGTGCAGATGTGAGTTTAATGCTGAAATGTGTTTTATTTCAAAGAGAAGTCGTTATTAATGTTCAAATGATTATTTTTCATTATTTTTCTAGTTTCCTATTTCCAGACAATTTTTATCCTGTATAATTTCGAATTTTAGGTGGATAAAGTTAAATGTGTTTAGTTTACATTATTATAATGTTCTATTACTAGACAGTAATAAATAGTCCCTATTAAATTTTGATTTATTTATTGTGGCAATTTTTGACAAGATAATGTTTAATGGATTGATACTAGCAGCATATTAAAATAAATACATCAAGTGTGTTAAATACTTTTATATTCTAATAAGAATTGCTTTAATACCATTCCTGTATTAGTATTTAAGATCTATTTTTAAACACAGAGTATATTAAAACTAATACTAAAACCATTTAATACCTGTGATTTATTTATAACTTAATATATCATCGGTATTCATTTGTTTAACACAAAATGTTATCAAAACTATATCCTTAATAGTATACAACCTATACCTATTTTTTCAACCGTGGCAGTTATACCAATAGAAGTGCAATTTAATTGGATTGCTTTCCAAATTCTATCTCAAATAAAAATTCAAAATTGCATTTATCATCTGTTTGCAATGTACTTGAATTAGTTAGTCATTTCCAAATTCCATCATTATGTGTGAATTATGTATGTTCTGACAGTTGTAATGCCATTACAAAGGAAATCAGGTACCTGAATATTGACCATTTGGGATTCTCTGATACTGAGTTTTAATTCATAGAGAATAGAGTTAACTTGCCTCACGGTAAATGTAAAACCAGTAACAAGCGCATCAAAGAAAAAAAATTAATTTCACAACAAATAGCGCAACTATTTATAAAGTCAAACTATCCGAAATTCAACCAATTCTAAATATTTTAGAGGAGACCATTTATTTGAAAGGGATAATAAATTAATATACACTTGCTGGTGGCATTGAGCATTCATATCTATTATAAAAAGACCAAACGGACAGTGGGAAACACATAACGACTTGACTAATTTTGACCTGACTGCGTAGTAAACCCATCGTTACTGATCTACACAAGAAATTAAAATAATCTGTTATGTTTAGTCTACTACTCAAATTCCAAGCCATATCCGAATATTATTAATTTTGCATCAATCGCTAATCAGCGATTTATCAATAAATTATATCTAAAATAACGCCGACCAAATGGCACAGTGGTTAAAGCTTTGGCGTTTGAATCGAGGGGTACCGGATTCGAATCCGGATAGGTACAGGATGCAAAAGGAAATTTTCATCAACAGATTATCGTCTGTGTTAAAAGGAACACAATTACGGCGTGCAAAGGGCCGACCCATCTTCCATGTCCAGTACTATAGGCTGGCAGAGAGCTATGCAATGCGCAGATTGTAACTTAAAATCAGTCTTATAGCCGTACGTCTTCGATTTGGTGTAACTGCCAATATGAGCCAATGAGAAGTTTGCTCGAAAAAACGTCCTGAGCCAATCTGCACCAGAACGAAATATGCCTCGTTTGATAGGTTAAACCCGTAGAAGTTATTCACATATGGTTTCATTGTGGTGCAATCTCGAATTCACCCAACAATAAAAAAAAATTATAACTTTTTTACTTAAAAGAACGCAAGTCCATTTTGATATTTTTCCGCGCCATTTTGGATACACTGAATTAGATACACTGAAAATCAAAAGGAACCGCTAATAGTTTTACTTAAAAAACATTTCTGAGCAATGTGAGAATTTTCCACAAAAAACATCTCTATACATTCGCACAATTAATTTATTAAATATTATTCTAATTTTAAATTTCATGAAATTTAAATTTTCACTCAAAATTCCTATAAGAAATATTTTAACACTGTGATTTCCAAAACATGCGTATTTTTGTTAATTGGTATAAACTTCACACTCATTAGATTAGTATATGTCATGGAATGCCCTCAAGAAAACGAAACGTTCTGGTAAATTCAGATGTCTGCCCACATCAATGGTAAATTTGCATTTACTTAACGAGCCACCCCAATAACATTTTACAGTTCAGATTTGGTTCAGATTTTTCAATGCAAAACATCAAGGGTTTTTGTGTGTCTCAATCAAAGATATCAAATTTGTGTTCCTAAAACTGCAAAACACAAGAGTTCCTCGATCTATCTGAGTGGTTCTGATGATTTATTAAAGGGCCCTTTGTACGTTTCACTAAATTGTTTAAGAAATCGAACATTTGATTGGTCAGATGAAGTTTCGATTTCACGAATTCCCATTTCAATATAAACAATCAATTCTAGGTGGCGTTACTAAAAACGTAGGACGAACCAACCTGTCGCATTTATGTTACAACATCTTAAATCAACGCTTTCCGGAAATGTTCAGCATTTGGTAGGACGGTCATTGAAACGGAACCTAACTATGTGCGTATGACATAGACACATTACTGGTTTCATAACTATGGTTTCGAGTTAACCATGGTTTCGTTGTAATGTGTCACATTTAACTATGGTTTGCAACTCGGTTTAAACATAGTTTCGGAATGAGATATTTCTTCTCATTCCGATGCATTTTTATGCTCCCAACGACGAATACATCAAAAATGGAGATTCCGGACACTATTAGTTTACTAAGCAAATCTAGTTTCCTTTTAGTTTTCTATTTGTCATTATGATATTTGGTTGGCGGGAATAAATTTTTCTCTGTTCTGTCAATATAAAAGTCATTTCTGACAATTTAAAAGTCAATTAAATGTCAATCTTGGTATTTTTGTCAATGCCTACTACATTACTATTTAAAACCAAACGAGAAGACAAAAGAAATTGTAGTGTGTCTTGAGTTTTCATCCCGCAAACCATAGTTTCATAATCCTAGTTACGAAACCAGATATGTGTCTATGGTATCAGTTTCGTAATTATAATTAAGTCGAAATAAAGATTTCGTACTAGTGTGTCATGTTTAACCATATAGTTTCTAACTAAATTTGAACTCAGTTTCAAAATGAGATATTTTTCTCATTTCGATGCATTTTAGTGCTCACAACGCCGTATGCATCAAAAATGGAGATTTCGGACACTAATAGTTTACGAAGCAAATCTAGTTTCCTTTGAGTTTTTTATTTGTCATTGAGATTTTTGGTTGGCGGGAACAAAAATTTTTTTTTCTGTTTTGTCAATAGAAAAGTCATTTCTGGCAATTTAAAAGTCAATTAAATATCAATCTTGACATTTTTGTCAATGCCTACTAACTCCATTGCTGTTTAAAACTAAACGAGAAGACAAAAGAAATTTTAGTGTGTCTTGAGTTCTCATTTAAGAAATCATGATCTCGAAATTATAGTTAAGAAACCAGTAGTCTGTCTATGGAATAATGAGTTAAAAATATTTGTCATGAAGCAGCAATCGTGCATTCACTCATGAACAAGCTTTTGTGCCTTAAATCCATGATGTGCCATCATTTAAATCTTATTGTTTTGTTGCTTTTTCTTCGAATTCTCTTTTCGTTGACTTTAATGTCTGAAAACGTCTACAAGCCATAAATTAAAAAGTAGAAAATTTCTTTAAAAGAAATCATTTTGATATTCGGCATCCCTAAGACACCATAACCCTTAAAGTTGAATCAGTCAATGTTTGTTGTATTTACTTAGATGCACGTGGAAGCACGCCACTGGAACAATACACATTACAATTATAATGCTCATAATGTCTCGCAACGTCCACAACATATAAAATTAAAAGCGCAGCATAATAACCAACATTCAAAAAGAGAGTGGAATTTCTCATACCACAAATCGTATATAAGACCATTGTGAAAGAAATTGTAACATTTTCTTCTTCTTCTGCGTCATTCAATTTTATGCTTAACTTTTCTTCTTACATATCTGTGTATTATATATCAAGCCGAAGTGAACACTTTTGCTTTCATCTTAAAGTTTTAAGTTTTAATAAAACCAACAAAAACTTTCTTCTTTTTTATTTCTTCCACAATTTTTTACTTAATAATTTTTAATATGAATGCTCGCGCACGCTCGCTCTCTTGCCCTCCCCCTCGATATGGAGTGAAAGATTTTAAACCGAAATAACTTATGTAATCTTTAGTAATTGGAACAACAATACATTTCTATATTTGTATGTGTGTGTGTATGCGTAAAAATTTTAAAACGAAAGCTTTTGCACATATACACTAAAAATTATGCGTATACGCGCGCGCTAATTTCGATTTGCATATTTGTGTGTCTTTTGTGTTGGACTAGGAGCTGTACGTATATAAGATATCGAGGTAATAAGGAAGTGAATTTGATTAAACGCAAAATTTAAAATTCGCGAAATTCTTTCCGCTCCATATCCGTTTTTAAAAAGTGTTCGTATATGGTTAAACGCGATGATATCTTCACGTACTTCTTGATGTCCAGGCACACAATGTGTTAACACTTAAATTTGTCATTCATTTTAATTAATTTCGTTTTTGTTTTGTTTAAAATAATTTATTTACTTATTTCTGTAATTTATTCTCAAAATAATTTCATAATACTTTCATTGAGTAATTATAAAAAAAAAATAATTGTGTACGTAGATCTATTGCCACTCTGTTATTATTACGATTAATATTATTGTCTTGATTATTGTTGCTGCTACCACTACTCAACTATTATTATTGTTATTATTATTTATTGCTGCCATTATTGCATTCATTACAAGAATTACGAATATTAATGACTTTTGTGCGGTTTGTGCGCTTGCTGGCTGCGTTCATAGATTGATCGCGCTCTGATCGTGTGGGACAAATTAAGTCGTTTACTGTTGGTGTTGACTTAGATTTATATGTGATCGTAATTTATATGGAAAGAACAGGTGTTTAAATTTTTTGTAATTATATCAAAAATTTCTTCTTAAGTTCATTCAAATCCAAGCGTTTGGAAATTTCTTAAATTATTAGATGACAAACATTAATAAGATTTAGATTAGGCGGACATAAAATATTTTATTAAAGCAAACACCAGCAAGAAACAGTTCTTACAATAAATCTTAAATTCAAATGTTGTATGTGCATTAAGAGAATTAATACAAATAAATACAATATGTAGCCGACATCAATAATTGTAGCAAAGTCATGAAAAAATGGGCACTGCTTGCAGTGGCTAGGTGCAGTGGACAGGGACCTAGTCTTGTGAAGTATAACCTGACCAATTAAAGCAATGAATACAACGGAAAAAGGAGAAAATACCCCAGGTGGTACACTAACTACCCAGTTGGCTAATCCACCCTCTAACGACGCTGGCTCAATGGATTTTCGGGTGAGCCAATCATTGCTATACCCATTCTTAAGAAGTTCAAAGTTGTCAAGATCACCAACTAGAGAAACTATTAAAGTACTTTACCCAATTAAAGAAGCCGAAAAAATGGAAATTGAGATTTATGAAAACCCACTAACCAATTATAACACCGAGTTCCATACCGATGAAGAGGAACTCACGAGAGAAACAGATTGGGTACACACTAAAAAATTTTCGGATATTCTATAAATTTATTTATATTTTTGTTCAGATAATTTATTTTTATATGAAATACTATGTATATAAAAACTATATATATTGAATCTATATAATTCTGTAATATATTTTATACAAATTCATAGTATACATAAACAATTTCTATACTTCCGTTTGTATGCTTTTTATAACCTACAGTATAAAACTTCACTCTTATACCTTGATTGTAATGAAATTAATATATTTATCATATACAAACTTAGTTTTATACGATTAGTCTTATAAAATTAATAAAAAAACGAATATTTTTGGTTAAAAACAGGATTTTTATACTGTAAGGGTCGTTTGATTTTTTTCAGTTCTGTGAATATCGAGTAGTGAGTAGAAGTGTTTTTAAGTTTTATTGTAGATTTGTGAAGTAGTTAATAGTGTTAATAAATATAATTTGTTAATTGTATAGTGAATTATCATAATAATAAATCGAATAATTATCTAGTATCAAGTGTTGATATAATGTAAACCATGTATATAAAAATGTGAATAAAAGAAACGTGTGAGTCATTTCACCAATATTTTAAAATTTTAAATAAAAAACTAAGGAGTTTTAAAAATGTTTGCAGAAGCTTAGCAATTCGAAGTTTTCAACTCTTATAAAAAATTTAAATCTAGAAAGAAAAGTGAAAAATGGGAAAAACACTTTATTTAGTAAATAATTTATTCAAGAAAATAATTCTTGATTGGGTGGATTCTTGACTGGATTAATTATAATACACACTATCGCCCTGGATTATTCGTAGCCTCACCACCAAAAAGTGATGCCGATAACTATATTTGCCATAACGAATTTTATGAAATAAAGTTTATAATTTTCGAGAATGTGATACTTGATTTTTATCTCAAAAGTATTTAGTTGTCACGTTTGACAGTCAATACGAAGGTCCCTGTTCATTGGATTATGGACATTATTAGTGTTTTGGAAATTCCTAATTTCTTCTATTGTTTTATATGTTAAAATATTCAAAGTAATAAAATGCATTTAGGACCACATCTGTTTTTGTTTTAAGATTATTTTACCACATTTTTAAAAGGTCGCAACAAAATTATTACCTGTAAAAGGACTCAAGAGCTCAATAGCATGCATATTTTACTTTTAGTTTATCCTCTCATTTTGTGTTTGACGCGCGGTTTGACAAGGAGTTTAGAAATTTTGTGACTGTGAAGTGATGCGTTAAATGATTTTTATCATTTAGCTAAAAAACTTGTGTTTAAGTTAAACTGTGAGTGTGTATGTTTGGAAAGTCTAGCTTGAGACAATTATTTTCAAAAATGGGTGCTATCGGAGCATTATTAAAAACAAAAAACCATTCATACCGCGAGATCGCGCAAAAATAAAAAAAGTTTGTTGCGCATCAGTAAGTATATTGACAATGATTCTTCAATTTGCGGGTTCATTTTATGAGACCAAGAGAAGAAACTGTACAGGGATTAGGAAAACATCACCCAGAACAGATCGGAAAATTATTCAATCGGCCTTAGAAAAGCGCAGAGCAATGACGAGCGTGCTACAAGAGCACCTTAGTGAAAAAGAGATAAGGATTATAGCGATGGCATTGTGACGAGGGCTATATGAAAATAATTTGACATGCAGGCGTCCAGCAAAAAAACCCAGACTCACTGAAAAAATGTGGAAAAAACGTTTTATTTAGGCTGAACTTCATAAGCGCTGGACAATAGACGACTGGAAGAAGGTAAATCGAAATTTTTAATATGATGTACTATATGTTAAAAAATTAAATAAAAAAATCCGAAATTAAAGTTTTTTTTTAATTTATAGGTTACACTTAGTGCCGAATGCAGGCTAGAGTCAGTTACAGAATCGCCTCAGTTCGTCAGAAGGAGACCAAGAGAGAAGTTTAGGGAGAACTGCGTAGTTAGGATCCCTTCATGAAATGTGGCTAGTGAGAGAGAGAGAGAGAGATCGTAGTTAGGAACATAAAACTTCCACCATCAGTAATGCTATGGTGCTGCATTCTTGGAGATGGGCCAGGTCCAATATGCTTCGAAGAGGGAACCATGAGGAAAGAACAATATAAAAAGGTGTTAACAGATGTCTTAGTTTCATATATCAGATTGCTACCTCAAGGCCAATACTCTTACACTCGTATGCAAGGTGGAGCTCCTTGCCATACAACAAAATTAATAAAAAAGGTTCATGTCATTGTGCAGGTTGAGATGGAGCTTGTAACGTACAGGTACTACTGTAATTGTGTGAGTTTGTGAATGGGTGTATGTGTGCGTTAATGAAAAGGGGAGTATTAATTGACCTTACAAGGACAATAAACCCACCGCATCATGATTAATGTTTTGTTTTTTTAGAAAAAAAATATAGAAAAACAAGGAGGACCAACCAAAATATGTATATCCTCTCTTAGCCTTGCAATTCTCCGGATTTAAACCCTATCCGGCATTGTTGGGCCTTATTTAAGTCCAACGTATATGAAACCACCAATCCTACAGTGTCCGCCCTAAAAAAATATTGAAAAATATGGAGAAATAGTGATCAAATTTGCAATATGATCAATATTTGAATTTGTAGCATGCCTCAAAGAATAAAAGCTTAGATTAAAAATAAAGGTAGTTTAACCAAATTTTAATTGTTTTCCAATTTATGTATATGTACTCAAAATTATTTAATTTTAAAGAATTAAAACATTTAAAAGAAAAATTTGTTTTATTTATATTTTGATAAAATACTGGCGTTTTTCACTATATTGAATAGTGTTCATATTTCAATGAACAGGGACCGTAAATAAATTATATTTTAAACATTTTAAATTCAACAGAAGTTACGACTCTGCCGTGTCACGAAAAACAAATAAACATATTATTATATATTATATTAAATAGTAGCATATAAATTACTTTACACTTAATTTAATCGTGCCTCCTGTACACTTTTGTAAGTAAAATTTTATAAACATAACACTTAAAAAATAATATGATTTTGATAAATATATCGATTTTAAAAAATAATCTAAAATTGTTTTTTTTATTTGGCAAAAATGATTCTTAAATTTCATCAGTATTGAAAACTGAGTTCAATTCTAGCATATGGAATTTCCAAATTTCTATACTAAAGCAACTAAATTTTATACGATAACCAGATTGATATTTTCTATAAGTAATTTATATAAATTTAATACTAATCCCTTATAAACAAAAATTAACATTTAACGGATAAACTTTATATTTTGTAGTATACAGATATTTATACGTTGATGTATCAAATTTATAAATTTTATACAATATTTTATAACATTTGTTTATAAGTTAAATTTATATAAAATCTATAAAAAATTCGTACGGAATTATATTTATATTATAATTGTATTCATTTTATATGTAAATTTTTTGGTGTGTACTGAACAGGAACAACAAAAAAAAGTCTACCAAAAAGCCAAGAGCGGAATTCTTGCCTGAAGTTGGAGAACAATCGCAAGGTATTGTATCCGGTACTACTAATACTAATGCAGCATATCAGCATCAAAAGCAACAGGAAGAAAATCAACAACAAAAGGTTACAACGAAAGAAAAAGCTCCTCCGCCAATTAATGTATTCGGCATAACAGAATTTTCTAGTATACAAACTATAATGTAATCAGTGACCACTAAGAAATACAGAGTAGTGTCACAACGTTATGGCCAGAGGCCTTCATCCAACGTGTAAGTAGAAGAATATAATGGAGGACCTAAAGGCAAAAGATCTGCAAATAGAAGATGCAGTTAATACCCTAAGATGGGCGAGAGGTGAGAACAATGAAGTAAAACTAGAGGGCTCCCTTTATGCTTACTTTTAATAAAAAGGAAAAGTTGAAAAAATTTTAAACATCAAAGCAATACTAAGTATGAGGGTTAAAATAGAACCCCTAAAGAGAAGTACGAGGCTAATGCACGGTTTACACGAGAAAATTGTTTTCTTCTGCAAATTTTTGCAGATAAATAAGAAAGAATTCGCTATATAAAAATATTCAATGTGCCAGAAAGAAATAAACATATATAGTAATGGCGTAATTTTTTTTATAGGATCATTATTAATTTACTTTCAATGAATTCAAATGCGAAATTTACATTTTTATCTATGGCGTCTGTTTTTATTATGAATCCTCAACATTTATAAATGCGAAATAATTTTTTGTCTACCTCAATGCAAAATATAAGCATGTGAAGTTATCCCAGGTTTTCATCCCAGGATTTTTTTTTATTATTACTTACACGCAACTATTATATTCCATCCCAGTTTTTTCATTTTATACCTCTATAAGACGATTTAAATTATAAACACAACAACAAAATATCCCATCCCAGTTTTCTCGTTTATTTGTTGTTCATGTAAAACAAATACTTGGAAATAATGTATTGTGTTTTGGCAATAGTGATTCTGTATATTTTAAGTCCGAAATAGTAATACGCCATATTATAAGATTAAAATATTAAGGGTAACTTATAATGAACTCCCCAGTGCCAGTCGTATGTTAGGATTAGCACAATCTTCCAGCTTCGATACGACCCCATATAAATTTATATGAAAATCGTCTATAAATTCCAAAACCTTCCTGGGCCGGAAAAAGCGAATGATGTTTTGAGATGGTACGTAATTAAGTAATTGCTGACCAAGTGGCCAGCACCAGCCGTATATTCAAATTTGAGAAAATGGCCAAGTTCCAAAATCATAGGTTAAGTTAAATAAAAATTTGTATATCTTAAGAACTTGCTAGGCCTGAAATGGTTTTTTGTGTTTTAAGTTTGAAATGATAAGGGCAAACTATGGTGAGCTCTCCAGTGCCAGTCGTATGTTAGGATTGGCACAATCTTCCAGCTTCGATATGGCCCTATACAAATTTATATGAAAATCGTCTATAACTTCCAAAACCTTCCTGGGCCGGAAACAGCGAATGATGTTTTGAAATGGTACGTAATTAAGTAATTGCTGACCAAGTGGGCAGCACCAGCCGTATGTTCAAGTTTTAGAAAACGGCCAAGTTCCAAAATCTTAGGTTAAGTTAAATAAAAATTTGTATCTCTTAAGAAGTTCCTAGGCCTGAAATGGTTTTTTGTGTTTTAAGTTGGTAATGATAAGGGCAAACTATGGTGAGCTCCCCAGTGCCAGCCGTATGTTAGGATTGACACAATCTTCCAGCTTCGATATGGCCCCATACAAATTTATATGAAAATCGTCTATAAATTTCAAAACCTTTCTGGTCCGGAATCAACGAATGATGTTTCGAGATGGTACATAATTAAGTAATTGCTGACCAAGTGACTTGACCATTTTCTCAAATTTCAACATACGGCTTGTAGTGACCACTTGGTCAGCAATTACTTAATTACGTACCATCTCAAAACATCATTATCAGTTTCCGGCCCAGGAAGGTTTTGAAAGTTATAGACGATTTTCATATAAATGTGTATAGGGCCACATCGAAGCTGGAAGATTGTGCCAATCCTAACATATGGCTGGCACTTGGGAGCTTACCATAGTTTGCCCTTATCATTACAAACTTAAAACATAATGAACCATTTCAGGCCTAGGAGCTTCTTAAGATATACAAATTTTTATTTAACTTAACCTATGATTTTGGAACTTGGCCGTTTTCTCAAATTTGAACATACGGCTGGTGCTGGCCACTTGGTCAGCAATTACTTAATTACGTACCATCTCAAAACATCATTCGCTGTTTCCGGCCCAGGAAGGTTTTGGAATTTATAGACGATTTTCATATAAATTTGTATAGGGCCATATCGAAGCTGGAAGATTGTGCCAATCCTAACATACGACTGGCACTGGGGAGTTCATTATAAGTTACCCTTAATATTTTAATCTTATAATATGGCGTATTACTATTTCGAACTTAAAATATACAGAATCACTATTGCCAAAACACAATACATTATTTCCAAGTATTTGTTTTACATGAACAACAATAAACGAGAAAACTGGGATGGGATATTTTGTTGTTGTGTTTATAATTTAAATCGTCTTATAGAGGTATAAAATGAAAAAACTGGGATGGAATATAATAATTGCGTGTAAGTAATTATAAAAAAAAATCCTGGGATGAAAAACTGGGATAACTTCACATGCTTCAAAATATGCCAAGGTTTCAACCACCCGCAAAAATATTTCGATCGGGAGCCTAGATGCGTAAAATGTGCTGGAAAATACACCGCGAAATAGTGTAAGGAAAGTAGAAACAACCCTGCAAAATTGTAACGACCGCCATCGAAGTTGGCTGCCGTTAGCAAAAAAATTAATAATAATAATGTATGTATTTTTATTTTTAAGAAAAAAAAACTAAACAAAATATTGTTCACCAGAGCACGCCATGACTTCCGCCGCTAGCTCAGTAGTGGAGGTAATAATGGCCGTGGGGTGGTGCTCCGGCCAACTCAACACAATCATGGCATGAAATTACACTCTACGCAAGCTCTCTCCAACCCAACTCACCTTTTCCCCTCACTCCATTTGGTCGAATTTTTACTCACTCATGATAAATAATAAATAGACTGAATGATTTAAATTGTACATAATTCAATAATCCAAAAATTTTATTACAAAAAAATAGACTACGATTAAACATTATACAATGTTATTAAAGAAAAGGAAATAAAACAAAGTATGACTTCAAATCAAGATTGAATAAACTTATTGTTTATAAAAGAAAACTATGAAAATTAATAAATATAGACAAATTCCGAGTTAATCAGCATTACCCGAAAAATGTGAGCAAAGAAACCCAAAAAAAAAAATACGGAATATATGATAGTTTGCCTCGACGGAGTGTCCTTGGTGATGAAGCGCTCCAACGACCTTGGTACTGTCTCGGGTCCTATAGTACAAATATTGCTATGAAAGAGAACAAAAATTTTTGATTAACTGGAAATTTTTCAAAAAAAAACTTGATATCAAAACTTGTATTCCAATAAGATTACTCAAAAAAAAAATTGTAATTTATACCCAAAACTAAATAGAACAGGAAATAAATTGAAAACTAAAACAAAGTATTGTAATATTGTTTAAAGCAAAAAAAAAATTCAAAAAAAAGAAAGAAATTTAAAAATATGAAAATATATTATAAAACTTAGCCAAAATTCTGATGAATAACGTTGTAGTATACTACATTCGATCCATGCGGCTGCTGCCACGCCTTCACCAAACTACCGCCTTCGGGTTAACGGTACACTCGATCAACCGGTCTACGCTGGAACTCGTTTGTAACGAAAATGCCGCCGAACAATGTTTTAAAATTGCCGTCCAAAATATTCAGCTATACCCAACCGCTGCTCTAGGTATAGTTAACAGAAACTTTCCTACCACACATGCAACCACAAACCGTTGCTTTAGGTGTGGTTCCTCGTACATTAACATCACACATGCGCACGAGCACCAAGACTTGAACGTAGTAGCTAAGACAAGCAAATTAGATTTTTCATTTGAACTAAAAAATGAAATCAAAACAAACTTCTGATAATTCCAATGTCATCGTTGTATCTGTGATTTTTCGATAAACTGCGTATACGTATACGCAAAAAATAAAATATTTATGATTGTATGCGGCTATTTACAGAAAATGAAATCGCAGTTTTAATTTTTACGTTTACATAGGATGAAATATCTGTTTTAGTTTGTCTCAGGTAGTAGTTTCGATCGGTTTTATGCTGAAATGTTTCTTTTTCTTAATGTGCCGAACTCATTCGATACTTCTTGTAAAAATGTCGTCGTTACGATTTGTATGCACTATACTCAAAATGCACAATGTTATTAATTGACCAACTTTGGGTTGCAATAATCCACCCTCGCTTGACTGTGTATTATTAAGCGAGTTTATTTCACAAAAATAAAATCACCATAATGTTTCAATGACTAAGACACACACTTTATTTCACTAATCTTAATTTGTCTCTTACAGACCAAAGCAAACAAAATTTTGTATGCGTAACCAAACAGCACCAAGAACACTTAAAAAAAAATAGTAAATCACCTTGTATTGGTCTTGGCTTTTCTAAGCACAATTTTCTGATGAATCGTATCTTGGGGTGTTTCAAATTATCCCAACACTATATCAGCATTTACAAAAAAAAATTTATCACCAAAATGTTTGATAACATGGACATTTTTCAAAGTCCCACCCTTTCAATAATTAAATTTGTAATTTATTTTTTGTTTGCACATTAACTTTATGTGGATTGTTCACAAGTTAATCCATCCAATGATTGTTATCGAATGACTATTTTAGCAAATTTATTTTGATGTTCTTCACCATAAGAAGAAAAAATCGATATTTTACATACAAACACAGGAGAAGGCCGCTCATGCAACAACAATAAAAAACCATCGTATGATTTGCAGACTGTGTACGGTGCATACACCCAAAAATGCAAATCATACTAATAATATTACTTCGCATAATGTGTGTTATAGTATGGCATTACCTGCCTAACTCGCAGGCGTAAGAACAATCCGAATGGTATTATAGTTGTGTGTAATAGTCGTTTAGGCGCAACGCAATTTTATACACTGTGCACAAGAGTTGCAAGCGATATACCCGCTGTGTCCATGTAACACACCTTACAAAATGCATAAATTGTAAAGGGCATCTTCTTGCGAATTACAAAGGATGTGAAGTAGCCAAAGAACTTCAACGGCTAAGAAACAAAATGAATCAGTTTCCTCAAAGCTCTAAGGTTACCAGAGAGAAAGCAACCAAAAACCAAGCGGATCCAAAACCACTAGTTATAGGTACAGGGCGAAAAACCTACTCGCAAATAGTACAACAATCATCTAATGCTGTTACTGATGACCCCCTCTCGAAAGGATATGTTAACAATAAATTTTAAATAAAATTTTTTTAATTTTAATTACTGTGATTAATCCAATAATTTACTTTACTTGGACATTAATAAATAATTTGGTAACAAACTATAAATGTGTGTTGTGATATAATTGAATAGTGCTAATAGTTAAACATTGTAGATTCCTGTAGTGATTAAAGATAGTGTGATCTATAACTGTTAAAGTGTCTTCGTATCCCTTTCAGCACACACTGACACAATTGTGTAGGTAAATTTGAACTCTATTGTAAAACCAGTTTTATTTTTTTTATATCTTAGTTAAGACTGAGTAACACAATTGTGTATGAAAATTGTATACGTAGTCTAATACGAGATAAAGAAAAATGATTTGAAAGTTGGAAAGTGAATGCTACAATTGTGTAGGTAAACTTAATCTGAACTTAAGAACTGGGTGGAAGAAATCAAATGTTACCGTTTTTTATTTGTTAAAATCGGTGCCGTTTTAAATCAAATAATGCTAATTTTCAAATATCATTCAAAAAATTGGATCGGCTTTCTCGATTAAACTCTCACAAATTAGGGAATCTGCTACATCCATTTTAAAGCCCAGCAGGTCAAGCCTTTTTGCCTTAGGTATAGCCAGAGCATCACAATCTTGCTTATATTCCATCCAGGAATTTACTAATGCCAAATCTATAAAATGATGAGCGATTTTTACTGGCCATTTTTTAGTTTTAATAAAGGTCCTGTAGTACTCTAATTGCTGATCACAAACGTCAACACCACCCATATGAGAGTTGTAATCACCAATTACGTTAGGGAAATCAACTGTTAGGTGTTTCTTATTTTGTTTGCACCACCGTTCCACAGTAGAAATAGGATGAACTCTGCTTATGGTTGATATCGCCGTCACGCATCTTGTGTCTTTCCATTTGACAATTGAAATGGTTGAATCCTGCTCTGTGAGTACAAATTCTTGTGTATCGCCTCTTTGCATTTGCCGATCGGGTTTAAATTGCACTTGTTTAACCCTATTTAGCATTATTGTTGCCGTGGCCTTAAAATTCATTTTACTTAATTGTTTAAATAAACCAACAGTGGAAAAGTATCTATCAAAATATAGAAAACTTCCGGTGTTAAAGTTTCCGTTAATCGTAATATAACACTAGGTCCTAATCTGAGCTCTCTAAATTTTAAATTGGTCGATATTCCTTGGTAGAGCTCAAAGTCCATCACTAAACCTGAAGATGTAGTGAGAACGAAATTTTTGATTCCAACTGGTCGTGGTTTGCCTTTCACGAATTGTCGAGCAGGTGTACAGCCTGTAAATGGAATTATTTGCTCGTCTACTGAGAAATGTTCAATTTTGCGTTCAATTTGATGACATCTTCGTCTCACTGCATCTATTATTGGTTGCGCTTTCCAGAAAACGTTGCTTACAGGATCTGGAACTGCTGAAGTATCAACAAAATGGATACAGGCACGCAAAGTTTGAAACCGCTGTCTGGACATACAATTTGATATCTTTGAAAATCCTATTTTTTGGCTCCAAAATAGATGCATTCTAGGGTAAGGAATGCATCCCATGTACATAAAAATACCGTATAGCTTCCTAATTTCTAGCTCGTTGGTCTTTAATTCTTTACCCGTCGATTTAACATAATAAATATTAGTGAAGAAAGCGGTATCCTTAAAATGTTTATCGTCGAAATACTTATAAAAATAGTCTACGGGCTTTCGAATTTCAATATTCGGTGCACATGTATGTTGAACGGGTACACTTGTTCTCAACATCGATGATTCAGTCCAAACCGAATTTGGATAAGTATTTATTTCAGTTGGATTTAAAGTAACATTTTCATCATCGCTATGATCATCAGATGGTAGTTGTACCACATTTCTCTGAATGGGTGGTTCATGTTCGAAGCCTTCTTCTTCCGAATCATCCGAATTTTCGAGCATTTTTAATACTTCTTCTTGGTCTATGAGCCATTGGCCATTTGCAAACACAACTGAAATAAAGATGAATATGTACCAATATGAATAATTTATAAAACAGGATTGAAAATAACATGAGAACAACACAAATTCAGTTTATAATAAAGTGCCAAAGTAATTTCCTACTAATTATAAAGACAACCCACAAAATTGTGTAAGTCACTTTTGTTTATAAATTTTATGGTACTAAAAATTATATAATTGAGGTTTTTGAGTTATTAAATCAAAATTTCAATAATTTAATGCACTATTGCGACATATTATTTTAAAACAATAAATTAGAATTAATAAAAATAATGACTTACTTTTCCCGGAATTATCTTGCGTTGACATTGTTCACTTTTTGACGTAACAGTGATTTTCCCGCCAATTTTTTATTTTGTTTTGCTTTTAAAATCGATAGTTCAAATTCTCAAATTTAGATGACAATACTAATAAGAAAGATGAAATAATTCGAATCATAATAAACTTCGTGTTAAACTTCAATAGAATTTTAGCTACACAATTGTGTTAGTTGGATTTCAACAATGATTAAAATTTTTTAAACAATGGTTTTTTACGAGTTATATTTTACCTACACAATTATGTTATCTGGTTTTGATTAACAACGTTACATTTTTTTTGTGGATTTTTGTGATGAAAATTTTTACTTACACAAATGTTACATTTGGATTATAAATCGAACAAAAATTGTTTTTGGTCAGTGCTGAAAGGGGTATAAAGTTAAATAAAAATTTGTCACAAAAATTTAATAATAAAGATAACCAGTCATATTTGACCGTTCACCTGCTGATTTATTGTCGACCTTGAGCTATATACTAAACAAGATCATTGTACAAAATAAATCTGTTACTCCGTGTATTTATTGTCTCAATAATTCAAACGTGACGTATCACAGTGTGCATCTGAAAAGCAATCATATTGATTTATCGTGCATATACTATAGTGTAAGAAAAATCGAAATGGAGTCTTGTGGTAGAGCGGTGTCTGCAAATTAATTGTTCATCTCAAATGTGCCGGGATAAATACTACTACGTACAACCAGTTAATGAAATCAAAGCAACTGCGTTGGTTTTGTGCATCGTGTAGTGAAATTATCATATTTACTGTAATACAAAAGCTTGATGAGTTGACATGCCATATGGTTAAAATGTTTGAATCTTTCACTGTGATGAATGGTTTTATGAAAGAATCAATTGACGCGCAGCGATTGTCAGCCCAGTCGCTGCAAATGCAGATTCCTGCCAACACCTCAACCAACTTACAGCATAACCAATCCAACCATATTAATGCTACACCAGATGTCATTGGAATTGGTGCCGCATCTAGTTCATTACAATCCGTTGAAGTCCCAGATAACGATATCTTATATGTGAGCAGGCTGAATCCACACACAGAGGAGGCTGCATTAGTTGATTATTTAAAATCCAATCTGGAAAATCTGGGCGTGGTTGATTGTCATCTACCGCTTCCTAAGGGCCGGGATAAAACTAATCTCACATTTGTTTCGTTTAAGCTTACTCTAGAGAAGGGTTTCGCAGCACAAGTTTTGTCGCCTACTTTTTGGCCAAAGGGTGTCTTACTCGTAGTTCGACGTTTTGTGCGTAAAACCGAAGGTTTAAAAAACGGCAGAGGAATTTCCCTACCATAAATGGGGATCGACAACCTTATCCAGAGATAATAGATCGTACTGTAATTTTTCTTTTTGCCGAGAAAATCACCAGCTACACAAATATTGCCATCACAGTAAATTATACAGCGACGATCATTCATTCTCCACTTCCAGCCTTTGTAATATCAGTTTTGTATTAAATTGTAAATTTTATAATTTGTATACCTGGCTTTGTAATATTTTTTTGTATTTTAGGTCTTTAACCAATTCTATTCTCAACCTGGACTCATTGCAGGTATGTTTATCAAATAAGAATGTTACGATGGTGAATCGGGGTGACAAAAGTGTTAATTTTGGATTTATTAATGACCGTAGTCTGTTTTGCCATATCGATAAACTGAGAACATTTATCGATTCCAAAGATCTCGACGTATTTTGTGTCGTGGAAACATGGCTTACAAATAAGATTAATAACGAATCTGTCTCACTGAATGGGTACGACATCTTGAGATTTGACAGAACACATAAAAGGGGTGGAGGTGTGTGCATTTACTATAAAAAATGTTTTAAACTTAAGGCTATTCATGCATCCATTTATGGTAAAACTGAAGTTTTGATGGCTGAAATTATATTACCATCAATGACTGTACTGATTGTAGCTTGCGATAACCCATCAACTCCAGTGTAATCCGATTTGGATGATTTTCAGGAATTCTTATCCTCGCATATTTTAAATTATTCGATATAAATTGTAATATGCTTGATAAGTCCCATAAATTTCATAATTTTTTAAAAGCCAACCATTTAGTATCAGTCCCGTTCTTACCTACTCATAACCGTACATGGCTCGATCAATACATTGAATGTGCCAGAAGCAGATTACTTTAGAGTATTGGGGTCTAGTCAACACACTTTGCCTGATATCTCTGACCATGATTTTCTGATCATTTCTTATAAAGTCTTAGTGAATTACTTTTCTAGCATTAACTGGAACTTTTTGCATGCGTCTGATAATGTCAATCTCCTCTTACAATCATTTTATAACTGCCTTTATTATATTCATAACAATTGTTTACCAACTAAAAAAATAGTCAATTGCCATTCGGCTGCCCCATGGTTTAATTGCAATATTGCTAAAAGTATGCTTGCGAGGGGTCATGCGTATTGGGGACTAGCAGGTCTGGTGTTTCTACTGACTTAGACCCTTCAATTATCAACACTTATTTTTGCAATGTACCCCATTCATCGGTAGTTATTCCATTGCAGGGGATGGAACGCATAGTTACGGATACTTCTCTCTCTTTCTGCAGCGTAAGTGAATTAGATGTTTCCAAAGCCGTGTATCTTATTAAAACAAATTCACCCGGTCATGACAAAATAAACTTAAAATTTCTTAAGAATATTTTACCATACATTTTATCACCTTTTACATTCCTGATTAACAGTTGTATTATGCGATCTGAATTTCCTGAAATCTGGAAAATGAACACTGTGATTCCGATTGTAAAAAAGAAGGGTATCGATTCTTTGGATAATCCTAGACCGCTTAGTTTAGTTTCCATCTTATCTAAAGTATTCGAGATCATTCTTCGTGATCAAATCAACCAGCATTTGACTAATGGTAATTATCTAAATAAATTTCAATCCGGATTCCGTAATAACCACAGTACAACGACTACCCTGCTTCATGTTGTAGACGATCTGGCTTGCCATGTTGATCGAAAAAACTCATTGGTCGTTCTAATACTGTTGGATTACTCCAAAGCATTTAACTCTTTGAACCATTTCTTTAATTTTGACAATAGAGCACTTAAACTTATGTTTAACTACTTAACAGACAGATATCAAAAAGTCATTGTAAATCGAAAAGAATCAGCTCCTGAGCGTATACCTGTAGGTGTATTTCAACGTACTATACTTGGCCCAACTCTGTTTTCCCTTTTGAATTAATGAACTACTGCAAATATCACATGTATGCTGATGATTGTCAAATTTATCTTGGTGGTACTAGTGAAAATATACTGGACACGTTTAACAATATTAATCTGGATCTATCCAATGTACTGGCTTAATCCAAGTCTAATATAATCTCACTGAACATCGCTAAAACACAAGCAATTCTGATTTCTAAAAGAAGTTTCCCAGTGATCCCCGATATCTTTATTGATGATGTGAAGATTAATTTTGCAAATCATATTAATAGTCTGGGAATTTGTATTAATGACAGGTTCTCCAGAGATTCTCAAGTTGTTAATGTTTGTGGTAAGATCAATTCTACTTTGAATGACTTTGTATGGTCGGTAGCTTCATAAAAATATCTGCCCTAATAATGTTCAAATTTTGTTGGTTAGATCATTAATAATTCCCCACGTACTATATTGCCAATTTCTTTTTTTAAGATGCGATTCTACGTCAAGTACCATGCTTCAAGTTACTTTGAATAATGCCGTTAGATATGTTAATGGGCTGTTGATGTTTCAAACATCATTTCAGCAAAAAAAAAACAATGGCATCTTGTAAAAATCAAACAAAACAACATGTATATGGCGCCCAACAAGGTTTTTTTTTTAAATGAATTATATTCTTTAATTTTCTGGTTGTCCTAAATATACAATTTATTATGAAAATTTAATCTGCCTTTTTTTAACACCATTTAACTGGCATAAACTGGTAAATAACTAATTAAAATACAAAAATTAGCCAATATAAATGTTGGCGCCCAAATTGGGGCACATTTCAAGTTTAGTGATGTTTTTAGAACTTTACTTGTCAACGGTACGTTGAACCGTTTTTTATACAATATAGTGCGTCATTTGTTACACGCAAAAAATGATTAATAATTGTAAATAGGTATAAATTGCATTAACAACCAATTTAAGTGTTGGCGCCCAAAGTGGGGCGTATTTCAAGTTTAATGGTGTTTTTAGAACTTCTACTTGTCTTCCATGTACCGCCATGTGTGTGCGCTATTTGTAACACTTTTTTCGAAAGATAAAATGATAAATAATTGTAAAATGGTATAAATTGCATAAATAGCCAATTTAAGTTTTGGCGCCCAAAGTGGGGTGCATTTTAAGTTTAATGATGTTTTTAGAACTTCTACTTGTTTCCAAAGTACGGTTTATTATGAAAATGTTGTACGCCATTTGTAACCCAAGTTTAGGCACACAAAACAAACAAAAAATGACACTTTGTAAAAATCACACGAACAATATGTATATGGCGCCCAACAAGGTTTTTTTTTTAAATTAATTATATTATTTAATTTTCTAATTGCCCCATATATACAATTGATTAGGAAAATATAATACTGGCTTTTCTAACACCATTTGACCCATATAAAAGGGTAAATAACCAATCAAACTGCAGAAACCAACCAATACAAATTGTGGCGCCCAAAGTGGGTGTTATTTCAAGTTTAATGATGTCTTAGAATTTTTATAGGGGCTTATTACATAATTTTGTTTATGGTTGGTTAACACGCCAATACCATAAATAATTTATAACAGATCTTTTTAGGATAAATTTTATGATTGTTTTAAAGATTTTTTTTGATTTTTTTTTTTTTTTGTAAACTGGTACGTGTTTCTCTAATTTTCCAATATAACAAAATTAATCATGAAATATATTCTTCTCGAGGCAGATCATATTTCATCTGTCTTTTTTACCAATATCGTCTAATATCTAGTGCCGATGATTATTATCTCATAATTAAATTCATTAACCCCGTAATTAATTCCGAACAACGTCGTGATACAATAAGAGGCCAGTAGATACACACAGAAATCTGCCGAAGGTGTAAAATTGCTATGATACTTAGTTTTGTAGTTGCAATTGAGCCAACGATGTAGCAGCAGGTCTTTATAAACCGGCCTCCACGCTGGGAGTCCATAATTGATGATGCCCAACGCAGACTATTTATTTTAAAAACATTTATAATTTATAGCTCGATTCCACTGATCACGTATTTGGTTGTGAACAGCCAATTGTAGATTTGATGAATTCACTGCGTTACAGTTCCAGGATGTTTATGTTCAGTCATTGGTGGAATGAGCGTTATTGTAATGCGGCAGGTTCAAATTCTGCTATAGCACAACTTCGTTTTTTTATAAATGCCGCTTCAGGAGCCACAAGAGTACACCATATAATTGGCCTATTTTGACTCACCAGTGGCAACATTTTGTGCAAAACTCTGAGAATTTTGTGACATGAGCAAAGTGAGACTAGTTAAATGAGTGAGTTTGAATAAGTTGACTTGAAAATGTAGATGATGCTGTGCTTCTTGGCCGGAGATCTTCTGATTTCAGTTATATATCCCTTATTCATCACGCGAGACGTCTGGTTCAGAGTAAACTAGTGATTGTATTCGGTCGAATTACCTATTGTTTACAATGTTCATGCAAAACAATGTTCATTCGTAAAATTGAATGAAACACGAAATCATAATATCGTACGTCGCAGGGACCTATGTGCATAATTCAGGCACGTGAAAAATCGAAGTGGGAGAACTTTCATACGGATACGAGAAACCACTACTTTTGGATCGACAACTGCAGTCCACGTTTCTTTGAATGAGGTTTTCTCTCAAAATTCATTATACTCAATGGGGTAAACTTTATTGTCATGGAACTGGACTATCACTGAGTAGAAAAACTCCTCATTTATGGTAATTATGTTTATTTTCTTAATCTCGGCTCATCGATATTGACATGACTACCACCTCCTTTCATAATTCGCTAATGTTGAAGTTCCTACAGATCAAACACGATAATTCGAAGGTAGCTTCGGTTGCGCTCATGCTCAAACAAGACGTTGGCCTATTCCAAGAACCTTGTATCAATGGTGTCTGGGTACTTGAATTAAGTACTCCTATACTTTTGTAAAATACAATAGTCCTATCAGACATCTAGGCTGCATAAAGTACTATTTCTGAGTCCCACCACTCCGAGTTGGGTCTTGAACTATAACAAGTACAGAACCCTTGGAGCTACTCCTGGTAACACACTTTCCAGGACAACTAGTCGTAGGCATTGTCAGCCTTTGTAAGCAAGGGTAAAAAATACATAGTAATAGCATTAAGTCTAGCTGGAAATTATCTTTAAGGGCAGCCTCGGAATCGGTTACATTCCTAGTAAATATACTGAATTAAATGTAAAATGTATACCTCCGGCGGAAAAGAATTCATTGGAGTCCAAAGACCTTACTTCTATAAGTTTAACCTCTTCCCTAATAACAATTTAGAAAGGCAGAAAGAAATACACATTTGGAGTTGGATTGAGCTAAATAGGCTATCGAAATCAAACCAAGCATATTGCACGGGAAAATCTATGGGAACTGCTCTCCCCTTATTGTTCCTATCGAGAAATCCATTGAACAATATAAAAAATCCCTGATAAGTTTTCTGGATATATATTAGGTTTTTAACAACGTCGTAACAGAGGTAATCACGCAGTCACTCTTCTCTCTGTGAGTGGATGAGTCACTCAGGGGCTGAGTAGATCAAATAGGCGGCCTGGGTAGCGTGTCCTCCAATAGCGGATTTGTTAATTATAGGCAAACCACCAGGTGGAGTATGATCCTCTCTTTTTTGGAGTTTGGTCATAAATGTCCCGATGGTATAAAACCTGGAACGATGCAACTTGCACCTTAAGAATACTCGCTCAAAGTGTGGTTGTCATTCTCTTCAATTGGGCTCATAGGTGCGGTTTAAATGTGTATTAACAAAAAACTGAGTTATTCCTTTTCTCCAGGAAATACAAACTTCCTCAGATCGATCCCTACCTTAAATTGTGTTAAAATTGACCTTGACCGATAAAGAGAAGTATGTGAGTCACATTCTGGACAGCAAGCTAAGCTAGAATCCTTTCATATTAGAAAGAGTAAAGAAAGCTACAATAGCGCTTTACTCCTGTAAAAATACCATTCGAAAAAGATGGCTTTTGGGGCCCCACATTGTATTTTGGTTTGCTGGCCTTTAAATATTCAGACTAACCTAAAAGCACTGAAGATCCTCTTTCATCTCACACCCCTATATATCAAAGAAACACTCATCTATTCTAAGGAATAGGAACCTCCCAAATACTACCGAATATACCATCTCTTTACCATCTTTTGATCAGATGTTTAGAACTGATATTTCCACCAGACTCTGGTTGAGAGAAGCATTTTAGAATACAGATGGTGCTAATTTGTTCACTGATGGTTCATAGATAGATGGAAAGGTTGGGGTGAGGTTTTCTATGAAAAATTAAATTCTTCTTCGATGAAGATGATTCGATGTGTGGGCGAGGGGAGAAAATAATGTGGCACGACCACAAGAAGATTGCCTTTGTCGGTCTTCCGAATGAGGGTCACATTATATCCAAGATCTTTCAGATCACGCTTCTCCGATGCATTAAGCCTCGCCCTACATTAATTTTCTAGTTGATGTCTTCCTCTTGCCTTAGAATATCTGCATATAGCAGCCTTCTGGTACACGTTCGACGTCTGTGTGACGAACTCGGAAAATCAATTATATAGCTGTCCACCGTGATGGTGTTCTTTATCTGTGATCAATATCTGCTACACCACGAAGGTCTCTTGTTTGCCAGAACATGGATGGTTTATATTCAAAGCCGCCACCTACACTGAAAACAGACCATGGTAAGCGGTCAATAAGGAACAGTGGCTTCGAATATGTTTGTACTTAGAGCAATATACGCCTGCCTTTCTCGAAGAGATTATGCAAATTAAATTTTGGGTTATTCAGTTTGGTGAATTAAACTTTTTTTATTGCAAGATGAGATTGTTAAGTTAAAATGTTGGCGCCCAACATGGAGCACCTAATATATTTATCGAATACCTTTGCATCCTGTAAAAATTTGACCTTCATTTATGTCGTAAATTCACAATAAAAAGGCTGATGATTAATTTTGATTAGTTTTCAATAAAAAAGTATAAAAATTTATCGACATCAAACATACAAAATAGATTTATTTGAATCTTGATTTATAATAGTTTATTCTACAATTTTTTTTTTTAGGTTAGGTCAAATTTAGGTTAGATGAACACAAAATAAAAAATTACAACAAACAATTTTGTATATATGAACAATGAAAAAGAGTAATAATAGTAAATAAGAATTGTAATAGAACAATACAATAAATTTAATTTTCTATAAAAAAAAAAAAATAGTTTTTTATAGTTTTTGAACCAGAAATTGATTGAATCTCTGGTTAAGGTAATATACACGTATAGTCGAGTGCAGCACAACAACAGAACGTACCCTACACAATTACTAAATATGAAAATTATGAATCTGATACGGTTTTTCGATTGTTGTTGCGTTCACAAGAGAAAGTGACTGTGTCTGTTGTGGGTGAAAAATAATTTCTGCGCGCACTATAATTTATGAACGTTGCTTGTGCGCTTACGATTGCATAAAGCGCTGTAGAAACTAAAAATAAAGAAATTATTTTTTTTTTAGTTTTTGTTAAATGTGCGACTTAGTTGCGCTATTATATTTTAATAGTGTATTGTCGAGTATATAATCGTATATTTGTGTACATCGAGGTTATTGTGTTATCTAAGGTTAAATGCGCGGCGAAAACTTACAGACGAAAAAAAAAAATTAAAAATTATGCGGGATACATGGCATATGTAAAATAGTTTGATGTTATCGCGATATGCGATTTCGCTTGAGTCATATAACATTATTCGCGATGTCGAAATTTCAGTAATATTTGTATTGCCTGGGCAACAAATCATCAGGTATACGGAGACCAACTGTATTACAAAACTAAAAATAAATTACAAAACCAAACAAGAATTTAAAATATTTAAAACTAAAAACAATTAAATTCCGTAAAAAGCTTTCATCTATATACGAAAAATGTAAAACTTTCGACAGATGCGTCAAGCATTAAGCGCGAAACATAAATAAATAAATAAGACACAACCTTACATAAAAATTCGAAAAAATATTTGTTTTATGGACTTGCAATTTGTTGTTGTACATAGCTACATAGTTTGTCGGCCAACCAAAAATACGTTTTGAGTGAAAAATTCAAATTTAAAATTGATTGAATGTTTTATAGTAATTTTGTGTCAGCTGCGATCGTCGCATACACTCAGTTTAGGTTTGATTGATTTATAATTGATTTGTGTATGTTGCACGTCATGCTGCAATCACCTAAATAGTTCTTTGATTTATGCTTTAGCTAGTTATTTAATGTAAATAAAATACATTGCGCAGGTTTATAGTGTGAAACTATTTTTCTTACTACTAAACAGTACAAGCGTTAACTTAACATGGAAAGTCTGTAAGGAACAAGTTATTTCAATTATAGAAGCTTTTGTATTCAGCCCTGTCTCATATTAAAAATAATAAAAATCATTTTTATCGCTTGCAATGCCTTTATCTATTGTGATAACTATCATGACAGAGGACTATAAAACCTGAACTTTGCATAAATTCGAAGATTAAATATAAGTAGTAAGCAGCACCGAGCCTCAATTAGAAATGGTTGAATTGGATGTTTTTGTGCCATTGTAATACTGTGAAAGAAACCAAAACTCTACATTAACAAATTCGAGATCCAAACTTCTTGACGACTTTGGCGTAGGCATATTCTTAAATAAATTTTCTTGCCACCAGTTAATGAAAAATTGAGTCGTGTATATGTTGTGGACGACACTCGATTTTCTGATGAAATTCGATTTTTCAAAGATTCGATATCAAAAATAAGGAGGTCGACAAATTTTTAAAATCGAGAAAAAACCTTAAGCGTCTTCCGCTTAGTTGATTCGAAAAATCCATTTGTCTTGCTTGCACTTGTGTGCGTGTATGTTTCATAATCTCATGTTCTAACACCATAGTTGTTGAGTTTTTTGAAAAATAACACAAAATGTGTTCGAAAACAAATTTTTGTAAAAGTAAGATGAAAACTTAGCCGAATTTTGGTAAAAATCTTAATATCAAAAATCTTCATTTCGATTAAATTTTATTAGACCAATTTTGTTGCAAATCTAGTTTACAATCTTTTTAGCTTTTATAGTTTTTTCGTAAATCCTATAATTTACAAAATAACTGCAAAATTAGAACTTCTTATACATTTTTTTATCAAAATTTGTTATTTCTGCTTATATTTTTGGAAATGATCTGGACCAGTTTTGTGACAAATTTAATTTAGAATCGTTTTGTTAGTAATCGACTTTTTTGCATATAATATGCTTTTCAAAACATTTGCAGAAAACATCAAAAAAACAACAAAAAGCTCTATTTCCTATGGAACGATTTCCAATTTTTATCATTAATCTCAGTTCCATCCCCTTCGATTGATATGACATAGTTCAGAACAGAAGTCGTTTCCTGACATTCGAAAATATCCTCCCTCAAATTTTTTAACAGAATTTTCTGAGCCGATTTTTTTTATATAGAGACTCGAATCCCATTTGAGAACCAACTAACCAAATTTTTCCGAATGACTTACAAATCACAATCGATTTTGGCACTCAGGTTTTGCACTGCAAAACCTATCTTACTAATTTTTATTAAAAGTCGCTCGACTTCAAAGCCCCTAAATGATTTTTTATAGAATTAGGGCTAATCGCAATCTATTTCTGGCATTAGAAATCGTTCGAGTCAAAAACTAATTTATAAAAGAAAATCGAAATCAATTTTTATCATTTTTATCAAAATCGGAAAAAAGTGAAATAGGACCAAGGGCAAAACATTAATTAGAAAGCGAATGCTACTGTGAATATTGTTACTCATAAGAATCAATATTTTCAGGGCGCGATTAGTACAATCGTATAATGTCATCTAGCAACATCCCAGAATGATGGTCAATCCGTAGTACTCCTTAATCAATTGTCCAGAAATCAGAACAAATTATAATTGTTTCTTTGCACCCGAAAAACCTTGTCTTGCCATATTGTGTTAAAAATCATTCAAGCCAAATAAAATTTTAAAAGAAGGTTCCATTTTAAGTTAATAGCTTATTTTTAACAGAATATAAGTCCCCTCAAATCCAATGTATTGGATAATGGCTATATAATAAAAAACGAAGCGACATCCCACAACGTAGTGGATCATCAAGTAAAATGGTGCACCATTATGTAACTAGGTGCAACAAGACTCAACTTTGAGCAACACAGTCGTAGTCAAACGTGAACAAGTGGAGAAAGCGGAACTTCCGAAAACTCATAAGTTTCAACGAATGGTGTGCTCACAATCAAGGCGCAACCAAAAGTCCAGGCGATTAAATTAAGCAAAAAAGTCATTTACATTTAACAAACCGGACCCGCACGTCATTCAACCAAATTAAATCAAAGTAGTCTAAAAGTGGCTTGAGAAAAAATGCATGAATAATTTATTAATTATCACCCCCATCCCCCCTCCCTCCCCTCTCTTCACCGGTTTTGTATTTTACTACTTTTTGTGTTTTTATGAAGAATTTTAACTTTTTAGCTTTCTGTGCATCGATGACAAATTATTCTTAAGTTTATCGTTCTATGATACGCGATCATGTGGATGAGACACGTCTCCATACCAACGAAGCATGGTCCGATAAGATCTGCATTTGCGACACCATCTTTTGCCTTTATTACTTCGATCTCACACAATTTTCGACGTCTAAGCGCATTCAGCTTCAAGTAAACCGAATGTTAAGCAGGTGAAAGCGACTTCTAGGTTAGGTAAGGTGAGGTTAGAGTGGCTACTATCGCACACTTAGACCAGTAGTGGCCCATTGTTATACCACAGGATCCTATCTCCCCTTTACTCGCGTTGAAACCATTTGAGCGACTTATGTAGCGTAAATTATCTCGCACTCAACAGCCCGCGAGTTCAGAAAGGCTGTCCATACCGTACATACCTAAATACTTATGCCTGTTACGACTGTACGGTCGCAACTACGATTTTCGTATTATTTTATTCACCTCGGTTGTTGTCTTCGCTTTCGTAGTTGTCTGTTAATTGTGCGCTGAACGCACCCGCGACGTTTTGTTTTGTACCTCATCGGGTGGTGGCGCAGAGGTGCGAAGAATGACGAGAGAGCGAGAGCAATGCGCATCGAATGTGTGCAAGGTAAAACGTTTAAGAAAAGTGTTTTTCTTATATGCTTCTCGTTTATATCAATGCAAATTGATATAAACGAGAAACAGAGAAGAAAGACTTTCTTCTAGAACGTTTTGCGCGTCGCTGTGTGGCGCAAGAATTTTTTTCTTTTCTCTTGTGTCATTCGAGTTTGGATTTTGATAGAGTATCGTTTTGAATGGTGTTAAATACAGTCGAGTAATAATTTTGGTTTGGATTCGAAGAATATAAAAAAAAATATTTTGAGTTTATAATAATTTTTGACGTGTGAAAAATTTTGTTGTGGCAGCCATAAGTTGTATGCTGGTTTTTGGTTGCCATATAAGAACAATAAAATATAATTTTTGGGATTGTGTATACTTAAATAAATGCATTTAAATAAATACCAACCTATTATTTTTTTGTGTAACACATTTTGTTTTGGTTGGAGCATGAGTAATTGCGATCTATGGTTGTTAAACGATATACAATATTTGGTCGAGTGAATATTAATTTGACCACTATTATGATGGTATAATTTTGATGGCTTCGAAAATATTATAAACGGATACGGGTATTAAACTACTAATAACAAGGTGACTCAGAAAAGAGTGTGAATATTTTCGAATCGGCAGCCGACACGTTGTCTTAATAAATCAGTACTTGGTATTGGGGAGAGGCCCCGCGACATTCGAGTGGCAAACCGGCACCTCGTCTTATTTGGTATCGGGGAAAGGCCCCGCAACGCCCGACCGCGCAAGGTCACAACGCCAGGGTAGCCAACCGGTTACCCAATTTATTTTAAATTTCGTGACGGAGAGAAGCCACGCAACGATACAGTTGGCCAACCGGCCAGTTGTTATACGGTAGTTAGTTAAACGGGATCGGCGAGACAACGCCCAATTTATTTTGGCGGCCAGTCGAGGCCAAAATATTTACCGGGCAATACAAGGCCAACCGGCACCTCGTTTTTTTCCATTGTGTTTGGTATCAGGGAGAGGCCCCACGACATTCGGGTAGCCAACCGGTTGCCCGTTTCTTGTTATATATTGGTATCGGAGAGAGGCTCCTCAACGGACCACCGCTCAAGGTCGCACCAACACCGGTGGGGTAACGGCACATCAAGCTGCAACGGTCCGGGGACAGGAATCCCTTGTGGCAAGACAGCCGCGCAGGGCCGCAACAATTTGTTTTTAGTTAAGGTACAATTTTTTTTATTTTTATTTTTATTTTTTTTTTTTTGATTTTATTTTCTTATATTTTTTTTTTATTATTTTTAATTTTCAAAATTTTTGTAATCGAGCGCCGCACAGCGGGTGCACGTTCGGAACACATTGCTCTCTCTCTCTCTATCTCTCGTTCTCTCTTATCTTGGTGGGGGTGAAGGGGGAAGTTGTTTTCTCTTTTTTTGTTTTTCCTTTAAATAAAATGAATTATTAAATTTTTCGGTGTGGTGTGATGGGAGCGGAGACTCCCTCTGTATCGGCATAGTGATTGCGGTCCCTTTGTACCCGCATCCAATTTCGTAACCAAGGCTTGGCCTTGTTTGAGTTCAAATGGATGCGCGCACCAAGGCACCTCTCTCTTTTATAATTATTGTATTGTTCGTTCCTCAGGTTCCGTCCGACGAATTTCGGCGGAACTCCGGTTTTTATTATTATTTGCGGATTATTTTTTTCTTTAATTATCTGTATTAATCACGGTGTAAGCCAGAAGCGTCATGCAAGCCTCAAACCCTACGACCTCAGTACTTCTCCCTGAGAACGTAGCCGGCAAAAATCACCGTGGAGGCCTCCGCATGCGCTTAGTGGTAATCTGCAGGATGGCAGTAGCCATCCTGTAATATGCCTTCTGCATGATAGTGCTGGGCATGAGCATTGGAAGTGATCTAACGTCTCTTCCTCCTCTTCGTTGTGTTCCCCAAAAAGGCAGTGTCCTGTCAGTATCCCTACAACTAATCTTACATCTCGTTTTCCAAGGGATACTAGTGCTTTAGATCGCCGCAGGTTCAGTTTTGGCCAATCCTGTTTTGCTACCCTGTATGTGAGAGTGTTGGTCTACCTCTCGTTTGTCAAGGCGATTTCCTTTTGACAGACCTCCCAAGACCTGCTCTTTCCGGCTGCATCTGGAGAGTCGTACCGTACCTAGCTAGTTCGTCTGCCCTGCAGTTTCCCGGGACGTCCGAGTGACCATCTGGATGCTGAAATACTCGCTCATCTCGTTAAAAGATGATCGGCCATCCAGCGCCACCCATGACTTCAGACAAACCGCTCCAGCGACATGACCGCCGCCTAACTGTCCACATAAATTGCGATATCCTTCACGGATACTACGTTATGCTTCAACCATGTCCCGACTTCGCCTATCGCCACCACTTCACCCTAGTACACGTTGCAGTAATCAGAGAGACTAAGCTTCTCACAGAAGACTCCGGCTCCTACCTTGCAGAAAAATTGCACTGCCTCGTTTTCCAGTATTGATCCGTTCCTCCAGGATTCTCTCGAAGGACAGATGGTCCGGGAACTTTTATCGAAGCACTGCGTTGTTTTAATATAATCTAGATTCGCCAGTTCTTCCCTTAGCGATCTGACTATTGTCAAGTGTCTGACGAGAAGACAATTCTACTGAGAGACACTGAGAGTCTCGTAGCCACATTGGCTGCCATCTGCTTACCAAAAAATTCTATTGGAATAAGGTGGAACATAACTTCTATGGGCGTGTATAGGTGTTGAAATAAGCGCTCCGCTTATAATCATGCAGGCCGTTCTTTGCACCTTCTCCATCATATTCCTATATGTTACCTTCTCCGTGTTTATTGGCTGGGCAAGGTTATATCCTTTTTCCTGCCTGACATCACAATTGTGTGGGTAACGAAAACGAATCATGTCCAAAATTGATTTTTGTATGTGGTTTGGACCAACATAGACATTTGTGCATTCACCCGTAGAGTGCGTATTATAATACCATGACAATAAAAGGTGTGTTTTTTTTTTAAACAATCGAGTAGAGTTCGCGATAGCTATTTTCAAATTGGTCCAATTTAAAATTAAAAGTTTAATTTTTTTAAATTAAATAATTGTAATTTAATAGAAATCTATGTATAACCAAAAAAATCCACCATAAAAGTTGTATGGTTTTCTTGTAATATCGTTGCTCTGTATAATAACGGAGTAGTTCAGAACTGAACGATGACAATGATTGTTTAATACCGATTCCGGACAAACATAGCGCTACCGGATTTTATTATTGAAACAGGGTTTGCTAAGCATGATAGTGTGTCAACATAATTGGTTCTGTCAACATAAACGCGTTTAGCTAAACTCTAGTCTGTCAAGGGTATAAGACTGTATAAGATAGTGGAAATTTGACAGCGGAAAATAAGAGATTACGCTACTCGCCGCAAGTGGCAGCACTATCACAAAAGAGGATTTTGTGTCGTCGTAACCAATCCTTATGAAAATTGGTTTGTAGTTTGATTTTTGATTGAAGTATAAGTTTTAAATGAAAAAGGGTTTCTGTACATTCTACACGATCTAAATGAATTTTAAACTGGAGAGAACTTGGATATTTCTTAATTAATAATTGTAAAACTTGCACCACATACTGGGATAATTCGTGCAATATTATTGATTAGAATTTTCATTGTAATTTTATGATTTTTTGTGGCCACATACATTTTTTTTCAGTTTTTGGCCAATATCTCAAAAACTTCCACTACACACTGAACAATTCTGGAGTAACATTAACACCAGGAAGCGGATAATGATAATATATTATTCGTTTGGTGTTTTTTTTTCTAACGAACATAGCCAATCAATTAATATTTAATCATCGTGTAAATTCTAAACAAACTGTTTAGAATTATGTTAGACAAAATAAGGTATTAAAAATCTCCGTACTATTTCGATGTGTTGTTGAAATTGACTAACAATTTATTTTTTAATTTCTAGGTTTTTATACACAAAAGAAAACCTAAATTATGACTAACTTATAATAGAACACGATAACAAGAAACTGCAAAGAATGCAAGCGGATGTATCATTTTCACATATACGTGTTGCGCTGTCTATGCATATCAAATGATCATCCGCTCACACGCTCTACATTGTTTCCGGTTATCGTGTGAAATAAACTGTTCAAGATTGAACATACTCCCGGGCGACTATGGCAAGGTTGTACTATGCAGTAGCGGCCGTTGATTGTGGTCGAAGTGGATCTAATGGGCGCCGGCGCCGTATGTAAGCTATGATCCAGACTATTCCGACGATAAGAGCGCTCCAGAATAAAATATGAATCATGGTGTAGTGATGAACATGATGTTGATTTTGGTTGGTGAAGAACTCATTTCTCTGGATCAGGTGCTCCTTTTCCCGAAGAGCTGCTATTTCATCTTCCAACTTTTTAGTGTCCAGACCGGAGATGAGGTCAGCCGCAGCGTCATCACGCACCTTGGTTTTGATGTGATTTCCAAGATTTTTCAACTGCTTGGAAGTGGTGATGCCCGAGGTTGATCCTTGAAACGCCTTGCTTATACTGTTGGTTGCTGTGCCCACAGCTACAATGTATGACTCCCTGTCGCGTAATATACAGCCTGCATCAATGCTAATTATTCCCGAGCCTTGAAGAGTGAGCGGACTAGATTGGGACCCACATAAGACATCGACCGTAGTTTCGTTGGGAACTGCATAAATCCATTGATTGGGTGCCTTGAGGGGAATCCATCTATTAGTGGAATTCCTAGTTTGAAAGCTGCAGAATTGCTCAAGAGCGGCTTTCCGCTGAAGGATGGCTACCTCGCATCGACCGTTGTTAGAGAATGCGTTGAAGACGGGTGATGTCTCGCATTGGAAATGTGCTGAGGAAACAATCTGACAACGAGATAGTTGTTCCGTAGAGAAGAACGCGAAATGTTCGCGATGGCTGTCCATGGCCAGATACTCAGTTGAAGTTACTATGCTTGACTGTGTGTGGTCATGCAGAATGTCCGGCACGGCAATCACGGAGAGAAGCGTATACTCTGTTGCGAACGCCAGTGGAATGATGACTTCGATGATCACGTTCTTCTTGGTCATTCTACTTCTGACTGTTAGACTCTGATATACATGTATCAGATCAGACAATTGGTGACCAGGGACGCTGACGGCTGTCGGTACATGTTGCCGAATCAGCGAAAGTTGTTCTTCTAATTGGTCCGGCGTGAGTATGGTGGGATGCAAAATCTCATGATGAGCGGAGTACACTATGTTAAGCAAACTGTGTTGGGTGTCTTCCATGTTCTGTAAGATCAAGGATAACTCGATTATGTTCATTACCACCGAGCGAACCCTGTCCTCATAGCTTCGATACTCTTGTAGTACCTTTAACTCCTCCCTTAATCGCCTCTGCTCTTGTAATAGGTTGTTCATGGACATCATGGTGAGATTGGAATTATGCTTTATCAATTTCACCGTGTTATCTATTATTGATGTTTGATTCTGTATTAATGTCAGTAGATGATTTTCGTTGGTGTTGATCGTGTCAAACTGGGATTCGTATTGGGCTGCATCGCGTTGCGACAAGATGCCAAATATATCGCCCAAAGCAATCCCCAACGTATCTCCTAATCCTCGCTTGGATCGCTTGCGTTCCTTATTGCTATCTTTTAGTAACTTGTTTTCAGCTATTAGGTTGTTGAGTCGCCATTGCAAATGTTGTAGGGTAGTATTAAAGTTGAATCCTGGCAGATCTTTACAAGCTCCTTGTAGTTGGGCTACGGCTTGCTTACAGTTTTCTACCTCTTTCCAATAGTCGGTCAAGTTGTAAAAAATTACTAATTTGGCTTCTAGGGTTCCCATTTCCTCAAAGTATATGCCTGATGGATGGTCGAAGGGGCGGATGTTAGTGATACCGCGTGCCAAACCTAGAATGGTGCATACTGATAATAGCGCCAAGGCTAAATTGCTAGCCCTTAAACCACACTTTGCTCTTCTCGGCGGTTGCTTCCTGATAGGTGGGGCTTCGTTGTTGGCGGCTTCGAGTTCTGGAGTATTTGTCATATCCGCTTCTATGGGGAGCTTGCATAGTTTGGTGATTGGTCGTTTGTACACATTGTCCTTGCATTTAACCGTGGCCACGCGAACTAGACCATCAGCACCAGCTTGAGTTTCAATAATTCGACCTAATTTCCAATATGTTGTCGGTAGTTGATTGTCTCGCAAGAGGACTAAGTCGTTTATCAATAAGTTGGGTTGCGGCGTTTTCCATTTGCTGCGTTGCTGTAATTGGTGTAGATATTCAACTGACCATCTCTTCCAAAAGTCTTGTATCATCCGTTGTACTAGGTGCCATCTTGTGGTCAGAGGTATGTTCTCGACCATGCCAGAAGGCTGGCTCTTGAGAGCTTCCCCGATCAAAAAATGGCCAGGAGTTAATGCCTTAAGATCGGATGGATCATTGGTTAACGGCGTCAATGGTCTCGAATTTAGCAAGCCTCTATTTGAGCGGTGATGGTACTTAATTCTTCATAGGTAAGAGTAGTGGCACCTATGACTCGTTTTAAATGACCCTTTACGGATTTAATTCCGGCTTCCCAAATGCCTCCAAAATGAGGGGCGAATGGTGGTATGAAATGCCAAGTTGTCTCGCCTTCGGCTATTGCATTTGTTATATCGATTGGCAATGTGGTAAAGGCGACGTGAAGGTTCTTCTTCATTTCGGCATCGGCACCAACGAAGTAGGTGCCATTATCCGAATACAGATCCGTGCATAAGCCTCGTCGTGACGTGAATCGTTGGTAAGCGGCAATGAAGGCGGCCGTTGTTAAGCTACTAACTATTTCTATATGTACGGCCTTGGTCACCATGCAAACAAATAGGGCTATGTATCCCTTATATGATTTATGACCTCTGCCTTTTGTTGTTCTCAGCTGAATAGGTCCAGCATAATCGATCCCAGTTTTAGCGAATGGTCTGCCTGGCCATACTCTGGAACCTGGAAGATTACCCATAAGTTGTCTCGTATTTTGTTGTTGGTGCCGGAAGCATGTAACACATTTATTTATCACGAGTCGTACAGCTCGCCTTCCATCCAGGATCCAATATCTATCTCTTAGGTGTGATAGCGTCAGCTGTACTCCTCCATGCAACATTAACTTGTGGGCTCTTTCGATGAGTTTCCGAGTAATTGAATTATTTTTACCCAAAATAATGGGATTTTTGGTGGCTGTTGGGATGTTCGCGTTCTGCAGTCGCCCTCGCATTCGTAATACACCATTGTCATCTAGAAAGGGGTTCAAAGATAAAAGCTTGCTGTTATTCGGCAATCGTTGTGTGTTTCTCAGACATCTCAGCTCCTGGTAGAAGTCTTCCTCTTGACTCATGCGGAATATAATGGTTTCAGGCGCGATCGCCTTAAATGTTGGAATTTTCCGTGCAGCCCGATTAATGAACGTTGCGCAGATTGCTACTACTCGTTTTAATTTGTCATAACTGGAAATCCTTTGAAACAATCCCCACCAGACGTTGGTTACATTCGTTGTTGCTATTAAGGTTATCTTCTCCTCGTATTCCTCAGGGCGATAGGCTTGTGGGTCCGTCTCACTGTTTTGCTCGATATCTTCAGGGAGTCCCCATAGAGTTGAATCATGTTGTAGAAATTCTGGTCCATGCCACCATAACTTGCAGTGGACTAATTCTCTAGGAGATGTTCCTCGAGAAGCGAGGTCTGCGGGATTCTCGTGGGACCTTACGTGATGCCAAGTGGCTGTTGGTAGCTTTTGTTTTATGCACGAGATGCGGTTTGCAACAAATGTTTTGAAGCGCCTTGGTTCTCCCTTGATCCAGCTTAGCGTGATGGACGAATCGGTCCAAGCGTGCGTTTCACACTCATTTAGCTGCATTGCAAGTTGCACATGCCTTAATAGTTTAGCTAGTAGTCTAGCTGCGTTTAACTCTAATCGAGGAACTGACAGCTTTGTTTTGATGGGAGCCACCCGTGTTTTTGCCATTACAAGATTAGTGGTTACTTGTCCTGCCTCGTTGGTAGTCCTGCAATATACTACAGCGGCGTATGCAAGTTCGGAGGCGTCAGCAAAGCCGTGTAGTTCCTTTCTGGTGCTTCTTGTTGTGTTGACCCACCTAGATATTTTTATGTTCTTCACAGCGGGCATTTCCTTCTTGTAGATCAACCATTTTTTACCTATTTCTTCTGCCGATACATTTTTTCTATATCGGCCGTCAGCACGTACTGATGTTTACGCCAACGAAGGATTATGTCCGCCAAATCTTGCTGTAACTTTGGGCCGATCATCATTTTCTCATTAAGGGATGATCCATTTGTTGTTTTGGATGACGCATCGAACACTACACGTAATTTGGTAGTAGTGCTGTCCTGCTTCATTACACCATGGTGTGGAATGTAGTAACTATTATAGTTTGGCTGCTCTTCTAACTTGGGAACCAGCTCCATATGGCCTAAGTCTAGATATTCCTTCATGAAGTTTTTGTATAGTTGTTTAAACGGGGCGTCTTTTTTAAATCTTCTCTCTAGTTGTAATAAACGAGCGGCAGCCGTTTTCTTGGATTCTCCTAACTTTGGGGGATCCTCCTTGAACGGAATGCTCACCGAGTACCTGCCGTCACCGTTTCGTTGAACTGTTGATGAAAAGTGTTCCTCCGCTCTCTGCTCTTCTTCGGTACGGACCCTTTCGTCTGGAATATCGTCGTTTTCCACTAAGAGTTTTAGTTGATTCTCGATGGCTTTAGTGGTCACCATTGTAAGCTTTTCTCCAGAACGTTGACCCATGTTACCCATCAAAATCCAGCCCAGCTCAGTTTCTTGAGCCATCGGGTCGTTGGGACCCATCTTGATTATGTTGTTGATAGCTATGGACGCATAATAGTCGGCACCGATTATTAGGTCGATGGGTTGTGGATGATTGAACCTCGGATCGGCCAATTTTAGTCTACCCAGGTGGGTCCATTTGCTGTCGTCAACCTTGACTTGTGGTAGTTGATGATCCAGGTTATCGAACACTAGTGCCTCAATAGCTAAAGTGAAACTCCCAGGGAAATTGGGTGATAGCGTAGTGTTCACAGCATGTCTGCATACTCCTGCCGCTTGACCACCAATGCCAGAAATTTTAACATTAATTTTCTTCCTTTTGAAATTGAAACGATTTACGGCTCTGGATGATATTAACGTTGCCTGAGATCCAGGATCTATCAGGGCTCGCAGTGTTACGAGTTGACCGTTGGCGGTTGTTGAAAGGACCACGGCAGTTGGCAATAGCACTGCCGATGTTTGCTGCACCATGAATGTTTTCGGACCCTGCTCGGTTTTCGATGCAGAGTTGTTGCAATGCAAGAGGGTGTTGTGTTTACCATTGCAGACTACGCAGAATTCCGTGGCGGAGCACTTGAACTTATCATGACCTTCCAAGCATCGCACACAGAATTGTAGATGGTTGACCAATTTAGCCCTCTCCAAGGTTGGCATATTCTTGAAACGTGGGCAGATCTCTAACTTGTGATTTCCGCTACAATTGGGTACCACGCAGCGTACTGAAGCTGTCGCGACATTTACACGTTTGATCGGCTGTGTGACGATTTGACGCGGTGTTGCTACATGCTTGTTTTTACCCATGGCTTCTAAAGACTGGAATCGTCGTTCTAAAAAGTCAAACAACACGTTCAAATTCGGAACTTCCTTGGGCTGTTGCAAATTTGTCTCAAACAATCCTATTGACTCTGGATCGAGCCTTCTAGTGACTAAAAATACCACAAATGCTTCGAATGTGGACTTCAGTTCGAGTTGCTGGATGTTATGCAACACTTCCTTAAGCGTGTCATGCATCGAGCGGATTGCTGGCCCTGTTGCTTGTTGTAGCGTAGACATCGACAATATTGAATTGAAGTAATTGCTGGACAACAACCTCTTGTTGTCATATCTAGCTTTTATGGCTTCCCACGCCATATCATAATTATCACCTGTTGCGGCTAGATGAGCGATGAGCTGAGCCGCTCCCTTTTGCAGCTTAGATTTTAAATAGGTCATTTTCATTGTGTTGGACAATGAATCATTGTTATGAATTATTTCAATGAACAAATCCTTGAACGAGGTCCATTTATCGTAGTCACCATAGAAGGTTGGTATTTCTACTTGAGGCAACTTGACCTTTTGTTCTACATGTGGTTTACTCGTAATACGTTCTGCCAGTTCCTGGCACTGTTGTAATCTTATTATCGTATTTTCCACTCTATTTTTGATGGTGCCATAGAAATCTTGGACGAAATAGTTTGTTGTTTTGTCCTTTTCATCCGTTTCTATCATGATGGTTGCATGCAGTTGATATATATCACGCATTTGTCTCTGCAGCTGATTTACTTTTAGATGAAGGTATTCCTTCGGACAACTTTCTTTATCCAATCTGCATTCTATTGCGTATATGTCTTGATGTAATTGACGCATATAGAAATCTTGTCGCTTGCACTCGAGGGTTAAAGATGCAGTTGTCGTCTATGATGCTCATTACTGCTAGAGTGTGACGAGGAATCGGTTTCCTTGAAAGGCGGAGGTTTACTGGATTCTTGATTGTCCCTGCTACAAGTTGGTTCCGGCTCTTCTTGATGGCTCTCCGAATGAACGTCGTTATCGATGGAATCAGGCTGGGAAATTGTGGTCCAGCCTAATTTTTCGACCGCTGTACCCGTTGGAGTGCTTGGAGGTGCTGCATTCAAGCGTTGGCGCATGTCTCCTAGAAGCCAGGTGCATTCATCCGGTGTAGTTTGTCTAGTTGAACGATATGGGTGCGAATTCTCCATTGGAGGGGATATCGCTAGAATCTTTTCATCATTAGTGATGAACTCCTGATGTGCCGCCTTCACATATGCTATTTTCTTCTCCAAATAGCTTTTTGTTTTCCGGGAGTTGCCGTCCTTTTTATAATTGGAAAGCAACTGCCTTATGTTGGTAGCAATTTCGTGTTGTGCGAGCAATATTTGTTCCATCTCGAATGGCCTGTTGTTGACTGGCTGAGTGTGATTCGAGATGTTGCCGTTTGTTGATGGTTGGCGCAAAAAACTCGTGTCAACGATTTAAGGTGAGTTAGATTTGATGGCGTGGTATTACCGGATTGCCGTTGTTGTATGCTGGTCACACCCGCTCAATGTTGTGGGCAGGCAGATTTACTCGAAATACCAAGCTTACAATTTGTTTATAATAGACTGCGGTTTATACGGCGGTTGTCGTATATCGTTGTTGTTAAGCCAGCCCATGTGGACTATAATTGACTTCGAATCTCGTTGTGCTGAGATTCGGCTCGAAGGACCAATGTAAATTCTAAACAAACTGTTTAGAATTATGTTAGACAAAATAAGGTATTAAAAATCTCCGTACTATTTCGATGTGTTGTTGAAATTGACTAACAATTTATTTTTTAATTTCTAGGTTTTTATACACAAAAGAAAACCTAAATTATGACTAACTTATAATAGAACACGATAACAAGAAACTGCAAAGAATGCAAGCGGATGTATCATTTTCACATATACGTGTTGCGCTGTCTATGCATATCAAATGATCATCCGCTCACACGCTCTACATTGTTTCCGGTTATCGTGTGAAATAAACTGTTCAAGATTGAACACATCGTAAGTAATAATATTGTATTGCGCTCAAAATTTTTAGTTTCGAATGTGGTAAGGTTTTGATTTAACCTGTCTAATTTTACGAATATGAATGGCCTATTTTCCCTCATGTACAGATTTTAAAGTGAACTTAAGAATTTTTTAGAGTGAACTTAAGAATTATGCAAATGATTAAATTATAATATGAATTGTTTATTTTTTTAATCGAGTTTTTTTTGGAAAATATTTGATTTACGAATACGCGTGCGACCCACTGTACATATACATATATTATTTTATATCTTTTAGTATCAAAATTACGAATGCAAAGCAATTCGAGTGTTTGGTCTAATTGATGGAACGTAATTCGGATATTGCGAAGGGATTTTTCAGTTTTGGAAGTTCTAAACAAGAATTCAACACCGCTTGGAACAATTTTGCCGAAAAATTAAATTCATTGGGCCCTCCAGTAAGGGAAGGCGCAGGATGGCAAAAGGTATTACACAAATATATTTACTCGTATATTATGCTTATATAATTATTGAGGTTATTTTAGGTGTGGACCGATTTTAAAGGTAAAATAAAAAAAAACTATCTATTAACAAAAAGGAAATTGCTGCAACTGGGGGGTGGGCCTTACAGACTGCAAATATTGTCTCCGTTGGAGGAGAGCGTAGTTCAAGTTTTGGTTTAACAGATCGTTCGTCAGCCGTTGTGGAAAATTTATCGACAGCTGTGTCATCAACCGTTGTGACAATTCCATCAACTACATCAATGGCAATTGAAACCACTTACTTTGCCGGAATTTGTGCAAGGAAATGATGTTGAGTGTCATACGGAAGAGGTTGCTGTATTACCAAAACGAACAAAAAATAAGAAAAAAAATACAACAAATTCAGAACGCCATTGTTTTGAAGAATGTGCGCGATACGCCAGGAAGAGCTACGAGTTAAAAGAAAAAAAATTTAAAATGTGGGCCAAGTTTCAACTGGACAAACAAAAAAATTTAAAAGAAAATTTCGAATTAAAATTAAGAAATATAAAGAGAGAAAGCTTGCTTTTGAGGAAAGCCGATACGCCAATTAGTGTCTGATGGCTTACATAAATATGTGATAAACAGAATAGACTGACATTATGTTGTAATGTATACCTAGTATGATAATTATTATGTACCTAGTATGAACTATTGTGATTTTAATTTAAGAGAAGTTTTTATTGAATTAAACTGAAATATATTGTATTGAAGTAAATTTTTATTGAATTTTATAATAAAATAATAATATGATTTATAATCAAATTACTCTAATATTATTCATTAATTGTAATCGATTTCTTTCAGCGGCATCAGCATGTTGTTCCTCCGCTATGTTAGCTGGTTGCTCAATGTCAATGTTCAGAATTATTGCGACGTCCATGTCCACTTTATAGAGAATGCACAGATTGTGAAGCGCACAACATACATTTGCAATTTTGGCAGCCTTCTCTGGTTTGTAATGAAGCTTATCCAACAAACATCGATAACGGTTCTTAAGTACACCAATCGTCCTTTCAATGATATTTCTCGCTTTCGAGTGTTTAGTATTAAACCATTTTTCTCGCGAACCCACCTTTGCAGATCGAAATGGCGTAATCACATATGACTTCAGCGCATAACCAACATCACCTACGAAGCAAATCGGGTTATTAACAAACATATCTGAAAATTTCATAATGTTTACCTAAAAGCCAAGTATTCTAAGTTCACTATTATTGTAGATGAATGAATCATGACACGAACCTGGATTGTTCACATCTGCAAATGGTATACACATTCGGTTATCACATACCTAAAAATACATTTTTAATTTTGTAAAAATTTTACCAAAAATTTGAAACTAGTGTGCTTACAAGCATAGCATTCAAACTATCGTAAATGATTCTACAGGGTATCCCTGTTTTTCTGAAATATTCTAATTTAATTCTTTCCGTATTTTCATTTGCCTCTGGCAAACGTATGAATTCGGAACATATTTCGTCTTCCAGTATCGTGATGATTTGTTGAAGCGTTTTCGAGAATGTTGATTGGGCTAATCCCGCAACATATTCACTACTGCATCCCGTTTGATAAGTACCTTCGGCAAGAAAATCCAATGTGGCAGCTAATTTTATTATTGGTAATACGGATGATAATCGTGTGGTTAGTTTTAACAGTTTGTCCACTAAAAATTTAAAATCTTCTTTATTAATTCGGAAATATTTTAGAAATCTGTATAATAGATACACAAATATAGTTATATAATGTATATATTTATTCACATAATCATCTTGTAAGTTGTAACATACAAACTGTATGGTAAATCCAAGGGATTAGATTCATCTCTTAAATATCGGCGGAAAACAGCCATATCACGCACGGCATCATCTTCACTGGTATCGTAATATGTATATATCGAAACAACTCAATTCGATTTTTTTTGAACGGAAATCGCGTAACTTAATTATATTTTAATAATTATTGTACAATGAACGAAAAAATAATGCGAATAACGCTTTTTTGTGTTTGATTTTGACAAGAGAATATTGTGTCAAATAGTGGGGAAGTTACACTGTGCTTGAATTGCAAACTTTTTTTTCGTGACAAGCTGGGCACCCGTGGGAATTCAACGGTGCTAGTCCCATTTTAAAGTTAGTCCCCATTTTTGAGATATCGCATTCGGCATGTTTTGGCCCTGAGTCAAAATATACCCTCATTTTCACGTTGATAGCTCTTGAACCATTAAGTTTCTCGTTACGCTTTCTTCAACAAAGTTGTTGCGCAGGTCAAGACCAACAACTTTGCCGAACATATCAAGACCGAAAAACCGAGTAGAATCGATCGAATAAACATCGCATCGACAAATATAGATACAATAGAAACTATTTAAAAAAAAGTTAAATCGATTCAATTGATTTTATGGTGATTTTTCCTAAAAAAAAAAATTCCTAAAAAATTAACATTTTTCTTCTCTTTGACAAAACAATGGCGTGCCGTTGCGATAGTGGATAAAAATCCTGGATTTTTCCATCCTATCGTTTTAACCAATTACATCACGTAAATTAAGAAACATCTGCATCAATATATCAACCATCAAATGTCACTGCGCCATTCAATCACAGAAACATACGACGGATAAAAATCTCGGATTTTTCTATCCCAGATTATTTTTCAATTTTTTTCAACTTTTTTGTATGCAAAGTGGCGTGTCTGTTGTACGAGGTAAATGTTCGAGTGATGAAAGCCGAATTCAATTCACAAAATTTCTGATATCAAATTTGTGCCGAAAAAAACAATTGCATTCGATTTGTCAACGATTTTTCAGAATGTTAGTGCATTCAGCGCCTTGTTGTTGAACATTCCGAAAAATCGTTGACCAATTGTTGTTTTTGACAGCTAGAAACAAAAATGTAAACAAACGCGCCGAATGCACTAACATTCCGGTTCAAGAGCTATCAACGTGAAAATGAGGGTATATTTTGACTCAGGGCCAAAACATGTCGAATGCGATATCTCGAAAATGGAGACTAACTTTAAAATGGGACTAGCACCATTGAATTCAGCATACTCGAATTAGGTTTACTACTCGGGTGCCCAGCTTGTCACATTTTTCAACTAGCACAGTGTACCCAAAACGGAGTTTGAATTGTGCCCCAAAATGAATTTTAAATTTTTATCCAAAAATACAAAACATTGCCTTAAGCTGAATAATAAATATAATATCCAACTGAATAATAAGTTACCCCATAAAAGATAATACCAAAAACCCCAATTGTAGTTTCGTAACAACAATAACACCCTTATTCCGCTAGTCGAGTCGTTTGCCAAAATATCTAGTATGTATATTATCGTAGTTACTTCAAAAAACAGACGTATTTATTTTTGGGGAAAAATAACACCGATCGAGGATGGACTCCATTGAACACCGATTCGGTGTTTCAGTGTTTCAGGAACACCGAATTTTTGAGTGTGTTAGTAATCAATACTTTCGGTTGTTTTTCTACTAGATTAGGTCATACTGAGACTATATGTGGCAAATTTGGAGAAAATTTATAGATTAGAATTTTCACTATACTTTTGTAATTTTCTGCTTCCATATAAATTATTTTCAGTTTTTCAGATGCACAGCGTGCAGTCACACACCAAAATGAAATTATATTCGAGAATGAAATCTTCCGCTGTGCCTGCGATCACTCCACCGCGATAATACACAATTGATATTCTTATGACATTCAATGGAACATAATTGTTAAGCAAAACAAAAAAGACTTAATGATCGTAATAATAGTAATTTGTCGTGGTCACATCACGTACATATTCTCATTACTATCCATGTTATTACTATTTTTTTCCATTTCGAAATTTTCATGTATTTCATAATTCATAATTCATAAATTTTTATTTTTTTGTGTTCGTATTTAATGTTTTGAAGGACAGAGTGTACAAAATAATAGTTTTTATTTATTTTACTATTTGTTTATTGATAAAAAAAAACGATTTGTGTATATGTATGTACGAGTATATATGCGAGTAGATAGTTTATAGATAAATAGTTGTAATCGTGTTACAACAACTTGACGGATGGAATACAAAAAAAAAATAATAACTAAAATTGCCTAAGGTTAGTGAATGTTTCCGTTTTTCCAGTTTGTGTGTCTTTTTGTCTTTAATCGCATCATCGCATCGTGCAACATTGAAATATGGGTACAAATGAAAACGGCAAAATGGCGAACGAAATAACCTAACCTAATAAAATAAGTTCGCGTACCGATATCATATACACGATTAGAAAGCGTTTTTTAAATCGAAATGTCATGTCCCGCTGAAGGTTTCGCTATTATTAATTTTCTACGTTTTCAGCCAAAGCGATTTTCTTGAGATTTCCATATATAACAAAATTTCCTTTTTAAGGTGGTTATTTCGGTGGTACACGACCCAACACGGTCTTGACGTTTTTTTTTTGGTAAATAATTTTGTATTTTATAGCTCGGTCATGTTATATTTTCGAGACTCTGTAACAATCAAACTTTAATTTACTATTATTGTAATAATGGAGTATAAAACAACAATAGCAATAGTTAATAACAAAACGCAAACAAATTGATGGAGGTGGATGACAAGAGTCTTATGTTTATATTATTTGTCTTATGGTAATGTGAAGGAAAAAATGAGGAAATTCGGTTTCGACAAAAAAAATTAAAGCACGCACAAGAACTAACAACAACAACAATCCGATTGTATAATAAACGTTAAATGACTATTATATAGTTTTCTATTTTATAGTTTTTTTTTAAACTATTATTATTATTGTAAGAGACCTTGAGAAAGAAACTATTTTTTTTCTTTTTACAACTTTTTAGTGTTTATTCAAGAAAATTATGTAGGCACATTGAGCACTGTGCACAGACGAATTGAAATTAGTAACGGGGCGCAAGTTTTGTCGTTAACATAAAATCGAGTGTTGTTCTGATCTATCGTGCAACCTTCAATTTGTACAACTTGCATATTTCTTCCCTTTGAATATAGGGAGTATCTGAGTAAATGATTAGTTTGGCCATGGCTAAATTATCTATGATTAACAAACTTACTCGAGCACAACTAAGATTTACCATTAGTGGTAATTGGTACTCATGCGCAGCCTCAAATTTAAAATTTCAACGAACGATGTATTTTTTTGTGTTAAACAAATTTCATTCGTTTTTGGTTGAGGCACAAATGGTCATTACCGTTTGTGGGACGTGCTAAGATTCACGTGGGGTCTACTTTATTTAATTATTAAAACTAGTTTTGTTTAGTTACTGCTCAACGATTTCCAGTTCTTTAAGGCAATAGGTGTATCAGGTTATGCAGTTTGTTTCCCATTAAACTTCCCTATACGTTTTGGAATATCAGATATAGCTTAGGGCGCTAATGTAATGTACACGCATATGTAATGTGCCTAAGAAAGAATAGTTTTCGATCGCTAAATTACTGTAACGTGAATAATGGATAGTCCAAAAAATGAAAAACTACTGACAAGTAAGAAATTTCCTACAAAACCGTTTTGAACGTGGACATCTAAGGGATGCATAGGAGGGTGAAACTGAAAATAAAAATATTCAAAAAAAGACTAATTGAAAATACAAGCGACCTCTAATCTATACTTGCGTGAAACCAATACACGCAAAGTGGTATCATGCAGTCATCCTCTAGAAGGTATCTTCTGGGGATGTCTGAAACTGGTTTATATTCCTAGAAAATCAACGGAGGTCAGAGTGATGCTGTATAAGATAGCGGAATTTTGACAGCGGAAAATAAGAGATTGCGCTACTCGCCACAAGTGGCAGCACTATCACTAAAGAGAAATAATTTTGTTATGTAATTACCAGCGGAAAATTTTCATTCATTATGTACCACTTTTTTCACTAAATAAAATATTCCAGCGGAATAAAATATTAAAAATGAACCTTAAAATGGCAAATTAATTGATCTCCGAAGTAAAGAAACTCGGTATAGGAAATCTTGAAATTTAACAACAATCCGTCTATCCGCCATTTCTTCCAATAGTAACCAATACTTTCGGTTGTTTTTCTAGTAGCCTAGGTCATACTGAGACTATATGGAAAATTTGGGGAAATTCATAGACCAGAATTTTCACTAGAATTTTTTGATTTTCTGCGTCCATATGTTATTTTCAGTTTTTGACCAATATCTCAAAAATTTCCACTAGTAACCAATACTTTCAGTTGGTTTTCTAGTAGCTTAGGTCATACTGAGACTATATGGAAAATTTGGGGAAAATTCATTGACCAGAATTTTCAGTAGAATTTTTTGATTTTCTGCGGCCAAATAAGTGATTTTCAGTTTTTGACCAATATCTCAAAAGCTTCTACTAGTAACCAATACTTTCGGTTGTTTTTCTAGTAGCTTAGGTCATACTGAGACTATATGGAAAATTTAGGGAAAATTCATAGACCAGAATTTTCAGTAGAATTTTTTGATTTTCTGCGGCCAAATAAGTGATTTTCAGTTTTTGACCAATATCTCAAAAGCTTCTACTAGTAACCAATACTTTCGGTTTTTTTTCTAGTAGCTTAGGTCATATTGAGACTATATGGAAATTTTGGGGAAAATTCATATACCAGAATTCTTACTAGAATTTTTTGATTTTCTGCGGCCAAATAAGAGATTTTCAGTTTTTGACGAATATCTCAAAAAACTTCCACTAGTAACCAATACTTTCGGTTGTTTTTCTAGTAGCTTAGGTCATACTGAGACTATATAGAAAATTTGGGGAAAATTCATAGACCAGAATTTTCAGTAGAATTTTTTGAATTTCTGCGGCCATATAAGTGATTTTAAGTTTTTGACTAATATCTCAAAAAACTTCCACTAGTAACCAACATTTTCGGTTGTTTTCCTAGTAGCTTAGGTCATACTGAGACTATATGGAAAATTTGGAGAAAATTCATATACCAGAATTTTCACTAGAATTTTTTGATTTTCTGCGGCCATATGTGATTTTCAGTTTTTGACTAATATCTCAAAAACTTCCACTAGTAACCATTATTTTCGGTTGTTTTCTAGTACCCTAATAAATAAAGTAAATACTAAGATATAAAGTAATTACTATCATGAATCTGCAGTATATGTGATGTTTTATATAAACCATGAAATGTTATTGTAATAATTACACGAAGGTCCCGCTTTGCGTTGCTATTCGGTTCCTAATTTTTTTTCTTCTGGGAAAATGTTTTTATTTTTTTTATTGATGTCCTATATCAATGAAAAAATTAAATTAGATTAAAATAAATATTCATCAAAATACATAAAATTAAATTGATTAATTAGTATTGACTAGTTATTAAATAGATTTTATTAAATTCAATTTACTAAATTAAATATAAAAGTAAAAAAGATAGTATAATTGAATAAATCATATTTGAGTTGGTGTGTACATCCCAGTTTCTGCTGTCAATTTTGGCGCCATCTTATAAAGTAAAAATTTGTGATTATTAAATTAACATTATAGTGCTATTAAAATATCAATTAACTGTGATTTTTCCGGAAATATCGAATGCGTGCTTTCATTGCTCCAAAAAAATTACTGGTACAAGGTTTCGAGGCGTACAATGCATCGGCTCATGTAAAAAATACTTTCATCTCAAGTGTATTAATATTGCCGGTAACCTTGACGAGTCATTGGAAAGTGGGCTAAGCTACTAGAAAAACAACTGAAAGTATTGGTTACTAGTGGAAGTTTTTGAGATATTAGTCAAAAACTGAAAATCACATATGGCCGCAGAAAATCAAAAAATTCTAGTGAAAATTCTGGTCTATGAATTTTCCCCAAAATTTCCATATAGTCTCAGTATGACCTAAGCTACTAGGAAAACAACCGAAAATGTTGGTTACTAGTGGAAGTTTTTTGAGATATTAGTCAAAAACTTAAAATCACTTATATGGCCGCAGAAAATCAAAAAATTCTACTGAAAATTCTGGTCTATGAATTTTCCCCAAAATTTCCATATAGTCTCAGTATGACCTAAGCTACTAGGAAAACAACCGAAAATGTTGGTTACTAGTGGAAGTTTTTCGAGATATTAGTCAAAAACTTAAAATCACTTATATGGCCGCAGAAATTCAAAAAATTCTACTGAAAATTCTGGTCTATGAATTTTCCCCAAATTTTCTATATAGTCTCAGTATGACCTAGGCTACTAGAAAAACAACCGAAAGTATTGGTTACTAGTAGAAGTTTTTTGAGATATTGGTCAAAAACTGAAAATCTCTTATTTGGCCGCAGAAAATCAAAAAATTCTACTGAAAATTCTGGTCTATGAATTTTCTCCAAATTTTCCATATAGTCTCAGTATAACCTAAGCTACTAGAAAAACAACCAAAAGTATTGGTTACTAGTGGAAGTTTTTGAGATATTGGTCAAAAACTGAAAATCACATATGGCCGCAGAAAATCAAAAAATTCTAGTGAAAATTCTGGTCTATGAATTTTCCCCAAATTTTTTATATAGTCTCAGTATGACCTAGGCTACTAAAAAAACAACCGAAAGTATTGGTTACCAGTGGAAGAAATGGCGGATAGACGGATTGTTGTTAAATTTCAAGATTTCCTATACCGAGTTTCTTTACTTCGGAGATCAATTAATTTGCCATTTTAAGGTTCACTTTTAATATTTTATTCCGCTGGGATATTTTATTTAGTGAAAAAAGTGGTACATAATGAATGAAAAATTTCCGCTGGTAATTACATAACAAAATTATTTCTCTTTAGTGATAGTGCTGCCACTTGCGGCGAGTAGCGCAATCTCTTATTTTCCGCTGTCAAAATTCCGCTATCTTATACAGCATGTCAGAGTGGTGTTTATCCCGAAATCGGGAAAAAGCTCACATGCCTATCCAAAGGATCTGAGACCTTTAACTCTATCATCGTTTCTGTTGAAAACCTTGGAAAGGTTGGTAGATATAGGTATTCGATTAAAAATGTGCCCAGGAGTTGGGCAATGTCGCAGCATGCGTACTGTAAGGAAAAGTCAGTAGACTCAGCTCTACACGATCTGGTACGCATGCTTGAGAAATCAATTTACTCGCAAGAGTTCTGTATGGAAGCATTTCTCGACATTGAGGGTGCCTTTAATAATGTAAAAACGGAGACCATCATGGAAGGATTGTTATTTTTGAACGTGGACTACCCCATATAAGTAAGTTGATAAATCAGATCCTGGTAAGCAGGATTATTACCTCAAAACTGGGGGAGGCCACCATTAGAAGGCGGGTAGTTAGAGGAATCCTGCAAAGTGGTGTAATGTCCCCATTTCTTTGGAGTGCAGTGATGAATGGATTGCTCCTGGAACTGGAGAGAGAGGGGATATAAGGGTTGTAACGTAGGTGGATGATGTAGGGACGTTATACAGAATGCACTCCTGATCGATACGAAATGGGCCAGCAAATGTGGATCAGGGATCAACCCCCTGGTACTATTTACTAAGAAAAATAAATTTCCGGTAGTTAGCCTTCCTACCGTGAACGGCATTTCCTAAAATAATGATCCATTGTGCATAGAGTAATAATTTATTTTGGGCCTATTTTTTAATTCAACCTGAGCAAGCAGTGCGCTGTCAAAAAATACTCTGTGTTTTTTTATACAACCTGAGTAATTTTACTCTGCACACTGCGTTTTTATTTGTGAACTGTGCTTACACCGAGCTTACTCGGTTCTTCAAATTTTACTCTGAACTTAATGTCAGTGTACGAAGAGTGTGCAAAGTAAAAAACAATTGTTTACTCTATGTGCACCGGATAATTTTACCCAGTACAACCTTTGCTCGGTGTACACTACCCGGGGTAAGCCTGTTTGCTCGGGTTGAATTAAAAAATAGACCCTTTGTATACTCTTCGTACACTGGCATTCTGTTCAAAGTAAAATTTGAAGAACAGAGTATGCGCGTTTTTATTTGTAAGCGCAGTTCACAAATAAAAACAAAGTGTGCCGAGTAAAATTACCCAGGTGGAATAAAATATCACAGAGTATTTTTTAACAGTGCACTGCTTGCTCAGATTGAATTAAAAAATAGGCCCATAGGTTCTATGTCTTCTCTTCTGTGTCAAAACTTATATTTGGCTATTGTTGCATATAATTAATTTATTTAACTCCTTAACCTTATTTAACCTCCTCCTTTAACCTTATTTAACTTTGAGTGAAAGATTTTTCACTCAACTTTTTAGTTAAAAATTGATATAAATATATTTTGCTCTACCTATGTGGATTTTAGATCATTAAAAGTTTGTTTTATGGATGAATTTATTTTTAATTTGAATGGTACTACGGTAATACTAGTAAGGAATTTCGAATAGATAATTTCCCATACAGCTGTCAATAACCCGCTCCGAATAGCGAATATAAAAACACTGCAAATGTGTCCCCTTTCAGAGGTTTATAGTCACTACACGAGATGCTGTATGAGATAGAAGAAAATTTACAACAGGAAAATATGTGTTTGTCATTCACCGCTATATTCATCACTATCACAAAAAGGAAATTTTTTTTGCTGATATTTTTTGAAACCAGCAAAAAATAATGCTGTATAAGATAGCGGAAATTTGTCCGCTACCTACTCGCCGCAAGTGGCAGCACTATTACTAAAAAGATTTTTATATTATGTAATTACCAGCGGAAACTTTTTATTCATTTTGTATCTCTTTTTCACTATTAAAAGTGATCCGAAGTAAAGCAATCCGGTAAATGAAATCTTGAAACTTAACAATATTCCGTCTTTCCACCATTTCTTAACGAACTACGATGAAATTTGAACTGTTCGTGCTGGACTAAACTTAGCCATTTCATAGCCAATAATTATGAAAAATGGTGTCTGTAGATTTTACACGATATAAATAAATTTTAAACTAGAGGGAATTCGGTTTTTTCTTAATTAATAATTGTAAAAGTTGTATAGTATACAGTGAGAATTCGGAAAAAATTATGGATTAGAATTGTCACTATAATTTTTTGATTTTCTGCGGCCATGCAAAAGTGGGATATGAAAGAAAATCGCAAAATTATATTGAAAATTCTAATTCATACATTTTCCTCAAGTTTACCATGTAGTCTCAGTGTGAGCTAAGCTATTAGAGAAACAACCGAAATTATTGGTGACTAGTGGAAATTTTTGCGATGTTGGCCAAAAACTGAAAATAACATTCCATCTAGTGTAAAATTTATTTATATCGTGTTAAATCTACAGACACCATTTTTCATAAGGATTAGTTATGAAATGGCTAAGTTTAGTTCATCAGGAACAGATCCTAGAATTTTGACCAAAACTTACTTTAATACTGGGTTCGAATCCCATCAGAGGCTAGATGCAAATCGAATTTTCATCATCAATTACAATCGGTGATGTTAATAAACACAACTATGACCCTCTGATGGAGTGCAGAATTCAGCGCCGACCCACCGTCCATGTTAATGTACAGGTTGACATGGAGCTTGCAATGTGCAGGTGGTATACTGTAGTTGTGTGAGTAGGTGAATAGGTGAATGGGTTAATGATGTGGCGTGAATGCGTGGTATCACAATGGGCCAAACAAATGGCCTAAGTATCAACCACTGAAACCTAACCTAACCTAACCTACTTTAAAATCCCTGATCAATGCTACTTTCCAAATTTCATCGTAATTCGTTAAGAAATGGCGGAAAGACGGAATATTGTTAAATTTCAAGATTTCTTTTACTGGTTTCCTTTACTTCGGAGATCAATCAATTTGCCATTTTAAGGATCACGTTTAATATTTTATTCCGCTGAGATGTTTTACCTAGTGAAAAAAGAGATACAAAATGAATAAAAAGTTTCCGCTGGTAATTACATATCAAAATAAATTCTTTTTGGTGATAGTGCTGCCACTTGCGGCGAGTAGCGTTATCTACCCTTCAATTCAATTTGTTTTGTTGTTGCTTCCGACTTTGTGTTTTATAAAACGTGTAGTTATTAGGACAAACGTTTTGGAAGTGGAGATTTCTATCTTAATGCCCAGCCGCGCCCTGTGGCCTTATTCCGGCTTTCCCTGGTAATAAGGAATTGGGAAAAATATTTTCATAGCATTTTTGTCAAAATTAGATTTTTCTGGCCTACTGAAACAACAAGTTTAGTGCAAAAATTTTCAAAACAAAGTGAATTGGGAAACTTTTGTTCCACAAAATTTTTATAGGGAAACATATTTTCCCATTTAACTTTATTTCGAAAATATTAACACCAAACATGTTCCCTCAGTAGGCCAGAAAAATACAATTTAGACAAAACTGCTATGGAAATATTTTTCCCAATTCCCAGGGTGAGCCAGAATAGGGCCACTGGACAGCTTCGAAAGTTTGAAGATGCCGAATTGCAATTCTTGTTGAAGGCAGCAAGGAGTCACCCAAACAGCTATTTCCAAGCGTTTGCACCAAATGGGAAAATTTCAAAAACTTGGAAGTTGGGTCCCACGTGTGTTAACCGAACATAACCTAGGTCAAACGTATGAACATGTGCCTTTCACTGCTTGCCTAGCAACAATAAAAGGACTTCTTGTGGAAAATTGTGACGGGTGATCACATCCACTTAAAGAAAGTTCTCCTGCGTATCTGGTGGGACATGAAGGGTGTGCTTTATTTCGAACTCCTGGAATCTGGTCAGACGTTGACTGCAGAATGCTACGAAAGAAAAGGTAATTTAATGGGCAAGAAGGTAGGCAAGTCATATTGCTGCATGACAAAGCTCAACCTTACATTGCTCGCGTGACTCAGAAGAACCTCTTGAACTTGAGATGGGAAAATGAGAAGTTCTCCCACATACCACATATTCACCAGACTTCACCCCATCCGACTACTATTTGTTTCGGTCAATGCAGATCGCCTTAGTGGATAAACGGTTCAAATTCGTTGTTGTCTACTTGTTTTTATATAAAATAAAATTGCTGAAATTTGCCGGAGATCAGCTTGTACTAGAGCTGATCTTTTGTAACGGTCAGTCGCCACACCTGGTGGCGCTGGAAAGTGAGGGTATTGTCTTCCGGCACTGAGGAGCTTCTTAAACAGCACGCTGACATAGACCACCGTAATAAATTCAAATCTTCAGCAGAAGTAGTATACAAAAAATTTAAAATACCGGCATCGATCAGTCATTCGACTCTCACTCACTAAATTTTTTTTTACTTAAGCTATCATTTTCTTGCTAGGCGACAAGATAATGTTGCGATACCATTATAAGCATTTTTAGTTTAATTAACAGCCTGCACTACTCGATCATCGCAACGAACACGTTTAATAAATTTCTTAGTCATATGATCACCATTAGTCACTTGCAACCGATTTCATATACTTCCAAGAATTTTCTATGATTAAATCCTCCTCAGGTTAAAGTTAATTACATCCGATCTTATACCATTAAAGTGCTCATTAGGTTTTTCACCAAAACATAAACTGTGTGGTTTTGAACGATTCCGATCATTAAATCGAGCTGCATTAGATTTACCTACAGATCGTTAAGCTCGCATCTCTAAACACACACGTATGCTTTTATAAAAAACGTATTACAGTGCTAAGATGAAGTAAAAATCAAATCTTTTCGTTTTTTTTAACAGGAAATCATGCTTGTAAAAAAAAATTATTCAAAAGCAAAAAAAAAATGATTGAAGGTTACCTCACTATGCCACACAATCTCTTCTCGAATCTTGAACAATTTTCAACAACAATTATATTTTATATTTCTCTAAATACATCTAAGATTTCTAGAAGAACTCGAATACTAAAAAATGTCGCCTTGATGTTGCTGTAAATCGAGAGATTATACATTGCTTTAATTTAACAATGTCTTCGCAACAAATCAAAATACTTGTTAAGCGTGGGTTGCCTTCATTATTATGTAGATCAAACTCCTTTTTCGATGCGAATCGAACGCGATTATGTTCACAACTATACGCTAAGTATCATTGGGACGCCAACTCGCCTACTTAGAAGTATACATTGGTGAAGAATTTTGTATCTCGTAGTAATTTATGATCGCGATGACGTATCGCGTGCTATAAGGTGGAGAGAAAGGTGAATATTTTACCTGCGAAGCTTAATATGCTCCAACCAACCGAATGTACACACGAAATCACCAAAATAATTCTGTGTATAAAAATATTGAAGGTTAAATTGAACAACCAACCTGAACAACAAACACACAAAACATTTATTAGGTTTAGATGATAATGATCATCTTGTATTAAATTAATTATGATCATGGCAATGATCAATTCAATGTTGATGTTGAAATTTTTTTTTTTGCTTTTCTGCTTCAAAAAAAGTTATTTATTGAAGGTTGATTACTCTACACGACTAACTTACTATATGAACAGGTCAATTTTTGTGTTAGTCAGTCAAGCAACAAGTGTGTGGGTCTCGGCTCTCTAGTGTCGCTCCGTTTTTGTTACGCTTATACTGCATAGCCGCGCGACTGATAGACTTTTGGACGTAAGACGAGCGGAGAGAGCGCGCAAGAGCACAGAACGAAGTAATTTGTATGCAAAATTGCTAAACACGAATGTGTGCTTACATTCTTACATGCAACTTGTGTACATACAATTTTTATTTTGTAACCTTGAACCAGTAAGTAATTTACGTATACTCAAATTGAAAGTATCTGCTCGTATATGGCAGAAAATATTAAAATGTATGCGATTTTTGTCGCGTTTTCTTCAGTGTGGACGAAATTTAATATTTGGAGTGAGCCTGTTAAAATGTTTGCCCATTCGATGGAATGTAACTCTATACGTGAAACTTGGTTAGAGTTTAGATAAAATATTGGCGCAGACATGCAGTGGTGTAAATATTCTTTGGACCTAAATTTGAATTGGGTTTGGTGTTTTTTCTTGTTATCTAAGCATTTTTTCAGACACAAAATTGGAGGGATGAATATGTTATGGCCATCCCTGCTCAGATTTCTGAAAAGCAACAAGATCAACCCTTAAATGCTTAACTTCTAAGCATCATTGCAAAACTTTAAATAGCTGTCATTAAAGCTGCCACTTCCGGTACACCGAAAAAGTTTAAGTATCAAGTGTTATCCCAAATAGTCAATCGGTCTGGACTGTAGAGATGCCAAGTTTTGGTGAAATGGAGATTATTTTGAAAAAACTCAACCGGAGTACGTCGTAGAGGAAGACCCCGACTCCGCCGGCGTGACGAGGTCGAACAAGACCTACTCGTATTAGGATGTCGAAACTGGAGGACGAGAGCGATGGACCGAGACCGATGGAGGACCATAGTGCGGGCAGCAAAATGACTTCATGGAATGTAAATGCTAGAGAGAGAGAGAGAGAGAGAGAGAGAGAGAGAGCAGAAAGGGACTCACACATTGAAGATATAGCCAAAGTAAATCAGAAAAAATTGCGAGTTCAATATTTTTCATGAAATGGCGAATTTAGGTAAAATAAAAAAAATATTTCACTAAAATTCTTTATCTTTACAATCCAAGTGGATTGACTATTCGGAATAAAACCTCATATTTGAATTTTTTCCATTAATTAAGAGAACATTGTAAAATTTGGTACACATCAAAGCTTTTAGTTTGTTTTGTGCAAACTTTCAACAATAGTCCTAGATCAGTTTTCCAAAATTTAAACCGAAATGAAGATTTTGTCAAAAAACATTTTTTTCTAAAAATTTTGTCACCTGTACAGCCCAGATGAACTGATTGATCGGAGTGAAACCCAGAAATCGGTCCTACGGAACTCATAGCTTCCAGATAAGCTATCTCAGAAAAATGAATATGAAATAAAAATTTCTAGTTATCCAAAATTTAGGCGGAAATTACGATTTTTGACACAAGTGTGTTTTTCAGAAGTTCTTGGGTTCGTGTACGGAATGATTAACCGGGATGACCCATCATGTTTAAGTTATTTCAATAAATTGAGAGGTCTCAGTTACTTTTGATCGAGATCGTTCGGAAGAGCATCGGAAGTGGCAGCTTCCATTTGAGCTTTTACGTTTTTAGCAAATATTTTGAAAGGTACGGTTAAAAATAAAGAGGAATGTAAATTACATTTAAAACAAAAATAGTTCAGATCACATTTTAAATTTTACTAGAAATGACGAGTTTGATCAAAAAAAATCTATTTCACTAAAATTCGGATTCTCTTTAGACCAGTCGGATTACTATTCGGAATAAAAGTTCATACTAAAGCTTTTTCCATAAATTGGGAGAGCTATGCGAAATGCGATGGAGATCTGCGCACCACAAGTGGCAGCTTTCGTAGAAGATTCAATTTTTAACAAGGGTTGGATTTATGGTTTTCTGGCATTTAGCAGGAATAATGATTTTTTGTTTTCAAGACAGTTTTTATCACAAATCCGTTAGGTTAAATTTTTCGGTTTAGAAATATAGCGTGGTGAAGAATATCGGGTGTTGGCCCCAACCAAGAAAATGTTTAAACTAGAGTTTTTTGAAAAAATATCTGTATCTTATCTACAGCTGAGACTATTGACTGCTCAGAGTAAAACTTAATATGTAATTAAGTTTTTTCCGTAAATCGGAGGATCTAGTGTTTTTGACCCAGACCCGTCCACCGGAAGCGGCAGCTTCCATAAAAATTTTTTTTTTCTTGCAAATATTTTGAAAAGGAATTCGGTCAATAAATCCTCCGACACCTGCGTGTTATTTCAATTCCGACACCTTACATCAGCTGTCGTACACCTAGATGATTGCCGATTTGTTTTCGGAGTGAAGTGATCCACCGCCATATTTCACATCCTCACATAAAGACGTAAAAAATATGTAAACGCAACACCCGCTTTAAAAAACAGAGCTTTCTCTAGGACAAATGTTCATGCAAGATAGTGTAAATACTGCCTTTTGATATCTTTAATGTGTCAGCTATCTCAGGCAAGATAAAAGGAAAGGAAATGTGTTTTATTTCGAAACAAAAATCTCAATCAAATTTATCATGAAAAAAATGCTGTTGAAAAATTTCATAATAGCGAAATAGAAGCGTATCGGAACCAATATTGTACTATAGATGGCAGTATAATCAAATACATGATATATCTCTTTAGTGATTTACTAACACAATTGTGCGGGCAGGGCAAAAGTACCATGTCAAAAATTTATTTTGCTATGTGTTTTCAACCAACTTACACATTTGTGAATTCCTTTTTAACTTATTTTCGTCCGAAAAAAATACTATATCTATACGCACAATTGTATTGGTTGTACTTGAAATGAATCGAATTTTTTTATCAACAACGCCATTACACACTATGGTATTTTACTCACACATTTGTGTGGGGTGGACTAAAATTAAGTTAATTATTTTGTTTTCTTGGTTGAAAAAGGGATATATTTCGTTAAACCTCTAAATCTCTAATAGTTTTTATGAACATTACTGCCGCCGACAGTTCAGAAAAGAAACTGTAGTAGTAAATTTGATGACGTATCAAGCAGTACTGCCTGGTACTCTAGGTGTATTGAATCAAAGCCACCTTTACTATGCTGGTTCATCTTTACAACGGGTCGACGGTTTAGAAATAATCAGTCTCTCTTAATCGATCGAAGTAGCAGTACGTCCATTTTCATCGTAATTTGCTTTAGACTATGATTTTTTTTTCTTTTGTTTTTATGTGCTCAATTTTCAATGAATGAACCTCTCCACTCTTTGAATCTTTCGTCGTGATTCTATCACTTCAACAAAAGAATCGATATCCACATTTGATTTTTTGTCCGTTCCATTTTATTCGTATAGTAAAAAAAATATTTTCTGCTGCAAAAACTGCTTCCATGGTGAAAAAAAATCTTTTTTGCACTCGAAGCAAAAAATAAACTAAAAGCGACAACTAAACAAGATGGCCTTGAAATATTTTATCTTTGTAGTAGTGCGAGAATCAGTAGAATCAAAAAAGAAATTTGTTGAAAAATGAATTACAAAATTAGTACGCCAAAAAATTAACTTGTCGGAGGAAGGAAAAAACAAGGAAAGGATCACGACGAAAGAATCAAAATGTAACAGAAAAGTCATAAGAGTATCAAAAGAAACAGAAAAGTCATCGACATAAAGCTTCGTTACTATAACAACTGTAACTTGTAAAGTAATGGTCCGATTTTCAAATTTTTATCGACAAATATCGTTTGAAGGTTGGTATTTCCTAAACATTTTATTTATTTATTTATTTATTTTTATTTCATACCATTTATAAAAATTTGTTCCAACATTAAAGTCTATACCAACATTATTTAAAAATTAAAATAGATTATATAAATTTAGATAAAAATGAAATGAAATAAGTACATCAATTAGAAGTGACACACACTTGTGTTGATTGACGACAAGAAATTTTGATGTTATCTTAAAACTTTTAGAAATTTGTGTGAGGTGAATACGTTTTCATTAAACTTACGTTGATTTACAATTCTTTACATTGGCTTCAATTCGTGTAGTATTTTAATTCATAATTTGACTGTTTTCGAAAATTTGCTTATAAGGTCTTTAAATAAAAATAAAACTTTTAAATTTACATATACAAACTGCACTGTTAATACACTGTTCCACGGTAGTAAACATTTGTCCTAGCAAATTATTTAGTGTTTGAAAATCATAGTCACCACCTGAATAAATCGTGTTCCAATCGATAATTGTTTCATAAGTTTTTTCTTCGAGCTAAATAATGCTATGATTTTCTATGATTTTCAAACACAAAATAATTTGTGATGTTTACTACCGTGGAACATTGTATTGACGGTATTGATTTCAATATTTAATCGGTATCGGTAGTATTTAATATTATCAATTCGGATGTAAAATTTCCCGCTGAATCCGAATCTGCAATAAAAAAGATGGGTTTGTTTTTGAAATTTCAAAGTTGGGCCTCATATCTCGTATAAGGCCCCATCGAGCCCAAAATCTGATGGGCCCATTCGATTCCTCGAGTGAAATTACTAGAGACCCCAGTATCAGAACTCCGGTTTTCCACCCGTGCGCGAAATAAATTCATCGTTTCGAGACTTTTGAACCACCCTGCATAATTTTGGAGCTATGAAAATATAGAAACGCCGACAGTATTCTTTTCTGGTGAAGTTTACAATGCATAGGTTTACCATGCATAGGTAGTATTTTATTATCAACGAATAAAGAAAAACTGTGGTCCTTAGAATGTTTCCTGTACGTGATACGAATTACGTATTTTTGTGCAACAATCATTTTTTTAGCGACTCATAGACAGCGCCACTCCAAAGAGCTAAGTAGACCATAATCTAACCTCGAGTGAATTAAAGCAAAGTATAAAGATTTTAACAGAGCTCTGGGACACAATTCTCGCAAAATGTAAAATTTTAGATAGTAGATTTCATTTGATTAGAAAGCTTTTCAATGTGGGGTCCAAAATTCAATTTGGTATCAATAATGACTCCCAAGTTCTTGAACATTCCCACTTTTTTAATCGATATACACTTATCATCACATCGATTGAAAACACAATAGGACGAATGTAGAGTTATAACATCAATTTGGTATCAATAATGACTCCCAAGTTCTTGAACATTCCCACTTTTTTAATCGATATACACTTATCATCACATCGATTGAAAACACAATAGGACGAATGTAGAGTTATAACATCTGGGGTACCATCAATTTGGTTGCGGATCAGAAACAGCATGAATCGAGTTTTCCAACTAAAATCCATACTTGGATACTGAACCATGATTTTAAAATTGTCAGATCGTCCTTAACGTTCGATACAATTTGGTTCCAGTTCTCAGCTTGATAAGAGAAAGCTGTGTCGTTGGCAAACGTCACTACTTTTTCTTTAAATTTAAGATTGCACAACGAGTTAACATAGACCAGAAATAAAATAGGACCCAATACCGATCCTTGAGGTACCCAACGAATAGCATACTCAAAATCACTGGACACACCATCAATCAAAACAGTTTGTGGACGAAACGATAGAAATGATTTCAGCATGTCAAATGGAACACCGCGAAATCCGGCCATGGATATTTTTTTCAATAGTAACACGTGCTTAACAGTATCAAATGCTTTAGTTACTTCGATAAAAACCCCACAAACTTTCCGGATTCAGTTCAAGTTAGTATACACATCAGTAAAGTAACCCAAGAGAATATCTTCAGTATTCAAATGAGGTCCAAAACCAAATTAACAATCGCTAAGAAAATTTGTTTTGTTTAGGTACTCAAAAATTTTTTATTTTCATAATTTTATCCAGAATTTTAGAGAATCCAGATAACTTGGAAATAGGTCGGAAATTAGACATGTTAGTTGAATCGCCATTTTTAAAAAGAGGTATGATTACAGCTCTTTTCATTCGAGTCGGGAAAACTCCTTTCAACAAACTTAGGTTGAAGATATGTTCAATAGGCGATATTATGTTTCCCGCAATTTGTTTTAAAGTCCTATTTGATATTTCATCGAACCCACTAGAATCAGTATTTCTCAAATCATTTATGAACGATAGAATTTCACAGCCATCAATATTCGAGAAAAAACAGAAAAAACTTCATATCATATTCATCCTGAGCACTACAGGTCGCTTTATCATTGCTGAAGAATTTATTAAACATGTTGGCGACTACCGCATTATCAAGATGTACAATGATGTACAAAGAAGATGTACTTTTATGCAAAATTTATTTTTTTTTTGCCTTTTCACCGACCACAGAGTTAATAATTTCGTATTGCTTTTTAGGATTACCTAAATGTATTTGAAATTTTTTCGCGTAGTATTCTTTCATAGTTTCTGTATTGATGCAATAAACCTTTTTCTTTAGGTCAGAATATCTTGATTTCAGAGAACTATTTTGCGGACGTTTCTTTACTTTTTTGTATAATTTATTTTTGAGATCAATAAGTTTCCAGATTTTGAAAGACATCCAAGGCTTCAAAAGTTTGACAAGTCGTCACTATTAATATTGCCAAGGATTATTAAATTTTTTGAATTTACATTTTCCAGGAAACGGTTTAATTCATCAAGAAATTCATACATATTGTAAGAATGAAGCCTATAGAGACATACTACACAAAAATGTTGCTGACCAATACAGCAATAGACGGCTACGCCATCTGCTGTATTCATATCAACCAAGGGTTTATTATGATATTTAAAACTATTTTTAACAAATACAACAGTCCCACCAGTACGATGTAGTTGATTACACTTACCGAATGTCGAAAAGTTATTTATTTTATAATTATCCAGCTCATATAATCATTAATCCAAAGTCTCGGTGAGAAATATTAAAGAAGGCAAACTTTCCAATAGGCCCAAATGACAAATAAAGTTATTAAAATTTGCGTGCATGCTTCGTATGTTTTGATGAGTAAATAAAATAGGCGTAAATTGTGATGTCATTATTTAAACTCTTTGGTAATAGCAAAATCTAAAAGTAAACCAGAAGAAACCGTTATTAAATAATAATAATGTTAACCGAAATTCAAATAAATCAAAATTAAAATACAACAATCAAAGAAGCTGTAAAAGTGTGAAAAAAATTTAATTAAATTAAATAGGTTGTAAAAAATACTGCAAGAGAGAAAAAAGTAATGTATATATGTATACCATATATGTACGTATAATTTTCCTGGATGCTAATCTAAACAAATCTTCATTAGATTTGACATAGATGATCTTTTGTCCTTCGGAGCGTCTCGCCATAATTTTACCATCCCGGGCCCATAAAAATTTGAGATGACCGTTTTTCTGCAATTTAGCAGGTTCTTGAAATAATCGTTTGAAGAATGATAGGCTTTCATGTACATAAATACGTCCATTTTCCAATGGTTTGACAACTTACGACGGAATTGACTTAGTCGATTTAAATTTCTCTAATATGGATTTTTTCATTTCGGTGGTTTTTAGCTTTAAAACGATCTTCGATTTCATGTTGTCGCGCCCTAAAGCTACTCGAGAACATTGATCAATATCCGAATTGCTGATAAGAATTTGTAATCCGTATTGAACAATAGTGAGCACAGTATCCTCTATATTTTCGTTCTGGATCATCGGTACATCTATAAAGTCGATCGAATGTCCCAACAGTATTTCCTGCACATAGTTAATTTGTTTTTCTAGCTCGACTATTCTTGCTTTCACCGACAGATTATCTACAGAGATGCCATGATTGATCCCACCGACAGATTATCTACAGAGATGCCTTATCTTCTTGAGGACAAACAGAGATCACATGTCCATTTGCTTTGATTATCACTCTTTAAAAATTGGATTTCATTTTCACTTAATTCCGCACCCTTGCCGGGAAAAAACTTTTTGCATGCTTTACAGTCTATACTCGATGTAATATCATTACGTTTATTGATGACTTTATTACACTTCACTTTTGCACAAATTAAAGACATTTTTATGAAATTTATTACTTTATTTTATTTATTTTGTTGTTGTTATTTTAACTACAAACAAATATAGCGAATGCTAAATGCAAAAATGATATGGATTTTTCATTAAACGCACTATCTATAATGTGTCAGCATCAGGACATATCGACTGACGATACAAAAAAACAGTTAAAAACAAAAAGATTGTAAATTAAAATTGAAACAAAATTTGTTTAGATCATTTTTAAATTTTACCGGAAATTACGAGTTACAAAAAATACTTTATTGCCCTTAATTTAGCATCTCTAAGTCCAGGTGGGTTGACTATTCGGAAAGAAACTTTATACTTACACTTTTTCTATTATTTGGGGGATCCTTGCGAAATTTAGTAGAAATCTGTGTACTTTAAGTGGCAGTTTCCATGGAAACATTTTCAGCTTCTGCCATTATGTTGAAAAGTTTAGCATTTACAAAAAACGACAACGAAATAAAAAATTCAAATGATTTGAATTTAATGATGAACTTAAACATTAAATTATCAAAATGGGTTTTTTTCTGAAAATTAAGCAGGAAAAATAATTTGCAAGACATTTTTTACCAAAAAGTCGGATACTGGTCACAACATATTCACCCGTTCATTTTTTAAACAAATAATAAATTTTAATCAACGCGGTAAACAGTCATGCTACACAAAACATGATTTTTGGCACAGGTGTTCATTGTAAGTGGCACAACTCAAATTCATTGCCCCGTAACACGACAAACTAGAAACATGGGATCCACAAATTTACAGATTACGTTCGACCAGTATTACTGTCATTTTAGAATTCTGTCTGGTACAATAAATAATTGTAAAATTCCAGCTACAAAAAGATGTTATGTTGTTCTACGTTTAGTCTACCAGGCTGCCGTTAATATACATTACGTTTCCATTGTGTAAGAAATATTTTAAGTAGCATAATTTTATATGAAAGCCGCGACAGTTATTATAGATATTATCATAGTCGCCAAGATCCAGTTGGTCATATTTATCAAGACATAATTCTATAGATCAAAAAATTTATTACATAATTGATTGTTTTACATTTTGGGTAATCGATTGAAGGCATTTATTTACCATATTGATAATTTTCTGTTCCAGCTCATTATGTTCTTTACTTACGCAATTTATTATATATAAGACGTTTTTCAATGTATTTATTGACAAAGATAATTTCTCAAACTATGTAAATAATAACAGTTATTTAGCTCTTTTATTGTTTTTATTTATTAGTACTTAAGCTTTCGGAACCATTTCGGTTCCATTCTCAAAAGTATGTAAATCAATTTAACAAAAAAATATTTTCTATACTCAGCTATGAGTTTAAATGATATTTTGTTTTCAAAATTAAAAGATCCGATACCATTAAAGAAAGAATCTAATCTGGTCTATAGGATTAAATGTAACGATTGTAACCTAATTTATACCGGACAAACTAAACAGTTTTTGCGGGAGCGGTTCTTTCAACATTTACGTGGTGCTTTGGGAAATTCAAATTCAAATCAAATAAGTGCACTTTCGGAACATATTAGAGATACCAACCATAAAATTATTTTTGAAGATGTAGAAATTTTGGAAAAACAATCTAATTACAGGAAACGATCTATTTTGGAAATGTTACATATAAAATCTAGTTCAAATTCTCTAAACAAAATTAACGATTTTGCATACATTGGCAATTCATTTGATCTATTTTTATAATTTGATTTTTTGCTTTTACACAATTCATATTTTACTTAAGATGGATAAAATTGTTTTCAATTTATGTTTTTAGTCAAATTTTATTTTGTAAAGTGTTTTCCTGTAGATATCAATTTTTGTTGCTTTGCTAAAATAAAGAATATATTTTTTCTAGTAGCGAGCGATATCTACAGGAAAATAGCTACGTTTTAGTTAGCCTTGATTTCGATTTTATTTTGTATAGAAAATATTTTTTTGTTAAATTGATTTACATACTTTTGAGAATGGAACCGAAATGGTTCCGAAAGCTTAAGTACTAATAAATAAAAACAATAAAAGAGCTAAATAACTGTTATTTTAATTTTGTAAACTTATAAGCTCATTAAACAATTTAATTTATGTAAATAATATTTTGACTGAACACTTAAATTTACAAAATTTAAAAAGGCACCATTCTAAAATTTTGTGGGATTTATGTCTTGAAATGTCTAGAGCAGAGGATTATCAAATAGTTTACTAGTGATATGTACCATTTTGGTCGCAATTTTAGTACGCGAGAGAGAACTTCACACTTATATGAGGGACCCTATGTGTGCACGTCGCGCATGTATGACAGCGGTACAAGGCACCTGATGTAATGACGACTACAAATAAGATATTTTACTAGATTATGATCACTATGATCTAGCCCGATGATCTGTGTACTACTATTACAAAACAGAGACATAACAATCTGCTAATACTCGATTGATGTTGCTTGATTTAAAGGTTTTCATTGCCGTTTCAGATTTGGTTGTTTCGATATGTCCTGAATTAAGGGAGACCTTAATGATTGGTAGATAGTTTTCCAAAAGAAGTAATTTTATTACTAATGTCAAGATAATGGTTTATTTTTGATTCTTGCTGTTATGGTGTGAATAACTCGTTTCCAAAATGTAACTCTATATACTTTGGCTAAATTCAATTTTGTTGGTTAATTTAATTTCCATGTTTCCAGGTTTCCCTGCTAGAAATTCTAATAATTCCAGATTTTTGGTTATAAGGCAAACTGAGTTGAAGTCTACGCATGATTCTGTTTAGTTTGATAAAGTGTTTCGTTCCTCAATCATTACTTTCGTATTGTATAAATCTTTCAAGACTTCAAATACAGCAAATTACCGGTTGCTCCTGCATTGTACAACAAAATATAGTAAACATACAATAAAAATTTAGACCTTGAAATTTTTGCATACTTATCGGTGACAGTTTTAAGGTGGTGTTTCTGTCTCTCTATCTGCGTCCCTTATACAGCTCTCAGGAATTGACCGTTTAGAGTAAACATTTCATGTACAAGCACATTTATAAGCACGTACACACTTTTCGTAAATTGGAAGATTACAGTGAGGAATTATTTTTCAGGATTTGGCAAATCGGAAATGTCGGCTTCTATAAGAGCTTTTATGTTTTTTTGTATTTATGTATTTTTAAAAATATAGTACTTACGATAAAAGAGATAAAAAAAAGGGAATCTAAATTAAATTCCCAGTCAACATGGCTCTGGATCATTTTTCCACAATTTAAGCGGAATTCTCGACAAAATCGGCTTTTTTACTCAAATTTGACGTCATTCCAGGCAGAGGACTGATAAGAATGAAACTGTATACTCAAGCTTTTCGAAAAAATTTGAAAACCCAGTGATATTTCTATAGCTTAACTATAAAAAAATATTAAAAAAATTAGGTAGTTACAAAAAAGTTGATTAAAAACGAATAAAAGGATTATAAATCAAATTAAATTTAAATATATTACCACTGGTGGGGTTTAGATAATCTGAGTGAAAACTGTGTGATTGGTAATTATTTTTAATTCTGCTTCATTTTTATTTAAATGGCTTTATTTATACAGAAAACTTGAGCTGTAGAAAAAATACAAAGAAAATGTTAAAAATTAGTGGTCTCTGATGTCGAGTGTCTGAAAAAATTTCATACTAATTATTCTGCTTATTGTACTATCAACATGTGTTATTTTCACCCTGAATTTTCCCATAAAACCAACTTTTTATTATTACTTCTGATGTTAAATATTTGCCCAACGATATTTTTTTCTGATCTAGGATATCTCGACGGGTATGATAGAGCATGTCAAGTAAGCCTTGTTGCGTATCCTCAAGGCTCTCTAGTACTGCAGTAATTTCACAAGTACTTATTAGAAGTAGAAACTTGTTTTAATTGAAGGCCATAAAATATTATCTATTAATAATTTAATAGATACTTAAATTTCAGAATTAGAATTTAAAAGATCAAGAAGCTCCAAATCACCTGTATCCGCTTCTGCAACTGGTCAGTAATCGAAGTTTTCTGAAATAGAAAGTAAATCTACGTTGTCCGATCCGGCTGTGGTCCGCCAATAAGGTTAAATTTTAAACCTCTAATTACCGGTTAGTTGTGCGCTAGTTAAATGTTTTACATGAAATCTGTTTTTACGATGAGAAAAAAGGCAATGCAAACTTGATTAAATATAGTTTATTCCATGGAATTATTTAACGATTAGTTAAAAAAATATCCAATCACAATTGACCATTTAAATATTTATAAGCAAACAGCAGATTGCGAAAACAGATTTCATATTAAACATTTAACCAGATATCATCATTGTTGAAACATTGCTATATGCAAACGAAGCGTGTCTGAAGTATCCATAGCCATAGACATTTTTGTTGGCGCAATCAGATGGACCAAAATAGTTGCTTGACATAACTTAGAGTCTTTGTCGGATCATCTGGTTTCAATCTTATACTTTATTTTATACCCTTTCAAAAATCGTTCAATTTGATCATAAGCCGGGGTTGGAATAAATTTTCTACAAAAATCGATTTGAAAGATGGTCTAAATATTCTATATTTAGACCATCTTTCAAATCAAATTTTAAAATAGAAGCAATCAGTATGTTATCCAAATATATAAAACAATACGGTGCCGCGTTCCTCTTCCTTAGAACACATACAATCAAAATGGAGTATAATTGCTGTTTTTAGTAAAAAGCCTTCAGCAGGGGCGACAAAACCTTGCATCCTGCTAACTCGCTTGAAAATTCCTCTAGATATGGAATGGGATAACGATAAGGAATGGTACGCATTTTTACCAATAGTTTTACCGCACAACTAGTGCAATAGTAACTTCTACATTTTTGGATAGTTAGTTGGTGCTGCAGTGATGGATGATTTTGGATAAAGATCCTAAATGTGGCGTGTCTTTGATATTTATTCAAATTTGGGCCAAAAGAAATTATGGTTATAAAACCAGTAATCTGTTTGAAATGCTCGGTCTTTAGCCACATAATTTTGTCATGACAAAATATATTATTGAATCTGCAGCTTGTAAAATAGAAAATAATTTAAAAATGTTAATTTATTTATTTAGTTTGTGGTTATTTTGTGAGTGCGAAGCTATCCCAGTTTTTCATCCCAGGAAAAATAAAATTGTTCATCAAAGGATTTTTAAAATTATAACATCCTAAGATTTTCTAATCATCGACTTAATTAGGACCATTATCAAAATACGAACTACTATGGACTACCTGCAAATAGCCCATCTTTATGATGTCCACCCACTCTGATAAAAAGTTGGATTTCAGCCGTATATTAGGATTTGTGTTATAGGCTCGTTTGCATATGGCAACCATAAGAGAAAAAAAAGAAATCACGACGAGTCAAAATCATAAGGCTAATCTTTAGGTTAATTTCACTTCCTTTCTTGGACGCAATTGTTATTTTTTTGCATTTAAATAAAACCTCGCCCATCAACAATTAAAATTAAACTAAAGTTCAAAATTACAAATTACATATAATCCGTTTCTCCGCTAATCTCTCTTTTCCTTCCTCGTATTGCTCTCCATCTACCAATCGCTTCTTTTTTTTATAGAAACAAAATAAACCTCACAGGCAGTGTGATAAACGAATAATACATTTCTTCACCAACTCAGTTTCGAAATGAAACTTTCCGATTCTCAACATTCTCCCCCTGGGAATAAGATTCGCCAGACAAATTTGGCTTACTATCATCTACTTTAGCTGTCGGCCGGGTATACATGCCTTCGGATATCCTCACAATTACTTACCTAACCTAGTTACTATTCTTTGATTTGGTAACATCAATTACTACTCCTTCGACCCATGAGTTTCGTTTCCTTTCATCCATCACTACAACAACGTCGTCGATTTCGATGTTCTTAACTTTCTGGAACAATTTAGTTCTTCGAGTAATATCGGATAGTTATTCTCGCGTCAATCAGGTTTTCATCATAAGTCAACCCGCATAACTGTGTTGTACGTGCATACGTTAATATAAACATAGGCCACTCCGACGGACTGCCACAAAATGATGGTAGCTCCTTTGAAATAACTTGCCTTATTGTCACCTGCTTTATTGTAATTCCTGGTTGATCATCCCAATCAGTTTTACTTGGATTTGGATTTTTCGGGCAATTTTCTCGACCTTGTCTTGTATACGCACTTTGCCTAGTTATCGACGGATATTGCTGCTGTTGATCCAAAATGTATTGATTATCAAGCTTTGAATGGTAAGCCAATTTCTGTTGATTCATCCTAAAGTGATCTGTTTTACCGGTGCACTTGTAGCAGAATAGTTTGATTCTACCTCCTTGAATCGGAAATGTAGCAGCTCTTCATTACTAACTGTCCTATCTGAACATTCCTTTGTCGGATAGGTTGCAGCTTGAAACTTCGTTGATTTTGACTGTGTCTCTCGAATAGAACTGGAAAAAATTTTGTTTATCTTATCATCGGCTGAAGACGTAATTTTATTTAATTTACACTTTTCTCACCATGAGAATGATCTACCGAATTGACCCATTGTTGCACTCGATGTTTTAAACTATCAGGCTGGACAGAACCAAGTCGGCACCTCGCTTATTCTCGATGTGACGCCTACGCAATCAAGATGATGCCACTTCTTACACTCGTCACATTCAACCATTTCTTCCATATCCAATTCTGTACCGTTACTTCTTATGGTGAACGCATTTTCAGGGTTGAACGTTGCAACTTATTATTTTCTCGCATAATGAATATATTTTATTTTCACTTAGTTCATGCTTGTATTACACGATTAAGCTTATAATTTGTAAAATGTTGCTTTGATACTGAAATAGCCTTGCAACTGGTTGAGTCAGACGCTGACCTTAATAAAAAAGTCACATCGTTTGGTTAATTTTACTTCCTTTCTTGGACGCAATTGTTATTTGTTTTGTATTTAAATAAAACCTCTCCCATCAACAATAATTAAATTCATTAAAATTAAAGTAAAGTTCAAAAGTACGAATTATAATGCGTTTCTCCACTAATCTTTATTTTCCTTCCTCGTATTACTCTCCATCTACCACTCGGCCGTGTGATAAACGAATAATAGATTTCTTCACCAACTCAGTTTCGAAATTAAACTTTTAGTTCCGATTCTCAATATTTTTCATTGAGTACTTTCCTAAAATTTCCGACTGCAGGCCATATAATGTAATTGAGCATACTGTTACGACTGTGTGGTCGCAACGACGATTTTTTTGTGTTATTTTATTCACCCCGGTTGTTGTCTTCGCTTTCGTCCATCTTCTCTTATTTTTTTATTCACCTCGGATGTGTTATGAACACACTTTCGACGTTTTGTTTTGTGCCCCATCGCGTGGTGGCGCAGAGGTGAGAAAGAATAGGGGAAAGAGAGAACAATGCGCATCGAGTGTGTGCAAAGTAAAACGTTTTGGAAAAAATGTTTTTTCTTATATGTCTCTCTTTTATACCAACGAAAATTTGATATAAAGGAGAGACAGAGAAGAGAGATTAATTTCTTCTAGAACGTTTTACGAGTTGTGCGGCGCTCGAATTTTTTTGATGAGACAGTCGAGTTTTAATTTTGACAAAATAGAGTCGAGTGGTGATTTTTTTTCTTTTGATAGAAAGTTGAGTAATAATTTTGGAAAAATTAGAATCCAAAATTTAGAAGAGTGATAAAATAAAATTAATTATTCATTAAGATTTAAAGAATGTAAATAAAATTGGTTGTACATATATACAAGACTAAATCTATATCTTAATAAAAATTATTTGCTGTGAAAATTTAGTGAAATTTATAGTTTTTTAATACCCATAGAGGGTGGTTAAATTGGTGGTTGACCAAGGTCGCTATTTTGTTTGCGTGTGCCACACAATCAACGAGTGTCGTTATTTTATTTACGTCAAATCTAACAACGGGTGGAAATTTTTACGGGTGCCGTATTAATTAAACGGTACGTCAAATTATTTGCGGGTGCAACAAATACAAGTGTACCACATTTTGCATCGAATTAATATCTTACTGGGAAGATACGAGTGTCTTAATAAGCAGATAAAGCGCGAGGTACAGGGTGACCAACCTCGAGGGCAGTAATTTGGTGCGGTGCACCAAAACGATAGTTTGTTGTGGTGGTGATAATTAGTGGCCAGTTGAGGCCATTCAACGGTACATTAACGATTTTTGGCGAGCCAACGCCCCCGCATTTTGAGGAACCAGTTGAGGTTACACGGCGGGGTGCGGTTAACGGCGGCCAGTTGAGGCCAGCTGTTATAGTTTTATTGGGTGGCCAACCGGCAACCCATTCATTGGTATCGGGGAAAGGCCCCGCAATGCAACGGGTGGCCAACCGGCCCCTCGTGTTGTATATTTTTGGTTATCGGTGGTCTGCTGCAACGGGGTAGCCAACCGGTTATTGGTTTTTATCGGTGGTCTGCCGCAACGCTCGACCGTACAAGGTCGCACCACCACGTTTTATTATTAAGGTACAATTTTTTTTATGTTTTTATTTTAAATTTTTTGATTTTATTTTTTTTACATTTTACATTTTTTGTTGGTGTTATAATTTTCAAAATTTTGTAATCGAGCGCTGCACAGCGGGTGCACGCTCGGTACACATTGTTCTTTCTCCCTCTCGTTCTTTCTCTTCCTTCTTTTGTTTCGCGTGGGAAGTTGTTTTCTTTTTTTTGTTTTCTTTAAAAAAAAAAAAATATAAATAAAATGAATTGTTAAAATTTTTTGGTGTGGTATGATGGGAGCGGAGACTCCCTCTGTGTCGGTTTAGTGTTTGCGGTCCCTTGGTGCCCGCATCCAGTTTCGTAACCGGGGCTTTGCCCTGTTTGAATTCGAATGGATGCGCGCACCAAGGTACCTCTACCGGTTTATAATTTTGTTGTGTTCGTTCCTCAGGTTCCGGCCGACGAATTTCGGCGGAACTCGGTTTTATTATTATTTGCGTTCCCTAACTTTCTGTTATCACGGTGTAAGCCAGAAGCACATGCAAGCCTCAAACCCCACGACCTTAGCACTTCTCCCTGAGAACGTAGCCGGCAAAAAATCACCGTGGAGGCCTCTGCATGCGCTTAGTGAAATCTGCAGGTTGGCAGTAGCCTGCCTGTAACAATACACTCATTAATTTTTTGTTACATATCAAAATTATCAATCAGTTTTAGATGTCAGTCTAGTGGTTTTAACTAAAACTGTAGCGACCTTTTACAAATATTTTGAGAACGGTCCTAATCAATTGGAAGATTTAAAAATCCTAGAATAGCTTCACATACTTTCATACATATTTAGTTGCGATTCATGGTTAGTCATTCCAACGAGTCGAGGATTTGTAACATTTCCGACAATTTATTTGCTGCAGTGAATGATTTATAGAGTGCACAAGCAACACCATTAGACCTCCTTCAATGAGATTTGTACGATGTATTACCCATCTTTATCTTGGCTGGTCGTTTGTACAATAATCGCTTTCACGGTTGCCTTGAGATCAATAAATTCTTAGGATGTGTTATCTATATAGCTGCTTCTATGGAGAAAAATTAATTTGAGGTGGACAGCAAATTAGCCGAAGCTAGATTTTATTTCGCTTGAATTTCTCCACGAAAAACAATTTTTTTCTGATTTTATTAGATTATTTTATTTAAAAATAACGAACTGTTTGTATTTTTTTAAACACTTTTCATATGCATCAGAACCATGCTTCAGTGATCAATGAAACTTGCGAGCCTAATTCAGATCTGACTCCTTTTGGTTGGAAATAATGCAAAAAATTTCTTAGTGTTCAACCAGTGTCTTTCCACACACACATTACAATTAAGAGAGTAAACATTTTAACTCTAAAACAATTTTCAAGGATATTTGATGTGTGTTGGCGGATTTCTTGTTGAGAGTGATTAGAAGACATAACCTCAGATCAGCTGTATAAAGGGATTTTAAAATGCAACAGGTGTGTTTGACTTGAATTCAGGAATCAAACGATTAAATTTCAATCTTCCCAAGAAGTGCAAACAAATCGGGGGAGAAGACAGTTCCAAAAATTATTCGATTAGGAGTTATCGAAGAAGCCTGTTTCAATGAATTCGGTTCCGTTTAGATGTATGTGAGCCAAATGCAGCGACAATAAAGGATATTTACCCGTTACCCATACATCATTAGGATTTTAACACAATAAAACTGTAACTCAAAGTTATATTTATTGTTACTAAAAGAGGGTTCTTTCAGTACATGCCGATTGTTGCTTCTCGATGTTGACTGGCACCGAAAGTGCTTGTTCAAGCCACTATTGAAAGGACCAGTCGAACGTAAGCGGAATCTTTTAAGTAGCTTAGAGGTTTCACTATTCTGTATCAACTAAATCAATTAGCTGATATACATCCCAGTCGTGCAAGGAGTAACAGTCGACGCCGACAAGAACAATTATTTTATGTTTATTGATGTTCGTTTCTATTTAAGTAAGCCAGAAATTTAACAGGTTCTTAGCCATTCAAACAGATGTTTCGGGTACTAGAATTAGTGTAGAAAGTTTTCTGCCACAGGGCATGAATGTTCTGACAGCTGTGTTAGATTGCACTTATATGGTTAAGTAACCCGAAAGTCTTCCGAAAGCACTCGCAAATTAATCGTAATTCCTCATAAGTGGATACTACGATACACAACGATCAATGATATCAGAAGATCAGGAAACGTGTAATTAAGTCTCAAAACAAGTACTCTGATTTTATGATTAAACTTGACTGGAAGGGTAGTACAAATATCGCCGAACTATTGAAAGCAAACACATAGTTGGGATTGCAACGATATGTTGCCCAGAAACGTTACTACTATCCAAAAATAGCTGGGGACCTGTGTCAATATACGTCAACATATTTATCTTTCACAGTCAGTTAAATAAACCAAAATGTGAGGTATTAAGCCAAGAGTATCAACCCACTCCTTATCAGGGAAATAATTCCGTTCTTTATATGAGATCGAATCCTCGAGGCAAATCTAGAAAGCAATACTTGTTACTTGTGATTGATATTTTCAGCATTTTCGTAATGCTAAAACCTATCAGAAGGATTGAAGCGGGAGAGGGAAAGTATATTTCTTGTGTTTGCCTCAACTGACCAAAAAATATGCAGATAGAATGCCGCAAAAAATTTCAAGTAGATTTCACTTGTGCAGGAAATCTGCACGTCACAACTTTTATACAGGAGGGTCCACCTTTCTGCGAAGCAGTGTCACATTTTTAGATTTTGACCCCAAGCTTTTTGTAATAAAATTTATATTTAAAATAATTTTATTTTAAACCTGTAAATCAACAATTTATAATTCGTCATTGTTAACTGTAGAGAAACACATTTAATTGGACACAATCAGCAGAGTTCATAAATCAGTGAATTATAACAACAAAAACCTTCAGGGTTATGTTACACATAAATTTCATTGTTTTATACAAAAGTTAAAAAAAAATTAAATTAAAACTTAAATTAAATTAAACTTTTATTTATTTATATTTCTCTCTAATTAATTAATGATAATTTTTTTTTTTTTGTTGACGAAGGTCTACACACAAAATACCCAATGCTATTGTTTGTGCGCGAGCGCGAACGTTCTTAAGTAAGTTTCTATTTTTACACGAACGCGCACGCAAGTATCAAAAGGGCTTAGACAATGACAACAAAATATCGCGTTGTTCAAATTAAAAGTCAAAGTCAAATCTAATTTTTTATTTTGTATTTAGTTTTGGGTGTGTGTGTGTGTGTCATAGAAATGATAATAGAATAGAAAATTAGATTTCAAGGGTACAAGGAAAATAAATTACAGCATTTTTTTTATACATATATATGGAGGCGATCTGTTACCAAAAAATTCCGATCATTGTTGCCCCGCGTGCCAAAACGAAAGTGAAAATTTCTATTTTAAATCATCAATGAAAAACTTTTTAGTTTTCGTATATTATTATTATAGTTTAACGGTTTGTAGGTCAATCTACTTTAAATGCTAAAAATAAATATTCGAGTTGAACATAATTTTTCTTACAGCAATTCAACGATGTTTTAAAATAATTACATATACAAAACATGAATTTATGCTGTTTCACAATTACGAGTATAAGTGGTTTGGCCATGATTTATTGTAATTATATGTGGTACGATCGATGATCGAAGCTTCCTGATCTTTTTCCATCCATTTTAACTTTCATCTACTATATATAATACGCATACCTACGTACGTATAAATATTTATGATGACGATCGCTTATAATAAAAAAACGATGCATTTTCGCACATAATGTGCGAGAGGACAACGACAGACGAGGAGTAATTGATCAAGAGGTCATTTACTTTGCGATCAAAGAAATTTACTTTTTAATTTTTACGTTGACATTTTAATTTATATTCGCGCAGTCATTTTTGTCATCACTAAAGGTCGCACCCCCCGACTCGACGTATACTATACACACACGCAAATAATCTAAAACAAAATTCCTCGATGCTGCGCGCCACCTGCCGTAACGAATTTAATTCTAAATCCATTACACCTATATAATTTACTTATATCACCTTCTGCACGACTAAGCACACATATTACAGATCGTATTTATTACGTCCACTAAACATACATAATACTATAGATAGTCGTCGATCATTTATTAGTTCTGTGTGATATTTTTTTTCAAAACTACCTAACCTTGAAAATATTCAAAGTGAGTGAGAGTTTTTCCATTCCTCCACTTTAAAAAGATTCTTTATGATCGGTACAACAACATCATCACTGAAATCTACAATAGTAAAACGATCTATGCGATCATTCAGAGTAAAATATAGCAACAACAACAACGAGTAACGCTAAAATGTTTTTTTTGTTTTGTTAAATGATCAGCGCAGCGATCGCGGAATGTCCTTGGGAAAGTTAAATTACAAAAACAATTTTCTGTGTGTGTTTTTTTTTTCAATTTTTTCTTTAGTTTAGTTTACGATGAAATTAAAAGATCGTTGTGTGTTTTTAATTTTCTTCTTTGACTTCTACTTGTTGCTGAACTTCGCTTACGTCGCAAGTATGATTTTTTCTCGTTTTCTTCTTCTGTTTTCGATTTAATGATCATATTTTGCACCAAAATGATCTTAGATGATTATAAAAGTGAACTTTGATATTAAAGTGAGTGTTAAGATCATAAAATAAGAAAATTTTAGTTTTTTTTTTGTAAACCTAGTTGATTTATTTCGCTGTTGCTGTTTGGAGCAGTCTCGCTTCGCTAGTCGAACAGATCGATCAGCTTAAGCAATTCAATTAAAATATGTTCCGTTTATTAATTGATTCATGCATGCAATTTATCCAAAATTAAAAAAAATTAAAAATTAGGATTAACTTAGTAGACACTTGACACGTCTATAGAGTGATACGAAATTAATACATCGGAGTAAAGTTTATGTCAAAATAACAAAATATACACTGTAAGTACTTAATACTTAGAATTCAAAAAACACTCAAATAATGAACTTTCATAATAATATCTGAAATTTTTCATTAAACACAAAAGTTTTTACACTGTAAGTAGCGAGTAAGCGATTGAGTGTAGGGCGATAAATAGTTTAAAATGTTTCTGAATTTTCGCATTACACTCAATGATGTACTCTCTCAAATAGCGAAATTTTCAGAGATTTTCGAGCATGTGGATAAATAAGATTTGTTTCTCACATCACATACTAGTTCAGAACCAATTCCATCACTTATGTGCGACCTGCTGGAGGCCGAGTTAAATAATTCCAAATGTTCAAGAATTTTCGAATTTCACTCAATGATGTTTTCTCTTAAATAGCAAAAATTTCAGAGATTTCCGACCATTGTTACGACTGTGTGGTCTTAACAAGACATTTTTGTAAATTTGTTTCTATTCTCCACGTGGTTTCTTGCGTCCGGGTTTGTTGTCTGAACGTGCTTTCTTGGTGGATGGATTCCTGTGTGTTTTCTTCTGTTATGTTGGCAACGGAACGAGAATGGGGGAGAGAGAGAGAGCGGTGCGCATCGAGTGTGTGCAAAGTAAAACGTTTTGAAAAAATGTTTTTTTCTTGTATGTCTCTCTTTTGTACCAACGAAAATTTGGTACAAAGGAGAGACAGAGAAGAGAGATGCATTTTCTTCTAAAACGTTTTACGAGCTGTGCGACGCTCGAATATTTTTTTTGTTTTGATTGATTCGAGTTTGGTTTTTATATTGAGATAGTCAAGTTTGTTTTTGGTGACAAAAAGTTTTTTTAAAAAATAAAATCTTTTAATTCGAGTTTTGGTTATGAAAAAGCCGAGTTTTGTTTTTATAAAAAATCGAGTTCTGCATATTTTTTTTTATAAGCTATAATGTCTCGTTAAAAATTGTATAATTGTGCGGTGGTGGTATGTACATACCACGATCGTTTCACAAAAAGAAAATAAATAAAAACGAAAAAGTCGTTTTGAGTTTGTTGATCGAACATGAGTGCATTTTTCTTTATATCAAAATGGAGTCAGTTTTTTTTGGTATCGAAAATTCTTTCATATTAATTCGTAGAATTGTAATATTTTTTTTTGTTGGAAGTTGTTTTTGCGAACTTTGCAAATAAATTTTATTTGTTTTAATCTTGGTGAGCTCAATTCTGATGTTTTTAGAAAATAAAATAAAAAAGTTTTGAAGAACAAATAAGTGTAAAATTAGACGATTGCACGTTATGTGCTAGTGTGTATCGAACGCCACATATTTATATTTATATAATTTATATAACGGGCCATTATATTTATATAACGGGTGGCCAACCGGTCATTCGAATTTTGGTATCGGGGAGAGGCCCCGCAACGTAACGGGTTGCCAACCGGCACCTCGTTTTTATTGTTTTATCGGTGGTCTGCCGCAACGTTATAGTGCCCAACCAGGCTAGCGCTCGAGCGCAAGGCGGGGAGTCGCCCAACAACGGCACCAAGGCCGCAACGGTCCGGGTGTGGTACCACCTGTGGCATGACGGCCGCGCAAGGCCGCACCAGTAAATTTTTTTTTTTTTTTTTAAAAAAACAATAATTAAGGTACAATTTTTTATATTTTTTTTATTTTTAATTCCTTTTGAATTTATATTTTTTATATATATTTTTTTTATTTTTTTTATATTATATTCCTAATTTTCAAAATTTTTGTGATCGAGCGCCGCACAGCAGGTGCACGCTCGATGCGCATTGCTGTTCTCTCTCTCGCTCTCTCTCTCGTTCCCTCCTTTTCTGTTTTTTTTCGGGAAGCTGGTTTTCTTTGTTTTGTTGTTGTTTTTTTCTATAATAAAATGAATTATTAAATTTTTTCGGTTGTGTATGATGGGAGCGGAGACTCCCTCTGTGTCGGTTTAGTGTTTGCGGTCCCTTGGTGCCCGCATCCAATTTCGTAACCGGGGCTTTGCCCTGTTTGAATTCGAATGGATGCGCGCACCAAGGCACCTCTCTCCCATTTATAATTTTTGAGTTGTTCGTTCCTCAGGTTCCGGCCGACGAATTTCGGCGGAACTACGGTTTTTATTTATTATTTGCGTTTCCCCAACTTTCTGTTAATCACGGTGTAGGCCAGGAGCCCTGCATGCCTCAAACCCCACGACTCTCGCACTTCTCGCTGAGAACGTAGCCGGCAAAACATCACCGTGGAGGCCTCTGCAGGAGCTTAGTGAATATCTGCAGGTTGGCAGTAGCCAGCCTGTAACACCATGTAGAGATTTCTTTCTCACATCAAATACTAGGTTAGGTTAGGCTATTGTGGCTGCTATCGCACACTTAGGCTAATAGTGGCCCATTGTGAAACCAAAGGAACCTATCTCCCCTTTACTCCCGCTGAAACCATCCAGAGCTACTTATGTAGCGTAAAATATCTCGCACTTCACAGCCCGCGAGTTCCGAAAGGCTGTCCATAACGTACACACCTAAATACTTATGCCTTCTGTATGATAGTGCCGGACACGAGCATAAGAAGTGATTTAACGTTTCTTCCTCTTGTTCGTCCAAACAACTTCTACAAAAGTCATGCGTCTGTAGACCCAGCCTTCCCGCACGTTCCCCAAAAAAACAGTGTCCTGTCAGTATCCGTACGACCAATATCCTACCTCTCGTTTTCCCAGGGATACTAGTGCTTTGGAGTGCCGGAGGTCCAGCTTTGGCCAAACCTGTTTTGCTACCCTGCACGTGAGAGTGTTGGTCCACCTCTCGTTTGTCAAGGCGATTGCTTTCTTACTGAGCGCCAATTAAAGCGCTGCTATAGGCTGTTACGACTTTTTTGTGTGTCATAACACGCATTTCCCCACATATTATCATTCTGATTAGTTTACTTCTATAACGAATCTGACATTGTAATGGACAGCACTGCCACCTGGGCGTACCCACGTGGTAATGTTGCTGTACTAAATATGTTCATGAATGTGGACAAGTTTTTTTGTTTCTTGTGTTTGCCCCTACGAAGAAGCCGCGCGATCGGCGGTTAAAGGAGAGAGCGAGACCAATGTGCATCGGGTGTGTGCGAAGCAATGCATTCTAGAGGAATATTTTTCTTTATATGTTTCTCGTTTGTATCAATGCGAATTGATGCAAAAGAAAAACAGAGAAGGAAGAAGATTCTGCTAGAGTGTATTGGCGTGCGTTGTGGTGGTGCGCGGAATTTTTTTTTTTTTTTTTGAGTCAGTCTTGATTGTAATTTTTGAGAAAAAATATAAGAAGTCTCGTTGTGATTTTTTTCAAGTTTAAGTTTAGTTGAGAATTTTGATAACCCGTGTTGAAAATTTTCGAGTTTGAAATTTTGAGAATTTTTTTTTTTTTTTTTATAATTTAAGTTTTCAAGGACATTATGGATGATGACGCGATTTGTTTGCCACATACATTTAATTAAAAATCAAATTTAAAAAAATATAATAATATTAAATTAAAATAGAAATTGTTTTTGTAAATTTCACGTTGCTAAATAAAAAAATGTATTGAAATACGGGAAAAAATGTTTTAGTGAGGCGTTGGGGTTGAACGATTATTTTATGCGCTTATGAGTTTGCCAATATTAATGTTTTTTTTTCTACATATAAAGCTAGTGCAATATATTGGCATTAATTAAGAAACATATAAATCCGAAAGCCGTATATAAATAGTAATAAAAAGAAAGAAAACGTAAAAAGTCTGTTATCGGTTGGGATCTGAATTGAACCTTGGTCGTCGAAACAACTGTGACCGGATGATGAACGGAGCGAAACAAAATTAAAAGACGTTAAAGTGGAACTCGTAACCAGCAAGTTGGTACATTACCATGCGGAAATATTGGTTCAGCTTCAGTATTTTATAATTTTCGTGATCAATGGGTGTCGCATTAATTCAACGGGGTATCATAGTATAACGTGTACCACAATTATTAACCGGAACCAGAATAATAAACAGGTACAACTATTACGGGCACCACAGCATTGGAGTTGTGCTTTTGGAGAATACCAGTGGGAAGACACCGCTACGGTAACGGGTGGCCAGTTGAGGAGGCCACTTCTATTGTGAGGGATCCAGCGCCTTGTCGAGGCCAGCCGTATTATTTTGGCACTTACCGGCTGTTGGGCTTCACCGGTGACCCATCCAGTTATTCAATTGTACGCTAAGGCGGGAAGTCACCCAACGGTCCGGGTAACGGGACTTGCTTATAGCATGACGGCACCAAGGCCGCAACACATTCATTTGTTTTAGGCACGGTGGAAGACGCCCAATGGGCTGGGTGCGGCGCACACCTGTGGAATGACGGCCACACAAGGCCGCAGCGGTACTTTGTTGTTGAAATTAAGGTACGATTTTGCTTTTGTTTTGTTTTATTTTCTTTTTTTTTTAAATTTCCGTTTTATTTTTATTTTTATTTTTTTTAAAATATTTGTAATCAAGCACCTCACAATACGGTGGTCGTACGTGCGACCATGCGGCACGTTGGTCTCGCAATTTTCTTCTTAATTATTTCTTTATTATGGTGTTGATATTATTTGAAATGCATTACTAAATTTGTCCCGAGTTAGTATGATGGGAGGCAGGGGACTCTCATTCGATGCCGGTGTAGTGTTTGCGCGCACCAAGGCAACTCTCTCGGATTATGATTACTTTGTTCGTTCCTTAGGTTCCGGCCGACGAATTTCGGCGGAACTCTGTTTTTTTTAAATATTATTTGTGTTTAATTTTTTTTTTAAATCTCTGTAATCACGATGTAAGCTAGGAGCGTCATGCAAGCCTCAAACCCCACGACCATCGCACTTCTTCCTGAGTAGTAGGCGGCAAAAATCATCGTGGAGGCCTCTGCATGCGCTTAGATGAAATTTGCAGGATGGCAGAAGCCATCCTGTAACAAGGCCTCCCCAGACCTGCCTTTTCCGGCTGCATCTGGAGAGTCATACCGTATCAAGCTAGTTCGTCCGTCCTGCAGTTTCCCGTGACTTTCGAGTGACCAGGGACCCAGATTATGTGGATGCTGAAATATTCGCTCATCTCAATAAGAGATGATCGGCAATCCAGCGCCACCCGACTGTCCACATAAATTGCGATATCCCTCACGGATACCACGTTATGCTTCAACCATGTCACGACTTTGCCTATCGCAACCACTTCAGCCAGATACACGCTGCAGTAGTCAGGGAGACGAACTGAAATATAAACATTTAGCTTCTCACAAAAGACTCCGACTCCTACCTTGCCGTCTAGCTTAGAACCGTCCGTGAAAAATTGCAGTGCATCGTTTTCCAGTATTGATGAGTTCCTCCAGAATTCCCTCGAAGGACAGATGATCCGGAAACCTTTATCGAATCACAACGTTGGTTTAATATAATCTAGATTCACCAGCTCTTCCCTTAGTGATCTAACTATCGTCGAGTGTCCCGCCTGAAGACACTTCCACATTGGCTGATATCTGTTTACAAAAAAATTCGATTGGAATAAGGTGGAGCATAACCTCTAAAGCGCGTGTAGGCGTTGTCCTAAGCGTCCCGCTTAAAAGCATACTGGCCGTTCTTTGTACCTTCTCCAACATCCTTATGTAGGTTACCTTTTCCAGAGCCAGGCCTTACCACTGCGGTATAGAGCCAGTGCACCAGTTCTGGTTTCAAACCCGATCTCTTACTTATGGCGTTCCTACACGAGTAAATGGCTACATTAGCCTTATTCACCCTTTCTACAATGTTAGGCTTCTAGCTGAGCTTACTGCCCAAGGTTATGCCTAAAAATCTCGCTCTGTCAGCAAAAGCCAGTCTAATGCCTTTCACGGTAGGAGGGCTAATCACCAGAATTTTAAATTTCTTAGTAAATAGTACCAGCTCTCAAGAAATGCTATCATACAGATACAATACTCTTGCGAGTAAATTGACTTCTCAATCATGCGTACTAGATCGTGCAGAGCTGTGTCCACCGAACTTCCCCTACAGTACGCATGCTGCGGCATTGCCCAATTCCTTATTTCATGGGAATATAGAACAGTTGCAGACATCCTCTGAAGATGACCTCCACCCAGGGGAGGATGAATTCAGAGTTCCTTTGGATCTCTGCTGGTATAATCCAATCCGGGCCCGCCGATTTATAAGGCTTAAAACCGTGCAGCGCCCACAGGATTCGTTTCCTGTCCACAATGCCATCCACATCTGTTAAAGGTGTTCCTCGATGAGCTCCAGGCTTCATCGAGTCATCAACGCTTCTCGGCAAATGGGTCTGAATGAGAAGATCCAATGATTCCGTACTTGAAGCTGTCCATAACCCGTCTGGCCTACTTAAGTAACTAGGACTGGCCCTCCTCAACACTTTTTTGTACTTTTTAGGTCCTCCTTATAGGAGTCCCAAACCCGATTTCCCCTTCTGTTCTTAGCCTTTTTAAAGGCTGTGCTACACGCTCTCCGATAGGTTGCCAACTTCGTGGTCCACCATATCGGTTTCTGCCTGCCCCTAGGATTTATCAGAGGACACGCAGCATTAAATGAAAGATGCATGCCTTTGTTACAATATCAACCATTCCATCTAATTCCTCTACTGTTGCTGGGAGTTCAGGAACCACCAGTGGCAATAGTTCCACCAACACCTCCCCATATTTGTTCCAGTTTGTCCTTCTGGGATTTCTTTACGCTTTCCGGGTAACAGGTTTAATGTTGAGGTTATATGTTACATATCGGTGATCAGAGAATGAGCTGATCATATGAAAAATTGTTTCTGACGCAAAGGTCACATCTATAACCTCCTGTCGATTTCTAACAATGAATGTTGGTTCACACCCAATATTGCAGATTACAAGTTTAGTATTGAATAAGTAATCAAAAAATAATTCACCCCTCTCGTTAATATCTGTGCTTCTCCAGATTGTGTGATGTGCATTTGCATCACATCGAACTATAACACCTTCCCTTTTCTGATGTGCTCTCCGGATCAGTTCCCCCAGGTTATCCGGTGGAACCTCCTTCTCGCGATCCATATAGGCTGACTGAGCCATAGTTTTTTACAGCCAACCTCAACGCTCACCGTTGTAACGTTCCCGCTACTAAATTGTGGAAGAAGAAAAATATTCAAATTAATTTTCGCTAAAATACATTATCTAGTCTTTTCAGAGTTGCTTGAATGTAATAATTTATACCCTTTCATTCTGAGGCCACAGATCCTGTTATTATTAATCCAAGTTTCATGGATTAACACCAAGCCTTCATCTGACTTAGTTAGTCTAAGCAAGAGAACCGCCGAGGCAGCCTTCGTGTGATGTAGGTTTATTTGTACAATGCTAATCATTGTTATCTACCTTACTTACTTCTTCCTGCACTCCTTGCATCACGATAGTATCATCTGGCTCGTTGGTATGGTCGTCAGCTCCCTCTCGTCGTGTGTTCGACGGGTTGCCCCATCAGACTCCAGAGAGAGAAATTTACCTCCCATCACCAACGGCTCTTCGTCCGAAATATCGGAACAGCTACTCTGGTCGTCTTCGTCGCCCACAGGCTGGTCTTTTGCGCCCTTGTCGACCTCATCTATCCTATAAACTTTAAGAGTGATCGACCCGAAACCGAAGTTGATCACTCCCTTAGATTTAGCAAGGGAGGCCAGGGATTCCTTATTGATCAGCATGATTGCCAATCTAAAGCCTTCCTTAACCTCTTTTTGCTACACAATTCTCCATCCTTCCGTTGGAAGATCGGGATGACTGCCCCGGATAATCTCAATGACCTTCCCTGGCTTATCCGACTCGGTTGGTAACCAGACGCATCCCCTCGGCCTGCTCGGGATTTCCCTTTTGCTGACTGCTTCAAGCCTCGCGTCTGGCAACACTTCGCCCACCTCGGCTACTGCCCTTTTATAGGGATCGACCGATGTCTGGTCCGAGCACGCAGTTAGCTTAACGCGCCCATGGTGCCATCCCGCATCTATGCAGAAAGTTTAGTGCATTATACACTACCCTCTAATTCTCCGACGTAGAACAAAGAACAAAAACTATTGCACATATAGGTGTATACCGGCACTCAACACCAGAGGCACTGTTCCGTATTATACCAGTAACATTATATAACAAAGATATTGAGATCAATACATATGCGTTTTTGGATGACGGTTCATCTCTAACATTAAAGGATAACAGCATATCTGATGCACTAAAGCTGAAAGGTGAAGAGGAAACGCTATGTCTAAAATGGGTGGCAACTAATCTCGACTAGAGAAGGATTCACAGAAAGTTAATCTACAAATTGCAGCTCTAACATCAAATCCAACATATAATTTATACGGAGTGCGCTCTGTACAGAGCTTTGGACTTCTAAAACAGAGTCTAGATATGGACATTATTACAAAAATGTATCCACATATGAGAAATATTCCTCTCAAATGATACAAGGAGCAGAGCCCAAAACTCCGATTTGCTTAGACAATTGGAATATGGCAGTGCCTTTGGATATTCGTGCGTAAAGGGTCTTTCAAAAAACCAATCGCATGTAAAACATGTCTTGGATGGGTTCTAGGAGGTCCATCACTGACACACGGCACCAAAACTGTAAACATACTTAATTTTCATCAGTGCGATTGTAAGGAAAGTAATGATGTTGAACTGACACAACTGGTCAAATCGTTTTATACAATCGAGTCGTATGGTGTGAATCGGCCGATTAAATTGTTGGAATCAAAGGAAGACGAGAGAGCCCGAATACTACTCGAGAACACTACTATTCGTAAAGGAGATTATTTCGAAACGGGATTACTATTGAAATACGACAATATTGAATTTCCAGACTCTTATCCGATGGCTTTGAAAAGACTTAAATGTTTAAAGGCGAAAAAAATCCAAACGTGAAGCAAAACAGAAAACAGATGCTAGAATATGTGGCAAAGGGCTTTGCACGCAAACTACCTAGTAGGAGTCGAAAAATAGGGACATGCAGTATCTTCCCACCTTCTTTGTACATAATCCCAACAAACCACATAAATTTCGTATTTTTTGGGATACGGCAGCCAAGGTGAAAGGGGTTTCACTCAATACCATGCTGCTGAAAGGTCCAGACCAGAGTCAGAGAACGGCCAGTGGCAATATGTGCGGATATTCGAGAGAAGTTCCATCAAATCCGAATTAACCAGCAGGATCAAGATTCACAGTATTTCCATTGGAGAGACTCTGATGACGATGAGAAACCAGAAACATATATTATGCAAGTAATGACGTTTGGATCGTCTTGTTCACCGTCATCAGCACAATACGTAAAAAATATAAATGCTAAGAAAATGAAGCGATTAAAGCGTCGACAGAAGTTAAACACGTACATTCAAAATTTTGACAGCTTTGGATGAGTCAGGAAAAGTGAACCGAAAAGATTTTCCATCGGGACTCGATCCAGAAAAGGTATTGGGAATGTGGTGGGACATAGTTTTCGTTATACAATGTGATTCGTAGCATTATACACTACTATGTCCATATTCGATCGTATGGGCCTAATCGCAAATTTCTTGGCTTACGCTAAGATATTGATAAAGGAAATAGAGCGATCAAAAAAAGATTGGGATGAAGAGATTCTCCACAAGGAATATAATAAGTGGCTAATGAGGATAAAATTGCTGCAAGAAATAGAAAAAATCAAAATCCCACGATGTTACACTAGCGTGTTGCCTTCATCAGTTATAGAATCTGTTCAACTACATATTTTCGCAGATTCTAGTGAAAAATATATTTAGCGGTGGCTTATCTTCGCGATAAGAGATGTTGGAACCATCAGAACCAGATGAGTGGCGATGGGTTCCAACAAAGGAGAATGTAGCAGACGAAGGAACAAAATGGAAAGTTTCAAGCACGATAACTTCAAAGTCGATGGTTCACAGGATCACAGTTTTTACTTTAATCTGAACAGAACTGGCCACAGACACTAATATCGAACTTTACTGAACCAACCGAAGATTGCCGATATATACGAAAGAAATAAATAATATTTCACAAGGTCAGAACGTTTCTCGAAAGAAGTTGCTGGTCAAGCAGATTAGCCGAATATATTACCAGCAATGTAAGAATAAACAAGCAAAACCCATAGTTCCGGAAATGTACCAACTGCCACTAGCCAGATTAGCAGCGAATACTATGCCATTTATTTTTACGGGTGTGGATTACTTCGGACCACTGGAAACAACGAATGGGCGTAAAACAGAAAAACGATGGGGTGTCTATTTACATGCCTTACGGTATGTGTGACTCGAGATAATTTGGCTCAGTAAATTTTTAGCCAAAAGAGGACGAATAATGGAACAAATTTCGTCGGCCTGAAAAATTAAATAGAAAAGGAAGTCGAACACTGATCGATTAGTTGTAGAGTATCCCACAATAAGGTGAAAATGTATAACACCTGCTGCACCGAATTTGAGGGGAGCTGGGAGCGGATGATCCGCTCGGTAAGCAACTGTTTGCTTTACCATGCAGAAAACCGTCAGATGAGCTCTTATGTACAATTCTAACCGAGATAGAAAACATTATAAATGCTCGACCATTGTTCATGACCGTCGAAGATGTTCCTGAAAATAAAAAGAAAACAAACACAAAGAATCGGGAGCAAACAAAAGACACAAACAAACACTTATCTAATAAACCGTGAACTTGTTGTGCAAGCAAATCTTTATCTGATGTCATGGATGTGAAGAATACACACCGAATTTAACTGTAATATAAAAGGGAAATTTAGATTATATATATGTTAAAAATTTGTATTATATAATTACTTACCTACAAATTCTGAATTCTGTAGTATTTGTTTATATTTTTTGTGTTGACATATCTTTCATCCAGTGCAGTGAGAGGAAAAGTAATTTAGAACAAAAACATAGACAAAGTACTAAAAAACTTATAAACGATGTTTATTATAGTTACGATAATCGAGTTGAGATGGCACTTATCTTTATTTTTTATTCTCATTATAAATGTATTTAAATATTTTTCGGGAGATGGCACTTTATTTAAAATTTATATAATTTTTTTAGTAAAATAAGTTCTTTGGTCATTGCGTAATGCGTACAATTCTGTTCTTGTGAAAACATATTGTCAAGTTTATTTCATTGTAAAAATCTTGAAGTAGTTAAAATAAAAAATATTAAAAATACGGTGATAAAGACCAGAAGCGAGGTTTTATTGTGAAAACGGCGAATTACGGAAACGAGTTTGGCGAGACCAATCTACTGCGATTTATGATTAATAAAAGAATCTAATCGGAAGATGTATTTTAAAAAGACCAACTAATATGTCGTTTCGTGGCTTAATTCGCGGCCCTGAAAAAAATTCTCTGTACAATGCCGTCTGTTGTGCAGATCTTGCGTTTGATAGCAGATATCAAGTATACTTTATAGTACACGTAAGCAGTACTAGTAACGGCACCCATTAGAAAAGGGCGGGTCCATATTCACACATCTTAGCAATAAAGCTCCATGGAGCAAAAATGGTTTATTTCGACCTTTTCTACATTCTCTGCATTGTCGACGCCATCTTTTTAATTGTCTACTTACATTCTCAAGACTGGCTCACATTACATTTTGCACCAACCGTTATTAGAAGTGTCATTTGTATTCTTGCATGCCTCTTGTATTTTCTATAATACGAGGGGATCACACAACAATAAATATTGACACAAAAGAAATGCGAATCGCGAATTTATATTTTATTTTCGCTGTGATCTTCTTCTTATTGTGTTGTTTGTTGTTCTTGTTTGTTGTCTCATCGCGTATTTTAAAATTATGCTAATTTTTTGATCGAGTGCATTCGTCTTGTATTATAAATATTCCAGTTTGTTAAAAATTAAAAAATTGCGCGCTGCTTATTTCTTTCGTTTTGTGTTTCTTTACTTTTCTTCGCCATTTCTCACACACAAGCATCTCTACTTTTTTGTGTTTGCTGTTTTTGGTGGTAGTTGCCCAGCCAGACGGTGAATTATACATGTATAGTTTAACCGTTTTGATAATGTAAGAACCAGACAATGATTTTTTTTTTTTGTATAAATACGCGCGTATTATTTTCTAAGACCGCGCGAAGAAAACAAGAAATTTTGAAATTGGTGCGCGGAAGAAAGAAATGAAGGAGAATTCTTTTAGCAACAAATGGTTTGCAAAAAAAAAATTGGGTGTGTATAGAAAACTCGTACAATAGCCGAAGAAACGGTGAGGCAACATAAAAACAAGGTAAGATTGGCAAATTGCAAAATTTTGTTGTTGCTAAGTCCCTAATATATTTATTCTTTGATTTAAGCAAAGCGTATAATTTGGAATTATATTGTTTGTCTTCAATCCTCTTTTGTGTTATACACACACAACCTTTTACCGTCTAATCCAGTTTTCTTTAACGGCCAAAAAAAACCAACAAAAATTGGAGTGAAAGACATTTCATATTGACGTTGAAAATATTTCAAGGTTAGGCACCAAATTGCTACGATTGCCGAAATTATTGAACTCGTCTGTGTGTGTGTGTGCATTTGAATACCAACTAAAATGTTTAGTGATCGTTTTAGTTTATTGCATTTTTTTACGATGGCGTTTCGCGAATAATTTCGCGATTTATAAACAGCATGGATTATAAATATAAATAAAATGCAATGAACAAAATATTAGGCCGGAGGCGCTCCAGCGCGCTCACAATTTAATAAACGTTCTGTCAATGACACATTCAAGAAAATGACGTTTGTGAGAAAAAAAAATCGTTTTGATATATGGAAAATTGAAAATTGATTGTGAAATCTCTACACATAAAAACCGAAAACTGGAAATTGTAATTCGTGGGATTTATCGATATAAATTATATCGTATATGCGGCTTCATACCAAGCAGGTTCATTTCTAATCCACAAGTGTTTTGGTTTTTTGATTTTCGATTTTAAAGTATCATTAATCTTGTAGCCTACCTGGGATTTACTGGTACCTAATTTATACCGTTGCTTCTTTTTTCAATTAACTGGTATCGTTAACTTGGTTGCGATTTGAGCCACTAGAAAACTTGCCTTATTTAAAGATCTATCGTAGAAATATACCACTGTTGAATAAGCGACTTCTGAAGCATCACAAAATGCATACAATTCTTCAGCCCGAGACGAATTGAGTGGAGTCATCTAAAAAAGAAAAAATTAGCCGATCCCCACTACAATTGCTCGCAACCAATTGATTTGGTAATTGAACCGAATTATAATCCTCGCCTGGATTATAATCGGCTACTTTGGAAGTAGCGAGCATAAAACAGCAACAACCATGGCCACAACAAAGGCAATTCTAAATAATTACAACTATTCGTTGAGAAGGACACCAGTCCAGAGGAAAAAAAACTCCCCGAAAAAGAAATAATAATTTAAGAATTCTTTCAAGAGAAATTGGAGCGCATCCATCAGATCGCGGAGATGCACGGTGATGATTCCTTTTAAAACGAGTCATAGGCTAGGAGAACAAAGAAAATGGATGTAGTAAAACTATTACAGCTCGAAAGGAAGTATACAAACGATGCATCATTCTAGCCGATATATCAAGAAAATGTACAGAGCGCGAGATTACCATAGAATATATTTGAGGAATGATCCCACCAAACCTATGGCTGCCTGCAGATTGAAAACGATTATCTAGGGAACAAGCAGCCAGTTTCCTAGCCGTCACGGCCTTATTACAACTGTCACAAGATGGTAGCAGTGCGTATTCTATCATCGGATCTTTACGACGATATGGTCTGTTAACTGGAATTGACAGTCTAGAGAAAGCATATTTAGCTACAAAAGAGCAAACAGCTTTCACAGAGAAAGCTTTATAATTCGGTGAAAGTTTTGGAATATAACCCAAGCGAGTTACATCATACGGGCAACGTACAAATCAGATTAAACACGGAATTGTTAACCAGCTGTTGTAAACTACAACCAGAAAGAGTTTACTGAACAAAGGAAGGGGACTCAAGGTCTACAAAGGATATATATCTCTCGGAATTTGGATTTGCATTATTAACGAGAGAAGTTGTGAATCGATGTCCAGTATTAGAACCTGTGCACTGTTAATGTGAAATATCACCAAATGTCAACACTCCAATCAACCAAACGCAATGTAAAAAAGGTATCCTATACATCGCAAGATCGAACTAGATACCGTATGCAGCACTAGGACAATAAAATCTAATAATCACTGGATCAAACTTCACACTACAAACCAATGGATATACATATGTGGTACCCAATGAAACCACAGACTATGTCATATGTAGTTACAAGATCCAATCTTACACCGTTTTAGACTCCGGTTTAGTGAAAATCGAGGCTACCTGCGTGCCCAGAGGTTCTAGAACCAGAAACAACAAAATTGGACAAATATGACAGAGACATTGAAAGATGACGAAGAAGTCCAATTACCTTAACGTTCATCATTTTCATTCAGAGTTATTAATTAATTAAGGGGAAATATGTCACCATCGCAGACCCCTTCTCCACTAACACAACCGAAAGAAAGCATCGATTAACAGTAGTAATAAGTTGTTACTATGCTCGGGCTAGAGCCCGGGGATACGTTGAGATAAGCTCAACAGGTCAGCAACACTTGTTGAGAATACAAAAATAAAGTAGAATTATAAATAATTTACAAGGCTCTACTCTATTCACTCTGATTATTTAAACCCGTAAGGTCAATCATTTCATATAAAAATCGCGGATAACGTCAAGGTTCGAAAATTCTATGCGGAAGCACTACGGCTTATTTCGAAATGGTGTCAAATGACGTTCAATACACAATGTAAGCCATAACCTTTATAGCAAATATGAGCCATAAATTACAATGACATCCTATAATAAAACAAATGGTGTCCGGAATCATACCAACATATACGGTCCCATTTGGGTGCTATTTGTGACAACGAACTGAATTTTAGGGACCACATTGTTATTACTAACAGAGCAAGTTGTGGGCTTAAGAATTTCATGATCCTTTTGTAACGATAGCTCTGTACACAACCTTTGTTCGACTCCTGCTGGATTATGCCATTCAGATGAGGTCCACCCCCCCCCCCCCCCCCTCCTTATCATGAAATAATAATGGAGACTGTACAACGAAGGTTTCTTTGTTTTGCTTTACGTGAGCTGCTAGGTGGATGTCTTCAACTTAACCCAATGGAGCGGTTAAAGGGCGGTGTTTGTTCATCAACTGTTTTCTGGCCGTATCAATTATTCTGATACGATAAATTTAAACGTCAATTCTCGTGCTACAAAACGAAACTAATCAAATCTTTGAGTTTTTTGACTTTAACATTTTCTTTACAGAGACTTCTTTACACTTAAGCGGTTATCTTTGTCATCTTTAATTCATTTTTTTTTCAAATTTTTGTGCGATAAGAATATCGTCTATAATTCCAAGACCTTCTGGGCCGAAAATGGCAATTGATATTTTTAGATGGTATACGTTATAGGATGAGCGCTGACTAAGTTGCCAGCACCAGTCGTATGTTCAAATAACTGGCAACGTTCCATCATCTCAGGTGACGATAAATAAAAATGTGTATCTTTTAAGAACTTCCGATGCCGAAAATGGTTATGGCTATTTACACAAATTTGAGCATACGGCTGGTGCTGGCCACTTGGTATACAGTACCATCTCAAAACATCAATTACCATTTATGGCCCAGGAAGGTTGTGGAAGTTATTTGCGATTTTCATATAAATGTATATGGGGCCATATGAAAACTGAAAGATTGTGCCAATCCTAACATATGGCTGGTACTTGGGCTCCCCATAGTTTGCCTTTATCTGGTAATGATGGTACATAAAACATATAAAACCATTTCTGGCCTTGGAAGTTCTTAAGACATTTTCATGTTAATTTTCTTAAAATTTTGGAACTTGGCCATTTGAGCTTAAGGCTAGTACCTTTAGTAAACATTCGTTCAGTCACGTATAATCTAGAATCATCAATTGATAATTCCGGCCCAAGAAGGACTTTGAAGTTATAGACGATTTTCATTTAAACGCATATGGAGCCATATCAAACCTGAAAGATTGTGTTAATCCTAACATACGGCTGACACTGGGGAGAACAGTATTGTTTGCAACCATTTCCGGTGTAGAAGGTTCTTGGGAGATACCAATTTTTATTTATTTTCAGCTGAGGTTTTGGAAGTTGCCAATTATTAAAATTTGAACATACGGCTGGTGCTGGCTACTTGGCCACCACCGTTTTTTGCGCGTATAATTAAAAAACCCTAAAGTCACATGTTACATGATTGTGAAGTACATACCAAAAATAATACCAAAAATTTACACTGTTAAATTTAAAGAAAATTCAATTGGATTTGTCTTGTAGTGAAATATTAGGGATGTCCGTGAATCCCTAATCATGTCGTAATAAAGTTTTTTTAATTCTAAAGAGAGCTATTTTATAGTATGTCCGATCCTAAAGATGTTCACCCACATGGTCAAATAGATCAGTCAAACCCTTATGAATATTGTGACCGGGTTCGAATTATGATTATTTTTAATTTGTCTAGAGACATTCCTACGTTTACGGTTATATCACCTACGAGTATATCAGAAATTTTCTTGGTATCTCTTCCATATATTAGGTCAAAAAATTTTCTATGAAAATCTTGAAGTCCCGTTTTCACTGGTAGCTCCCGTGTCCATGCTACACAAGCGTCGGCGTAATCCTTCGACAACAAATCCGGAAAATTAGAAAATCTTCAAACAACTTTTTCTGAATCTAGCGCGCGATATATAGAAATGAATAATTTTCATTCTGGTTGAAACCGATCTACATCAATTTGGCTATAGGTAGGTCCGGATATAGTTTTAAAAGAAAATTCTCGTGGCGTCTGTCATGCACATTTTCCTCCATTTTTTGTACAACACAGTTTTTCCTGGTTAAAGTTATACACTTCTTGAGATATCCAGTGAGCATCCGGTGATATTTTTGAATTTATAAGCATTCATTTCAATAAAAATATCGGTTTTGGGTTCAGTTTCGGTTTCACTCTCTGAACAAACCCAGAGATAAAAACTATGGCGTTGGATTTGGAATAAGAGACAGCCGGAGCAAGTTGGCCCACTTATCCAATAAAGTTTCAAAGAATAGTTGAGAAATCTACCACACATTGTCGCAGCTATACAGAATTATGGCAACCGAGAGTAGCCCTAGATAACATAGAAACCTAAAGAGATGTGATCTGGAATACGCAAAACTAGAGTGCACGTGCCAGAAGAAAGTGTTACGGCAAGAAGTCACATGTATTGAATTGGCTCACCGATAACAGTCAAGTTTAAGAGAGAGCAACTCAGGAGGTTGCGCCTAAGAAAAGTGTGAATTCTCTGGTACAAATCCTAGAGACAAACCCAAGTAGTGGTGTATACCACCAGATATACCAAAGAGTATGTACATATTTTTAAACAGAGTAACAAGACTGTAGAAAATATTCATCATAAAAAATGTGAGTCACGAAATTTTAAATGGAGTTCAAGAATACGAAGCGAAAACACCTTTAGTGACCTTCTTTAGTGCTCTAATATTTTGAAAGTTAACATAGAATTATAGGACACTAACGACTGAGGTAACTTTCACGGGATAGTTATGCTTGTGCCTTAAGATAATTCGTTGTAGAAGTTTCAAAGTGGTATTCCGAAAATTCTGGACAACATATTTTTCTAAAATGATCTCTAAATTTGAGTGGTATCTGACCTTGTTACGATTCCTTTCGGGGTCATACGTTGCGCTCAACTGCAATTACTTTTTTGTATTTATTTGTAAAAATTTCGTTACCGTCGATTAATTGATGCATTTTACTGATGGCATTGCCATCTGTTCTCTGGCATTGACACTAAGGTTTTACGTTAAATGAATTGTGGAAGCGAGACCAATGTACACCTTGTGCGTGTGTGCGACCGGGGGAGATGTAGAAAAATATTGTTTTGTGCGTTTCTCGTTTTGGTGTGTATGATTGAAACACGGTGGGCTTCAGGGGCGAGAAATTTTTAAGTCAGTTCAGTCTTGTTTGGGTTTTGATAAAAATAAGTCGAGTTCCGTATTTAAAGTGTTTGTTGAAATTTGTTATTTGACACGACAACAAACTTTATAAATAAAAATAAAGAAAATTTCCTGTACACAACACTGTTTTGAGTTTGCGATTCTGAACCAAGAAATGTATCTGTGATAATTGGGAATTTAAGATTGCGTACGAGGTTTTGTGTTATGTATTTTTAATTATACAATTTGGATTAGTGGAACTGAACAAGTTCTTCAAGCATTAAGTGTTGTTATCGGACATCAAACATTAAGTGTTATTATATAACGGTGTGCCGTAACATAAGATAATGTTGTTATGCCCAACATCCATGGTCAAAGGCGGGAAAACGGTCAGAATTCATATTTTGGGTAACGGTGGAAAGACGTCCAACACATTTGCGGTTGTGGGTGGCCAACTCGGTGGCCAGTCGTATTTTTTTTTTTTTTTTTTTTTTTTTGTATCGGTGAGAAGACACCGCGACCGATTTCGGCGGAAAAGAACACCGCACCTTTACAGGGTAACCTGACAGAGATTAAAAGGTAGAATTTTTTTTTTGAAGTGAAACTTCTTTAGTACCAGGGTGATTTTTAAAATTGATGAAACAAAACAAAAAATTACAAGCAAAACATGAAAAAGCGATATGGAACGAAAATGCGACAGTTTTTTTGTTGTTATTTTATTTCTAGTTTTTTCTGTTCTGTGCAAAACAATATTTCTATTGCGTCCACTGTACAAAATAATGAATACAATCATTGTGATTACTCCCTAGTGTACGTATTAAATATGCGAGGTGAAACCTCAATTGGACATAATATTGGAAATAATGATTGTGAGTATCCAAATACAAAATATGCGGAAAATATATATAAAATAATCAGTAGATACGAGGAACAGTATTTACCTTCAACTGCCAAAGTTTACGTGCTCATGCAGAAGATCTTCAATTAGACAAAATATCATCGTCATCGAATTTTCTGGTTTTTTCGGAGACGTGGGTGGATAATGTCAACATTGTAGAGATTCCAAATTTCGATATTGGCGTTCAATATAAAAGGCCAAATATAATGGTAGGTGACGTTGCAATCTACCATAATGTAAAAGATGGAATCCGTATTGTGATCCCACAAATTGACATCAATGCACTTCCACTGGAAAGCTTGTCGGTTCAGGTTTCTAAAGTGGGAGAAATATGTGCTTGTGAAAGCAGAGTTGATGACACATTTGTAATTATTGTGGCGATTTACATTTCTCCCAACCAATCAATGGAAAATATTATTCAATTTATCCACGAGAATCTCATAAAGTATACGCCAAAAGTATCACGGATTCTGAAAAAAAAAATATGATACAATTCCAATGATTTTGAGTGGGGATTTCAATGTGAATTTTGCATTAGATACGGCACTCCCTTTGATTCACATTCAATTCCTCAATGTAGAATTAAATTTAAAAATGTGCAGCAGTCATACTGAATCGGCAACGTGATCAAAAACTGTTATCGTCGCAGTCTTTCAACAATATGTTGATAAAATTCACACTAGAGCATTCGTGTCCTATTTTAGTTACCATAAACCACTCGTGTCATTCATCGAAATAAAAAACATGGAGTTGGAATAATAACATTTTATTATTAAAAAACACATCGTAAGTTTGTTTGTTGTTTTGTATTATGTTGAATAAACCCTCTAATTATCCCACTCCTGATACTGCATTCGTCTCATTCTCTCGCTGCTTAGATTCCGGAAAGTTTCACTTCTACTGCGTGTGAACTGCACACAACTTTTTTATATATATTTTTTTTTGATTTTCTTTTTTTTGTCAAATTAAATTTCATTTAAATTTAAATTTTCCAATTTTCTAATTTTTAATTTTCGAGTTTAATGGTTTAATGGTAGATTTTAACTTTTATTTTGCAAATTTAAATAATACTTTGTGTGATCGAGTCGGAATAACGGTTGCTTGGCGCGCACTAGATGCACATTGGCTTCGCTCCACAATTTTAGTTCGATTTATTTTTTTTTCTATTTATTTTTTCACAGTTTAATCGAGTTCAGTGACCACCTTCTTTTTTAGTTCGATTTATTTTTTTGGGTTCCAAAATTTATTCACGTTCAGCGACCATTCATTTCTTTGTTCAAAAAAAATGTATTTAAATAAAAAAGCAGCACTGTGTATGATTCCTGCGATTCGGTTTTATTTTCTCTTCTCATTCATCGGCATCGAAGTATTTTTTTTTCTGTGGTTATTCTGGTTTTGTACCCTTTTTCGGGTTGGTATGATGGGAGAGGAAATATCACTTTCTGTCGGTTCGATATTTGCAGGCTGTACTTGTCACTTCCCGTAATCTCCTTGGCAGGACATCCACAGGGTAAACTCTACACGGTCTTGCCGTGGCACTGCGGTAGTCTCAAGCTGTCAGAGTGTGAATGGCGGATTACTTAGAGATGACTTAGGATGAAGAGAAGCTTTGTCTGTTGGAGAAACGACCCTAACCTATTATGCTGCTTCGTTATGACTGGGTGTCGGCCTCTAGGGTTCGATGGGTCATGCGGGGGGGGGGGGGGGGTTATTCAGCATTGTACTTGTCATTCGAGGCGATCCATGTCATTTCAATTCAGTTTCTTTTTGTTTTATTTTTGTTCTGTTATACGATGTAGGCGAGGAGCACGCAAGCCTCAACTTCCCCATGACCCAAAATTCTGAGATCTAGTCGGTAAAACCACCGTGAGAGATGCCTCTGCGTGTTTAGATGAAATCTGCAGAATGGTGAGTTATGACGAAATTTGGGTGACCCCATGGGCACAGCATTTCAGCGGCCTTGACACCTGACTACGATTCGATGGATTAATAAATCATTAATCCGAAAAGAACCTGTTTATTTAACTCAGAAAACAAATGAGGCAGCCAAATCCTTCCACGAGTTGTAGCACCAGTAAAATAAAAAAATATACTGGACCAAACTACGTCATTCCGTAACCAACCATTTTCAATATTGGAATTTAGCTTCTGGGTTTAAAATTGTGACTAAACATAAACTTTAAGAGAATAGCACTCAAACCTATGAACCAATTAACCTCTTGCGCTATCAATTAGTGATGTAATTCGATATTAAATAAGTGTAATAAAAACACGTCTGACTTGTACAATGTTAGAGTCCGGAAGAGACCATTTATTTATTAAATACATTTGGCATTCATATAAACAATACACTGAACCTAAATATACATATAGTTTGACAGACAAGGGTCTATTCAGACCAACACTTTCCTTGAATAGACATTGCATGTCAACTGAATATATTTCATTTATGATTATGGTTAAATGAGACCAAGTTGTTTCGAAAATGTAATCTGCTTGCTGCTTACGATTGCTTTCGTAAGTATGTCTGCTAGCATTTCATCAGTTGGTTTGTATTGAATACTGATGAAACCATTATCGATTTTCTCACGAATAAACTCTGATTTGATTTCAATGTGTTTAGTACGCGCAGATGATGCACCATTGACTGCCAATTGTATTGCGCTTTTGTTATCACAGTACAACATCATCTGTTTTGATGATGACGGCATAAGCTCGAGATGAAGTCGCTTGAGCCTAATTGACTCCTGTATTGCACATACCATCGACCAGGCCATTGAGAAAAGCTGTGCCTGCATCCATTTGACGAATATTTAGATTGAATTTCGCTGCAACCGCCATTAGGAATCAAATCGATGTATACTTTACAACGGGAGAAAACGTTTCATGGTAGTCGACGCCATGCTGTTGCGAAAAACCTTTCACTACCAATCTCGCCTTGTATCGCATAACTTTACCGTCTGCATTGCTCTTAGTTTTAAACACCCACTTACTTTTAATCGGTGTTTTGTTACGAGGTAAATCGACCATAGTCCAAGTTTGATTGTCATGCAACGATTTCATTTCTTCACATTGCTTTTCTCCACAAATCAGCATTTGGACTCGACAATGCTTCTGCAACGATTTCAGGATCACCTCCTATAATTTCCTTTGTCAAGAAATTATAACGTATTGTATCAATATTTCGGATACGTTCGGAAGTACGAACTCCTTTCGGTGTTTCTACAGCCTCATGAGGAACGTATAATTCGTCACCATCACTGCCTGATGTAACGTTACTCTCGGATATGTCATTAACGCTATTTTCAACAGTTAAATCCTTCACTTTAGTTTGATCACCAGACTTCTCAACGACAATAGAAGATTCAGCATCACGCACGCCACCTGAATTGATATTGGCGTCAACTTCATCTTCATCACTGGTCAAGATCACTGGCGGCGAAAAAGAAGAATTAGTACTTACATCTATATGTTCAATTACCTTCGGATTTGGCTTTTCAGGAAGGCTTGACTCTATAAACAAGACATCTCTGCTTATCACAACTTTTCTATAGCTGCCATAATGTACAACCGATATGCTTTCGATTCATTGCTATACCCAAGCATAATGCATTCAGTTGCATCCAAACACTCGTAACATGGTCAAGTCTGGTTTCATTTTGGACCACAATTCCTCTGGTGTAATCGATCGCTCATTTCTGCAAGGTATTCGGTTTATCAGGTTCGCTGTCGTTGATAAAGCTTCCGCCCAAAATGTTTTACTCAAGCCGGAATCAATTAACATACACCGAACTCGTTCCATGAGTGTTCTATTGATACGCTCAGCAACACCATTTTGTTCGGGTGTATATGGTGCTGTTTTTTTGTATAATTCCGCTTTTCGCTAAAAAATCGTCAAATTGTTGATTACAGTACTCCGTTCCATTATCAGTACGCAGAACTTTGATTTTTCTTGAGCACTGATTTTCAACAAGAGCTTTGATCCCCACGTTGAAGACTTGACGTTTTTCTTCCAATGGAAAAATAAATAGTTTTCTGTTGTAATCGTCGACAAATGTAACGAAATATTTTGCACCACCAATTGATTGTTCTTGTAATGGACCACAGACGTCGGAATGAACCAAATCGAACAAATTTTCAGCACGATTACCAACATCTATAAATGAAACGCGAGTTTGCTTCCCTTTAATGCATACTGTGCATTTTTTTTTTTTTTATTGGTAACTATACGATCTGTTTTGGGGCTCAAGGCTCACCCTGCTCTTCCGCGGTTATGATTTTTACGTCCATACTTTACGCCTTCCGGCCAACTCGAGGACCTACGGCTATTGGACCGATTTATGACCATCTGCACATTGCAAGCTCCATGCCAGCCTATACCGGCATGGAAGATGGGTCGGCCCATGGGTTTTGCACACCGACAGGGGGTCATAGATGTGTTACATTTCACCACAGATCGAAATCTGTTGATTAAATTTCACTTTGCATCCTGCTCCTATTGGGATTCGAACCCGGTACCTCCCGATCCAAACGCCAAAGCTTTAACCACTGTGCCATTTGGTCGGTTTGGTCGGTACTGTGCATTTGTTGGTGCTTCTTTGGCCCCAATTTACACCAAATACTGCGCCACACACTTTTTTTAAATTTTCATCATAAATGTGTCTCAAGCGCCGATGCCACAAATCATTGTTTATTTTACCACTCAATGCCGTTTCAATCATTGAAACTTCAAAAAAAAAACTATTTTTAGCGTAATCCAGGAACAACGACGTGGACATCATTTTTTAAATAAATTAAGTGCTCAAAATGAAAGCCAAATGATAAAATGATATTTTTTTTTTTGGTTTGAAAATTACAATTTGTTTAAAACTAATTTCAAGTATTTACATTGAAAACGTGTTAATTTTAATGCAAACATATTGCAGAATCGTATGCATAATGTTCTCAGTAGGAGAAATCGAAAAAACTTTAATATCGCCTATTACAGCGCCATCTATCATGAATCGAATAAAATGTTTCAAGGAAATCCTACGTACTTTTAGCCGTAGAATCCGAAACTGCAATAAAAAATAGGGGTTCCTATCTTAGTTTCCAAGTTGCCCCCAACCCCCTTACAAACAGGGACGGGGGTCCTAACTTTAGCACTAATATATTTCAATTCCAGAATGATTTAATTTTGATAACGGTCATTTTTATCGTAGAGGGCTTATTTTCCGAGATATTTGAAAGTTTCAGCTTAAAAAACTCACCCGGTATAATAGCTAGATTAAGACCATATTTAGTCTACTGGAGAAATTTTTGGACGCGTTATTATTTAGAATTGACTCCATAAATTTTTCAGTGTTACGGGTGTATATAATTCACATTAATCGTGAGTCGTTTGAGACACCGAAACTTTTTTTAAATTTCCGCTTGGATCAAACATCAATCTTAGAAATCATAATTGATCAGAGGGACAGATTCCAGAATTTTGCCCAAAACTCACATTAGAATCCCTAAATCCAACTTTAAAGAAAGTAAGGTTGTTGAATATTTCGTCCTTTTTATAAACTGGTCGCTGTACAACAAAAATCCTCTTCTGGTTAATGAATGAGAACCTGTTTTGAAGTTTATCACAGTGACTTAAAGACGATTTGTGAAACGGCAGAATGAGATCTCAAAATCTCCCTTAAATTTTAGACGTAACCCAATCTTCGTAAGAAACAATCTTAAAATGCTTTGTTGACTCCGTGATTTCTTAACTAATATTCAGGTGGTTGATTCTATGAAAATTGATTTATATCCCTCGATCCAAATTGCTCGATTCAATAGGATAGTTACCAGAACATTTTGCCGTGATGAAAATTATTCTGCGAGATCTTCCTTTGAAATATATTTCAAAACAAAAATATAATGTTAGTAACAACTAGGACGTGCACCTAAAGTTGAGGGTTTCATTTTTCAATCAAGAAAATTCAACACTTTCAAATATTCTCTCAACAAGATTATTAAACCGTTCATCCACAACTTAAAAACATATTCAAGGTAGAGAACGCTGAAGTGTAGGAAAAAATTGAATCTGCTATTACTAAATTAGAATGTCACCCACAATTGACTAACAGACCTTCTAATATAAAAGAAACAAGTTTTTGGTTCTAACATATAAATTCTTCTGCTTTGTCGCGCATCACACGTGCAAGTTTCAAAACATTGCAAACAACTAAGTCAACACGATCGCTGATCACACTACATACGTATCCAATAAATCAATTTCTTCCACAAAAAAAAAATATATATAAATAAAATTAAAATTAAAAACCAATAACAAGCCGTAAATTTTAAAAGATCGAATTTAAAGAAAATAATAAAATATCAAATGACACACACACACACACAACACATAAACTCTGTATACAGACAGCGACGGCCGATCGTGTAAGACATGGTGGATTACATCAACATCTTAATAAATTGAAATTGAAATTATCTGTCATTTGTTGCGCTTATTATTTTCTTAAGCCCATACTATTCACATCGTATTGCGCTTGCGCATCTCAGGCAATTCTCGTCTTTGCTTCTTATGACTGTATATGTATGTGATCGCGATCGACAATCAGGAACTTGTTTTTCGGCAAGGTCACCCAGTGTATTTTAGTTTTGCAAACAAAAGACAATTTCTATTTCTTTTCTTCTATATTCTCTTTCACATCAGCGAATTTCTGCGCGCAGTATTATAAAACAAGATCGCGTTATATATGTATACTCGTATTTTATTATTATTACCTCCAAGAAACATAAAAAAAATTCACACATATGATCGACGATCGCGAAAAAAATGTCATTAAAACTGTATGTATGTATGATGCTACGATGAAGTGAATTCGAAATTTAATTCTAAGTGATCGCTTTTATTCAAATTTAATAACCGGAAACGATCAATGTGTCATTATATTTCTTCACAAGAATTTAAAAACAAAATTCTTAATATATAAATCACTTAAGTATATACAAAAAATAAAATAAAAGAAAGTTTCATATACAGATTTTGATTATTCATCGTTAAGAATATTATAAAGATCGAATTAAAGATCACTACCATACATATGCATAAACAATATAATGATGATTATCATTAATTCAATGACGAGTTTTTTTTTGTTAAATGGAAAACTCATTATAAATAAATAAAATAATAGATCACGATCGATCGTTAATGTATGTGATATGTGCGATCGATTATTATGCGATCATTATTATACCCATTATTATTCCATTGATGATTTTTTTTTACTTTTGGTTTTTTTTAAAGGCATGATCTCGTGAGCCTTCGAATCGATCGCGCGCATTCAAAATATTAGTGCGATCGATTTATTTTGATTCTGTGTTTACTATAATATGGAAATTTTGTTACGCTTGATTCGATCGTTTGTTTGTGTTTCTTTCGACACTTTATGTAAGAAGATTTTATACTATACGAGTACGTAATAAATATGTATACATGGCATAAGTGTAATTGAGAAATTTTATATACGATCATGTGATCTGACATCTTCATAATATAGAATGATCGGCGGATATGAATCTATTCTTAGTGTATGCTAACTATTTCCTATTTGTTTTGCTTTTTTTTTTTAAGTTTATTGTAATCTTACAGAAAACTATAAATAGTATGTGACCTTGAGGCGATCGTGTTTTACGCGCTCTATACGCATAATACAAAAGCATGATGAAAGAAATTTGTATTTTATGTCGGTGCGATCATGTAAAATTTGATATCGCGCGCTAAGATCGTAATATATTATAATAATATAGTTAGTAATTTATTATTAAGACAAACTTTAATATTATGATCATCGTGATATAGTAATGATGATGATCGCATAATTTTACAATAAAATATAATGTTTTGAGAAATGATCCCACACACGGACACTTTAATGTGTTCCTACTTTTCAAAAAATTCATGTCAATTTGAAATGAATAATCGGCAGCCAAGAATTTACAATTTGATATTTTTATGTTGCGAAGAGTTGAGCGATCAGAAGTTGTTGTTGTTGGATATGGGCGCGCGCGCTCGCGGACTTTCATGTTTTGAAGAATTTTTTTTTCTTATATTCAAAGAATTCTATTACGTTTTTGCGCTTTGTAATCAAAACAAATTCTTGTAACAACAAATGAATCATTTACAAGTTATTTGCTAACAATTTTTCCATAACGTGTGATGTTTGACTTACATAGTGTGTGACGTTAACTATTCTCCGTGAGAATTTCAATAAGCTAGTGGTGATTGATGGATGATTGAGTGAGCTTTGCTCCTAAGTTTAGTCAAAAAAACTGCCTAGTTGTCAAAAGTAAGCAAAATGAACAATTTTTATTATAAGTTGGCCTAAAAACAGTTCGGCTGTGTTGAAGGTGAAAGATCGTGGTTAATTTGTATCCATAAACATATTATGAAGAAAAGTTTATCGATAATAGAGCTAGAGGTGCCGGACTGAAGTTTATGACAAAATAACAAAATATAAATTGTGTCCCATAAGTACTTAAAATTGAAAAACACTCAAAATTCAAGCTTTCATAATAATACCGGGTGTCCCAAAAAAATGTACTAAAAACTTTGACTGTCGCTAACATGCTGGCTTTGTGTTTTTGCAGGTGTAATTAGTGTTATACAGCACGGATCGAGACATATGGATTAGACGAAGGGAAGCACTGAATATTCTGCGCGTTCCCCAGACCTCATGCCCCTAGACTTTTTTTTGTGGGGATACCTCAAGGACAGAGTTTATGGCACCAAACCAAGAACAATTGATGCATTGAAATTGGAAATTGAAACACAATGTCGCGTTGTGTGAACATAATGGTCATCAATTTGAACATTTGTGAATATGATTCTTCAATTACATTTGTCTTCTGTACTTGAAGCCTTTCAACTTCTGTCTATGTTCATAAATAGAGTTTTTTTCATCAATCACTCAATTTTTTAACAAACACAAATTTCTCAAAATCCCTTTCTCAGGGATGTGTAACGAAATCCCGATTTTCAAAATCCCGGTTTTCAAAATCTCGGTTTTGTATAAAAAAAATCCCAGTTTGAATTTTTAAAATTTGACATGTGGGAAAATGGTACTGTTAAATGATTTTTTGCCAAAATTCGGAAATGAGTTTGCGGTAAATTTCTAGAAAATGGCATCATAGGGATGGAATTTGGCCATTTCTTAACAGATTTTGTTGAAATTCAATATGTGCGATGGAAATGTATTTCTAAAATTATTTTTTGATAAAGTTCGGAAATATGGCCATCGCTATGGAACTAGGCCATTTTTTAACCAATTTAGTTGAAATTCGACATGTGGGTCCTAAATGGGATTCACAAAATGTGTTTTTGATAAAGTTCTGGAATATTGTCATTAGGGATGGAACTAGGCCATTTCTTAATCGAGTATGCTGAAACTTTTCACGTGCGATGGAAATGGGGTTGAAAATGTTGCAAGTACAAAATCTGGCATAACCAAATAGTTCAAATGTTTTTCTTTTTAGTAGGTGTCATTAATAGATTCTTTGTAATCCGCGTTTTCTAAAACCGAGATTATAAAAACCTGGGTTTTTTTTAAACCGGGATTTTAAAAACTGGGGTTTCGTAGTACACCTCTCACCAAATGTTGGAAAATGAAATTTTCGCCATTCGAGAATAAATGTCTTTGAATATTATAGAAAATGTTTAAATATTTAAAATTATTTAACTCGGCTGGAAAATGCGGCATCACATTTCTCCAATCTTCTGCCGACTCGTAATACTCCTTAATTATCAATAAAAAGGGCCAAGCGATTTTGGTTGCTCGTTAGTTTAACTGGCTTCACAATTCGATGTTTTGAATTTCTCGTTGAAAATAATTCATCTGATCGTTTTCGCAGATTTTAAATAACGCACCGTACAATTCTTCATTGGCTAGAAATAATGAGTTTTTTTTTGTAAGTAATTGCCCTTTCAAGCTTGAAATAAATCTTATAATGAACATTTGACAATTAAAGTTTCAAAAATATTATACTAAATTGCGGTTGCTTGAATCCAAAGCAATCTTAATAAATCAAGCATGCCTATTAAATAGCACTTTCAAATATGGGGTATAAAACATAAACGAAAAACTAACTTTTCATAGGATTTGTATGGGAGATAGCATTACGTTTGATCAATAAAACATGAATTAAAAATAATGTAAAATTGATTTCTTTTCGCATACATCGATGACATATATAATAGGTTTCAACTCATTCGAATGATGTAATCAGTAGGCTTCTCGTTTTCTTCAAATTAATAAAGAAAATATAAGGGATTTTCGCTGTACAACAACAACAATTAAAAAATATGGAAAATTGATGACGTCATAATATCGTCATTTAAAACTAATTGTTAGAGAGAAATAGTAAATTAAAATTTATAAGCAAATAAGAAAGACAACAATGTGTTTTAAAAAAGAGAAATCAAATAGAAACGACAATATGAACTATGAAATCAAAAACAATGAAGAGTGCAAGCAAACATTCGTAATTCAATGGTGATGATAAAGTAAACCGTATAATATCCGAAATAAAATCCGAAACTAAAAGCGGAACCAGTCAGGAATAATAGTTACCTATTTGCTATTTGTTTACTTTAATATAGAATAGTAGCCGTATGTAATTCATTATGGATGCACGTCGTTTTTGTCCCGATTTCAGAAATGAATAAAAATCGTAAATATTTGAATCGTAATCTTATTCTTTATGGATTGATTAACGGTTTTATAATGTTTAAGTGGTTTATTAAATTTTATGAAACCATTCTTAAATTTTCAATTAGGCTTCCGTATCCTACTAGAAACAATTAAAGTATTAAAAAAATATTTGTTTATATACTTTTGTCTATGTGGAACGGTTGTTGAAAAAGTATGTATGTTCGATTTTCGGTTCTGAGTAGTTTTGTTCTTGTTTCAATATGATCATGCATGTATCAATATCTCCCAGATTCCAAATCGCATTGAATTTTGCTCCCGGTTTTGGTGTCTGTTGCAACAATTTGCTTTCATAATTTTGGATTTGTATCTCTCTCTCTCTCTCTCTAGCTTCACATCCCATGAAGGGATTTTGCCACCCGCACTATGGTCCTCCAGCCGTCTCGGTTCATCGCTCTCGTCCTCCAGTTTCGAGATCTTGTTCGACGTCGTCACGCCAGCGCAGTCAGGGTCGTCCTCTACAACGCACACCAGCTGGTTGTTGATGGAACACTTTATTGGTCATCCGTTGTTGTGGGGACCTTGTAATGTGGCCGAGCCATCTAACTCGATTGGATTTGATGAATCCGATAATATCGCAACCTCCAAGGATTAGCTTTATCTCGTGGTTCATGTGAATCCGATATTCATTGTTCGCGACTTTAATAGGACCAAAGATTGACCGAATGACCTTCCTTTCGAACGTTGATAACAATCCACAATCGTTAGTGGTCAAAGTCCAGCTCTCGCTTCCGAAAGCCAGCACAGGTCTTATGAGAGCTTTATAAAGTGCGAGCTTGCACGACTGCGATAGATTTTTAGATCGCAATAATTTTGATTGGGCGTAGAAAACTCGATGTGCGGCAGCGATTCGGGCTTTTATATCTGCCTGCATGTCATTCAAGGATGTTAAAACTGACCTGAGTTATTTGAAGTTTTCAACGCGATCAAAGTTATGGTCGCCAATTCCGAGATTTATCATGGAGATGTTCCTGGGTGTTGATACAAATTTGGTTTTGCTACTGTTCTCCTTCAAACCAAGTCTTCGTGCGCAGCGATCGAGCGGCACGAAACTGTCTTTGATATTGCTAGGTCTTAGGCCAAGAAGCACGATATCATCTGCATTTCCAAGAATTTGGCCTGACTTATTAAATATACAGCGCGAAGTTTCGATATTGCTTTTCCTCACTACGTACTCAAGCACCAGATTGAACAGCAAAGGCGCTAGTGCATCACCCTGTCGAACACCAGATGTTATTTCAAAGGAGTCTGACACAGTTCCTTCGATTACAATTCTACATACAGACCCAGACGTTGTTAATTTCCACAGAGAAACGAGTTTCTCTGGAATTCCAAGGCATATAAGCGCGGCCCAAAGGTTATCGCGGTTTATACTGTCATATGCCTGACGGAAATCTATATATAATTGATGTATGGTTATGTTGTACTCCGAACATTTTTCCAAGATCATCCTCATTGTCTGGTCAGTGGTCGATCGATTGGGACGAAAACCACACTGATAGTCGCCAATGATGTTTTCGGCGAAAGGGATGAGTCTGGCAAGTACAACATTAGCTAACACTTTGTAAGCAGTGTTCAATAGAGCTATACCACGATAGTTTTCACATTTAAGACGGTCGCCTTTTTTTATGCAACGGACATATGAGCGCGGTCTTCCAATTCTCCGGCAACTCTTCTTGGCCCCAAATACAAATGAAGAGATCGTATAAACTTGTTGCAAGTGTAGCGCCTCCGAGTTTAATCAATTCTGCGGGGATTCCATCGAGACCGGGTGCCTTACCGTTTTTCAATCGACTAATAGCTGCGTCTACTTACAACAGCTTTGAGAGACAAAATGTTATATTAGCTACCCGCGTATTTGATGATAAGACAATCTGTGCCGTAAATTATTACAAACCACTATTAGGCGAAGATTCTGTTGGCACAGCTGAATTTCTAAAAATTGTGAGGAATTGGTGGACTGCGATAAATGTTAAAACTCCGTCAAAGGGTTTCAATTTAAGAGAGAAATTAGCCTTACCAATTACTCTAAATAATCGATAGTGTTTGTAATTTTTAATTAAATTTTGCCACTGGTTGCAATATTGGGAGGATGTAAAAAGCCCAAACCATTTAACGAACGAAACTCATTCTGCGTTATTGCACACTACAGGTACACTTTGCCTTATCGCTGACTATTTACTAACGAAGCTTCAGTTCAAATATGTTTTGTTCGGTAAATTTCAAACTGACAAACTAGAAGGTCGTTTCGGACAATATTGGCAAATGAGTGGCTGTTGTTATAACGTTTCGGTTCAAGAAATATTGCAAGCAGAAAAAAAATTGAAAATTTTGAGTTTATTGAAATTGATGAAATCAAAAAACGACATTTTAAATTTAAAATCTGAATTTAATTTTTCTAATACGGAGAAAATGGATCTAATAGATAACTTAGATTTGGAAAAGATACTCTCGTACCCAGAAAATATTCATCCAGAAAAAAAGGTTTCCTCGGCTATGTTGTATATATTAGGATACGTTGGAAGAAAAGTAACCGATAAATTGAGTTGTAGTGGATGTGTAGATAAATTAATTACACAGGCCGATTTGTGCTTCGAATTTACTGTGGAAACGCAATACTTAAAAGATTTAGATCGTGGAGGCTTGAAATATCCAACAGAATTCTCTATATCAGTTGGAATTTCAGTTTATCAAATATTCAAATCTTTGACTTCTGAGGAGTTCGTGGACATTTTTTTAGGTTCGTCATGTCATCGAGCATATTTAATTGCTGTAATCCTGGAATATTCCGAACGTTTATTCGTAAATGAAATTTGTCAGTCATGTGGCCTTACGGATTTTGAAATATTAAAAAAATGTTCCATTATTTGGTGTAACATTTTTCTTAATAATTATTGCAAAAATCAAAATAATGCTCTGCAATCTAACAACCTTTCTAAAAGACGTAAACGTAATATCCTGGACGGTTAAATATAATTTTTTTTTTGCAATACTGATAGCGAATGTGGTAACAGATGAATTTTGAATTCATCATGGCTACAACGGTAAAAATATATTTAAATATTATTTTGGGTGATTTTTTGTGGTTAGGATTTTCATGCATTAGTATTTGACAGATCACGCGGGATTTCAGACAAGGTGTCAAAGAGAAAGATGCTCAGTATGCTTTGACATTTCATAATGAATAGACTTACTAACGAGCAACGCTTGCAAATAATTGAATTATATTACAAAAATCAGTGTTCGGTTCGAAAAGTGTTTCGCGATTTACGTCCGATTTATGGTCTACATAATCGACCAAGTGAGCAAACAATTAATGCGATTGTGACCAAGTTTCGCACTCAGTTTACTTTATTGGACATTAAACCAACCACACGAATGCGTACAGTGCGTACAGAAGAGAATATTGCGTCTGTTTCTGAGAGTGTTGCTGAAGACCGTGAAATGTCGATTCGTCGCCGTTCGCAGCAATTGGGTTTGTGTTATTCGACGACATGGAAGATTTTACGCAAAGATCTTGGTGTAAAACCGTATAAAATACAGCTCCTGAGAGAACTGAAGCCGAACGATCTGCCACAACGTCGAATTTTCAGTGAATGGGCCCTAGAAAAGTTGGCAGAAAATCCGCTTTTTTATCGACAAATTTTGTTCAGCGATGAGGCTCATTTCTGGTTGAATGGCTACGTAAATAAGCAAAATTGCCGCATTTGGAGTGAAGAGCAACCAGAAGCCGTTCAAGAACTGCCCATGCATCCCGAAAAATGCACTGTTTGGTGTGGTTTGTACGCTGGTGGAATCATTGGACCGTATTTTTTCAAAGATGCTGTTGGACGCAACGTTACGGTGAATGGCGATCGCTATCGTTCGATGCTAACAAACTTTTTGTTGCCAAAAATGGAAGAACTGAACTTAGTTGACAAGTAGTTTCAACAAGATGGCGCTACATGCCACACAGCTCGCGATTCTATGGCCATTTTGAGGGAAAACTTCGGAGAACAATTCATCTCAAGAAATGGCCCGGTAAGTTGGCCACCAAGATCATGCGATTTGACGCCTTTAGACTATTTTTTGTGGGGCTACGTCAAGTCTAAAGTCTACAGAAATAAGCCAGCAACTATTCCAGTTTTGGAAGACAACATTTCCGAAGAAATTCGGGCTATTCCGGCCGAAATGCTCGAAAAAGTTGCCCAAAATTGGACTTTCCGAATGGACCACCTAAGACGCAGCCGCGGTCAACATTTAAATGAAATTATCTTCAAAAAGTAAATGTCATGGACCAATCTAACGTTTCAAATAAAGAACCGATGAGATTTTGCAAATTTTATGCGTTTTTTTTTAAAAAAAAGTTCTCAAGCTCTTAAAAATCACCCGTTAGATGCTTGTCAGTTTATAGCTGTTTTAATGGCATTACCTTAATACCAGACCAACTAGGCTGTTTATTGAGGGAAGCCACAAATATCACCAACTTTAATACAAATGAAATGTAGTTTTAAATCGCAAACCAAATTCAGTAGGTATATTAATTTATAAATCCTACCACGATCAATACATTTCAATTGATATGCAAATTAGAGCTAACAATCAAACACCCCATATTTCATCAAATCCATAAATGCCTGGCAGAATCTTTTCAACTTTAATTTGAAGTAAAATCGAAAACCATTTTCAGGAGATCGAAGTTAAAAAAATCTGAATGTTAAACCATTACTACATCAAATTATATTAAATGATATTACACAAATATGTACAAATTCACACATGCGTAAGTAGCAGTTCTTTTATATATTTATGTAAATATTACAAAAATATATTTTTTTATGTACAACACAGCCCAAGCAATAACTCATGATGGATCCAAAATACGAAATAGAAAGATATCGAAAATGGATCACTTACCATCTCAGATGTTGATCTAACTTACCCTTCATCCTCATATTATAATCTTTTATTTTTTCATGCTGAAAAAAAACGAAGTGAAAATAATACAATACAAGCAGCTATGAAATTCATTCGAAGATCAAAAAAATGAAGACTTAAAATGTTTGAAAAATTCAATTTTTAAAGTAAATACTAAATTTATTAAAATTGAATGGAACATTTAAAACGAAATTTATAAAGGAATCATTACTAGAAATCGAAACAATATAATATTCTAAAATAATTACGTCATACTAAACTAAGAATTGAAATAGAACAGTTCAATCATAAATTACTCCTTAGATTTAGATAAACTAATTACTAATAGAATTAATATAATTATATAAAAAAGTAATTAATTTAAATGAAATTATTTATATATAAAAAAAATCGGAATGATGCGATGTATATATGGCGGCCGATGTCCGTGTACACTTGTTAAATTGTATATTCATTTACGAGAATATTATTGTTCCTAAGATGTGGTCGTTTCTGTTTTCCGGATGTTCGAGGCCATATTATTTCTTACAATCAATCACTTATTATTTAAAAACATAATACTAAATTAAATTCACTTATAGCCTAATAACAAAATTTGTCACAATTTCTCGAATTATTCACACAGTACAACTATGAATTCTTTTATAAATTGAATTATGTTTATCAAACTTGATTGAACTATGTATTTATATTTTTTTACCAAGATATTCACACTATATAATCTTAATTACAATATGTAATATGACAGTTATTTTGTTACTTCAGCACAAGAAAAAAAGTCGAAAATGACTCTACGACTAAAAAAAATTCATAACGACTTGCGTAGCATACACGAGACTCCATAATTTTATTTTTCTTGCTCTATGCGCATTCAAAAAATTTCCTTTAGATGAACGGGTTATCCCACCACAAAATTGGACCGATATATTTCCCCACATAAAATAATTTATAATTATTAATATTTTTGGTTTGGTTTAGTTATATTTATAGGATTCAATGTTATTTTATAAAGTAGTTGTTTTTTCGTGTATCGTTTGTTTCAAGCAACAGTTTTCGCCACAATGTATATCATTTTGTATAAACCCACATACATTTTCTTGTTATTTGTTAGATATTTCCGTTACAAATACTAAACAAGATCATCGAAAAAAGCGGTTATAAAAATTTTAAATATAAATTTATAAGAGCTCATCGTCAAATGAAACAGCGCTGAAAGTAATATAAGAGGAACGACGTATGTCTACGATCATTTGCCGATCCGAACTACTGAGTCGGAAAATCTTCGATGTTTAAATCGACAATAATTTATTATATGCTCTAAAACAAGTCCAATGAGAATATATGAATTGTACTGTACCACTGTACCACCAAAATGTTGTTCAAAACTATTGGTACAAACTGTTAAATTTGGCAGGAATTAGGTGGCAAAGACGACTAGCTTACCAGATCACGGTTATATTTTGGAGGTCAGATTATTACCACGTTATCACTATATGGTTCATTGCTTATGCATGTATATTGCTTACATATTCGTTCACACTAATTGAATGTTGGAATCGGATACGCAACGTGGCATATATAACGCCGAATAGTTACGAAATTTGTTGAATGGCAGTACACAAATAAATAGAAAATTCAATTGAAATCATTTAAAAATGCATTGCAATGAATGATGCTCGAGGATGAATGATAAATAACCATCTACAGTGATTCGAAAATAACGGAGTGTCCAATGGGAAGCGATTTCTTCGAGCTTTTGTATTCGACGCGTACATAACACACATGAACCGAAGAAAATCAATGTTTGGCACTTTTGGTGAAAGAATGGCTTACAACATTAAGAGACGTCTTGGCTTATCACACATACGTGGGACAAATACGCAAGCATTTAATGGTCATTGCTTGTATACTTTTGAAAACATTGTTGCTATACTTTAAACAAGTTATAATTCCTCAACTGAATGAGATACCAAATCAACCCGTTTGGTAGTATAAAATTCATAACTTATTGAAGAGCTGCTATCGAAACGGCCACTATCTGAGTTTTTCATCATTTATCTATCACTGATGAAAATATTACCGCGCGCAATAATCACCGCAAAGAAAAAATTATTTTGGTAAATCAATAAGAAAATCTTTACTCTGTAATTTTTCTTAAGAATAAAATATTTTTAAATTGCATACAAGCATTATGTCTTTTCGGTGGCCGCTATGGTGTTCGAACGAAGTTACTAAATCAAGTACAAACTGTAAATGAAAAGAACATGAATATCTATAGAACAATGTTTTTTTAATTTTTTAATCACGTATTTATACATATGTGTGATTCAAAAACATTGCTACTCGCATGCTTTCACAACCACATTGTAGTGGTGACTGCAGCGTTGCCATATGTCAAGTTTTATCTTTTTTTTCAAGTTTTTTTGGTCGCAAAAAGGATTTCAAGTTTTTCATAGTTAAATCAAGTTTTTCTATAGAAAAGTGTTGTTTTCAAGTTTTTTTGAAGTTTTTTATTTATGGAAATTTTCCGTTTTATCTTATGGTAAATATTTATATAATGACGGCGATAAATCGCTTTATAAAGAAAAAGATTACAATTTTTGGTTTAATGGGCGATGTTTTTCAAATTATCAAAGAAGAATTACAATTTTTGGTTACTGAGGTATCTGTCAATTATTTGGAATAGAGTTACATTTGCTGTGTTTTAATATTGGAGCACTATCCGGAGCCAAATGGCAATTTTCTATTGATACTGCTACTATTATTCACTGGTGTCGCTGTACTATAAAAATTAAAACTAAATTCATCAATAAAACAAACATTTATCACCTGAAATATATTAATTGACATTTATTTTGACATGACGTTATAAACAAAAATTCATTTTGCTGCGTTTTAATTTTTTATTGTAAGATTTAGTTTCTAATGGTTTCAGGGGTTTACAAAACTAAAAGCCTTTTCAAATTTCCCATTGAAATGGATAGCGCTCCCGATAGCGGCTCCCGATAAATAAGTGAGCCGAGATATTTTTTTATCGATTTTTAATTAAAAAGTTGAATGAAAAATCTTAGTTTAGATTTAAATAAATTAATTTAATGCAATAATAGCGCGCTAAATATAAGTTTTCACATAGAAAATTGGCTGCTCCGGATACAGCTATCGGGTGCTAATAAAAAAACACAGCAATAACTAGAGCTGCAACTGTTTTTTCCCCATATAAAAATCAATATAATATTTGCTATCTCTTTTGAGTCACGTGGGAACAGGATGGTTATATAAAAAATGCATATGGCTTACTCATATCTCGCTATAGGCACCCCAAATCATTTGTTTATTTATGTGCGCAGTGACAACGTATGTTGACGACCTAATTTTGTGGTTTTAAAATTATTAATTAAATTTCATTAAAATAATAAAAAAATTATAAAATAATTAGTTGTTTATGTAGTAGTGCGTGGTAGTGCATCATTTGATAATTAAAATTACTGATGATGACGATAATATAAATGAAAGTGATTGCTCGCCGGTAAGTCTAGATATTATTCAATAAATTATATTTTGTGTATAAAATATTCTGTGCCTTTTATAGAAATCTAAGGAAATCAAAAAACTGCGCCCTTCCACCACGTACGTAAAAGGTTGGGAAAATGATCAAATTTTAAAATCGTGGTTAACACAAAGTGTGAATAATGTTGCCTTTTGTAAAATTTACAATTGCGAATTAAAGACGAAATCTGGAATTCGAGATTTATATAACCACAGCAAAAGCAAGAAACACGTTGGCCGTAGTGCAGCATTAAATATGCACAATAACAGTTCGCTAAATTTCAAAAACATAAACTAATTTACTGCGCACAGTAAGAAAGTTTGTATGGCCGAAATCCAGTTTATTATAATAATAATTATAATAAAATTATATTTGTTTATTATAATAATAATTATAATAAACAAATATAATTTTCGTAATGAATACCTTGTGATATAATTTTATAATAATAATTATAATAAATAAAATATGGATTATACATATATATGTATATGTAAAAATATATGTGTACGCATTTTTAATTAATCAAGTTTTTTTTCTAGAAAACAAGTTTTTTTTCTATTTCTGTTAAGTTTTTATTTTGAAACATATGGTAACACTGGGTGACTGACTGAATGCCGTTATTTATAAATAATAAAAATAAAAAAATCCTGTACAAAAATCAGTGTTTTTGTTTCCATGGAAATCGTGTTTTTAGAAAGAGAATGGAAAGAGACCATATTATGATTTGAAATGATGACGCCATACAACAACAACATTAATAAAAGCTCATTATTTATTTATTTTCCAAGTCAATTTTCACACAGTTTAAAGGGTTTTCTTGAATTTATTTTTAAACTGATTAAAGTTTGAACTTTTCTGCATTTACCAGTACAAAAATATTATAAAAGCTTATGGTTTAAGTATACTTAAAAATAAAAAGAAAATTAGTCGTTTTCCATACCTTCCTATAGGAAAGTAACATTTATTATATCCCATATTTTAAGTTTAGTGAAAAAAAGTTCGAATAGGGAGGCTCTATTTATCTAGTCGGCTCTGCTTGAATCAAAGTTTCTGGAGTGGCACTAAATGAGTAATACATTTTGCTGTTTGGGCCAACATTCATTCATTTCTAATAACCAACCTCTCGAGAAAAAAGGCGCGAAGGTATATGCTGCCAAATGTAGTATAAGTAAGATTTGCTCGATTGGCAACAAACGTAGACCAGCGACGAGGGTCATCTGTAAGCCACTTCAGTACAATTGTAGAGTCTTTTCATAACAAAATATTTTGACCGTTGTATTCAGACTCATTAGATTAGTCGACAAAACTGCGCATCGCATAACTCCAGTCGGTGCAGACTTTGCTGCTTTATTAGGGACACCGTTGTTTTGACCGAAATCAGATGAGCAGAAGTTTTTTCCTCTTACAGTGGTCTGACACCTGGAGAAATCCAGAGCCTTTAAAATCAGGCGGAAATTTACCCATTTAACGTACTCATACGACGGTTGCCGTAAAAGTTTTTAGAAAATGGTAATACTAGTGTTTCCAATGCAAATCTCAATGTCAGTCAAAAAGTGTAACATTTTTGGAGGTTATGTTTCTCAAAAGTCATCTGTCAGTTCGCACCGCAGCATTGCTTTTTATTGACTTAAAAAATTAAATTCAGTGAAAAAAATGGATTTATCGCGGGAAAATTTTCGTGTGATGATTTTTCACGATTTTCGAAAGGGGCTAACTCAACTACAGTGCTTCGAATCACTTCATTCGACTGACTTATCGTGAAATGGAGACATGCATTACTAACACCAGCGTACATACGATCTTACATGAACGTTTAAAGATGCGGAAGCTATGTGCACGTTGCATTTCACATTTCTTGACAGACGCACAAAATGCTTCAAAAATTCGTTGCAAAAACGTATACGAGTACAAAATCGTGACAGGTGACCTGTCGTGGATATATGCGTATAAACCAAAAAGAAAAGAGCAATTGACTGTTTGGGTCTTCCAATTCGAGGGGAAACCAAAAAAAGTTGTGCGAGCTTGGAGCGTTGGGAAGCAAATGGTAGCTTGTTTCTTCACGAAAACCGGTCATGTGGCTACTGTGGCTCTTGAAAATCAAAAGACAGTCAATTTAGCTTAGTATACGACCATTTGCTTGCCCGAGGCTTTTAACAAATCGAGAAAAAACCAAAACGCACATCACATCAAACAAGCGAGTATTTGAGCACTCAAACGATCGAATTGATGGGTCATCCGCGTTACAGCCCCAACTGGGCACCCAATAACTTCTTCTTGTTCCCGAAAATCAAAGATAAGATGCGTGGACAAGGATTTTTATCGCTTGAAGGAGCGATTGAAACATTCAAAAACCTTGTTTTGGAGCTATGATCTTCGGACTTGCAAGAGTGTTTCGATAAATGGTTTGAGCTTATACAAAAGTGTATAGATCTTAAAGGTGAATATTTTGACAAGCAATAAAGCAATTTTTGATGAAAACTTTTAACTTTTTTATTACTTTTCCAAAAACTTGTATAGCATCCTTCGAACTACAAGAGCAGAGATGGTCTGGGAGTTCTACCCTTTGAACCATCAAACGCTACACTCTCCACTACAGTGGCACTTAGAATGGAGGGGAATTTTTAGAGTCAGCTTTTTTAACCAAAGAATGCAGCAGCATATTATAGTTTACCGCCCTGCCACGAAATTTTTGTGAACGACTTTAATACAAAAACCACTTGGGGAACTCATTAGCGCATCAGCTTGTGATTGTTGCGAATGTTGTCAAAATTGAAGTTATATTCTTACTCTATCGAATGTACCACCTCGAAAAGAATATATAATGAAAAAACTGAAACGCTTCACAACAAATTTGGATCGTACATTCCACGTCACGTCTTTTTCCTCCACTGCAAACAGAACCATCTCATCCCGATGTTTATACACAACTTGGTCGTATGCTTAAAGAAACTTTGGTCGTTCACCCACCATAAACAAGCATCAACTCTAGTGACTGCCTCACTCAATGACAAATATCAACAAACTGTGCGGATATAACCAGCAGGTTGTTGGAAAGGTTCCGCAGACAAATGAGTAGGAATAACAAAATCCTAAATATAAACTTGAATGTGTCAGTGAGGAACATGAAAACGACCTTAACGACGACTAACAAAACCTTATGACAATGATGATTTTGTAATAAATCTAACAAGTACGGCCGTGTTCAAACAAACTTCGTTCGCACTACCATGGGGTCACAAACTCGTTGTTTATGCCCGGAAATCCAGAAACTCGGTTAAGATCACGATAACGGAAAATCTTCCCACTAGACTATGCAAAGAACAAACGAGGACGATCAGAATACATGTTTTCGACATGTTTTTTGATGGACCGTCAGGACATAATTGTCAGTCACGCTGACAAACAGGAAAACATGATCCCTGTGGATCAAAACAGGACTCTAGCATAATCTCCTAGCAACTAACTTTTCTGTTATATGAGACACGTGGGCAGAAGTTGATCTTTAACAACGGATACAATATCACTAAAATGACTGCCATCTTAGATGGAGCAACGGGTTCAGCATGGATTTGTCTTCCGAATATGTGAGAACTTGGATCGAAAACATTAGCTTCTCTCCGTATGGCAAACCTACGTCCAAAAACTATTAAATCGAACTGACGAAGTGCCCTTATGTCTCGACGAAACCTTAGTAATGATTTGTTGCCAGAAGTAGTTGCCTTTGAAATGGAAGACTATACTCATAAACACCGCCTACAAAGTGCTCAATAATGTTGTGCATAACAGAATTACTTCCCTCTGCAATAATATCATCGGATACTATCAATGTGGTTTTTGCCTTCGATCGATGAACCATACCGACCGGTTTTTCACGATACGGATAATCTTGGAAAATGATGGGACAACAATTTAAACATTCACTAATTCTACAAAAATTTTAAACAGAATTTTTTTATCTATGTAGGCTAACAACATCTGGTTCGCCGTGCAGAATCGTACTAGAAGTGACAGTATCTGACTCCTTCGAATTAATATTTCATGTGCGACAAGGAGATGTACTCCCCCTATGCGTTACACATTCGACGAATGTGGAAAATTCTTGGATATGCAGATAACAGCGTGCTTCTTGACCGAAGACCAAATGAAAGCAACTTCAACTTTAACAACGTGGAAGGCTTTAAAAACTTCATCTCTCTCTCTCTCTGTCTCTGTCTCTGTCTCTGTCTCTCTCTCGCTCTCTCTCTCTCTCTCTCTATCTCTCTCTCTCTCTCTCTCTTTCTCTCTCTCTCTCTCTCTCTCCGCTTCACATGAGGTTTCATAATCATATTTTCATTTCGGATAATGAATGATTAATTCGCTGGTGCAAGCATGCTAACCACTTTGCCACCGGGGCGGCTTTAAAAACTTCCGGCCAATATCAGTAAAGGATATCCAAGCAGACATAAAAACGCAATAACCTCTCCTGATTCCTTTATTGAAAACTTGTAATCTCGCTCGAAAACGGCCATCCGATCTTTTTATGGTCCAATTAAGGTTGTGAACAAGGAACATCGGATTCAAATGAATCATGCAGATTCAGTGTGCGATCATTCAAGAGTGCGATATTGCGATATTACCGGATTCATAAAATTCAACCGACCTACAGGGCTAGGAGTTTGATAAGAAACGCGTTCCGTCAACAACCAGTCGGCGTAAGCCGTAGAAGACAACTTAGGTAGTCTCTGTTACGACGTCGATCAAGATCTATGAGGAATAAGATGCGAAACTGGAGGTAATGAGCGATGAACCGCGAATATTGAAGGAGAACCATGCAAACGGTAATAACCCTTCGAGTGGATGTTAGTGCTAGAGGGGGAGAGGGAGAAAGAGAGGAAAAGAGAGGGAGAGAGAGGGAGGAGAGAGAGAGAAAGCTAATTGTTTATTACGGAGTGGTTCAACACCATTTCGCAGATTTCTTCTAAGCACGCAGAGGCCTCACTCACGATGATTTTACCGGTTATTTCTCAGGGTATTGGGTCGTGGGGATGTGTTTCTGAAATTTTAGGATACAATGGATAAATATAATAATAACCGGGTGTGTCCATCCGGCGGCGACCGGATCTCCCCGAGTTACAACTACCTTGTCTACTGAAGAGACCCCTCCCTCCCCCTCTACAAATAACCCATCGACCCCGAAAATCAAATGCCCCAGCAACAACAAAGTGGCATAATAGAGCAGGGACATCTCTTCAACAAACCAGGCTTGAAACTAACGGACAGCTGAAACTATTGAACTGCTACGGGGAGACCGAGTGGATTTTACGGTGGCCCCGGAATGGGCTACGCATATGCTGGACCTGCCACTCCGACCCCGTGGATGTCCTACCAAGGGGATGAAGCAGAGTCCCAGCTTGAATTGATGGAAACAAGCCCAGCCTGAATTGATGAAACCGATACGAAATAAAAATTCCGCTCTCATCATACCGAACCGAAAATATTTTTAGTACTTCATTTTATTTTTATTGTAAGATAAAAACACGGGTAGAGCATACAACCAAAATAATAATAACGATGGAAAATAACTGGCGGCCGATAAATAGTAATGCTATTTTTATTCAACACAAAAATTATCGAAGGAGAAAAAAAAAGTGGTCGCTGAAACTAAAATGGAAAAAATGAAACAACTCAAAATATGGCCACTGAATGTGAATTATTCTGAGCGCGAAGATCACTTTGCAATCCCGTTCACTGTGTGTACCACAACCGTTACTCGGTGCTCGATTACAAATATTTAATAAAAAAAAATAGAAAATTCAAAAAAAAAACTTTAAAAGTGAATTTGGAGAAATAACACAATAAAATAAATCTGGTGCCTGACCAAACTGTTGCGGTCTTGTAGCCGTCCTACCACAGGTGAACACGTGAGTGATACCACACCCGGACCGTTGCGGCCAAGTTGAGGCTCGTCCTCCGATATAACTTGGATAGCCTCATGGTAGGCCACCCGTTGAACATAATTGTCGCTAGGCGTCTTCTCGCTTTTGGTAATAAAAATATATTTCGCCTGTTCTCTCTCTCTCTCTCTCTCTCTCTCTGGCACTATATCTCATCAAGGTATTTGACCACCTCAAATGAGGTTTCATAATCATATATTTTCTTTTCGGATAATGAATGATTAATTCATTGATCCTAAACCAGTCGTGAAATTTTTACTTGTCACCACCGGGAATTGAACCCGGGACCTCTGGTCGCTGGAGCAAGCATGCTGACCACTTTGCCACCGGGGCAGCTTCCCGCCGTTACCATAGATAAAACAAACGTTGGGCGTTGTTTCACCATAAACCGAAGACCGTTGGACGTGTTCCCGCCTTTAGCCGTAAATTTGCGAATGGCCTCGGTTGGCCGTATGTGGCCCGTATGTGGCGGAGCTTTCAATAAAATTACAAATCATCAGCTGGCACCTGTCCGTTACCGTGTTTTCACCGTTGATCCATAAACTCCGTTACGCTATTTTTGAATGATTTTTACTCCCTTCCCTCCTTTGTCACGACTCGTCATAAAACTGTATATACCCCATTAAAAACTATGTCACAATGCCATTCATGTCCAACTCCGTTTCATCAAATCAGTCTGCAATTTCTCTTCGCTGTCTGCGCGCAGCTTTTCGGACTGGTCTTATACGTTTTATTGGCCTTGCTTTTTTTGTGGGTGGTGGAAACGTGTTTTCGTTACATTGACTGAGTTCCGAAGTACATATCACGTGTATTGCAAACTCTATCTTTTAAAACTCATTGCACTGAAGGACAATACAAGTCGTATGGAACAATTTTGAACGAAACCTTAGGAAGAATTGTTATGAAAATTTAATAATACAAAAAGAGAAGGGTAGTTTATTGAATTACCTTTCACTGGTAATTCTCTTGCCCGGAGTCCTATTTCTGTTTGGATGAGGGGAATAGGTGGTGAAGAAATCGGTCTCTTATTATGCAAAATATGAACTTCGAGACTTTGTGCAGCAATGTTTGCTTAAACATTTTACAACCTGTGTCAAATATTGACTTGATCGAACATGAACATTAAACCAATGCTGACGTTTCACTTTTAGTTGATCTGCCTATAGTTCAGATTTTTCTGGAACAAATAAACTCGGCCACTGTTGGAATATGGTCTAAGACTCTGTGGGGCCAAATTTCAGCCAAAGTTTGGCCATCAAAGATACAATTTTGCTTCTCCAACTCTTTGACAGCTGTTTCCCTTTTGTCATTAAGATAGGCACCATAATGTCATAATGATCATGAGGTAATATTAGTCCGCTTAAGTCATTACTAAGCGGTGCCATCCATCTTTCAACGAGGTTGGTGATAATAAATACTGCATCAGCATTATGCTTTAAAAAGTGATTAACCGCATAACTGTAGTCGTTTTTTGATATCGTGGATTTTCATCTGGCGCACCATCAACGGTAAAAACTAGAACAGGTTTTACTAATCCATCTTTTCCGTGTCGAGTAATAGTATTGAATTCCTCTAAATTTAATATTTTTTTAAAATTCAACGCGTGACTCATAGCTGTTGATGTTATAATGTTTACCTGATCTTATTGCAATATAATGTTGGAATAAGTGACATTTTCAGCTTTACCAAGTCCTTCTGACAAAATTTCAATTCCTTCGTATACTGAAGGGATAAATTTGTGCTGGGTTGCTACAAACCAGTCATGATCAGGCAATTGAATTCTGTATTCTACTTGCATTAAGGCTTTGTTTATTGGCTGCTGCAAGACCTAATTTGTATTAGTTCGGTTTCACCGAAAATTTGTATGTCGCAGTTAACATCGATTTTATAGGTGAAAGAGGAAAGAGACGAAGGTGAAGCCGGTTTTTTGAAGCCGTGGACGGAACGGCGGTTCTAATTTTGTATTTTTTTTCTCTTTCCTTCGCCGAACACGTACAAAGTTTTGTTCAAAAAAATTGATTTACATCAAAAAATTTTGAAAAGACAGGAACTCAGTAGAATCATTTACATCAGTTTTTTGTGACGTGGATCGGTTTTTTGAGTAGAAAGTATTTCATATTAGAAATACACTATGAAAAATAAAATAAGCGAATATTATACAATACTTCCAAATTTTGATATGTACATACGTTATACGGTAATATGTTGTATCGTATCAAAATAACTGAGCTGTGGCGATACACTACCCCACCCCCCCCCCCCCAATACCCTTTGCAGTATTTCCAAAATTTCTTATTCGACATGGCGATTTAACGACGCACCGTATTTTAGTTTTACATCCTCAATGAAAGCCCAAACGGAGAAAAATTTGAAAACTCATTTCGTTTTATGACTGATATATGGATTTTCGATATATCAGATTTCAATACAAGTCTAATTTCTAATATCACGGGTATCCACGACACATAAACTAGGAGAGTCCCAAAATACTATATATTCACACAATTCACTCAGATTAACTAATGAATAAGAAAAACAAGTATTTATTTATACAAATTTATTGGGTTAAATTCAACTTAGATCAGGTTCTTTTTTTATCAGAAACCAAAAAAAATTTACTATTTTATAAAAATTAACCATCTTTATTTGTATAACAAAAACACTGGCCGAGTGTAATTTACTCAACTCTCCTTTTTAAAATTCCAAACGAGACCAAAAAACTCTCACACCAAAAACAAAAATCTAAAAAAATATCTTTCACGTTTCCCGCGCGCCTTACTTGCACACTCTCTCTACTGCGCATCAATTGCACGCACCAAAACAAGAAACCACAAAAAATATGCTTCTATATTTTCTCATTCGCACACACGCACAAGGTGCACATTGGTCTCGCTCTCAAAATTATTCGACGTTTACGCGATTCCACAAACATGGAACTAAACACATTCCATTACCATAGAACTAAAATTCAAAACATAAAAGGAAAGGAAATAATGTTATGACCATGGATGGAGTCGTAACATGTTAAAAACGTCTTAAAGAACACCGCAAATTTTACTGAACCACCTTTAGTAACCAAAATTTCCTTTGTGGCGCTGGAAAGGTCTTAACCAGTGCAACAAATTTGTACTTGTTGCTTTAGTACATAAACCCACCGTTTTGGCTCTGGTAAGCTAATTATTGCTTTATTGTAGAATATACCGGGTGAGTTTTTTAAGCTACTATAATTCATTTGAAATGCAGATTAATAAGTGCATTGAAGTCGAAGGCCATCATTTTGAGCATTTAATTTAATTAAAAGATGATGTCCACGTCGTTATTCCTGGGCTACGCTAAAAGTAGTTTTTTTTTAATTTACGAAATACAATTTGTTTAAAACTAATTTCAAGTATTTACATTGAAAACGTGTTAATTTTAATGCAAACATATTGCAGAATCGTATGCATAATGTTCTCAGTAGGGGAAATCGAAAAAAATTTAATATCGCCTATTACAGTGCCATCTATCATGAATCGAAAAAAAATGTTTCAAGGAAATCCTACCGTAGAATTCGAATCTGCAATAAAAGTAGGGGTTCCTATCTTAGTTTCTAAGATGCCCCCCACTCCGTTACAAATAGGGGCGGGGGTCCTATTTTTAGCACTAATGTATTTCCCCTCTAGAATGATTTAATTTTGATAACGGTCATTTTTATCGTAGAGGGCTTATTTCCCGAGATATTTGAAAGTTTCAGCTTAAAAAACTCACCCGGTATAGAAGTGTTACATATCATTTGAAAGTTTTTGACCAATATCACAAATTAAGCCTAAGCACCCTAGTACTCCAAATTACCATTGAGGCGCTGAGAACAGAGACACCTTGGTCTTGAACGGAGCAAAACTTTTGTTATCTCCAATTTATTTCACAAGTTTCCCGTTTAGGCACTGGTTGCAAATTATGTCGTTGGTATATTTGTCATTGAAAAGGTTTTACACAATGTCACAAATTTTACTGAAGGGAAATACTTTTTTTGTCGTTCCGATATAATCAGGTGGCATTTAGTTTGAAATGTCTTGGACCAAGCAACAATGTTTTTCTCAGCACTTTAGTTCATAAATTGTATTGTATTTTTAGAAATACATTTTTACAAAATCAATGAAGACAGAATATTTTTCTGAACCGTTTTGACACAATTTTGTTAATGGTAATTCGCATTTTTAATGTTTCGTGTATTTTCCGGGTTGGTGCAATGGAAATTATATTATTGGGTTTGCTACCAACTTGCAATTACTGGAAATTTGCAATTTTTCCAATTTTCCGCGTTTGTCAATTTTCAGACCGAAGTTATGCTTACCTCGTAAGGTTTCAGCCCCTAACACTTAATTTTAACCCTTTTAATGATAATTGAATAACGCATTATGGAAACGTTACGTTTATTCAGGTATATGAAATTTTTAATCATTATTCGTGTTCATATTCTATGGTTCGGCTCCTCTTAATCCGTGGATTACACTTGCCGTGAATGACCTCGTACTCCACTATTATAGATTCGGCGATATCTAATGGTAAATTGTAAAATTGTTTAAGGCTAATTTTCACTAATAAGGCACGTCGACAATTTTCTAGAAATGGTAGTGCGACATATCCATATAATTTCATTTTTATGCGTTAAGTTAAGAAATTATATAGCGGATTAAAGTATCAGAATCCATAAAATTTCACACACAATAGAAATGGACGTGCCAAATTCGAATAACTACGTAAACAATTAGAAATGATCGAACGCTATAAAGTTAAAATGTCAAAGTGTTGAAATTTATATTTTAGATAAACTAATCCGTATTGAATACCGCTGATGCCAAGATACATATACGTAACATCTATATCCATTATTTTGGAGAACCCACAAGAAGAAATTACCTTGAGAACACAACATACATATACCGTAGTTTGCTGCTACATAGCGATTGATAGATATGTGCGATATTAGCAAATTAGCAGCAACACCATGTATTATTACACTCTAACACTTTCTTGATCAATTTACTTTTATCATTCGCACACAATGTTCAAAATCGATCGTTTTGTGTCCACTTTAATTGAATTACATAAGTAATTTAAATGTAATTAACACCAACACAATAATTTAATTTGACTGCTACATACTCAAGAATGCGTATGTGTTCCGCATCTAGTTACCAATTTGCAAGCGCACGCATGCCGCATACATTTCTTTTGAATATGTAAGTGGAGATTGCGTTCGCGATCGCGATCTCATAATCTGTAATTTACATTTTCAGGTCATTTCCAATTCCAATTATTTAATAAATATTGTTATGTCAAGTTTGGGAAATACATATGATTTTGTAGTACACGATCTTTATCTAGTTCACCTCTAATCACAATCGCAATGTACAAGAGAAACCTTGCAAATGCCAACACTTTACACCATAGCAATATATATACGAGTTCATAACAAGATTATAAAATAATTAATGCTAGGCAATAAAAACGCGAAAATATGATTTATCATAATTAATTAACATAAAACCAGAAATCATAAAAATGTTTCGAATAAATTTAAAGTGCACGAGTGTGATACCTCTCGCTCTGCTATAATGCCGCGTGTTACATGTATGCCTTGAAAATGGGATTTAAAATGCGAGTAGCGCACAATAAAATTTCGATATTTTATCTGCTGCTGCGCGAGTTCAAAATTTAGGTATAGAACACGCAGGCAACGGGCACACCTTTGAATGCTTGATATTTATACAGATTATGAAGGCTATCAAATGATCGTACGCATGTTAATAGATTTCGTACTGTATACAGCGCAAGTAAAAGTGAAAAGTTGTATCTTTGAAAGTGGTGGGTAGAAAGCATTTCAAGGGCTGCATAAAATAATTAAATTTCCGGGATTTTGTGTCATAAAAGTTTTTATTTGATTTACATTTTTTATGATCTTTGGTATAATATTATTTTTAATAGCTGACTGCTAATAGCTGTAACTTTATAAAGATTGCTTACAGAGAATAAGATACAGTTTTCTGAAAAATGTTTTCACAAACTTTAGACTTTTCGCCGGTGTAACCAAATTATATTTTAATTTAAAATTATTTTATCAAATTCGAAGGTACTTGTATATCATAAAAATATTGACTTTTATGTAAATTAATTAAGAAGTAAATAAAATTAAGAATGTATTTATAAACATATTAGTACAGTTGGCGACATTCGTTTGAATACCTTAAGAACAATATTTTTTCTTTAGATTAGAGACAAACAATTTGTTTCGACTGTACATGAATGTATTGCATTATCATCATTTAGGCGTATATAAGAAAAGTAATAAATCTTAAACATACAAATTTTATCTAAAAGCTCAAAAACTACTGTACGAAATTATTTGCTAAGGAAGCATATTTAAGAACAATCGATGAAAACATAAATATTCTCAACAAACTGACATTATAAACAGTATCAGACACAAATTGATTTCAGAAACTACGAATGGAATAATTGGACGGGATCAGCTTCATAGATGAATTCACTTTCGTAATGCAATGCAAGTCCAGTGAAGCATACATTTTACTTCACCGATATGTAAAGTTTAAGGGCGTTCTTTTCTAAATTAAATTTGTGTTGAACCTAACCTAAAAATTAAATTTTAATGTGGCTATTTATACATTTTTCCTTTACCATTCGGACCTACCGAAGAGGAAAACTCCATATTTACATACCAAACAATCACTGGCCCTCTATCAGCAATTGTCTGTGTTATTTTTGAAAATATTTTGGAAAATTTCGTCATCTGTTTTTATTTATATTTTTTCTGAAATATAAAATTAAAATATTTAAAAACAAACAAAACTAGGCATGAGATTATGGATTTCACGTTCTTCTCTACAAAACTTCGCCAATTTTGAAAGCTAACAACTATAAAGTCTAGTGGTTCCTCCTGGCCAATATTACTTACTCCATTGCACCTCATTGCAAGAAACCGTTCTCATTACATTTCGTTAGATAATTGATAGTTCTCAAAAATGAGTCCATTTTTATTGCCCAAAAAGGAACTCAAAATTGTATTCTTTCAATAAAACCAGGTTCGTCGCTCAATCGGGAATTTTATAAAATTAGCAAGAAATCCAATTGGAATATAACATTTAGAGAGAAATATCTTCTTTCAAAGAATTTTATTTAAAGTGTCATAAAGTTAAAATCAATTTTATTTTATGGTTGTTCGTAATTCGGCAACAACTAAATGCAAAACTTTGTTCAGAATAATGTGCAGGTAATAATCTACGAAACGATTTATTACGATAATTCGTTAAAAACTCATCTTTCCGCACGATTCGAAATAATTTTATAGACCATTTTATTTTTTTTTCCTTTACTAATTGCAACTGAGGCTGTGCTCATCTAGCAATTTATCTTTTTACAAATTTGAAATTTTTTAAACAATTCTGATTCGTTGGATTGAAAAAATACTTATTTTAATTTGGTAAGTTTACTAAGTCAAATGACCTCCTTCTTTGGAGTCTTCTTTCAACGACAGGGTTATCTACCATATGGCGAATATAAAGGTTTCCATGTTGCTGGAGCCTTATTTCTTGTTTGACGGCATGCTCTTTTATTTCTTGTGTACCACGGAGCATTTACGATGTTACGAAGAATCTTGTTTTGAAACGTCTGTATCATGTTGGCGTGTGTTTGCTTAGAACAACCCCAGAGTTGAATACCGTAAGTCCATATCAGCTTCAGTATTTGCCGATATAGCAGCAGCTGTTGTGAATTGTAAGCTCAGAGCATCTACCAATGAGCCAATACATTTTCTGAACTTAATGTAAAGATCTTCTTTTTTCCTTTTGACATGCTCTTTCCACTTCAGCTTGGCAACGAGGGTCATGCCAAGATATTTAACATTGTTTGCATATGGCACTGGTCGTGAGTTAATTTCTATCGATAGATGGGAAGCCTTCTGATATGTAAAGTTAATATGCATGGATTTCGTCTCGTCTGCAAAGATGGCTATGGTTCCTTCATTTGTTGTTGAAATATCCCTTGTATATAATAAATACAGGATTGGTCCTAAGACACTCCCCTGCGGGATACCGGCAGAGATTTTCTTTAGTTCGGAGTATTCATCCTCATATTTCACACGAAAATGTCTATTGGATAAATAACATCTTAGTATGGCATAGAAATGCCTCGGCAGATCTCTATGCAGCTTGAACTCCAGTCTACTATGCCAGACTTTATCGAATGCTTGGACGACGTCCAGAAATATGCTGGAGCAAATTGTTTTAAGTTCTAACGTTCTTTCAATAATGTGGTGATTCTATGCACCTGTTCAACTGTGGAATGCTTTTCTCTGGATCCAAGTTGATGTGGAGGAATTAGTTGTCGGGAGTCAATTATTGGTTTAAGTCTTTGTAGTAATAATTTTTCAAATAGTTTTGACATAATTGGCATCAATGAAATTGGCCTGTATGATTTTTTTATCGCTAGGTGGTTTATCAGGTTTTGCTATCATGACTTCTTCTGCTACTTTCCATTGCCACGGAACATATATATTAGCTTACGAAATCTTTTATCTGGTAGATCCTTGATTATTTGGCAAGTGATCAAGTCATACCCCGGGGCTTTTTTTAACTTTCATGTTGCGTTTAACTTCTTCTCTTAAATTCTTTGAGAGTTACTGGGCGTATATTAAAATCATCTAGCTTGTGGATTGACATTATATTTTCATTGGCCGTTTGCCTTGGTGGTGGTTGGAAGGTATCCTCGAGATACTCCGCAAACAGACCAGGCTTCTCTTTAGGTCCTCTTGCCCAGGTTCCATCCTCCTTTTTAAGTGGAGGCACTTGCATTTTGGGTTTTTTGAGTCCCTTCGTCGCCTTCCACAATGAATAATCAGATTTTTTTGATTTTTCATAGGTTGGGCTAACTATAAATTGATGCATTTGTAACTTCATTAAGAAGAGATTTGAGACTGTTACCTAAATTGTTAAGAATTGTTTTGATCTCCGTTTGTTCATTGGGTTAGGATATGTTAAGCTTCTTCATATTTTGTATAATAAGTTACTTGCCACAGCAGCATAGTGAATTGTTTCATTGGGTTGTTCTAATTCATCTTCCAACTGGTGTGAATTTTCTTATTGGTATCTGAAGATTTACTATAGACCTTTGAGGATCGTTTTTGAGGATTGGTCACTATAGCTGTCTTTGTTTGGTCTACCGTTCGTAAAGATTTATTGCGAAAAACCGTAAAAACTTTTGTTGTTAATTTTGTAAAATGAAATTTCTAAATGAGCGACGAACCTGAGTTTTTGCAATAATACAATTTGGATTGCGTTTTTTGCAATAAAAATTAGCTCGAATTAAAATTGCCAATAAGCCATATTCACTTTCCAGACAGTTGGAAAATTTTTTCAACAACTTCACGTTTATTCTTCAATTGGTTTTAGAGTTTAATCTTCCGATATTAACAATTGCACCGCTATCACCAATTGTTACGAATTTGCACCAAACTCCATCGCTCACCGTGTCTCATTTTTCCATTACCACAAAACCACCACCTATCCTCCTATGCCACTACGTACTTCAATGGTCTAATATTTAATAGATGATTTAATAAACTTATGTAAAATTCTGCAACCAAACATGACGTCAAAATTATTTGCGGCAAATGGAACACCAATTCAGTCTTACGAAACGAAAATTTTGGAAGTTGATTTTGGACTTAGACGAAATTACAGGCATTATTAAAAAATACAGGCTTGGCGGTTGGTCCTTTTTACAATCGATGAATTTTAGTACTTAATGTTATTTGTTCTAAAACAAAATGTTGCCTTATGAAAAGTTCAAAAACATGCCATTTATCATTATGGAGTCCATTACAACGCATTTTGCATGATGATCTTCATTTGCATCCATACATAATTCAACTAACTTAAAAATTGAAGCCACCAGACCATTTAAATCGTCGTCGTTTTGTTAATTGGATGCTTGAACAAAATGAAGATTTTTCATCAAAAATCATCATTACCGATGAAGCTCATTTTCATCTTAATGGATACGTCAATTAACCCCTTAAGGACCAAACCCGAGATATCTCGGGACATACGATATGTAGTTTAAAAAAATCGGTCCTTAAGGGGTTAACAAAATTGTCGATTGTGGGGAGCGGAGAATCCTCGTGTTATTCACGAAGCAGAAGTTCATAATCCAAGAGTCACTGTTTGGTGTGGTTTATGGGCTGGTGGCATCATTGGGTTATTTCTCGGAGCGACATGCCACGGAAGTCGTGCAACAATCCATTTATTGTCAACAACATTTGCTGATCGCATAATTTTAAGAAATTGTAAATGGTGGCCACCACTTTAAAACAGCATTCGAGCTGAAATTGAGGTCATTGATCCGCTTTTAATAGAAAAAGTCATCGAAAATTTTGATGTTCGAATGCAGGCCTGTAGTGTAGAAGTACATAAATGGCCTAGAATCACATTATCAATAAAAAAATTTGAATTTTCATCCCAAATTTTATTTACAAATGAAAAAAGACTAATAGATGGCCCACCCTGTATAAATGCATTATTGCAGATGTGTCATTACCTAAAATTGGTGCTGATTTTTTTCTTTAAAAATACAAGGTTGATTGTGAATTCACGGAAACAGAGGCTTTTTGATCCGGTAACATCGTTTTATTAGCTCCTGTGTTCCTCTGTATCTCGTTTTGAAGAAAAAATGATATTGGAGACAGTGTTACCGTAGTTTGAATCGGGTCAACATGCCTGATCGTTATCCAATTCCCCACCTTCAATGTTTTTCGTATCAACCTTAAGACGTTTAGTGTCTTTAACCTTCACCTTGTCTAATAATATTAAATGTTTCTCAATTTACACACACGGATTTCTCTAAGATCGTGATTAATTTTATATAATTCAGAAAACATCTGACTTGGACGATCTTTTCGTGAATGCTTGACTTTTTTAAAATATTTGAAAAAATATTTCGCAATTTTTTTGCAAAATTTCTCTGGAATTTCCTAATTTTTGGAAACATCTTAAGTATGAAATTTAAACGTGGCCGACCTGTTTAACTTGAAAGCGGTCAAATTTTGATAAAAAAAACAGTTTTTGGTTATAAACGTCACTTCCGCTTAAATTTTGAGGAAACTACCTGGAACAATCTTGTTGTAAATTAAATTTAGAATACTTTTAGGTACATTGAATCGATTTGGTTGTCCAACTATCTCGTTTAATCGTATGCTCCCACAAGTATCGACATCCTATCATGTTCGACGCAGATCTTGTTCGACGTCGTTGTGCCAGCGTATAATCTACGTCTTCTATCCGATAAAGTCACAGTCTCCAGAAATAGAACGATTGGATATGGATATAGAACTTCTCACAATAAAATCATTTTGTCATCCAGCTTTCATCCAACATAGGCCTACCTCCCACCATATTCGGTTAAGAAATGCCAAGAATCGTTCAAAGTGGCGATATTCCAGAACTTCTTCAAAAATCGTTTTAGAATTATATTTCCATCGAACATATCCAAACCCATCATAATCGGTTAAGAAATGGCCACGCTCCGTCCCAGGTGGCCATATTCTCAAACTTGCAAAATTTATTTTAAAATCCCATTTTCATCCAACATACGCAATCCCATCATAATCGGTTGAGAAAAATTGTGATCGTGGTCTGTTAAGAAATGGGTGAGTTCCGAACCAGGAGGCTATATTTCAGAACTTCTCCTAAAAATCATTTTATAATCCCATTTCCATCTAACATAGCCAATCACATCACAATCGAGTAAGAAAAGGCCGAGTTTCTTCCAAGGCGGCCATATTTGAAAACTTCTACCAAACATCATTTTAGTATCACTTTTCATCCCACGTACTCAATCCCTTCATGATCGGTTAAGAAATGGCCGAGCTCCGAATCAAAAAACCACATTTCAGAACTTCTCCTAAAATCCATTTTATAGATCCATTTTCAACCACATATCCAATTCCATCATGATTTGTTAAGAAATGGGTGGATTCCACCCTCAGAGGCCATATTCCAGAACTTCTTCAAAAATCATTTTAGAATCCCGTTACATCTAATTACATTACATACCAAACCCCATTATGATCGGTTATGAATTGGCCAAGTAGCCATACTCCAGAAATTCTTCCAAAACCCACTTTATAATTCTATTTGCAAAGAGCGAACCAATCCTTTCATAATAGCATATGAAAAAGCCGAGTTCTATCGCAGGTAGTAACATTCCAAAAATTCATTCAAAAATCATTTTAAGCTCCCATTTCCAAGTATGCAAATCCAAAACTTTTCCGCTGACACATTATTAAATGATCAAGCCTCAATCTTTAGCGAAGCACTTCTCAGACCAATCTTAATAATTCAAGACATCCCTTGATGGTGGCAAACGACATAATGACTAAACTGCATTCATAGCCGAAACTATTGAACAGGTCGACTCAAGCAAATTTTTTTTCTGTTTCGTTAGCGAATCATCATTTCAATTTCATGTTCGTTGTATTTAATTCGTGCTTTTTAAAAGGTATAAAACCCCTTCTTGTGGGTTATCATGCGAATTTCTTTTCGATAAGGGTTGGGCCTTTAATAAAGCTCACTTTGTTTACGATGTATAAAAAATTTAAGTTTTCACCCCGAGTGTTGTCTCGATATTTCCAGCATTATATGTTTGTTGAGTCGTTATATTGGCGCCATTGGAATGTCTTCTTTGATTTTGTAAGTTTTGAACCACCGACCACGAAAATTGTTTCCTGCTGAGTAAGAAGGCTGTCGGAATGTCTTTTCTACATTGAGTAAGAAATACTGGCACTATTTTATTTCGTAGTTTTAAAGTGATCAAAACTTGTCTTCGCACTTCAAGTCTTTAAATAACATTAAAAATGAATCCACGATATTAGCAAGATTACCCACCACTTTACGTTTACTAATAGGTCCAAATTTGTAAAGCCTAGTTTAAGTAAAATTTTTAGGACAGACAAAATAATTTTTTTATTTCTTATTTTGCTTTATAAATCATAACGAAAAGGGTTGATATCGGGTTGTTTTTGTTTATACGATAACAATGAAGCTTTAAAGAAATTTTGTTTCTAACAAATTAAAATGAGGAGAACGGATCATGACGACTGATTAGAGGTTTTAACAATTATTTTTTAGGAGCTGATGTCTATCACAAAATCATTTGCGAGCACATGTTCCCCTCAACTATAAATCGTAACTATACTTCTTGTTAACAATAGTAACCGACATTTTCTGGTATATCAGTTAAGATCTAAACAACAAAACCTATTAAATATAACTCTAACAGTCTACCTCAAAACAATACCTTCTAATTTATTCACAAACATAAAATTGAATCACCCTTTCCTTTTGTTGGTATCTCCAATTGCGCTTGAGTTGTACAATGAAAAGAAAACAAAACAAGAAAAAAAAAATCGCGATCATTTCATAATTTCCCATATTTGTGAAAAATGTACTTTGTATTTTATGCAAACTAACAAGATAAAATTTCCCATCAAGAATTGAATAGAAGATCATGTATATATACAGTGGTGGAGGTAGATGTTAATCTTTATAATATTTCCACCTGTCACTAAATATTCTGCTCTGTACACGCGCGGAAAATTATTTTGTACATATTCTTAACTTTTCAATTTGCGAAAAATTCTTATCATTCTAAAAAGCTACCTCGGTTATGTACTTACGATCGTTAGTTATGTGTTGGTGTTACATGATCGCGAATGCATCACAGCACATACACAAATACGTGTATTTTATATATAAGAAATTATACATCTTAACGGCATATATACATGCTCGTTTATTATTAGCAAATCGCACATTTTTTATATTTATTAGCTTGCTGTTCATATATACGTTAAGAATTACTGAAGCTTTTACTAGTCCTTGAAATAAAAATATACAGCGAAAAAAAAAAATTAATAATATTCTGTTTATTTTCATTTCTGTTGTATAAATTAAACTTTTACTTGTTAATTTTATGCAAAAATACACGAAAGAAACGGGTATAGCTATAATTGCACAGTGGGATTTGCTTTTTTTGCAAACTCGTGCTTATACGTCACACGCGCACAAATTTACTTTTCTTCGGAAATGTTTAGACGTATTTAGCCAGGTTATATGAAATTATTAGTAGGCATGATGTTGATCAAGGCAGTGAACGTTCGAATTATATACATTTTGGTATGCAGAAGCTTTACACAAATTGGGTGCCGCAATTGCTCACAGTCAGCTGAGTGAACAGAAAAATATAAAAGATAATTTTGGGTTATTCTGGATGGTAGCCAAATAGTACTTTTACATCAAGGTGAGGTTACCAAGAAGCATCGAGCAACAAATTTAAATATTGGCTTATTCACTTATGTGTAATGATACAAAATCATAGTTTGAGTGTAAATATACGTATTTTCAATAAAAGAAATCAAATATTTTGTAATTTTAATAGATCCTTAAAATTACACATAAGCGAATAAGCCAATTTTTAAATTTGCTGGTCGCTGCTGCTGCTTGGTGTGTTTCATCCTTAAACCTAAATATTTCACTTTCTCGTTGGTTGGGTTGTTAATGTTTGACCGTTGATCCTGATTGTTACGTTTTTACTTCTAAATACAATGAGTTTTATTTTCTTTCGTTTATTCTGATTCACCAGTCACATGACTTATTACTAAAGATTATTGTATCATCTGCATATAGTAATACTCCGGTATCCATATTTTTGCAATTGGGTTGGTCGTGGGTAAAAACGTTATAAAGTACCGGTCCCTGGACTGTAACTGATGCTGTTCTATTTTTTAAAAAGCTCCTGATTATTCTTATTTGACTTGGGGCGATTCTAATATTGTTTAGTTTGAAGATGAGACCATCAAACCATATCGAATCGAATGCTTTTTTGATATCTAAAAGGCAGCCAGCCATTACTTTTCTTTCGTTTAGTGCATCCGAAATTGTATCTTTAAAAAAACTCAGTGCGTCAGTGGTCCAGCTCTAAAACCAAAGCGGTAATCTGGGATTATTGGTGGATTGCCATAGAGTTGCAGGCTAAGGTTTGATAATATGACTTGTTCGAGAATTTTCCCTAGGTTATTTGTCATGCTAATAGGTTTATATAGTCATTTGGGGTTTCTGCTTTAGAATGTTTGGCAATTGGAACTATTCTTGCCTCCTTCCACTTGTCTAGGAAGTAGGAATTGTTTAGGCAATTATTTATTACTATTGTTAGTGTTTTTATGAAAATATCTGGCATCTCCATGATGATGTAATTATTTAAGGTGGCTGAGCCTGATGATTTTTTGTTGTTCTGTATTCTAATTAGGACTTTTATGTCTTTAATGTTGGTGAGGAATTTGTTTTTATCGGTAGGGGAACTTGCTAAATTTTCTGTTGTGAACCTGGTAAAAGGAGTCATTTCCTCACTCTCTAGTGTTTGGTCTAGGGCGGAAACAGAGGATAGGATTGAAGGTTCTAGATTTGGAACTTCTTCCTAGTATAATGTTTCGTAGAATTTTGCAAAACCTAATACCATCTCTTCCGGTGAGGATGTAAATTGTTGGTTAATTTTTATTTCTTTTAGCTTTGGGGCGTGGTTTCTGCCTGTTATTCTGTTAATTTCTTTGAACATGTTTTGCCCCGGTTTGGTGGTCTCTGTTGTTTTTACGAATTTTTCTCGGAGGTGAATTTCCATATTTTGGTTAATAACTATAGTTAAACAGTTTATTTGGGATTTAATAGTTTAATACAGGTTGAGCTGTTGTTGTTAAGTGTTCTCCTCCGTCCTCTAGACAGTGCCTTTTTTAATTTTCGCATTTCCTTAAACAGTCTATTGAGCAGAGGATGAAGGTTGGCGTTTATTCCCTTTGTAATTTTCTTTATTATTTCGTCAATCTCAGCGTTTTTCAATTCCTATCTTCAGTTATAGTAATATTGTATATTTCTTGTATGGCTGCGCATTTTGGTGGTATTGTCGTTAAGAATTTTATTATTTCAGGTAGGCTGATTTGTATTTCGACTACCATGTGGTCTGAGAAGTTGATTAGGTTTTTAGTTGAAAAACTTTTGGTGATGGCTGAGTAAATTATAATGTTATTGGATATCAGAAAATGATCCAGAAATGAACCAGAGCTGATAAAAGTGGCTTGTTTTGGAACAATTTGAACTAAGTTGGTTGTGGAGTTTTCGAGCCAGTTTCTAAGGGTACACCCGGTAAAGTTATCCTCTGTATCCCATTCCTTTGATCGGGCATTAAAGTCCCCGTATCTACTCGTAATATTGTTTATTGTGTCTAGATCTTTCTGGAGTTGGGAGAAGTTCGTGTTGGCTGGTATGTAAATTGAGACTACTAGTACTTTGCCAAGGTCGGTTTTCCTGATTTCTAGCGATGTGCACTCTATTCTGTAAAGGTTATTGATTTCTATCTTGGTTATTTTTCAGTTCAGGGTGATTAGTCTAAGATTTTTTATTTGCAACAAAATTGAAAAATGAAATTGATTAGGGCCGTTTTCTTTCCTGTTGTTTCTTTGAAATTTTTGTATTGTGGACTGCGAAAGTGTATTACGAAAGTGTTTACTTTGTCTGTTAATTCTAAGAAATTTAAGTTTAATAACGAGTTACATTCACCATTGATAAAGTCGCAAGAAGATTGACTCAGCTGTTTATTTTCTGACATCTCTGGCCGGGTAGCGATATCGACTGTTGGTGTTTTGACATAGGATCCTACTTCGGCATACGAGGTTCCTGGTTTACTAGTCGATGATTGGCTGATTTCATCACAAAATTTCGCCGTTGCAGGTTCTATTCGACTATTAGTTGTTTCTTTCTTTTGCTACTCGTACTTGTTCCTTTAGTTTTTGTAGTACCTTACACCCCTTGTAGTTGGCCGGATGGCCATGTTCCTCCGTAGTTAACACAGGATGGTTCTATGATGTCTTCGCCTTCTTGTGAGGTGTCTTTCTTTGGTCGCAGGCATTGAATTATTTCCTTTCTTCTTAATTTCTTTTAATTCCATGTATTTCCAGTACTCTCGGTTCGTTCGGTTTCATTTCATCGCCATTCTCATTTGCGAGCCTCTGCTGTCCGATTTTAGCTCCTAGTTCCCGATTGGTTATAGAAAATGCCTCAACATATTCTTGTAGCTTTCTAATTTGGCTAGTGAGTTGGCCAATATGGCCCTGCTGGGCTTTGTATTCTACCGACATTTTAGTATGTCGTGAGCTTTGTATTTAAATTTAGCCATAGTCCTGTGGGACATTGTGGGATTATTTATTTTTTTATTTATTTATTCATTGACATTACAATTTTGGTAAAGAAAAAGCACATATGGAAGCAATATTAATGAAGAACAATAACCACCAAAACAAAACAAAAATACTTCGATTAGGCATAAAACCTCAGATTCAAAAAAAAATCCACTCCAAGCTAGTACAGTCCGTATTGAGCTCAAGCTCATTTGTTACAGAGGACGCTGCAAGAAGTGAATACTTACAAGCTATACATACAAAAATAATACAAATGAAAAAATTATTACATAAATAGTACTACATGACGTATCATCATTCAAGCGCGCCACGTTAAATAATCCGCTTTAAAAAATTTAGGCGACGCTGACCTCTTAATATCTATTGGAATAGAATTCCAAAGAGAAATACCCCTAACAGAAAAGGATGTATTTAAACCTCTGCACAGATTTATAGGGGGAAGTAAACGTAAATTTGAAGAATGGGACCTACTGAACAATAACTTATCCCACTATAATCTAACGAGTTTTGGCAATAAATCAATAAGTAGGGATGACCAAACGAAAATAACTATTGATCAATCCACAGTGACAATTGACCAACCGATTCCGATCGTTAGATTTATAAAGTTATTAGCATTGGTCAAGTTTCAAGCACCGAACACATCGAATAGTGTGAGAATGATGAGTTTTCAATGAATTTTTGCAATAAATCATTATGTAGAGATGACCAAACGAAATCAACTAGTGAGTAGTGACCAATTCTCAACGAGTTATGAAAAACCAAAAAATTAAATTGATTATATCTTATGTCTTCTACTTTCGATACAATTCTTTGAAAAAACAAATATTTTCATCTGAATGGTGATGGCACTCGTTAAATCTCTTTTCCTAAAATTTATTTGTGGAACATATATTTTAATCGGTGCGATGGCATCGCGCAGATGAATGTACTGCTCGGAACATAGTTTTCATTGATTGAAGCGGATGAAATGTAAACGTTCCGTTCCGATCTTGGCATACATATCGACGCAATAGTGTTGAAACAATCGACGATATCTCAAAAGATAATTGTCCACGCCTTGTCGCACCATGAACCGATAAGTATAAAAATGCATGGAACTGACCTTCTTATTCGTTTCTTTACTTGCAAAATGAATATGTTATTTCTATCGCAATGTAAGTACAATCGACAGCTCAATAATTAACTTGTCAGCGGGTTGAATATCTTTTTAGGAAAGTGGTAGCCATCTTCTCCATGACAAAACATCAATATGGGTATTGAAGTGCATCATATGATCGATGCGTTGCTCTCATCCGTCATCACACCGTATTGTACTGACGTTCATGGCCTCCAGTTGGTATCATCGGGAGTCATTGTCTCCAAAGCAGTTTTAAGCAAACGAACCAGCGCATTGTGTTCATGCAAATACATTGAAGCTCTCTGATTATCTCTCGTTTTGACGCATTCAAAAGCGCAAGACGATTATAACTTAATTCAGATTCGGAATTTCCAACGAAATAATTTAAAGGAACTTGAGTACTTGATTCGCTGATGGTATCAGCTGAAGCTCCGCTTCGATGACAAGTTTGCCCTTAAATCTTTTTTTAATTTTTTTTTATTGACTAATAATGAACACGTGGTGACGTCATTACCTTACAAGTGGGATTATAGCCGGGTTGATGAACAACAACATTGGTTCCAAATGTCGTCATGTTAAAGTATTGATTGTACTATTGCGTGTATGCGAGAAAATGTCTGGATAAAGTTGGATCTCCATAGAAATAAGTACGCAATCGCTCTGGTGGCGAAGTCAAAAACGGTAATTGCCATCGGCACAACATAGCCCTTGCATTTCTGCTTAGAACTTCAATATACTTGGCAATGTCGGCACACGGCAGATATTGCGCAAATATCAACGCAACCAGGATCTTTGTAGGTGATTGTAGAGTCATAATTGAAAGCAGCGCGATTCAAGTGGACGTTCACTGCAATTCTTTATCGAGTTACGTTTTGTCGAACTTGAGTTGGTTCCCGTGCAGTGCAAACTTCACTGGTATTACGTCTCTGTTCATTTAATTCTTCGTGTTGCTCTTGCATTTCATTCTCACGGACACCGTGCATTCTTTGTGATATTATGGTTGCCTCGTCCTAGGTTCGACCGTCTGATAGCCGGCACTTTATTAAAAATCAATTCCTAAAATTTACAATGATTCATTTGACTAATCTACTTTGAAGTCATTAACACACAAAAATGAACTTACCGACCGAATCAATCTCAATCCCGCAATCCAATTTGATAACCGCACATGTGACGCACCAATAAATTTCTGGAAAAAATTATCGAAGACGTAAAAATCACACCGAACTTCATATGATTGTAATAATGGTACCGTTTATGAATCCAATGCACACAATTCAAATATCATAAAACAGTGAATTAATTCTCAAATTTACAATTTAATAGCAGTAAGAAAAATAACACGTTTGCACAATCGAAAAGAACAATGCGAAAAAATTACCTGTCAAATTGCAAAACGCCTAAGTCAAAGTACAACGCCATTTACTGGGTTGTGGCATAAATGATCACACCTCAGCCCCATCTAGTATTAATCTCGTTAAGTTTCTGTTTTCATCAATTTATTTCACGATTTTCTTCGAGTTTTTCCGGGAGTTTCCGAGTTTTCCACTCACATTTTCCAATTTATCTCTTCTAAAAGACCATCTGGATTGGATACGCGCGAAATTCCGTTTGAATTTTCCGAAAATTTTCCTTCGTAAGAACCATTTCCTAGCAATTGCGAACACAATAAAAAAAGATTTAGCCAAATCGGTTCAGCGGTTCTCAACTGATGCACGCACTTACATTTTTTACACCATTTTTATATATTTAGATAACTGGACAAAAACTGGAGTATAACCCTAAACAAATCGAAATCAAAACATATAAAATTTAGAAATAGGAAATTAGAAATTCCTAAAAGATATCTGGGCGTATGGTATTCAGCTTTGGGCTGCGCAAAGAAACTTTTAAAAACAAAGTACTACGTAGATTTGTGAATACCTCGTAGTACATTAAAAATCAAAACCTCTATCGAGCCTTAACCATAGAATACGTCAGCGATGAAATCCAAAAAATTGCAAAGAGTCATGTACTGTAGCTGCAGTAGCCTGACAACGAGGAGGTGCGGAACTTACTGGATCGCACCAATAGACCGAAGTGCTTAAAAATAACAAATTGGACGCAGGACGATAATTTAAATCAAAATCAATAAAATTCCAAGCCCAATGTTAATTTTCAGGAAGTTTTCCTTATTACTCTACCTACTAGTATAGACATCTAACATCTTTGGCGAAATAATTTTAGTTCACTGAGCGAGACGAATATTTAAATAAAATTCAATGAAAGGCCTAGCCCGGAGTTCATTTTCAGCGGAATTAGTATATGAATCTCAGAATCTAACAGATTTTTGATACTTTAGTTATTACTCGATCAGTTTTATTTATATTGCCATCAGATGGTTAGGGTTTTAAGTTTTTTACGAATTTGGTAATTTTTAGGTTTATTCTTAATTTTGATACATTTTCTGAGCTGGGTTAACTTCACACCAGAGCAAAATGGTTATTGGTATTAGTAGTAGTAGTTTCTTGAGCAAGTTAAGCTCTTCTCGTGATGGGGTTTACTAGTTCCCCCATTGGGCGCCTCCCCAGGTGGTGGATTGGGGACAGCCCGCCAGTTATGGCAGGTTCCGGGGAAATGAAATACTCGGAGCGGACCAAAAACTAGCATACCCAAGCTAAAGTGGTACTAAATACGCCGATAGTTGCGTGTCTAAGGGGATGCTTAGTCGTTAGTAAGTGAACTCCGAATTTTTGGGACATTCGGTTTAAACCCATAGGCTTTCTATGATAACGCAGAGCTCTGTCAAAGGTGACCATTTTTTATCGTGCTACTCTTGTGAACAGAAATAGATAAAAACAAATTAATTAACGAAAATGAAAATGGTGTTTCTCTAATAGCATCACAATAGTCAGTAGCCTTCAGTCAGTAGGATACGTATGTTGAAACGGTAGATCTGACCAGTATGGAAGAAAGCGGGTTGAAAAAGAGCGAAATAACACAGAGGACCCCTCCAGCCCATAAAATGGGAGAAACCACTGTAGGGATGAACGAAGAAACGACAACTTAGGCCAGATGTCTGAAATGACAACAACTGCAAGGTACACACACCTCTTCGGTACGACGTTGTATCCTGTGGTGGAGAACAGAACAGGAATAGCTGCTACAAAAGTGCAAGAGGATCATCTACAAGATGAAGCCTGCAACTTCTAGGCAAAAAACGTCTCTAATTATATAAAAATAGGCCTAGTGGAACTTCAGGAGGTGTTTAGCTCTACTATTTCTCATGATATTTCGAAACCGAGGAGGACTGAAGCTCAATTCGGTACTCAAAGAACCAGGCTGCGGAAAATTCCTAAAACCCCCAATATAACGGGGAGCCAGAAAAGACCCGCAGTTAACCCGGCAGAGAAAGGTGTCCAAGAGGGGGAGGAGACGGGGAAACCTGGAGGCAAAGGACAAGAACAAACTGTAAAGTAGCAAGTCTACGGATGAACCCGAGTCCATCTCAACCATAAAGAGGAAGACCAAGAGGAGTGGCAAGCGTCGTAGATTCCGGCCTAAAGCCCTGATTATAAAACCAGAGCAGGAAAAATCCTACGCAAATGTTCTTGGGAAAATCCGCAGTAAGGTCAGACCCTGGAGTCCGAAACGGAGGTCCAAACAATTCAGCAAACTATAACAGGGGATGCCCTTCTGGAAGTAGGGCCGAATAGCAGAAATGCAGATGGTTTTTGTGACGCGTTGGATGATGCTGTGGGGGACCAGGCCAGGATCCTGAACATCCGATCTAGGGTGTCGATTGAAATCTGCATTTTATACGGCTTTACAAAGGAGCCAGAAGTTGTGGCAACATTGGAAAGGAATATCCCAGGGGGAGAGGATATGAAAATGAACAATTTAACTTGCTGTAAGGGGCATCAAGTGGCCATCGTGGAAATGATGAATAAGTGGGCAGCCAAGCTCATTAACACAGGGAAAATAAAAATTGGATGGGTGTACAGCAGGATGCGGAAAAGAGGCATTGCCACGCGTTGCTTTAGGTGCTGTGGGTTTGGTCATATTGCCAAGGAATGCAAAGGCGTAGATCGAAACAAGCACTGGAAGGGGTTGAGAAGGGGTTGATCAGGCGGTGCTAACCCACCTCGCAGGGTCTGGCAAGTGCCAACTATACAGCGAGGAGATGACCCGTATCTTGCAAGGAAACATGAACAGCAGCAAGACCGCTGTCCAACTCTTGCATCATCTGACAGTAGAGAAAGAGGCCGATCTGTTCATGTTAAATGAGCAATACCGGAACAAGGAGGTAACTTGTTGGTTTTCCGATCTATTGGGCACGCGGCGACTATGTGGATACCGAAGGGAGGTGTCCACGTCAAACAAAATGCTGCAGGAAGGGATTTCGTTTGGTTAAAAACAGCAGATGTAACATTAGGTAGTTCCTACTTCACCCCAAACGAAAGGATCGCTGAGTTTGAGGCAAAGCTCAACACATTGGAAGACGAGATCTCCGGGATGACCGTATACAACTTGTGATAGCCGGTGATTTCAATGCAAGAGCGCTCGAGTGGGGGATGCCAAACGCAGACTCAAGAGGCAGACTGATCTAGGAGATGGCTGCCAGAACTAGAGTCCTGATAATAAATAGCGACCCTGCAACAACGGTTTGCAGGCTGGGGTGTGCGGAGACAATTCCCGATCTCACCCTCGTATCGGAAGCCCTAGTGCCATACATCCACAACTGGAGTGTCATGACGGATAACTGTTGCAGTGACTACTAGTACATCGCTTTTGAAGTGGGTAGGAGCTTGATGTTGAGTGGTTCAGGGAAGAATTAAGGAAAGGCAGGCACCAAATGGCTGGAAGAACGACAAAAATGGATGGAAGATCGGCTGGTGGACAGCGAAAATAGCGGATGCACGAAGGAAATGCTTCACACTTCGACGAGAGGCTCAGCGAACTAGAGACCGAGCTGTAGCTCGCCGCGTATTCGAGAAATACAGGCTCGCAAAAAGCTACTCCGGCGGAAAATCAATGAGACTTAAGTTCGCTGTTGGAAGAAGCTTATAATTGGGGACATCGCCGATGATCCTTGAGAACTGGGCTACAAGATAGTCACAAAGAAGCTAGGAGCCCAGATAACAACACGCGTGATGGATACTGGTACTACCGAATTCATTATACGAATTCTATGTCCAAGTCATCCAGAGCGAGAGCAAATGACAGTAAGATCAGAAGTAGAAGTCAAGCTTTTCTCGGAGATAGAACTCCAGGATGCCATTTCTTCATTAAAGAGCAAGAAGATCGTCTTCCAATAGGATCCTGATCTGATGCTGGTGATGTTTAACGCTTGCTTGGTGGAAGAATTGTTTAGCTTCAGGTGGAAGAAGGTATGACTGGTTTTGATGAGGAAAGGTAATGGCGATCCCGAGCTCTTCTCATCTTTTCGACCTCTATGTATGCTTGATACGGCCGGTAAAGTCTTGGAGAAGCTAATTCGAGTAAGACTTATTTCAACGACTCAATCCGCAGGAGATCTCTCGCTCAGGCAGCATGGCTTCAGAGCTGGACTTTCCACGGTTGACACAGTCGGAGAAGTCACAGGGGCAGTAAGGAGAGTAGACGACCACAACCACTTTCGCGTCGCATCGTATTATTAGTAACCCTGGACGTGAAAAATGTCTTTAACAACAATCCTTATTACAACTGGATGTATTACCATACACCTCTTGACTAAAGAGCGGGAGTTCGTATACCACCGAATGTCAGAGGTCGGTCAGAAAGCAGCGAGCCTGGAAGGAAGGGCTCGTTCTTTGGAACCATACTAGCCCAAAGTAATGTGGAAATCAGTTCCAGGCTAGTATGGTGGAGGGGTTGGGAGGTGTTTTTAGCTAGTAGGGCAGAAATGCGAGTCCGACATATTGTGCGTACCAAGCATTTTAACCATCCAAAAGAAAAAAGAAACTGTTAGCACTTTTCCTAAATTTGAGTGCCCTGTTATCTGCGACCTGTTCTGGATAATATCTGTTACTATAACTGACGAGAAATAAAAATCACTCTACAACTCTTCCGGTCGCGGCTTGTTCCGTGTTAAACAATGTCTGCATGTATACTAACTTTTAATAATATCATTAACTAATCGTTTTTTTTAGAATCAATACTAAAATAATATGGAAACACCTATATACGAAACGCGCTATCTAAATACAAAATTTATGTTTACGTGATTTGAATTATTAATTACGACAAATGACTTAAATACAACGAAAAAAAAAATCTAATTCTAAAAATTTGTGTCAAAAGAATGAATTCTATATAATACGCGAGTATCGTAACTTTCATAAAACCTTCAAAACGTTAATTATTTATTATAAAAGTTTTTAACTCTTTGTGATATTACCGCTCGCGCTAATGTATATCTGCGCCGTTCATGCATCGATCATCCAATTAGATTAATTCAGCCTTGGAGTTGGTGTATCTCGTATATATACGATCGTGTAGATATTGTAAGTTTTCCAGCAGCCCACGAATTTTATATTGTCGTATATGGAAAAGAGTATTTTCCTATAGATACACTCGTAAATATCGAAGGTGGATCGTATATTTTACATCATACATGCATTACACATATGTATATTATGATGATCTCTTGACTCAGGGTGTATCTAGCTATATATAATATATTATACTTACACTTACGTGTCGTGTTGCGCTGGAAAAAACCGTATGACTGGAATTAATTGAATTAAACGCGCGCGCAAGATGAAAATTTAATTTTGTATATGTACGATCGTGTATCAGAATGTGATGGAATTCTTGTTGTTTTTATTAATATTTAACTAACTGACTAATGTTTAATTAGTGTAGTATTAGAAATTATTAATGGGTATTGCGTATAAACGTGACACGGTGCCGATGGGCGAGAGACCACATAATGCAATTCTTTATATACAAAATAAAATATTAATTTCTTTTCGTATCGGATCACCTTGCGTGAGTGCGTCCAAAAAAAATGTTTATTTTGGTTTTCCTACTCAACCACCGCAAACGACCAAAGAACCGTCAAAATTCAATAACATTTTAATCATAATTTTTTTGTTTTCTTAATTTTTTTTTTATATTTCTAAGCGATTTGAAGGTTAGAAATATTATTATTCGTTAATAATTCATCAATACAATATAAATAATGTATGTATATGGATGTGAAGAGAAGGTATAAGTCATGGCCACGCACCGTTTCATAATTAATTAGTCGTCACTTTTTTTTGTATGTGCTCTGCGTGTACCTATATATTATGAAGATATACTTTTGATTGGTTGCTTTTGGGGTGGGTTTAATGAGTTCCGCATTACAAAATAATTTTTCGCACTTGTTGAAATATTTTAAAAAGTGCCCGGGGGCGCAGATCGTGAGATTGCTTTATATTTTAATAAGAATGAGAATTTTACTCCTTTGTATACTGGTACGAAAACACTATACGCTGCTAGTCACGTATATTATTTTCAAGATTTTCAGAGCATTTTGTTTTTCGGCGCCCAAAGTGGGGCGCATATACTATATATTTCATTTTCACATACATATATTACAAATTCGATTTCCAGAAGCTAAATTTCCAGAAGGTGTGTATGTTCAAATAATGAATAAACTTACAAATTGAGTTTTCAAAACATATAATACAATATTACAATACATTTTGGCGCCCAAAGTGGGGCTAGAAGGCTTACTTCGCTTTCTAGACCAATTTTAGCACAGGGTGTACATAAATTTTGCTCGTACTGATTCTAATTTACTTCGATTCAGTTCAATCTATCGATATAATTCTCCCATAGATCATTTAAAATCACTATAAATCGTCAGCCCCACTCTGGGCGCCATAAACTTTATAAATGAGAAATATAAAACAAAATTTACGCGGAGCTCATTATCGAAAATCAATCCACGACACACCCATAAACCTGACCTAACCCAACTTATATATACATACATACAAACAAGTAAAAGCAATAAGTCTTATATGATTCTGAGCGATCCTTCCATTATGACAGATGTTTCACAAAAAATGTACAAAAAAATCGAATAAAAATAAAAAATTTGTCACAAATCACTCTTAGCCTAGATTTTTTGTTTAACTTTTCTGTTATTTATGTGTTATTTTATTTTTATTTTACATCGTCTTCGTCTTCATCACCGTTTTCTTATTACCAGAAATAAATCAAATTCAAAAAACGTATCTGTAAAGTTTTTTTTTTTTATTACGATTTTCTTAAGAAAATGGAATAAATAGAATTAAGTTTGTCATTTCATCATTTATTTATTTTTATTAAGTATTTTAATAAAAGATCTTTCGACCATCAGAATGATGAATATGGATTAAGAAACACGTCTTCTTAATAAATACATATAAAAATTTAATTTAAATTAATAAATATAATAAATTGTTATTTTGTGAAAGGAACGATCTTATATTTTTACGATCGTCTATTATATAAGCAGAGAAAGGGTTTAAAACTAGGATACGCAACTAGAATATTATCTTACCTGCATGCGGTCGATTGATTATGTAATATAAAACGATCAGTTCACACTTTCAACTCGATCACCAAACTACTTTCTTGATATGTATAGATAACATCGCGATCGCGAATATATAAATATATACAAAACAATCCTTTCGCTTTCTATATATACTATATATATCATAAACATATTACATGCAAAAACAATTTACCAAAATAAATGATCGCGAAACGATCATGATCATCTAGATCATTTTGTATTAATTGCTTAAGTAATAATATTTTTGTGTACATATCTATATCGCGGTCCGATCGATCGCGATTTCTATTTATACAAAAACAACAAAAAATGTCTTTTAATACTTAAACATGATCAGTTAATTTTTTTTTATTAAACTTTTTTGATCGATCGATCGTAACGATTTGAAATTGAGAAAAAATAAATTTGTTTCTAAGTATGGTACTCCTATATAAGATGTGGGATCTTACGCGGTTCAGAATTTAGTTTTAACCTTGAAAAACTAATTTTTGGTTATAGATTTTCCGTCTAGAAGATGAAAATGGGTATAGTATGCATGCGAGTACGAGGATTAGTATTTGGCCACACTCTATGTGCCATATATTCAATCGAGCGATCTTATATACGAAATACACAGATATATTCGATTATAGTCTGGTTTGACTGACAGCTCGGACAAAGACGAATTGATTTTGTGTATACAGCAACAACAACAACAAAACAGAAAGTAATTTTTTTTTCTTATTTCTTCTTAAATATATAAAATAATATTATTTTATTTTTTTGTACCTGTAACCTGTTGCTTGGTGCGGATTGTATATTATATTCGTCGATCACTATAGTATATTATATATATAGTATATACAAGAACAACAAAAACAACACTCGTATATTGCGCAGATATTCTTATAGACACAAATATTTTGTTTTTGTTAAACAGATAGATAGACAGACAGACAGATATTAAGACAAAAATCCTTGATATTTATAATCGAAAGAAGAGAAAAAAAATCTTTCTGGTACACAAAAAAAAAGCACAAAATAAACGAAGATCTAAAGAAAACAATGAAAACTCAGGAATTTCTTAAAACGGCAAGAAAGAAACACAAAATTATTTCACTTTTGTTTTTTTATAAACTTTTTTTCTTCTGTGTATACGAAACGCGCGATCGCGAAATGAAAGGGAAATTGTTTCGCGCATGAAAAGGGATGAAGGTATGCTTAAATATATTTTCCTTCGATTTTATATACGTTTTTTGTAAAGATCATGATCACCTTGATCAAATTGATGATCATGAAGTATAGTTTCTTAGTTTGTTTTCGTGTATATTAGGGATGATGATGATGATGAAGTGAAATTTTGTTAATCACATTGAGAATGAATATAGCGCTGCGATCGTGATGGTAAAAAATATTTTTTTATTTCAATTAAGATTTGTACTTCTAAACGATCATGATTATGATTAGATCCCGCAGTATTAGAGTAAACAGAAAAACTTTTAAATCACGATCGTATTATTTCCGCGATCGCTCGAAGATCGAGACGTATATGCTAGTGTTAAGCGCTGATCATTTCCGGGTATAAGCATAATTTTATTTTAATTGCCGTAGCCTTGAGCTCGGTGTAGATCGCATATTTGTATATAGCCAGTAGCACAACACTTTTTATTGGATTTTGAACCTGTTGTACACCTATATGTGCCTATAGTGAGACGGAGTCATATTAATTAATCAGTGGGAATAGTCTGGATTATTGCACAATTAAATCTACTATAAATGATTATGCGCTCTTTAAAAATTGAACAGGTATACCAATACAATGCTAGCCGGAACCATACAAATCCTGTTGAGATTTTTAGAAATTGTATTATTTCAGTCTGAAACACAATGACCTACATCGCATCGGGTAACGACTCGGGTGTTTCCAGTGACTTCAAAAGATTCGTCCTGGGTTTTGCATTAGATGTTTTTTATTCCGTTTTGCGGAAAGCATTGATTTTTCTTTTTTTTTTGTATTGTATTTTTTATTTAAAAAGAAATTTGAGCCATTAAACTCATTATATTTCCACGAGAGTGTACATATAAATTCAATATTTGATATTTTATTTAATTACATACAAGATCACAATATCTCACCCCAAACCCCCACCCCCCCCCCCCCCCCCCCTACTGATCCCTCAAAAACGTGAATGCTCCCGAACAAAACATTGAAACCGATGCTGCTGATTTTAGCGACAGAGGCAATGATTTCCACAGCATTACTCCCGAGAAGAATAACGATGAATTGAGATGGACTGACAAATTAGGTGTTATGCTCAAATTCATAGTTCTACTTGATCTAGCGAATGACATAATATCAAAAAGATACCCAGGCTTTTTATATTTAATTAGTTTGAATAGGAACACCACAGCTCGATATTTGAAATAAATTAGAATACTACAACCCAATAGATTGTTTGAGACGTGGGATATGTGATCGAATTTTCTTAGACCATAGACGTAACGAACACACGCATTAAAAAGAAGGACATATTTGTGTTCACACCCCTTGCTCATTCCAAACATAACAACATTGCAGTATAAATGTATAACTACTAGACAATGGGGAAGGCTTACCGATATGAAAATTTTCTTTTAAGTTCGAGTCCAGCGAAATTTGTTACAGACCACAGTCTCAAAATACTATCCACTCTACATCTGACAACCTTAATATGGTCATCCTTGTATATGCAGATATGGCGTAAAGTAGAAGATCGCACAGCTGTATTCGCAAAAGTAGAAATGTATCCAGCAATTGTCTTTATTTCCTCAAGCGCGATTGAAAATACCAACAAAGTCTTAATACATCGTTATAAATTTACTTTTATTATAATTAATATTGATTGCTGACTACTAGTAATCTTCCTCGATGTTTCCTCGTTGTTCGCCAAAATGTAAGAGAGTGTAAAATTAATGAAAATTGATTAGTTTTGTCAAAACAAGGAATATAGAGCAAAACTATTAAAGTGCAGCGAACTCAAATTTTTGCGCAATTGGTGACTTACTACTAATATACATAAACCGCACTCATTCTTAATTATTAATCTACACTGCTCGTCAAAAAAAAACCCGGAAAGCGATATGATGAGCGACGCAACAAAGATTTAGTGTCGTTAATGAGATATTTGCAAAACCCAAATTCAAATATATCACAAAATGATGATGGCTTCAAATATTCATCAAAATCAGCAATAATTCAATATGACAAAAATATAATTAAACAGAATTTTGCCGAAGTATCGGAAAGTGTCGACGTCGAATCATCGGATGAAGAAGTTGCTGATGCTGATGAAGCCAATAATAACCTGACGACACAGTTGCAACAATCCATAACAAAAATGGTTTCGTTCCAACCCAAGAATAGAAGTTCTGATCCATTTTCAGAATTTCAAAATAATATTAGAAAAAGACTATTATTTCAAAAGAATAGAAAAAAAAACAAACTGCGAAAGAGTTGGAAGAGCCTTGGCCCCAGAACTGATTGCACGGATAATAAAAAATTCCGTTACGTCGTACGCGGCGTTAATTTAACCCGATTGATTAAAAAAAAAATCTTGTTCTTTTTAAAGTAAACGTTTCTCCCGTTCTAATAATTCTCCTTCTCACGTTTTAGTATTTCGTTTGCTCCAAAATTAAAAAAAAATTAAGTTTGAGCCTAAGGCTAAAAATTTAAACATCGAAGATGGGGGTGGAACCTACTTTTTTGTTTTGGGCTAGAAATTGCACTTGTATTTATATAGGCCTAAAAATAAAAAAGTTTGAGGCCAAAAATAGATTTTCGGTGCACCAGCGTGTTTTGGTTCTCTCGTATTTACTTCATTTTTTTTTATTTCCTTGCATATTCTTGGGACAAAATTTCGGATTGCTCTCCCAAAAACATATTCGATGTTAAAAAAATACCTTCTCCAAATTAAATTATAGATTGATTTGGTACATCGTCGAATTCCAAATCTGAATTTTTATGATCCCCGTCTAAATATTTATGTGAAGTTAGACCAGATTTTCATCCCAAAAAAAATATATATATCATCGGGTAACACTAAAACTGCAATGATATCCCAATCCAGAATTTAATCAATTTGTTCAATCTCGAAATTTTAAATTTTGTAAAAATAATAAAAGTTTACTAAATAAACTTAATTGATTTAGAGCACTGTGTAGCAAAGTGGTTGTCAGGTCATTGATTCTCGGTAATAACTAAAAAATGTCTACTTAATATAACATCGACTAAAAGTGTTACAAACGTCAACACAATTTCCGTTTTAGAAAAAATAATTTACAAAATTTGTTACTTAAGCGTAAAAAGTAGTCAAGATAATTGTTTTGGAATCCGCCGAATCAACTTAACCCGAAAATACATTTACAACCAAACACCTGATAATTTATAGACAGCTAAATTGAGTAAAACTGCATGTTATTTTTTCTGATCGAGATTGATTATAGCGATTACAAGACGGTAATACCAGGAACAAATCGAATTAATTCAATGGATTGAAAAACGCTTGCTCATTGGTGAAAGAAGTGGGATTGTTCGACATTGATATCATCGTAGGCACATTTTCCGCTATTCATTCAAGGAGAGTTGGCTGGTAATGCGACTTGCAGGTTGTATTCAGCTAAGTATCACGTTATTTTTATAAATGCATAAATTTTATTTCGTGGAGTTATTTGCTGGGTAGTTGTAACGTATAAAATTCAAAATTTTCGATTCATTCTTTACAGTGTAATAACGGTTCCATAGTGAAAAATTATCTCGTGCGCATTTTTTATTGTTCCGAATTTTTTCAGTTTTTAATATTACATTCTTAACATACCTTGTTGTTATTCTTCTGTTGTTTTGATTTTCTTGGTTTCAATATGTCATCAATATGAAACGATGCAAACAGATGCAAACAGTGCAACAAAAATTTTGAAGAATATTTGAATGAATTGTCCGAATTCGTTCAGGCTAAATTATAGTCCGCTCCAAAGTCTCAAAATCAGCTTCGACTTAATGATTTAATATTAAACTATGAAAACTTTAAAAAGAATCAAACACTGTTTCAATCGTTAGAAGAAAAACACAATTAGAATCTAAGATCCGAACCATTATAGATCGATGATCATATACTATCACTTACGCCGGTGTTAGTAGAAGATATAGGATTAAAAAAAAGGTTATGCCAGTTACTCATGTAAGTGAAGAGCTTTCATTCATTCTGAAGTTATCTGAACTAAAGCTATAGACACACTCAATGGTGAGATTATTCGATGGAAAGGATTTATCTAATCATTCGATAATCTGTACATAATAACCCTAAATTGAACAACTAAGTTTCAATATCTCAAAAACTCAGTGGTAGGCCCGCCTCTAAAGGTTTTGAAAACTTAGATTTTATTTCCGATAATTATGTTGAAGCTAGACGTCTATTGATTGAGCGCTTTGACGGTTAGATCAGAGAAAAGTATAAAGTCGTTGTTTTCAATTAAACCTTGACTTTTGCGTCGAGTGGTCGCAATTTTTTTCAATTTTTTGTGAAATTATTGAATTTTAATTTTAATTTTTTTTTATATGGATTTATAATTGACCAACTGGTCTGTCTACGAAACTTGTAACAATAATTGAAGCTAATTATAAAAAACATCTTAACACATCAGCAGAAAAGATAGCAAGCAACCAGCTAACAACATTATCGTCTATTGCGTTATTGTTATTCTATCTCAGGATACAAATTATATAACTCGATGAGACAAATCTCCTTGTATATAAGGGATCCACGACAAACCAACCCACAACCCAGAAAGAAAAGGTTTAATTAATTGGATTTTTTTATGACCTGCACATCATATTATAAATAAGCTTATAAGCTCAATATTTGGTGTGTAGATTATTACAAAATTATATTTTAAATACATAAATAAATAAATAAATAAAATAAATAAATAAAAAATAAACCGATTGATAAGCCATCAGCTCAAAAATTATTATTCTCATGTTTGTTCGAAGTCATAAGATAAATGAATATAAAACTGATTTTTCATTTTCCTCTTCAAAAAACTCCCAATTAGAATCAATACCTACCAAATCTTATCAGTTGCAACTAAAACCGTTTAAACTAATGGCCTGGCCATTTGTAATCAATTAGGACATCTTGCTAATCGATGTCATAAATTTCTTGCAATATCTGTTGACAACTTAATTGAGGGTCGTATCAATGATCTATTGATGAATGAGATGAATGAGCCAGTTATTCAGAATGAATTGTTTGCTGTTCTTCTGAGATTTCGGTCTCACATTCGTGCATTTAGTAGTGATATCTGTAAAACGTATCGGCAAGTTCTACTCCATTCCGTGGATCAAAAATATCCGTATACCTTCTGGCAATATAACCCATCTGAGGTACTTCAAACATTTAGGCTAAAGACAGTCAAATATGGTATTACTTCAGCACCTTATATGGCAACACGTTTTTTACTACAACTTGCTATCGACTTTGAATCAAGTCAACCACCAGCTAGTGCAGCAATTCGTGATTACTTTTATGTCGACGATTTGTTGATTGGTTCTGATGCTCTATATGATGCAGCAATGTTGAAGATAAATATTACATCAATTTTGCAAGGTGCCAATTTACCTTTGCGTAAATGCTGTTCCAATAATTGGGAGCTTCTTAATGATATTCCAGAAGAAGATCGTGAAGTGCAATATCGAATTGATGATAAAACTAGCATAAAAACTCTAGGTATGTACTGGCATCCAGTGCAGGATTATTTTCGTATCAATGTCAACCTGGGTTCAACAAATGCTTCATCATTCAATAAGAGAAAAATAATATCCCAAATTGCACAAATTTTCGACCCTCTTGGAATAGTGTTTTCGATAGTAGTAGTGGGTAAATTACTATTGCAAAAATTATGGTCATTGAAAGTAAACTGGGATGAAAGTCTCCCAATAGCATACCATACGAATGGACTAACTTTCTTAATGAACTCCCAAAATTAAGTCAGCTAAACATTCCACGTCATTTTTTTAACGGTAGCAACAAATATGCAGGAATTCAACTGTCTGAAGGGTTATGCTGCTAACTTAATGTGTTCAAAATTCGAGTTGCTGCCTTAAAATGCGTTACATTGCCCCGACTTGAGTTGTGTTCTGCACAACTTTTGGCCAAACTTATGCAGACAACTTTGGGTATTGTAAACTTTAAGGTCGGGACATGTTATTATAGACAGACTCTATGATAACTATTCACTGGATTTGGTCTTCATCGTCCAAATGAAAAACCTACGTGGGACACCGTGTGTCCAATATTCAAGCAAGATCCGACCCAACTAAATGGATGCACGTACAGAGCTGATTTGATTTCAAGAGAAACTTTTCCTAAATTGCATATGAATTCCGAACAGTGGTGGTTTGGACCTCATTTGAACCTCAACCCAAGCAATCATTATTTTACCACCACACTAATAACTTTCTTCCACAGAAAGCATCTTCATGTTGGACCACAATCTCTTTTAGCAGCAGTACGATAATCTTACTGGCCAATAAATGGAAAATAGATTGCAAAAAGGGTTTACATAGGTAGTGTGCAATGTGTTGCCGTGCAAAACCGCGATTTCCTGAACAATTCAATTCACGATACATAATTTCAACGACAGCATAATTCTTGTACTACAGAAGATCAAGTTACATGGAAATTTTCACCACATGGTTCCCTACATTTCGGTGGTATTTATAAAGCTGCTGTTAAGTCAGCTAAATATCATATTCGTTGCACGATGGAAACCGCGAACTAAACTTATGAGGAGCTCAACACATTAATAGAAGCGGTGCTAAATTCGCGTCCCATCACTCCAGTTACTACTGATGATAATTTGGAAATACTAACACCTGAATCAGCTATCTTAAAATCTGATGACATATAAAGTATGCTAAGCGCTGGGAGTTGGTGAACTTTTTATACAAACAATTCTGGTCAAGATGGTCGATTGACTACTTACAGCAATTGCAGCACAGGTATTATTGGTGGTCCTTTCCAAAATGGTTCTTTCTATATTAAATTGATGCTTCTCGTTGCGATTGGTGCGTTATTAGAACAATTTAATGTAGAACATTGGAATCACCTTGGCTAAACGAAAATATTCTTTGTTTGATCGAGGGCGAAGGTAGAACAATCATTGTGTAACAGGAGGGATATTGAATACTAGACTAAAGAGCGCACATTGAGACGCATGTTTAGTTAGCCCAGTTTTTCATACCAGAAAAAAAAAATTCCTCAAACAATATTATTTCATTCATCCCAGTGTTTTCTATTTAAACTTGTATAAGACGGACATTATTTTTAAATTTTTTTACTCAACAACAAAACATCCATCCTAGTTTTTTTCAGCCAGCTTCTATATGGTCCAATATAAAAATTAATAATAAAAATTTATTCTTATATAGGGCGCCATATGAAACTCGGCCATTTGCGCCAACACTGCCATACAGCTGGTATTGCCCTCTTAGTCATTGTAAGGAGAATGGCTCTTTATTTCCAGTTCCTGGAAAAATTTTGGCAATCAACAAACCTCAAAGTCATATACAAAACTATAGGTGAACGTGGCAAATCCAACACGAGAATTGGTTCCCTACACTCGGGGAAATTTCATCCATATACACTCCAATCGGGTAGAACAGAACAATGCGATATAAAAACATAATACATCAAATGCACACCACCTGATGATATCTCAAAATATAAAAATATAAATCCACCTTAAGAGATCAACGCTTTATATAAAAAGGATTAATTACCGTCCTAACATAACAAAAAAAAATATGTTAGACGAAAAGAAAGGTATACGTCGTCGTACATAAGTCTAAATTTCATTTCAAAATCATCCGACCGAGAAATGATACAAAAATTGGTATTCCAAAATGTAAGCGTACAGAGACCAAACAAGGTTGCCAGATGATTATACTCGCTGTGTTTTTCTAAATCTAAACATTTTAATTCCTGCGATAATTTCGGTCTTCTGGTATAATACCGATAGATCAATATTGCGAGACAAAGAAATATAACAAAATTCGGTTATATTTATTTTATATAAAGATCAAGATGATCAAGTGATGATCTCATGGGAGTGATCGGGCAAAAGGACTCTTTATTTTTTTTTTTTTATATAAATGTGTACATAATGACGATCATGATCTTCAAAAATGTAATTAATTTCTAGAATGATATTACAAATTTATCACAGTAGTAAAATTTATAAAAAAAAGAGATCTTCGAGATCGTTTTATAAAAGAAATTTTTCTATTTGACAAATGACGAATCATTTTTCAGTTTTAGTATTATGATGCGATCGCATCCACAAGGATATAAAAAATAATAATAAATTGATACTAATATTTTATTATATTAAATAGGATCAGTGTACAATGTACATCACAACATAATATAAACGATCATGAATATAATAAAAATTAATCAGCTTGGTCATCCTCCTGAGAATTCGGTAAAATTTGTCTCCTCTTGCACACAATATTTTATGATTGACAGTTTGATATCGAATACAAAAAATGTATAAGATCATATGATCACGATCTTTCTTTTTTACGTATTTATGTTGCTAAAATTCTTTTTTATATACATTCTCACCTTTTTATTTCGCGCTGCGTGTTCCAATCTTCTGTGAAGGATAAATTCACTAGACCGCGACATTTAATATTTTTATTCTTTGTCTGACTCTGCGTACACCAAAAAAAACACAAAATACGTAAACGAATACGCAAAAATTAAGGTTTCTTGTGCGTCTCGTCTCAAATGTTTTTCTCATTCCAAATCTTTCGATCGCGCGCATTCATTATAATTTCTTAGCCATGTTGTTGTTAGTGCTCTACATATTTCGTACCGTTTATATTTTATTAGTTTTTATGGCCAATATAATAAAACGTAACAATTTACAAAGAATTTAATATAACAATACGATTTTTAATTTTCTTTTCTTTTCTTTGTCTTTCACCCTTTTTTGGTGGAATGTCTTTTTCTTATAATTCCTTTCGATCTCTCTCTCTTTCTCTCTATGTCTATACATATAATATTGATATACATTATAAGAAAGACGAAAGACCAAAGCAGAAAATAAATCGGTCGAAAGCAATATTGAAGATCATTTTTTTTATTTTTACTTTGGTTTGAGTTTCAAGATAAAGGTAAGAAATAACAAGCGGACAGTTAATTTATTCTATCATGCATTGTTATGTCGCGAATTTAGAATTATTTGCAAAAGCTGCAAATATTTGAAGTAGATAATGTTTAGGGGTCTACAATTTCGGTAGCAAACAATATAACTGGATAATTCTCAGGGTCTAGTAACTTGCTCTCGATACAGAGTCAAATTTAATTTACTTGTTTCATGCAAACAAAAATGTGATAAGATGTTTTTATAATTACGTGAATTTCATAATCTTTTTAGCAACTTACCTTCCATTTACTACCCGCCGAACTTTAAGTGCATTGCTTGAATTTATTTATACTTGAACTTCAGAAACCTCCTTGCTTCTTTTGATGTATAAATCGTACTTCAATTGGATTCATTAAATATTTTGATCAATGATTTTCTATATAAAAAAAATGTTCAAAGCAAGATGTCGCTACTTGATCTAAATCATGCTTTTCGTTAAGTACGCACTATTTTACTGTAAGTCCCTATTGTAAATTGGAGTAGTAGAGTGTCTCTTTACTATTGATACGAAGAAGATAAAAATTGTTGTACAGAGCGGTTTGTGCATTTGTAAGTAATTCTTCACTGGTCGCTATTATGTTTATTTTGATAAAATTTCATGACCTTACTTAACAATGCGGAAACCAATCGTGTTGTTCCGGTATATTATGCAACAAGATGATTTTTTTTCTCTCCCTATTGTAGTTGTTGCCGAGGATGATGTTTAAATACGTATGGCCACCTTATCCATACATAATGGTAGTGTCTCGACGACGATGTATAGGGAGTTAGCCCTGAAAAGCATCCCCGAATAAATAAACAATTTCATCGGGCAACACTAAAGTTATATTTTCAAGCCAGCCCACAATTTTATAAAATTTATTTTATAAATAAATTTTAATTAATAACCATAATAAAATATATTGTATGGCAAAAAAAATGATTCAGAACCCAGACAAATTTTAACGAAATTTTTTTAAATCATTAGATTATAGTCTAATGCACGTGAGTTTGTAGAAAGGTTTGGTATGGTTGCAATCGTTACAATTAGATTTAGTTTCCGATGCTCTTTGTTTCTTGGAGTTATTAAAGCAAACCCCTGCCAAATATATTGTCCCATTCAAATATGAGCCTGTAACGCCAATCACAACGGTAGGATTATCTTGAAATTTGTATGGTCAGTAACGGTCATAATGACAAGTTGTATAACAACCAGGGGCCCTACTCTTGAATAATTGCGAAAATTTTCGGTGCCAGATTAGTGTCAAAGTATTACTAATATTCTATAATGTTATTGTTGAAATCGTATTCCCCAAATTTTAGTAACAAAACGTTACTGAATTTGTCATGATGGGTTTTTCGTTCCATTTATAATTTTCGCAACCAAAAATACAAAAGGAACAACTTCTTGCTCTTCTATTTTTCATTAGTATGTATGAGATAGTTGTATGAATTTCAAATTGACATTAATATTGAATTACCATACATAGCTTAATCACAGGTACGAGTACATAGTGTTTTGTTTGTGCGTGGTCCAATAAATATTAAATTGAATTATTTAAAATGAATAGCACAAAACGAGATTGAAGTGATTTGACGTTGGTTCAAAAAGAAATGCTGATTGGTTTTCTAGAAAACAACCAAAAACTGAATAGCGGAAAATTTGATAAAACATTTTTCTTTAAAGATGCTACAATTTTATGATAACAAATAGCGGGAAAACTGAATTGTGTGCCAGGGTTTGCAAAAATTTGAAAGACTATGGAAAAAGTAATAAAATGTTTAATTAGATTGCAAAAATTCACTTACAAACCTAAGTGATTTTGGGATAGACTTTACAACGGTGCTAATTATTGAATCATTTTAGGTTTGGCAAGATTTGAATGCTGGTGTTAAAAATAAAAGCACAGAAATTCGAAAGTGGCAGGTAGGAACTGGCACTGGTCATCGTTTAGATTTAGAGTTAACATCGCTGGAACAGACTGTTATAAAGTATTTAGGAAACAACTATAAATTTCATAAACAACAAATTGTTTTTTTGGTTTGACTTCCGATAATGGGTCTATTTTTTAATTCAACCCGAGCAAGCAGGCTTACCTCGGGTAGTGTACACCGAGCAAAGGTTGTACTGGGTAAAATTATCCGGTGCGCATAGAGTAAAAAATTGTTTTTTACTTTGCACACTCTTCGTACACTGACATTAATTTCAGAGTAAAATTTGAAGAACCGAGTAAGCTCGGTGTAAGCACAGTTCACAAATAAAAACGCAGTGTGCAGAGTAAAATTACTCAGGTTGAATAAAAAAACAAAGAGTATTTTTGACAGCGCACTGCTTGCTCAGGTTGAATTAAAAAATAGGCCCATTGTTGAAATACTCCAATTGTTGAAAAATTTAAATCATCTCATTACGAAATGTCATTACTTTTTATTCACCACAAAATTAATTTCATAATTTAAGAAGAAATATTAAAGACGTCCGTGAATTTAATTTGTTTTAAGATTTTTTCGGCTTTTTTCGGACAAAATATCATTTTAATGGACACCCATACAATGTTTTACGACAATTTTTGTCGCATAAAAACAAAGAGGCCATTTATTAACAATATTTCTACCACAAAAGTAGAAAAAACGCATTCCCCTCCCCCACGTTTAACCCCAGGGCACTTGTGTACACAAAGATACACAAACCCTTACAAAGCTGCCAAGAAGCTACCTAAGGGAGTTTCTCATTTTTGTAAGGGTTTGTGTATCTTTGTGTACACAAGTGCCCTGGGGTTGAACGTGGGGGAGGGGAATGCACTGTTATCGGCGTATGGTAGGAATTGAAGTCTTTGTTCCAGTAATTTAAAGACATCTCTATAGTTGTAAAATAATTCTGGGTTTAGCTATTGAAGATTTATAGATTCTGGTGGTTTCTACGGTATTCTTTTGCAATTCGATTATTGTGTATTCTACTTTCTCATGTAGCTGGCCCAAATAAATTTGTCTTCTAGTTGTTTCTTATTGAAAGGCTTCTTATTATTTCAAAATGCTTCTATTTGTTGATACGTAGTTTATTGTTCATTGTTGGTCTTATCCTGTTTGTTTTTTATCACCTGAACTAGCTGGTAGCGGGCACTTGGGCACTGACGCACCTTCACTATAAATTGATTTTATTAATTTTCAAATGTTGCTACTACCAAGGACGAGGTACTCGTAAGGGTCGTAGTTATGACGTTTAAAAATTTATTACACCAGAACGTCACCATATATTGGGTCAATTGTTACTCCATGGAGTTTTTGGAGGGCAAATCAACTTTGTAACCAGGTAGACAAAAAAAAAATTTGGGTCATATTAATCAGAATTAGCTTCAGACGGTAAAGGCTTTAAATACTTAATTCGTAGGTTGAAGGTCGACTTTACCACATTTAAAAATTTATTACATCAGACCGCCACTACTCATATTGGATGATTATGTTACTATTGTAGAGAGTAAATCAACCTAATCCTTCTAATAAATTAATTTTATGTCAAATTAGACGGTATTGGCAAACACCTGGCACAAAAATAATTTATTACACACCTGCATTGGGTTGATCTGCCCTCTACAACACCCATAGAGTAACGTTTGACCCAATATCTGGTACCTTTGTGAAGATAGCCCAAATTTCTATCCCCGAAAATCGAAAAAGTTGCTTATGGCAATACTATGCAAGTTTATACTATTGCGACATTTAATTAACAATTATAGCAATAAATCTAAATTCGGGTATAAATATTTCCAAATAACAGCTAAATAATAAATAAAAATATTATGAGTTTAATTAAAACAATAAAAAGTTCTGATAAAATGTGTAAATAAACAAAAACAACTAAATTCTACTATCCAAGAAATATACTGACATCGAAAATAAAAAATTACTTTGAATCTTCCTCATTCACAAAAAGGCAATATTTTCCTCTCAGCCCAGAAAAATGTTTGTGTCGTGATAGTTTTAGCTATCATGACAGTAAATATTTTCGGGGCTGAGAGTCAAAAACTTGATATACAAGTATAAAATTTTATAAATAAAAAAAAAAATAGTTTTGTAAATTTTTTTACGAAATTGTATAAATAAAACTAGACGCATATATCATTTAAAAAATGAACAACCTTCTTAGATTATAAATAAATTACAGTAAACAACAAAATTACTGTTAACTATTGTAACATAGTATATAACTTTAGTATATGATATATAAAAGTCTCGAGACATATTTGATGAAAGTTTCTATGATTTTTGAATTCAAAAAGAGCTGAGATATAGTCCATAGATATCAGGAAATATTCGTTGGCCCAACTAGCGGTGCACATCGTTTGATAGGTGAATGTTAAAGGAGCGTATATAAATTTTTTTAGAACTTTTCTATGTATAGTAGTTGAGATATAGTCCATAGAAGTTACAAAATATTCGTTGGCCCAACTAGCGGTGCACATCGTTTGATAGGTGAATGTTAAAGGAGCGTATGTGAATTTTTTTAGAATTTTTCTATGTATAGTAGTTGAGATATAGTCCATAGAAAATAGAAAATATTCGTTGGAAAATTTCGTTTTCGTCCGAAAGATAACAGTAACTATAATAATGATAAAATAATTAATTGTTATCAAGAACAAATAAATTATATGTTATATAATTAATTTGTTAACAAATTATTATGGTTTTTTCAAAAAGAATTCCGATTTAACTAAGATCCGTTAAAATACGGAAGACATTACAACCAGTCATAATTAACATACACATTTGTGTATGGTGAACTTAAATTGAACCAAAAAAAAAATTTTTGGTTAGGGAAAAATACAAAGTTAACAATATTATACAAAATATCACATATCCCTTTTACAACGAAGAAAACAAACTTGGCTCAACTTAAGTTCAAACCACACTAAGGTGTGACTAAAAAATAATAGTACATTTGTAATGGCGTTTTTGATAAAAAATTTAGCTTCATTTGAAGTACAACCAACACAATTGTGTGTATAATTATAGTAATTTCTTTCGGAAGCAAATAACTTAAACATTCACCTATCAAACGATGTGCACCGCTATTGGGCCAACGAATATTTCCTAACTTCTATGGACTATATCTCAACTACAATACATAGAAAAATTCTAAAAAAATTCATATACGCTCCTTTAACATTCACCTATCAAACGATGTGCACCGCTAGTTGGGCCAACAAATATTTCCTAACTTCTATGGACTATATCTCAACTCCTATACATAGAAAAATTCTAGAAAAATGAATACACGCTCCTTTAACATTCACAGTATTATTTCTAATAAATAATACTGTGCCCTGAAAATTTCAACTGTCACGGCATTTTTTAGTTCATAGAAAGTTCTAAAAAAAATCATACATGCTTCTTAAACATTCACAGTATTATTTTTACTCTCAACCCCGAAAATTTCAACTGTCATGACATTTTTTAACTATCATGATAGCAAACATTTTCGGGGCTGAGAGTAAAAATGTCGAGATTTTTTTTGCTGAGAGTAGAAAATGTCATGATAGCAATAATTAGTGTTGCCATCGCATTTTTCGAGGATGGAATTTGGGCTATCTTCACATACATATATCTGGTGACGGTTTGGTGGAATAAATTATTAAAGGTGGTAAAATCGACATTCAAATTACATGTTTGTAGCCTTTAACGTCTGGAGGCCTTTCCGTCTAACCTGCTACGAAATTAATTTATTATACCCACCTGGAAAATGTGGATTTATCCTCCACAAGTTTCATAAAGTAACATTTGACCAAATATCTTGTGGCGGTCTGGTGTATCAAATTATTAAATAGGATAAAGTGGGTCCTTTCATTACATATTTGAAGCCTGCATCATATGAACTCAATTCTGACTTACCTGACACAAAAATAATTTATTACCTACCTGGACACGGTTGATTTACCCTCCAATAGGTTCATGGAGTAACATTTGATCCAGTAACTGGTAACGGTCTGGTGCAGAAATTAGCGTTTACGCGTCATCAATACTAATTTGTACGGGCCCACGTCGAAAACTCGTTGAAAATATCGACTACTCGTTTCGATTATATTTAAATAAAGGAATAAGATTGCCATGGTCATAATTAAACGTTTTGACTCACAATCCACGATTTTACAGGAAGGGCATTACAGGAAAACTGATTGCTGCATGAATTTCCAGTCACTTACTGGAAATCAAATTCAATTTAATAGCGCTCCAATATGAAATTGCATCCCATACCATTTCCCCTCCTTTCCTGGCATGACAGCGAGTCAAAAATTGTTCTTCTTTGCAAATGTCATGAATATAATAACTCTAGCCATCTGGTTCATCTAAATTAAACTTTTTTTCATCCGAAAAAATAACTTTTTCCAATTAATATTCATTGCTTGTGAATGCACATCCTAAGATATGTGCAGTTGCTCGCCGGATTCCACTCTTTGTTCCTTGCGTACAGCGTTTAGTGGTTTTTTTTAATTTTTGTAAAATTTAAAATTGAAGCACTTAAAATTGCTCTACGAACTGTTTAATTGCTGGCATTAAGCCCAGCAACCATTCTGATTTTGTTGGTGAAAATTGCTGAATTGCACGCTAGCCTATGAATATTTCTTGGATTTTGCAGCGTCAGAACTGTTGCCAACCTTGCTTAGAATAATTTCGCACAGCATGCTCACTGCACCCGATTGCCACTATAGGCATCGATTTTTGCCCTTTCTGCCTTATTTAAAATACTTTTTCTACCCATTTTAATTCTTGATCATCTACTGAATACTTATTTTGAAAATGTTGAAAAAAAATTTAGCAACATACACCGAAATTTATTCACAAATGAGTTTAATATAAACTATATTTCAACAAAAAAAAAAGTGCAGTTAGATTGCTATGTTTAAATTTTTATTTATTACTGTTTTACTCAGTACTAATTTCTCTCTCTCTTCTAAATAAATTAGATCCTTTCAATATTCAAAATACTTCTAGTTAGTAATTGATAAATCTGGACTAAGTTTTCAGGTAACATCAGGCTCATTTTAATTTAGGAACACTAGCGACATCTATCAATAACTGGTACGAACTAACCATCAATTTAGTTAAACATCATTTTTTTCCAAATTGACGACTAACTAAATTTATGATTAGTTCATACCAGTATTGATAGATGTTGTTTCTAATATACCACAATTTGCCTGTCATTTATTTCTAAACTGGAAACTTAGTTCAGATTTATTAATCGATGATTAAAACTATTGTGAAGATCTTAACTGTTTAATTTAATTGGCAATTTTTCAAAGGCAAGGTTTGGTACCATCTATGAACAATTGGAGTAAACTAATCATCAATTTGGTTAGTAGGAAATTTATACGGGCAAATTTGTGTCAGACATACAGAATAAATATAAATATGTTCGTTTTAAAACCTTTACGGTAGGGCCTAACTATAATTTCTATTTTAAATTAAACCATATATATTTTAGTGACATCTACTGGTATTTGGTCAAACTAAAACATATAAAATTGATTTGAACTATAAATATTTTGTTCACTGAGCCTTACATTTCGTCCATTCATAAATTTAACACTTCAGTTAAATGCCGTAGATTCTATGGAAACATTATCCCTAAATATGGTGAATTACTTGATAATTGACGCCAGATTAAATTGGACCTGCTGGAAAGTATGCAAGAATTCATTTTCATCGCCGCTCACAAACGAATCTCGTTTTTATTTTTGGTGGAATTTTAAGCGTGCTCATTTACTAATTGTGGCCGATGAGGGTGTTGTCCAGGTAGTGCACGCACTCAAGCCGACTGCACGAGTGCGAGCGAAAATTTATTATTTTTGATCCGCACGCTACTAAACCAATAAAAACGCTTGAAAATATTTCTCCATCATTATTTTCCATATAAAAATTCCCCTGCGAGTTAAAATATTTTTATCTTTGCGCTACTTGGCTCGCAGACGACCTACCTATAGACCTTGGTGTTTTGGTTGTGTTCGGAAATTTTTATAAATGAAGGGAAATCTTATTTACTGACTGATAGCGTGAAAATGGGGGAAATGTAACAAAACTATTGTATCGTTTAGCTAGGCGATATCGTACTGTACAAATTTTTAACGTACAATCGAAATTTTTCCAGAATATCACATTCGAGCGGCGTCTGTTTCATTGCAAACAAATTTCCCTCAATAGTTTTTCGCGATGGGTGGTGTACAAAGGTGAACATTACTCTTTGAAGTTGTGTGATTTATTATCGATTACCTAACGAAATTATCAGTTGAGCAGTGATGATTTCGGTTTGAAAATTGTTAAATAATCTGTGTTTTTTTTAATCAGGCTACAGATAGGATTGAGTTGAGGAAAAAAAAATATTTTCAACAATAGACATAAAGATTTCGCTGACCTTATCGAAGACATATGTCGCATACAACAAAATACAATTCTAAAGAAAACAAACATTCTGTACGCCACAAAGGGTTAGAAAACACAATTCGATATTAAATTAAAGCAAAACGAAAAAAATCCAAGGCAAAATTTCACAATACAATTTTTTTTTATTTCATTTGACATCAAATGAAACACTTCTTGAATTTTAAAAAGAATATTAACAAAAAAAAAATAATACTAAGACACAATTACAGCGCAACAACAACAACAACAACGAGAGCGGCAGTGAGCAAATAATGTTGTCACATGGTAAATATATACAGAGTCGATATCTTTAGGTACTCGTATACTCGATATCTCCGTTTCGTTTTTGTCCTATGCACCACCCAGTTTCCCACGCGCCAACAAATTCCTGGGAAAATCTTACATTCCGATATACGTCATTGGAAAAAATGGTAATAGGGCCTCGGTTAAATACATAAAACTCCGATTACATTGTGAGTGCGATATCTTAATGCGCGATTGTTGTTGGTGTACTATATACAAAAAATGATAAGACGAAAACTAAAACTATTTCTTCGTCTTGTAACTAGCTTTTGTATATTATACTCGCAAGAAGCACATAGACGAACTATAAAAAAAAATTACGAATTTAGGTCATTACAATTAAGAACATTTTATGTACTGTGCGATTATGTAACGAATTTGAAATTACAATAAATGTGTGTGATACATGTCGGAATAGACGCGACGCGACATTAGAAAGACATTAGAGACGTCGTACGAGTATTGTAGAAAGAAATGTTGTATTATGCTGGTCGTACCATGTCAAATCGAAATATGAAAAATTAGAACAGGAAATTTCATTAGAATTATAATACATAATATGTCGAGAGCGCACGCGGTTTCCTGATATACAAATCTAATTAATTGAAAATAATGAGTGATTTCTTAAGATGAGATATGCCACTTCCGAGGTTCAGTTGTTTTTTTTTTGTTTGTTGAGATGATTTGTTATCGTAACAGAAAGTTTTTGGGGACCGTGGGATATACGGTGGCTCGCTAATTGGATCTTATAGTTTTATTTTAATTAGACCATAATCTTATCTTTACCATTATAGTTTAGTAATATTCTGGCGCATGTGACATTTTAATATATTTGTTAAAAATGTCTTTGTCTACGTTATTTAAAAACGAAATCTTTGTATTTGTAAATGAGTCAGAAAACTAGCCAAGGTATTTCGAGGTAGTCAATATGCAAGATAAAAAATACTCCTCACTTGCCCCGCCCGCTCTGTTTTATATACACTACATTCACAAGCTTTTAAGTTAATTACTGATTTTGGCCGCTCCAAGTAATCATAAGGAACAACCGCCTATTGAAGTTGCCCATTATTCAAAGATTGACTATATCTAGTTCTGGGAATATAAGTAAATTGAATGGATGTTCCAAAAAGTTCAATTTCAGTTTTATTTTGTTAAATTGATCTGCTTTGTTACAGAAAATAGAGACCAAAGTCGATACTCATCCAATTAAGAACAAACAGTGGATTGTAAATTACACCGCCGAAAACAAACGTGGTTGATGTTATTGTTTTTAAGCTCGGAGGTACTACCCTTGGGGAAGGACCAAGAAGAGCTGCTGAAGATTTGGAAGACCTCGGTCATATTTCCAGTACACAGAAAAGGCGACTATTTGAAATGTGGTTTGGATGTGGCATAGATTTTTGGACTACCTACAAAGTATTGGCTAATGTTATACTTAATAGACGTCCCTAAACATCTTTCGTAGTCGTGTAAGCTAGCACTTAATAAATCACTCATTAGACCTGAGCAGACTTAGAATATTATCTACTTTCGAAATTAAGGTCATGCGTCTCACCCTCGATCACATTAAAATTGCGGGAAAACGAATATCGGATTCGTATGAACCATCAGAGAAAGCAAAATTTCGGAGACAAATATATCAATAAATGGATTCAATAAATAAAACAGAATTAGATGGTTGGACAGAAAGAGGACATGCTGCATAGGGCAGCGGAAAATTAAAAATTACTCTACTCGCCACAAGTGGCAGCACTAAAAAATAACTTCTGTTGCTATTTTACAACCACCGGAATTTTTGTACTCACTTTTCACAAAATAAAACATTCCAGCGGAATAAAATCTTAAAAGTGTTCCTTTAATTGGTGTGGGTAACAGCAGGGAAACTTTCGAATTTCAAAATGAAAGAACAAAATACAGCGGTATACCGTTCAATAATATTTTTATTGACCAATGAAGTTGGCACTTCTGATTGCATATTCCTATCAAGATGTGTTCATTTATATCAGGAATATGCAATCAGAAGTGCCAACTTCATTAGTTTCTAGAACACTTTTTGTCAGAAAATCGTTAATTCAAGGGTCTTTGTTGTTCAAAGGATTTGGGCCACTTCTAGATTAGCAAAAATTCAGCCACTATATTTTTCGGATGGCAATGATCATTTTTTACAGAAATTGTTAATCGGAAGTGCCAACTTCATTGGTTTCTAGAACACTTTTTGTCGGAAAATCGTTAATTCAAGGGTCTTTGTTGTTCAAAGGATTTGGGCCACTTCTGGATTAGCAAAAATTCAGCCACTATATTTTTCGGATGGCAATGATCATTTTTTACAGAAATTGTTAATCGGAAGTGCCAACTTCATTGGTTTCTAGAACACTTTTTGTCAGAAAATCGTTAATTCAAGGCTCTTTGTTGTTCAAAGGAATTGGGCCAATTCTGGATTAGCACAAATTCAGCCACTATATTTTTCGGATGGCAATGATCATTTTCTATAGAAATTGTTAATCGGAAGTGCCAACTTCATTGGTTTCTAGAACACTTTTTGTCAGAAAATCGTTAATTCAAGGGTCTTTGTTGTTCAAAGGATTTAGGCCACTTCTGGATTAGTACAAATTCAGCCACTATATTTTTCGGATGGCATTGATCATTTTTTACAGAAATTGTTAATCGGAAGTGCCAACTTCATTGGTTTCTAGAACACTTTTTGTCAGAAAATCGTTATTTCAAGGGTCTTTGTTGTTCAAAGGAATTGGGCCAATTCTGGATTAGCACAAATTCAGCCACTATATTTTTCGGATGGCAATGATCACTTTTTACAGAAATTGTTAATCGGAAGTGCCAATTTTATTGGTTTCTAGAACACTTTTTGTCAGAAAATCGTTAATTCATGGGTCTTTGTTGTTCAAAGGAATTGGGCCAATTCTGGATTAGCACAAATGCAGCCACTATATTTTTCGGATGGCAATGATCATTTTTTACAGAAATTGTTAATCGGAAGTGCCAACTTCATTGGTTTCTAGAACACTTTTTGTCAGAAAATCGTTAATTCAAGGGTTTTTGTTGTTCAAAGGAATTGGGCCAATTCTGGATTAGCACAAATTCAGCCACTATATTTTTCGGATGGCAATGATCATTTTTTAAAGAAATTGTTAATCGGAAGTGCCAACTTCATTGGTTTCTAGAACACTTTTTGTCAGAAAATCGTTATTTCAAGGGTCTTTGTTGTTCAAAGGAATTGGGCCAATTCTGGATTAGCACAAATTCAGCCACTATATTTTTCGGATGGCAATGATCACTTTTTACAGAAATTGTTAATCGGAAGTGCCAATTTCATTGGTTTCTAGAACACTTTTTGTCAGAAAATCGTTAATTCATGGGTCTTTGTTGTTCAAAGGAATTGGGCCAATTCTGGATTAGCACAAATGCAGCCACTATATTTTTCGGATGGCAATGATCATTTTTTACAGAAATTGTTAATCGGAAGTGCCAACTTCATTGGTTTCTAGAACACTTTTTGTCAGAAAATCGTTATTTCAAGGGTCTTTGTTGTTCAAAGGAATTGGGCCAATTCTGGATTAGCACAAATTCAGCCACTATATTTTTCGGATGGCAATGATCATTTTTTACAGAAATTGTTAATCGGAAGTGCCAATTTCATTGGTTTCTAGAACACTTTTTGTCAGAAAATCGTTAATTCATGGGTCTTTGTTGTTCAAAGGAATTGGGCCAATTCTGGATTAGCACAAATGCAGCCTCTTTATTTTTCGGATGGCAATGATCATTTTTTACAGAAATTGTTAATCGGAAGTGCCAACTTCATTGGTTTCTAGAACACTTTTTGTCAGAAAATCGTTAATTCAAGGGTCTTTGTTGTTCAAAGGAATTGGGCCAATTCTGGATTAGCACAAATTCAGCCACTATATTTTTCGGATGGCAATGATCATTTTTTACAGAAATTGTTAATTGGAAGTGCCAACTTCATTGGTTTCTAGAACACTTTTTGTCGGAAAATCGTTAATTCAAGGGTCTTTGTTGTTCAAAGGATTTGGGCCAATTCTGGATTAGCACAAATTCAATATTTTTCGGATGGCAATGATCATTTTTTACAGAAATTGTTAATCGGAAGTGCCAACTTCATTGGTTTCTAGAACACTTTTTGTCGGAAAATCGTTAATTCAAGGGTCTTTGTTGTTCAAAGGATTTAGGCCACTTCTGGATTAGTACAAATTCAGCCACTATATTTTTCGGATGGCATTGATCATTTTTTACAGAAATTGTTAATCGGAAGTGCCAACTTCATTGGTTTCTAGAACACTTTTTGTCAGAAAATCGTTAATTCAAGGGTCTTTGTTGTTCAAAGGATTTAGGCCACTTCTGGATTAGTACAAATTCAGCCACTATATTTTTCGGATGGCACTGATCATTTTTTACAGAAATTGTTAATCGGAAGTGCCAACTTCATTGGTTTCTAGAACACTTTTTGTCAGAAAATCGTTATTTCAAGGGTCTTTGTTGTTCAAAGGAATTGGGCCAATTCTGGATTAGCACAAATTCAGCCACTATATTTTTCGGATGGCAATGATCACTTTTTACAGAAATTGTTAATCGGAAGTGCCAATTTCATTGGTTTCTAGAACACTTTTTGTCAGAAAATCGTTAATTCATGGGTCTTTGTTGTTCAAAGGAATTGGGCCAATTCTGGATTAGCACAAATGCAGCCACTATATTTTTCGGATGGCAATGATCATTTTTTACAGAAATTGTTAATCGGAAGTGCCAACTTCATTGGTTTCTAGAACACTTTTTGTCAGAAAATCGTTATTTCAAGGGTCTTTGTTGTTCAAAGGAATTGGGCCAATTCTGGATTAGCACAAATTCAGCCACTATATTTTTCGGATGGCAATGATCATTTTTTACAGAAATTGTTAATCGGAAGTGCCAATTTCATTGGTTTCTAGAACACTTTTTGTCAGAAAATCGTTAATTCATGGGTCTTTGTTGTTCAAAGGAATTGGGCCAATTCTGCATTAGCACAAATTCAGCCACTATATTTTTCGGATGGCAATGATCATTTTTTACAGAAATTGTTAATCGGAAGTGCCAACTTCATTGGTTTCTAGAACACTTTTTGTCAGAAAATCGTTAATTCAAGGCTCTTTGTTGTTCAAAGTAATTGGGCCAATTCTGGATTAGCACAAATTCAGCCACTATATTTTTCGGATGGCAATGATCATTTTCTATAGAAATTGTTAATCGGAAGTGCCAACTTCATTGGTTTCTAGAACACTTTTTGTCAGAAAATCGTTAATTCAAGGGTCTTTGTTGTTCAAAGGATTTAGGCCACTTCTGGATTAGTACAAATTCAGCCACTATATTTTTCGGATGGCAATGATCATTTTTTACAGAAATTGTTAATCGGAAGTGCCAACTTCATTGGTTTCTAGAACACTTTTTGTCAGAAAATCGTTAATTCATGGGTCTTTGTTGTTCAAAGGAATTGGGCCAATTCTGGATTAGCACAAATGCAGCCACTATATTTTTCGGATGGCAATGATCATTTTTTACAGAAATTGTTAATCGGAAGTGCCAACTTCATTGGTTTCTAGAACACTTTTTGTCAGAAAATCGTTATTTCAAGGGTCTTTGTTGTTCAAAGGAATTGGGCCAATTCTGGATTAGCACAAATTCAGCCACTATATTTTTCGGATGGCAATGATCATTTTTTACAGAAATTGTTAATCGGAAGTGCCAACTTCATTGGTTTCTAGAACACTTTTTGTCAGAAAATCGTTAAATCAAGGGTCTTTGTTGTTCAAAGGATTTGGGCCACTTCTGGATTAGTACAAATTCAGCCACTATATTTTTCGGATGGCAATGATCATTTTTTACAGAAATTGTTAATCGGAAGTGCCAACTTCATTGGTTTCTAGAACACTTTTTGTCAGAAAATCGTTAATTCAAGGGACTTTGTTGTTCAAAGGATTTGGGCCACTTCTGGTTTAGTACAAATTCAGCCACTATATTTTTCGGATGGCAATGATCATTTTTTACAGAAATTGTTAATCGGAAGTGCCAACTTCATTGGTTTCTAGAACACTTTTTGTCAGAAAATCGTTAATTCAAGGGACTTTGTTGTTCAAAAGATTTGGGCCACTTCTGGATTAGTACAAATTCAGCCACTATATTTTTCGGATGGCAATGAACATGCCTGATAGAAATATGCTATCTGAATTGCTTATTCTTGGATTTTATAATATTTTATTTCTAATTTTAATTTGTTGTTCAACAAAAATATTACATATTGGGTTTTATTTGTTTCGTATTTTAGACGAAATTTGAATTTTTCTTTCCCCGTTTTTTCGGCTACTGGACTATAGCACAAAATTTTTCCCGTGAGTACTAATTATCACAATTTGAGCTTAATCGGTATGCAAAGTTTCATTTTGAAATTCGAAAGTATCCCTGCTACAGTTACTCACACCTTTAGTTGTCAAATTGATTGACCTTCGAAACAAACTAACTCGTATATGAGATTTTGAATTTTTACAATGTTCCATATTTTTCCGCCATTTCTTAAAGAATTATGATGAAATATGGTAAAGGGCTAGATAAAACTCTAGAATCTGTTCTAGTTGGACTAAACTTGACTATTTTATCACTAATCATTCTGAAATTTTGTTTCAGAAATGAAGGATAGATTTAAAAAAAAAGTTATTTGATTTTTGAATTTTGAGCTAGAGAGAACGTAGAGGAGGTTCTGAAATAATTCAATGATAGGCGTTACTCTTCCACTTGCTTACAAGTAAATATACTCGATATAAGTACTCGATTTACACTGTTAACAAAATCAGAAAAAAAGTTCCAATATCAAACGAGTACTAATATTTCGATGTTCAATGTTCTTTAAACGTTGTCATTTCATTTTTGTGTTTTACTCCATCAGACGCACTCAGGAAATGTCAAAATCAAAAATGGTTGGAATGGAGAATTCTCTTTAGTTATGTTATTTTATTCATAAGAACTGAATGTTTGTAAAGGAAATTTCTTTATTTTTACGAAAGGTCAAAAAATTTTATAATTTATATTAGTAAATATTTTTTACGGATGGAAGATTCTTCTTTTAAGCGGATGGAAGATTCTATTTGTAAAAGTGTGGCAAGTCGTAAAACAGAGAGTGCAACATTTTCAACTTATAAACGGGATCATATTATGGAAGCCGTAATGAAAGAGGATAACGATAAAACAGAATACCGCTACCTCAACAACCGGAATTTGTGCCAGTAATGGATGGTTGGAAAAAATCAAAAAACGATATAACTTACATAATCTTAAACTAAAAGATGAAACTGCGTTCGGTGAAGAAAAATCAGCCAAAATCACACCAAATTGGCCAAAATTATTCAAGATAATTTGTTCGTGCCTGATCAAGTATTCAATGTCACCGGACAAGTGGTGCAGTGGTTAAAGCGTCGGCACTTGGACCGGAAGGTACTCGGGTTCGAATCACATCAGAGGCTTGATGCAAAGCAAATTTTCGTCATCGATTACGATCGGTAACGTTAATAAACACAACTAAGACCCTCTGTTGGAGTGCAGAATTCAGCGCCGACCCGCCGTCCATGTCAGTTTACAGGTTGACATGGAGCTTGCAATGTGGAGGTGGTATACTGTAATTGTTTGAATGGGTGGTCTGTGCGTGAATGAAAGGGGGTATTAATTGACCTTCAAAGGACATTAAATCCACTGGACAATTAATACTTCCTTTTATAAAAAAAATAAAAAATAAAAAAATAAAAAATAATAAAAATGTCGATAAAACCGTACTGGTTTGGAATAAAAAGCCGAAAAAACATCTTCCAGTGGATTTAAAGCAGCAAAAGATAGAGTCACGTTCATTTCAATGGCGGGTAAATAAAAGAAGGTTAAATGACGCACTTTATTTGAAGGTTGGTTTTACCAGTGCTCCGTTCCAGAAGTGTAAAGCTTTTTGGAAAAAAAATTGGGCTTGGAGTGCTTTTGAAAAATGCTCTTGATAATTCACAAAGTCATCTAATAAATTTAGAGCATCCAAATGTCAAAACTGACTTTTTACCGCCCAACACAACATCAATGATCCAACCTCAAGTCCAGGGCATAATTTATACCTGTAATGCATATTATTATATTAGAAGAACTTTTGCCGATATTTTAGGAAAACTAGATGAAAATGCACTCCTTATTGTTCATGAGGTGTAAACAAATTTTACTATTTTCAATTCCGTGACACACGTTGATTTGGCAGTGGCCGAAATCAAAAATATAACTCTTAATGCATGTTGCCCAAAATCGATCATCTGGCCAGATGTAGTGAATCAAAAAATACTGTGTACTCCGTATTGGTATTCTCGGCGTGAAGGCAAACAAATGTTGAGTATGGATATTTCACAGGCTTCTGATAAAAAAAAATCAATGCTCAATTCAAAAAACCGATAATTACACTACAGCCGATAAAGTAATGCGAAATCACCGCCATTGATGAAACGTCTATCAGTGATTCCTATAGTGATATAATAAATGTGCCAAAGAAAACTCGAGTTCTGGATTTCGAAAGCTCGGATGCGAATTTAATTTAAATAAATTGTAATGCTTTTTAATTTATGTAACGTGATTTTTTTTATTTCAAAATTATGCATAACAAATTTAACAGTTGTAGGTGAATTATTACCATTTATAAAATTAATGAACACAATTTAAAATAATTTGAATAAAATCAAGGTTCATACTCAAGGTTCTAAGTGTAGTCGAACCTATGTATCTTTTTATGATGAATCCTTTTTCTCACGAATTATCAGCGGAACGTACCTACCGTGTGAATCGAGGGGTGAGTATCTAGTTGTACAGGGTTGCATTTGAATTTTGGATTGGAAACTAACGAATCTTTAAGTTTCAGTTTATCACTAATATCTCAAAAATTCAAACAGCCAACCAACAAGTACGGTTGGTTTTCTGATGCTTAGGCCATGCTGAGGCTAAATCGGAAATTTGAGGAAAACTGAAACGGTTTGAATTTTCACTATGGTTTTTTTGATTTTCTACTGCCATTTATGTAATTTTCTGTATCTGGCCAATATATCGAGATCTCCCACAAACTTTTGGTTATTTTTTTAATAGATAAGTTCATACGGAGACTACGTAGGCAATTACCAGAAACTGAAAGAACTTATTTCAATTTTTTTTTTTCCTTTTTTTTCAAATTTTCCATGTAGTCTCAGTATAAACTGAGCTTTCAGAAAAATACCCGAAAGTATTTTTTAAATGTGGATATTTTGAGAAAATGTTCGGAAACTGAAAGAAAACGTATATGGTCACAGAAACGCTAAATATTGGCCATTATAGTGAAAATTCTGATCCATAAACTTTCCACAAATATTCCATGTACTATATAGTCTCAGTATTCTAAATTATCGATAACTTATTTGAGATTTTGAAATATTAGCTAGAAAGCGAAAAAAGTTTTTAAGGCCGGAGAAATTCGAAAAAATTATAATGAAAATTCTAACCAATCAATTTTCCTCAAATTACATTTGGAGTATTAGTAAAATCTGAAACTTATTAATTCAGCCGCAAAAAATCAAAATATTGCTTATAGAATTCTATAAGATAATCTCTCTTAATCTACTTGTAAACTGCACCACACTTGTAAACAAGTAGAGTGGTAGAGCATATCATTGACTTATTTCACAACCTGCTCTGAGTTGGAGTTCTACCCAGCGCAAAACCCATTTTGAAAAAAAAAATTATGTTTCAATTAAAATTCTTGAAACCAAATTTCAGAAGGATTGGTGATGAAATAGTCAAGTTTAGTCCAGCATGAACAGATTCTAGAGTTTTATCCAAAACTCACTTTAAAATCCCTGATTCGTTAAGAAATGGTGGAGAAAGATGGATACGAGTTAATTTATTTCAGTGTCATTAAATTTATCAATTAAAAGAACATTTCAAAAATTCTATTCTGCTGGAATGTTTTATTTTGTGAAAACAGCGGTACAAAATGAAAAACATAAATTCCGGTAAATAACAACAGAAATTCTCCTTTTTGATAGTGCTGCCACTTATAGCGAGTAGCGTAATCTCTTATTTTCCCAGTCATTCTATAATCAATGTCACATAAGGATTGGTCTGCAACTATAACAGGTGCTTGAATCCAAGCATTTAATCCACGGAGAAATTGCATAAGGAATGCAAGATCGCCATCATATGTTCGCAACATAAAAACGTGATGCATAAACCCAAAAATCAGGAGCCGTTCAAAATTTTGACGAAAAATCGTACTGAGCAAGTTTATAGTGGCATCGAACAATCACTGTTTGATTTGACAAAACCGAAGAAGTTATATCTATATGGTGGCATTCCGGTACAATATCCTTGATATCTGGTTATTGGCCATAATGAGATTCACTTCAAACGAAAAAGACCCGATGAGAGTTTAAAAAAACGTGCTGAGCAAGTCCATTTTGTAATGATTCACGCATCAAGGAATTACTTCTGATTGAATTTTGGTGCGATCTCTGTGACGTCTTGCGAACTGAAATTAATCAAATATCATTTGATATTGAATTGAAATGAAACACACGTCGTTTGATAAGGTAGACCCGTAACTTTACTTTTGTATGATTCCATTTTGGTACAATCTCAAGGAAATCCCCTGCTATCTATTTAGAAAAGGCATATACCAGATCATTTTTTTAAATTTTACTGGGAATTAGTAGTTTTGGCAAGAGAAATTTTATTTCATCAAAATTCGCGAGCCTTAGTCCAGGCGGATTAACTATTCGGAAAAAAACTCCCTACTAAACTTTTTCCATTAATTGAGAAGCTTTTCAATTCTTGCAATGATTAAGAAGAAAAATTTAGCATTTGCAAAATACGACAAAGAATTAAAAGAATTAAATACCTTGTTGGTTTTCTGAAATTTAATCAGGAATAATTTTTTTTGATTTTGCAAGACAATTTTACCAAAAGTCCGATAAGTTTAATATCTCGCTTTAGACATCCATTTTTCCCCTTCCAATTCATTCTATGGTTTGCATTTGATTGGTTAGGTAACCGTCTGTTGGTCTGATTGTAGTCATCTAGGAATTTTACTTGAAGGTCTTGAATTCCTTTTTTATTGTGCGTTTAATGTAAATGACTCCATTCGTCGTGAAGTAATAACTCTTTAATGAAAACCAATTATTTATAAAAAAAATCTTGTTAAAATCTAAAAGATAAGCAGGTCACTATGATCTCAATTCTATGTTTACCAAATCAACCACATCGGTGGTGTAACTGAGCGCCTTTGGTGTACAAATCTCCTTAACATGGTGCTGGATCATGGCATCTCGATCTTCCGTCACCCTTTCTACAATCAAAGCGCGCATAACACACAGCACACACAAAAAACGGGTAACCTTCACAATAAATTCGTTACCTCTATTATTATTCTTATTACCAATTCCACTTCTTATTCTTGATGACTGTTATTTTCTTACAAATACTCGAGACAAATAACAAGAGCGACTTACGTACAATGAACACATATATGTATATACAGACTTACAGAACATCCAACAGCAAAAAAATTTCTTCCTCAAATCTTAAAAGTTTTTCAATTTATTTTTTGCTCTCGTTTTTACTTTTCTTTTTTGCAATTTATTTATATTATAGTTTCGAGGTTCGTCATACACATTCGCTTTTCTTTGCGCAATACAAAATTTCTAAGCTGGGATCCAACAACAACAACGACCAAAAAATAAATAATTTTCCAATGTCTGAGCGCGCGATTTATATACCGATATATACCATCCGCAGCAGTACCTAGCAGCAACAGCAGCAGCCGAGAAACGAGCTCTAGAAATTGTAATAATCCAGCAAAAAAAAACAACGACGGATGGTAGAAATTTATACTTGCCGTGTTGTTATGTTCCTTTTGTTAACTACAACAGCAACAACAACAACGAAATCTTTAAGAAACGAACAATAATTACTTCAACCTTCAAAAAATTCGCGTTTTTTTTTTGTTATTTTTTGCGCGCGGATGATAATTATTTTGCAATTCGCTGTTTCACTTTTTTATTTTTTGTATTGTTAAGATTTTGATCTTTCTAAGATTTGTATGTAGAATAACGACCATCGTATACATAATAAGGGGAGATCGAGCGACGCGGTTTCATAAGTACTTAGGTATACTGCGCTGTATACGGCTTGGGATACGTTTGTTGAGAGGGAGAGAGAGAAGTGAAACCGGAAATACCATTTTTAGAATTTCTAGAAATGGTTGTAAGTCATTTTAAGATCGTACATGTATAGAACGATAATAAAAATTATAATTTACGGTAGATCGTTGCTGATCGAAGATCATTAAAATGAAGAAATTTGTTTTTTTTTTTTATTTTTGGTTTGTTTTATGATTGAATGATTTTTTGATTGATTTTTGATTGAATTTTTAGACAGTTTGTTATTTTGGAAGATTAATAAATTGATGGTCCCAAAACAAAAAATAAAATCCAGCAACAACAGTAAATTTATTCGGCCTTCTCAACTCAAAAGGTTACGCGTTTTTTAAGTATAATGGGAAAGGAATATACACATTGAACGATACACGCACGCCACTAAACACAATGTTCGTATTTATGGAAATAATTTTTTTTCGGTATAGTGCAAGTGAAGCATGTCGAAAGTATAAACTCGTAATTCCAAAAATGAAAAATTATTTAAATTCTCGTTGTCGTCTCTTCGCGATTTTACTATTTTAAATGGGACAGATGATCTCTGAAAATATTTAAACAGAACTATAAAGACGAAAACTGTTGATAAAGTTTGATTTAGAAAGCATATCTGAATCTTAAAGCTTAATCTTTAAGACCGAATTTCCAGTCAAGCTGTAATTAGGGGAATCGAATCGAATAATCTCATCTGATTTGCCACTCAATCGTATTCTCTTCCTGGGCGGGAGAATTATGTTCTTTAACATTCGGATCACTGCTGCGTAAATTTTGGGTGCTCCTTAGCTACTCCGCGTATACCGCGAACTGTAGCAAATATCTGTGTAAGATCTTATGGGTCTTGTACGTCAATGGTGATTCCCAGATGCTAAATTTTTAACTGTGGCTTGTGGGGTAATAACACATTTGCATATATCTAGAGTTGCGGCCTGATTTACCATCCAGGAACCTCTCTATCATTTTCTTGTACTAAGCCACCCCTACAATTACGATATTCTCTACAAAATAAATAACTCCTAACTACGTCATGTTGCACAGAGTGGCCCCACCACAGATCCTTTTCTAATGTTATATCGTACGTTTTATATATCATTATAGTATTACGGAAGGACTCATTGATAATATTTAAAAAGGACCTTGGAAATTCATCACTAAAGATGTAACCGAAAGTGAATTGGATGCTACTAATCACCGACCAAACAGCACATTAAAGCTTTGGCGTTTGGATCGGGGGGTACCGGGTTCGAATCCCGATGGGGGCAGTATGCAAAGCGGAATGTTCATTTCCCCTGCAAAAGGGGAAATGGAACACAACTATGACCCCCTGTTGGAGTGCAAAACTCATGGGCCGACCCATTCTCTATGCCAGTATAGGCTAGCATAGAGCTATGCAGATTGCATAGATTAAAACATAAAAAAAGATGCTTCTAATCACACAGGGTTTTTAATTCTTCTCTGAAATTATACCAACTGCCTTAATCTTGGTGAAGGATGCCAGAAGATGCCTTATTAGACTGTGCAGTAGAAACAAGTTTGATCACGGAGAAATATGCATTATCCCTGTGCTCAATCGTCTCCGTAACCACGCTTGAGTAAATAATAAAGGTCTCGGTTTCATAAGCGTTGATAAACCCAAAGGATCTGTGCGACTGAATATATTATATTATCATCCGATAATGTCTCTTTATCCCAGAGAGCGCTTATAATGAAAAATGTAACTTCTGGTCTCTCCGGTAGAAATATTGGTTGGAGGAGACGGTTACGTCATCTCTGGTAAAGCAACTCTTGAAATTGATCAAATCAATGAAACAATTCAAAGGTTCTAGGAAGTAGCGGAGATCAGGACCATAAGGACTAACATTGGTGTTAGTCTTATTTTAAGGAAAATGCATTTAAGGATAATCAATCAGATGGGTGTTTTATGAAATCCCGGTTTGAAAATCCCAGTTCTAAAGTCTTGATTTTGAAAAAAATATTTTTTATTAATTCGGGCCGGCCAAAACAATAATATTTTAACATAAAAATAAGATATCTTGTCCAAAACATCACTAGAAAAGTTTGTTTGTCTTCGAATATAATTGATTATAGGGGCAGAAGCCGAATGTCAAAATTCAATGTATCCACAGTGCTACATTTTGGTGAAGAAAATTTTATCAAGCAAATTCATTAATTTGATGAAAAAAATTACGAAATAATTCTTGAAACAAATTAAAACAGTTATATTTCCAAAACCGAAAAGTAACCCCTTTGACACATTTGGCTTTCGACACCCTGGCGATGATGGACCCTTTCGTTTGGCCTCCGTGTGGTTAACCTTAAACAGCTGGCTGATTTTTCTATTAGCACCGACGAAGTTGAATATTAAGCGTCTTAAACAGGCCAAAAACGCATCTCATCTTATTTTAACATCTTAGCCCTAAATCTTCGCACCTCGTCCGGTTTTAGATTTAACTTTGACAGGTGAAAGGTGTTGAAATACTCTGAAAATACTCTTGATGGTACCCATCTGTTAATTTGTTGTTCAGGTGATACAGGATCGAGCAACACGTTAAACCAGATTTTTTTGCTCCAACTAATCAATAATTTTGTCGGATGATGCCAACAGTACTATGCGTTTGTTGGGACCAGAAAAGAATCGAGTACTATGAGCTGCTGAAACATGGGGATACTGTCAATGGTAAACGCTATCGTCAACAACTCTTCAATCTGAACCATGCATTGCTCGAAAAATGGCCAGAATGGGACACGAGATACGAGCAAGTGATATTGCAGCACAAGAACGCTCCATACCATCGCACTCCCATCGTCCAGGACACCATCAAAACGCTGAGATGGGATTTGCTACCGCACCGCCTTTTTCGCCAGACCTGGCCCCCTTGAATTATCACTTGTTTCGGTCGATGGCGCATGGCTTGGCAAGGCTACATTTGGCCAGTTTTGAAGAAGTGCAAAATTGGTTGAATGAATGGTTTCGGTCCAAACACTCGTCATTTTATCGTCGTGGTGGTATTTATGTATTGCCAGAGAGATGGCAAAAATGTGTAGATAGCGAAGGACAATACTTTGAATAAACCATTTTTATATTTCTATTGAAATTTTTCGTTTTTCGTTTTGCACCTAGTAAATACAAAGAAGTTTGTTTAATTTTAGATTTGTAATAAAACCGATAAAATTGAGCAAACGTTCGAACATTGGAGAGCCGCAAGCACAATTGTAGAATCTATCCACCCAAATGTTTCTAAATTAGGAATGCTTAAGGAACAAACTAGCCTTGCCATTATTTTTACCAACAAAACTGCCCCACACAATTCAAAACGCGCCAGATAAATCTGAAACAATTTCATTGAAGTTAACTACTCTAAAATAGATCACGGCTGTATAAACCTTTCCTGAAGCGTCATAGAATCCACCTACATGAGCTTGGCTTTACCTGTCAATATGTTCAGAAACCGTGGAATTTAAATTTTTGCGAAGAATGTGAAATTTGAATGTATCCTTTTTCAAGGGGATCATTCCAGTAAATTTTTTGAAGCCAAAGACCTTGAAAAAGGATTTTCATCATTACCGTACGTGGGGAGAGAAGTCCTAATGGTTTAAGGGGACATAGCACCTTCAAAATTGAAAAAAAAAAGTTTTTCAAAGATTTTTTTTTAATGGAATAAACAGAGATATCTTTTAATGAAACTTTCCATTGACATTTTATTTAACTGAAAGTACAAAATAAAAATTTTAGATTTTTTTTTAGCCCAAGGTCATCTGCAAGCAAGGGTTTTCCAAAAACACTGAAGATTCCCGGCGTGCATCATAACTACTCTCAGAAACGTCTGAAAAAATGGGGTTTTATTCAGAATTAAATCGCCCTTGGAATGAACTAAAAGAAAAAAAATTGGTTGAAAAATAAAAAAATGGCGGCATTTTTTCGAAAAATTTTCGAATTTTTCTTTTTTTGTCTCAAAAACTCAAATATTCTCTCAAAAACTGTGTGTAGTCCGCTTTGAATTCCGCAGACTTGATAAATCGATCCTCCATGGCGAAAAGTCTCCAGATTGTCATGAGTAGCGAATCTCTGAGATCAAGAATATTTGGTTTATCCGGTACCCGTACTAGGTATTTATCTGATTGGGGCGTGTAACGAATTCCCGGTTTTCTAAATCCCGGTTTTGTATAAAAAAAAAAAAAATCCCGAATTTTAGGAAATCCCGGTTTGAATTTCAAAAATTTGACATGTGTGAAAATGGGACTCTTAAATGATTTTTTGACAAAATTCAAAAATGAGTTTGCGATAAAGTTCTAGAAAATGGCTAATATGGATTGTCCATTTCTTAACAGAATTTCTTACTGAAATATGGCCACCGGTATGGAATTAGGCCATTTTTTAAACGATTTAGTTGAAGTTTGACATGTGAGTCCTAAATGGGATTCAAAAAAATGCATTTTTGATAAAGTTCTGGAATAAGGCGAATACGGATGAAACCTGGTTATTTCTTAACCGATAATGTCGAAAATCGACATGTGGGATCTAAATGTGATTTTAAAATAAAGTTTGATAAAGTTCTGGAATATTGTTATTAGGGATGGAACTAGGCCATTTCTTAATCGATGATGTTGAAATTCGTCATGTGCGATGGAAATGGGGTTCTTAAATGATTTTTTGATAAAGCTGTGGAATATGGTCAATAGCGAGATGGAATTTAGCCATTTGTTAACCAATTTTAATCGAATCGAATTTTATCATAATCTATCAAGAAATAGCCAAGTTCTGTCTCTAATGGCTATATTCTAGAGCATAAACCCCCATTTAGATCTTACTTGTAGAGTTTTAACATAAACAGTAAAGAAGTGGTCAAGTTCGACCGTATTCTAGTACTGTATCAAAAAATCAGTTTTGAATTCGAATCATTCACTGAGAATAAAACTAGTAAAACTGCTCCCTTATTCAGGACATGTTTTTGATCTCCGCTTTCCTGGAATTTTTTTCTAAGGCCCTTGGAGGGCAAAATGGAGGGGGCGGAGCGATGCGACTTCCCGCATGCCCGCGAGAGTTGTTGAAGTCTCTACGATTCGGTATGATATCAAAGGGCTGAATGTCGAAGGACCGACTGTCGAACGGCAAAATTACGAAGGACCGAATGTGTCGAATCGCCGAATGTCTCGAACGGAAAATCAATTATAAGGTCAGGAACTGGTTGGTACATTTTCATCTTTGATGTGAACGATGTCATTCTTTGCGACATTTAGAAATTTGGATTTGCATTTTTTCCGTTACTGATGGTTAAATAATCTAATTTCCAAACCTTGCAAAAACCAGTCATCATATTCTGTAGGAGTTGCCAGCGGTTAGTGTAAGATTTTGCTTCGTCAGAAGGGATATCAGGTGACGTGCTTGGTGAAGAACCCATAAGAAAGCGTCCTGTCGTTGATGGACTCGTTCGTGTGGTCTCCGTGAAGACAAAACGTGGGATCTACAAAAACCTATTGGAAAACTCTTTCCTGTTTTCAAATAATTAAATCATTTATATACAATATATTTTAGTTTAATTGTATACAGAGTCAAATTTGATTTTTTAAATGATCAAGTTACAGAGATGTCTAACTTTGGAGGTTACACTGTAAATCTCTATATATAACGTATATAACTTTTAACAGTGATAACTTGAGTTAAGAACATCGTACACGTCTCAAAAAATCGATAATTTTAAAAAGCTCAGCTGAGTTCTTAAATGAGCATTGTCCGACCTTTGACCTCCAAGATGTGGTTTTAGGCCGGCGATCAGAGTTGCGAAGTTCTTTTTTATACTTTTTGATTGACGTGAAAACTTCTTTAGGCACGTTGGGCGATTGTTTTTGGATCTCAAGTTATCACCATCAGTGACAGAGTTAGCAACACTAACCTTATATATAGAGATACGTTTATAAAAGACATGATGCTGCAAGCGTCAAAGTCACTGAAAATGTGACGGCTGATCAATCATTTGTTAGCGCGCAATGTGGCGACTTTCATTTAAAGAACTGTCAACCTTTGACTTTTCGACCTGGAGAAGAATTAGCAGTTCTGCAAAGGGCTGCAGAAAAGAAACCCCTCTAACAGCTTGGTTTAAATTGAATCAGAGGGATTCTAACGCGCGGCAGTTTTTATATACGGAAATATACCGAGACATTATACCTTATACACAGAACGTGGAGGAATAAACCATTGGGAACCCCGACAAATGGGTGCCGACAAAGCCATAACAAGAATGCATGGCGTTCACGTTAATGACCCTGAGCGATATTGCCTCAAAATGCTTTTCTCTCATATTAGAGGAGCACAAGATTGGGATGACATGCATTAAGATCCCGAAGGCGTAATTTGTCTTTTAAAGACGTTCCCTAAGCATACGAGACTTCTCTTTGCATGGATTTGTATTTTTGGCAATCCACAAGATGCGGGAAAACTATTTGCTACCCATATAGTTGCACTAACCGAAGAATTCGTTCATGCAAGGTTGTCCGATGCAGAAAGTCGGGCATTACACGATAAAATGGATACACTCCGGTAACATATAACTGATTGGAGTGGGTTGAAATTGATACTCCATCTGAATATGATCATGTTTCTCAAGCGGAAAAGGGACAAACAGAAGGTCATGACATGATCATGAATGCTGTTGATGGGCCTGCAGGAAGTTGAAAAACTTTTCTGTACAATACACCTCTCTGTACATTGATAGGTCGTAGTGACATTGTGTTAACAGTTGCTTCCGCACTGGAATTGCATCCACTCTTTTTGAGGAAGGGAGAACTTACCACGCCCAATTTAAAGTACTAGTCCCAACAAAATCCAACTCAGTATCTAACATGAAACAAACGTCAGACGGCGCTTCATTTGAAAGTCAGGAATGCCAAACTTATCGTTTGGGATGAAGCTGAAATGACTCCAGGGAAAGCCTTGACATGTGTTGACAGACTTTTGAAAGAAATCAAAAGGGCTGTTGATGTGTCAAATGGTTATAGGCCATTTGGCAATATCGTCATTCTTTTTGGAGGTGATTTTCAGCAGACATTGCCAATTGTAATCGGTGGAGGTCGAGCACAAATCGTGGAAGACGCACTCTTAAGCGGTCTTCAATGTGGTGTCATAATACTCAGATCAAATTGACTGAGAACAAGAGAGCTGTAAATGACTCTCAGTATGCTGATTGGCTAATGTCCCTCGGTAATGGCGCACTCATTAATGATCAAAATTTTGGTGAGGATATCATTGAAATACCTCAACAGTGTATTTGCAATGATTCATTAGTGGATGCAATATTGCCTGATGCCTTTTCTCCGGCGGAGGCCGAAACATATGCCGTGACAGCAATCTAGTGTCCTTTAAATGAGGACACTTTTGCCATTAATGACCAAGTTTTGAGTCATTTATTTATACCTGAAGATAGACCTCAAGATGAAAAGGAAAGAATGAACTTTCTAATAGAATTTTTGAACATTTTAATTAAGTCTTAAAGTAGGAGCAATAATATTGTTGCTCCGAAATTTGAATTGGAAACCAGATCTTTGTAACGGTACAAGACTCATTATCAAGAAGTTGCTAAACAACGTGATTTTTGCCAAAGTAATTTCTGATGGCAAGTCAAATGGAGAAATTGTGTTAATTTGAAGAACGGCAATTTGCCGTAAAAGTGTCTTTTACCAATACTATTAATAAAGCTCAAGGAGAGACTCTTGAGAAAGTGGGATTGTATTTGTTACAAGCAGTATTTGCGCATGGGCATATATACACTGCCTTTTCAAGGGTGAAAACCTTTGAAAGTATCAAAGTTTTATAGTCAAAGAGACTGAAGAGCAGGGAAAATTAGTTCCCAATTGTGACAAGATGTTCACGCGAAATGTCGTTTACACTTAAGTACTTGAATTTTAAAGAACATTGGGCGTGGTGAAGAACATCAGGGCGGGATGAGTAGTGGGTGCCCTTCGACACAAAAACGTGTCGAATTTTCGCTATAAAGAAATTCTTTGAGCGAGTCTTCGTGGATTAACGAATATGTTTTTCTAACTTGGGCGTGGTCCAGAACATCAGGGCCGGGTGAGTGGTGCCGTTAGACATAAAAACGTTTCGAATTTTTGCTTCAACGAAATTCTTGGAGCGCGTTTTTTGATTTTCCGTCCGAAACATCAATTTTGCATTTTTTCGAATTCTTCAAATTTTGAAACACTGCGTAGCCCAACACCCAGTCATGTTACTTTCCCTTTCAACGAGACAGGTAAAGATCAATCTTCGATTTATACGTCGTTTTTCTGTCTTTGACCGCGCACGAAACCACCCAATTAAAATATCTAGCTATTTGCAAATAATACAAATCACAACTCATCAAAACACAATAAGCTAATCATATAGAAATTGCAAATTTACAACAAAATCTAATAATTATCTTTCAAAATCCAAACAAATCGTAAAAATGTTATTATACTTTGGTGGTGGCACATATTAAGTGTAAGCAAAATTTATTCGGCGTATTAACGATACAATTATATTGATAACTGAACGTTTACGGGGCCATGATTACACACACACACGTACACACATATATATAATCTGCAATCTTCTTTTTATTTTTGCCTTACTTGTAAACATTGATATGTTAATAGACTCACACGCACTATAATTAGATTTCCTTCGTAGAAAATTATCTTTTATCAGCTAATGAATAACAACTAGTCTATTTACAAAAAAAAAAAATACGTTACCTTCATGCCCTTCAACGCTTCTAAATTTCTAAACTCCAAAAATATGTAGAAAAAAATTTCAAGGAAATCGACACCAAACTAGAAAAAAAAACTTTATTGTGTGAAAACCTTCGCCTCAGATAAAGCTTTTTTTGTACAATCTTATCAAAAAACTATATGTAGTCTTCCAACTTTTTCTATACATATATGGAATGTCCATCAAATATGATTAACATTGACGTGAAAAGCACGTGGCCTGAAAATGTCTGCCTAATATACGGGATCACTTTCGATTACGATTATTTATACTATACAGAATTTAGTGTTAGACCATCCAGAAAATGCGCGATCACATCACAGATAGAAAATGATCAATTTCCGTAACATGATCGATATACAAAAAATGTATGTATAGATCACACACACACGATCATCAATCATGATCATGAAATTTGTTAACCTCTAAAATTTAAATTTGTTTTTCAAAAACAATCCTAAATGATTACTCACGTTCCCAAAATTTCCAGTAAAATTGTCATTCACATTACGTACGAATTATTTTATTTTAAATTTTTTTTGTGATCAACAAAAAATTATAATTGTTTGGACTTTCTATAGAATTAGAAATACAAAATGTATGATTAATTAATTTAGGGCCGTAATTAGATCCGAGAAACATTAAAATTCATAAAACTAAAGGATTGCGATCATATAAATACGCGATCGTATATAAAACAATTTTATATGACAGCAATACATATATAGCGATCGTATACACTTACATTTGGATATAAACTACATACGTATAAGAATTCAACAAAGCAAAACATCGCGACCTTGAAAATTCTACTTATTAAAAAAAAAAGAAAACAAAAAAGTATAAAGTATAATAAAAATAATAATAAGAATTACGAGAAAAGAGAGTTGGAAGAAGAAATGAAAAAAAAATGTGTTACAACATACAATGTTACAAACACATTGATCGCGCGGGTTTCTTCGTATTCTTCTTTAGTATTTTTGATCGTAATTATGGATAAAAAAAAAAACTACAACGATATGATGGACGATCACTTATTTTTAAAAGATTCGTTGATCGATAAAACATTGTTTTTTTTTATTAAAAATTCAGAATTTATTGCATTGCATATGGAAAATGGTTTTCGGAAGTTGTTTCGTCAGCACAGCGGCGATATATAATGACTTGATCGAAAGTCGATGTGATCGTGGATTATGCAAACTTTTAATTGTTTTATACAGAGCATTGGATTTATTAATGTTTGTCAATATAATGTCATTAATGTTGGCTAAGGGTGGTCCAAGCTCCTGGAAATAACAAGAATTATTTGGAAAAATGTTTCGCCTCAGCGAGTTAGATTAAAACAATTAGGTTAAACCACGTGATTGAATTAGATCATAGAATAAATACACATGAAGCGTCTTTAACTTTACTCCATTTCTCCTAAAACATTTTGGTAAAACGAACTGTTTTCGGATGTTTTTGAGCCTGAATTAGTAAATAATACATACATAGTTTAGTGCATTTCTCAATATTAATTTTTAATTAAATGTAAGTTTATTGTGTGATTTTTTGAGTGAAATTTTAATTGAGTATAATTTTGTTTGAGTGAAATTTTTAAAATACATGAGAACCATTTCTCCTCGTGTATTTTAAAAAGTTCGTTTGAATGATGCTTAGTTGCAACATATTTTCGATTCAAGCACCTCGAATTAAGTGTAATTTGATGTGAAATTGAAATTTGAGTGAAATTTTCCTTGTGTAAAACTTTTAACTTATGCAATTTCAGTTTATTTCCCCATTAGATAACAAACAGTTTAAATTTAGTGCAACTTGACTTAGTAAAAACAAGTAAATATTTATTTTAGCAGAAATTTCAGTCGCGTTGATTATGAAAAAACTGAATGTGCAGAAATGGCATTTTTTAGAACAATTTATTTAGTAAATAAGGATTCGAGTATTGCTAACAAAATTTGAGCAGACTACTCAAGTGTAATTATTTACAACAAAACTTCTAAACTTATTAATAGATAGATTCTAGCTGTCAATAAGTTTTGATCTAACATTCCGTTATTCAAGATCTAAACTAATAAACTCAAAGTAGTACAGGAGGATTTTTCCAACACTTTTGTTAAAAAACTGAAAACATTTCACATTAAAATGACTTTAAAAACTTTTGGAGTGCTACCAAAGAGATTTTTTTTTGTTTTAAGTTTTAGACATTTGCTATTCTGTTTCATAAATTCTTTGATTTTTCATAATTTGCTGAGAGTTACTGATTTGCTTAAAAATTTCATAAATTTGTTGCTTGTTTCAAAACATATCAGCAGAATAAATTCCTTTTTGAGATAGCGATGCTTCTAGCGGTGAATAGCAAAAACACAATTTTTCTGCTGGAAATTTTCTATTACTTTATACAGCATGTGCTCAATGTGGCTTAGTTAAATTAGAAAAAATCTCAAAATAAATATTATATTTAAAATTATGAATTAAATTCCAATAGACAGAAACAAATTTGTTTGAGTGAAATTTCAACTCCAGTAAACTTATTATTAACATTTCTATTCAACGATTTTACTTATTTTTATTCAACTATTTTTATTTCTATTTCGATCCTAAGTGGCTTAAATTAATTGCATAAAGAGACTTAAGTGGATCGTACAATAAAAAAGCATACATCTCTATAATGATGAAAATCACATTTTGATGAACTATGTATCATAATTTTTGTATTTAATTTTTACTTAAAATTGTAGTAAAATTAAAATTAAAAAATACTTATTGAGTGGTTTTTTGAGTGAAATTTTAATTGAGTGTAATTTTGCTTGAGTGAAATTTTGAAATTACATGGAAAAAGTTTTTAAACGGTTATACTTAATTGCAACATAAATTTAAATTTATTCCATATATAAGATGCGGCGGACGGGCAGCTCTAAATTAAGTGTAGTTTGATTAGAGTAGAGTTGACATAGATCAAATAAATAAATAAATACTCGTATCTGTAATGACAAAAAATAGATTATGCAGAACTATGAGTTTATTCAATTTCCTCTAAAATTACAATAAAATTCGAGTGAAACTTTCCTTGAGTGAAATTTTTAACATATTTAATTTTAGTTTCCCTATTAGATAACCACACAGTTTAAATTGAGTGCAAGTTGACTTAGTAAAAACCTCTTAACATATATTCTTAGCTAAAACTTCAGACATGTTGAATATAAATTTGATCACAGATGTTCTAGAGATTGGAGTACAGTTCTTAAAATTTGAGTGAGCTTATAAGCCCGATGTGTAATTTGATCAAAATCAGAAATAAATTTACGGTTGTAAAGTTTGTCCCAAAAAAAATCCCGTGTACATATACAAATCCAATTAGAAATTTTTAATGCAGAACAGTATTAGTATTTACACTGTTAAAATAAAATAATTGTGAAATAACTATATTATAATAGAAAGAGACGGAAATAGGCGCCACATGTTTTCATATTCGATTTATGTATTTTGCAAAGATGAAAGGAAGAGTGAAAAATAATCGAGAAAAAATAAAACACATTAAGCTCTCGCAAATCTAATCGATTTCATTGGTTTGAGTAGTTTTAATTTAGATAAACTCTGAATATCCTAGAGTTTGTCGGAAAATTTCATCCTAGAGTTTGCGAGAGCGAAAAATGACACCTAATTCCAGAGATATGGAAATTGCTCTGGATTTATTTGATTATGTGGTTGGAATAAACCGAATTTTTTAACAAGAATTACACAAGCTAACAAAATCGACATAATTTAGCAGAACTAAAAAGGATATTTAGAAAATAGGTTCATTTCATAGTGTCTTAAAGTCATTTTCCGACAAACTCCACGATTTTAGTAATATATTTAAACTAAAACTACTCATACCTAACGAAACGACTCCATTTATCAGAACAAAATTCAGAAATATCCTGTTTTTTTGGAAATGTCCTTTAGCTCACTTTATTGCCTTCTCTGTCTGGATATCCTCTTATCGAGAAATTTGGAGAGTACTGCGGTTTTTATACCCGGCATTTAGATTTATTGAAATAAATTATCTTCTATTTTTTTGAGTTTATTTTCTAGTTTTCACTCAAAATTCTTATAAGAATTTTTTTAACAGTGTATATACTAACACAGGTTTATTTTTGTTATTTGGGACATACTTCACTCCCATATAAATTTACATAATTTGAATCGATTACTCATTAATTTTCAACTTAAAATGGTAGCCACTTTTTTAATTCAAATTTAAATTATTGAAGTTTCATTTCGAGTGAAATTTTGATCAATTACAATTTAATGCATTGCTGCTGGATGAGGCATACCGATGGCGATGATGTTTTATTTCCTTCCATTTTACATTTTTTTTGCAACGCGCTCTTGCCTGGCTTGTTAGATGAATAAAGTTTAATTTTAATTTTACTTGGTATGTAAGATTCAAGTACATACTTAAAAAGTGTAATTTGAATTAGATTAAAAAAAAACAAAATATTACAAATCAAGGAAGACATCGAAAATGAAGAAAAACAGTTTGTCAGAAGTATGCATTGCATTGGATCGCTATTGTGCCCAAAAAAAAGCCCAAAAAATATGAGTAATTGTTTGCTTAACATCCTGGTAAATGTTTAAATAAACTTAAATTTATTGAGTGATTTTTTTGGTGAAATTTAAAACGAGTAAAAAATAAAATTGTATGAAGTTTTTAAAAATATTATGCAGTTTAATTTTAAATTAACTTATTATATGAGTGCTATAAGTTAAATTAAAAGAATTCTATGAGTGCTTAGTTAAATTAAAATAAATTCAAAAATAAATTTCACAAATAATATATTTGGTTTGTTGCAAAATAATTACTTTCTCACAATGTTCGAGAAATTTCACGGGGATTCTAGATTAGTCTAAAAAAATTGAGATTGATATTCAGGTGTAATTGTTTACATAAAGACAAAAAAACATTTTAAATTAAATACAAATTGATTAAATAAATGTTTATGAGTAAGATTTCAACTCTAGTAATCTCTTTATCTACATTTCTTGAACGGTTGAAAGAATAAAAAAGTATTCCATTAACCACCATATTCATCTGTAATGATGAAAAACAAATTTTGAAGAAATTTGCATGTAAATCGGATTTTTTTTTAAATTTGTTCGATTTTCCGTAAAAAAATTGGTGAAACAGACTGTTTTACGATGTTTAGGTATGTTCCAAAGAGCTTGCATTAGCCCATAAAGTTTGATTGGTATTCTCAACATTAATTTTTAGGTAAAATCGTAGTAAATTTATAATTAAATTTAAATTTATAAAGAGATGTTTTGAGCGAAATTTAAATTTAATAAAATTTTGCTTGAAAGGAATTTTTGAAATATCTGATGATGGTTTGAATGAGCTGCTGAGACTTAATTGCAACATCATTTTAATTTAATTTCATGTGTAGATCGATTCAAGCAGCTCGAATTGCTTGTTTTAGGTATATTCTGGAAAGTCGGAATTAGTCCATAAGTAGTAAATTTACAATTAAAGTAAAAAAAATTGAGTGATTTTTTGAGTTAAATTTTAATTGAGTGTAATTTTGCTTGAGTGAAGTTTTTAAAATACATTAGAAATATTTCTGATAAATTGTAATACTTAATTGCAACATAATTTAAATTAATTTACTATGTAACATCAAATTAGACAGTTGAGCTTATTTAATTTCTCATAAAACAATTTACAATAAAATTCAAGTGAAAACTACCTTGAGTAAAAATTTTAACATGCTTTATTTTAGTTTAACTTCTCTCTAATGATGGAAAGCAAGTTTTTTATAAAATTTGCATTTTAATCAAGGCACTTTTAATTTTATTCGATTTCTCCTAAATAACGTATTGAGTAAAACAGACTGATTTGTTATAGGTATGTTGCACAGAACATGCCGTTTTCAATGTTAATTTTTAGTTAAAATCATAATAAATTTATAAATTTAAATTTATTGAGTGATTTTTTGAGCGAAATTTAAATTGAATGAAATTTTTCTCAAGTGAAATTTTTGTAACATCTATCGATTCAAGCTGTTCGAATTGAGTGTTTCTGATATAAGGAGTTGATTTTATATACCAAAAAATTAATGGATCGCAGAACTATTCAGATTAATTGGATGTTTAACTTTAATAAAACTAAAACTAAATTATAGTAAATAAGATAGTTGTAAGCGGCTCAAATTTACCTTTGGCTTAAATTAACTGTGATAGGAGATCGTAAACTAAACATATATCACTAATGATGAAAAACAGATTTTGATGAAATTTTTGATGAAGAATTATAATCGAGGGTTTTTTAAATTTATTCGATTTCTCAGAAAATATTTTTGGTAATACAGTTTTCGGGTTTTTACATACACTCCGAAGCGTCTGAGTTAGTAATAAAGTTTGAGTACCTTTCTTAATAGAGTAATTTTTACTTTACTTAAAATCGTAGTAAATTTATAATCCAATTAAAATTTATTGAGTGTTTTTTTGAGTGAAATTTTGATTTAGTGAAATTTTTAAAATATTTGATAAACGTTTCTTAAATGCTTTGTATGATACTCAATTGCAACATAATTTTAATTTATTTGTGAGATTAATTCAAGCAGCTCGAATTGAGTGAAATTTGATATTATAAAGCGTTGCAGTAGATCGAGGAATAAATAAATATCTCTAATGAGAATAATAAGTTATGCATAAATATGAATGTTAATTGAGCTGGTCTGCATAAAATGTAAGCGGTTGTCTCAGACAATTTTAATTAAAATCTTATTAAATTCACAATCACTAGGAGTAAATTTTTTAATTTTGATTTAACTGAATTTGATTAACTTTGATATTTATTCTTACAAGAAATTTAAACGAAATTTAACTTGAGTGAAAATTTTAAAATATTTAAAAAAACATATCTTAAATTATTATATAACATAAAATTCATTTAATTTAATTTATCTCTATATATAAGATAGAAGCAAACCAAAAGGTCGAATATTCTAAAACATCATTTTAGTTCATCTGGATCACTGAACATTTCTCGGTTTCTCGCAAAATAATTTGATTGCAGACAGTCATCATAATGATTGAGAATTTTCCCAGGTTATTCAGGTGAAATTGTTTACATCAAACCATAAGGAATTTAATTCAAATTGTATGAATGTAATTTAACTCCAGCAATCTTCTTTTCTACATTTCTTGAGCGGTTGCGGGTTGCGCCATAATTGCAATATATTTTTTTATTTTTAATAAAATATTGATAAGTTTCTGGACCTAACCAGTTTTAATTAAAACGTCACAATCAATTTATGTAATTTAAGTTAGATTAAAAAAATTAAATTAAACCAAGAACTTAAGTAGATCTCAGAATAAATATACATCTGTAATGACAAAAAACAGATTTTGATAAAATTTGTATATTATAACAACAATTAATTGAGTGATTTTTTGAGTGAAGTTTTTAAAATATTTGAGGATCATTTCTTAATTTTTTGAATGATACAAATTCCAACATAATATAGTTCAACATGTAAAGTAGTAGATTCAAGCAGTTCGAATTGAGTGCAATTTGGCCAATATTAGGGGCAAATTATCGTCTCATTCATATAATAAGAAATTGAGTAGATCGAAAAATTAATGAAGGAATATAGATTATGCAGATATATGCATGTTAAATGAGTGGTATTGTTTAACCTTAAACCATTTCCTTTTCTAATTTGGGTGTCAACATAGTCTGGAGATACAATTTTTTAGCTAAGATTTAAATTAGAGTGATAAAAAAATTGAGTGAAATTTTATTTGAGTGAAATTTTGCTTGAGTGAAATTTTTAAAATATTTGACGAACATTTCTTTAATGATTTGAGTGATACTTAATTGCAACAAAATTTTAATTTAAGCCTCTATAAGATGGATTCATGTAGCTAGAATTGAGTATAATTTGACAGAATTGCGGTAGAAGAGTAAATTTACATATCTAATTAGACTAAACAACGGTCAGAATCAAATTATCGTCTAATCGTTATGACAAGAAGTTAAATTTAATTAAAGAATGAAAAAATATCCCCATTTAGCTTTCATATGCTCCGCCACTGAATAGAAATATCCAACTGACAACATCACCAGCGGGACAAAACAATTCAAACAAAAAAAAATCTTTCACCCTAAAATTTAGAAGAAAAATTAACCTTGAAAATTTCCTTATGATCGTAATATTTGGTAATTTCTATATAAAGCAAACATTTCTATAAAAAAATATTGTTCTGTCACCCCTCCCCGGTACATACATAAGGATCCATTGATGTACATAAAACAGTGTGTTATGAATATTTGACCATCTAAAAATAAAATAAAATCTGTAGGGCGGAGTCTATTTTGGTTTGACAACTTGTTGACTATGTTGTAGAATTGGTTACCCCCACATTAAGGTACTAAACTATTTACTTAAGTCCTTTTAGAACGTAATTTAAGGATGTGTGTCATCGGGGGAGGAATAATCGTAAAACTATTTAATTTGTTGCTGCTATTTTACGTTAGTTTAACCTATTACCACTGTAAAAAAGTTATAGGGGTTGACTCTCACAACGTTTACGGTTAAAAACAAATATGGGTTCAAAATTCATAAAACAATGTATGTGCGGCGCACTGTATATACAGTGACAAACAAACGAGCATTTTTTTTATAAATAGTTCATCACGTTACTAATATTAACCTTTACATTATTAATTACAATTACTATTCTCACTATTACTAATAACGTTTTTTATTATTATTTTTAATTAATTAATCGATCGTTACGACATTTGTGTGTTTAAATTGTATTTTAAAAACCGTGCGATATTACTTCATTCATTAGTTTTGCAAATAGTTTTTGATTAGGTAATTTTTGAATTATTGTTGTTGTTGTTGCCATTGCTATTATTGGATTTAATAATTAATTTATAAAATAAATTATTTAATTTGTAATTCAATTGTTTAAGAGTGAATTGTAATCAAAAGTATATAGAAAATAAGGAATTTGCATTCGTTTTCGATTTGGATTGGCGTTGCCCATAATGACATAAATTCCATTACAATAATTTTAGATTCCAATCTTGAGATACACCTGTTCTATTTAAATAATTTGCTGTAATTAAGAGAAAAATGGCATATCGGCAGGTATAGTTACACAAGTCTCAGTGTATTGAACGAACACGAAACAAAATAATTTTACTGAACTGAACAATCCTGATATTGAATTTATATTCGAAAGTCTTGGACGCTGAATCATTCGAACGTAGTTCTACTAGTAGTCGATGCTAAATATTCGATAAATATTTCACTCAACTATAGATATCACTCAAAATGATAGTTAATACGTTCCTTTATCTTCTCAAGATTAATCAAATTGTAACCAAAATAACAAATCTACCCTTAAAAACTTACACGTGCGCACAGTTCGAGACTCGGTTTTGTAATATTTGTTTAAAAGTAAGGATTATGTTTATATCCAAATGGAAACCAACTTGGTCGTACAAAAGAACAGGGTTATAAGATTGTGTTCATAAATTGTTTATAGGAGGTACACAATTCTCTTATCCTTACGGCGACAAGCACATTGTAATCAACAAGCACTATCTCATGTCGCTACTGAACATCAGAAGCACAAATTAGGATATGGCATATTGCACAGATTAGGATACTATCCATTAATAGCATAAACGCATACAAAACTAAGATGTGATCATACTAAAATATCCTGCTGTAGGGGCAGAAGAGCTTAATACTGAAATATGTGGCAGCCTGAAATATGTGCCATCCGATTCAAACTGGATTCATGCAATAACTGTGGAACTGTTCTTTACTTTCTGAATAGTACATTGCTTACCTTGAACTGCACAGGGCCTTCTGGACAATCCATCTGCATTGTTGTGCAACATATGATCCATAGACCATGCGGTGCACTTAATACAAATTCACCATGCATGAAGGATGGCAAGTGTACAAAGCGATATCCACGTGAGCTGATAAATGAAACTCAGACTGGAGGTGATGGATATCCTATGTATAGGACAAGGAACACCAATGAAGGTGGTATACAACCACAATCAGAATGCGAGATGTAGATGTTGACATCGACAACAGATGGATCGTGCCGTGTTCACCGTTGATTTCAAAAATGTTTGATGCCCACATTAATGTTGAGTATTGCAATTCAGTAGGATAAATAAAAAACATTTGCAAATACGTCAACAAAGGCAGTGACATGGATGGCAGTATTCGGACTAAGGTGATGAAGTCACTCAATTCCAGATGGGACGCTACATCAGCAGCAATGAAGCAGTTTGGAGAATATTTGCATTCAACATCCACGAACGCTATCCAACTGTTCAACATCTCGCTGTTCACTTAGAAAATGGCCAGCGTGTCTACTTCACCGATCAAAATGCACAAAATAGAGCTGAGCCAACACAACAGTTACCGCCTTTTTTCAATTATGTGCGTCTGATGACTTTGCTGAAACGTTGCTGTATCACGAAGTGTCCAAATTTTTAATGAAATGCTAATATTGATTGAGGATTTATGCATATCAATGAACAACAAAGTACTAAATCAACTTGGTATGCCGGCATACACACGGGACAGAAATGATGTACAAGACAGAGATCTAGTGCGAGAACAGCATTACGATGTAAACCAGCAACGTCATTTCGTGGAAACACAAAAGTTGATGATCAAAAATGTGCCTACGACAAAGTCAAGCAACGTGTAGACAATAGAAATGGCGGGATTTTTTTCTTGATGCTCCTGGTGGCGCCGGAAAAACATTTCTGATCAATTTAATACTGGCGTAACAGTAGGGCGAACAGCACACTCGGCACTCAAGCTACCCTTAAATTAGAACCAGACCAAAACACCATCCTGTAAAATCAGCAAAAATTCAGGAATGTCCACCGTCCTTAAAGCGTGCAAAATTATCATTTGGAACGACTGTACCATGGCCCATAAAAATCACTTGAGGCGCTTGACTGGACTCTGCGAGATATCAGAGGTAAAAACCAACCAATGGGAGGTGCATTTATAATCTTGCAGGTGATTTTCGCTAAACATTACCCGTTATACCTCGATCAATACCCGCTGATGAGCTAAACGCATGCCTCAAAGCATCTTATTTATGGAACTGAGTTGAAAAAATTACTCTCTCCACGAATATGCGTGTGCATTTGTTGAAAAAAGCCTCTGCCCAAATGTTTTCTAAACAACTTTTGGACATTGGAAACGGAAAATTTCCAATTGATCACTCAACAAATGAGACTACGTTCCCGCCAAACTTTTGCCAAATAAACCAGAGTATTCAGGCCGTTGTTGACAAGGTATTCCCAAACTTGACTTGCAACTACAAAAATCTAGATTGGCTATGCGAACGAGCAATTTTGGCCCCAAAAAATGATGATGTGAACAAGCTGAATGAACAAATTCAATTGAAATTGGCCGGAGAACCAATCAAATACAAATCATTGACACAGTGATGGATGCGGAACAAGTAGTTAATTATCCAACCGAATTTTTAAATTCAATGGAGCCACCAGGATAGCCACCACACATATTGACATTGAAAGTTGGTTCTCCGGTCATGCTCATTTGAAATTTAAACGCACCAAAGTTATGTAATGGAACCAGACTGACCATAAAAAAACTAACACCAAATTTAATCGAGGCAACAATCATCAGCGGTAAATATAAAGTGGTAGATGTGCTGATTCCACGCATACCGATGATTTCAAATGATTTACCCTACGATTTCAAGCGGCTACAGTTTCATCTGGCCTTTGCAATCACCATCAACAAATCACAAGGGCAATTGTTGGCTATTGCTGGTTTGAATTTGACAAACTCATGTTTTTCACGCAGCTAATTGTATGTTGCTTGCTGTCGAGTTGGCACACCAAAAAATCTATTCATTTATGCACCGAATTATAAGACCAAAAACATTGTTTATTCCCTAGCATTACGATAAAAAATACATTCATTTTTCATTTTAGATAAAAAAAATATATGTTTAGTACTTTTATAAAATAATAAAATTAACCAAAAACAGAGAGGAATTTGTCGACATTTGAGAACGATAAATAGTTAAAAGACAACATCCAATAAAATATCCTCGATTGTAAAAAATTACAATATTTTAATACTTCGCTAAAACAAAATGACGCGCGAGGTATATAAACGTAAAACTGTAACTCCGATTCTAAAAAAGTATTATGATAAAAAAAGTATCGAATATTTTTGAATGATTTCTGTTTTTTATGGCAAACAAAATTATAGACATAACCCTTTCAATTAATAATTAGTTTTAATAATTTTCAACTGTTAGTTAGAAATCAAATTTGAAGAATGCAGCCAGCGGTTAATTGAAAAAACTCCAAAATGGGAGCTTTTCCTGCTTGACAACACTTCTGGTAGGTTTGAAAAATGTAAATGTTGTCAGAAACAATTGAAGTCAACAGGTTCATCACCAAGTTCGCGCCATAAACACATTACATCTATACACAAGAAAGTACAGGAAGAACAAAAACAACAACTAAGACATCGATAACGAACTACTTGATCGTTCGTGACAATACTCTTGTAGCGGTACTATCTCGTATAACGGCCGAAGATGGTACACCATTCAGAATTTTCATTACTTCAGTTTAGATGCGTAAGTCGCTGATAGCACGTGGATTTGATGTTCCAAAATTACCCGCACAAATTCGAGACATGCTAATAAAATACGGACAAATTATTCGGCAAAAATATAAAATTGAACTACAAGGATTGAAATTTCAAGGCAAGCAATTCAGTCTCAATTTCGATGAGTGGAATTCGTTTAGAAACCGACGCTATATTTAAATATAAACGCGCACATTAAAATAAAATTTTGGGATTTCGGACTAGTATGGCTTCATCGATCGTTGCCACCAGAATGCTGTATTAAACATATTGAAGAATAGCTGTGATGCAAAAGGTCGGAAAAATGGTATCCTGTTACCAATAACTCCGCTTCGCTCGCGGAATTCATTTAGAAATGTTAGATATCCTCTATCAAAAACCTAAATCCTCTGGGCAAGCACCTTATAATGACGACGGTGACTCTGATTCAGAGGGCGATAATGAGGATCAAGACGAATGGTTACAACTTGAATTGAAGGAGAATGAACAAGAACTGGCAGATAGTCTGGATGCTGTTTCAAAAATCGCCAACTAAGAATATTCATCAAAAATACACCAAAGAAGAATTTGGAAAAGAAATGCAATTGCTGAATGATATTAAATTAAAACACAGCATTCTAAAATCTTTAATTAATCTTAATTCACTTATTTATTTCGAAGAGGAATAGTGGAAAATGATGTTTTAGTGACAACACTTCAGCCTATAAAGTTGGGTGCAGAAGCCCTATGCTGCCGAGATGCGAAATTAATTACAGCTGACACGACGATTTCGTTTGTTATAAACAACTGGAGCAGTGAATTTGCTCTGAAATGAAGGACTCGATTTGTTTTCGAACAAATGAATGACTAACTAAAGTTTCGAGTTTGCTGTAGAATTGGAACCAGACTCTGTTTTACACTTTGAACGTTTAGCAAAGATAGCTTTTATAGGGTTAAGGTTTCAGTGGTTGACACTGGGCCAATTTTGGCCCTACCACACAATCACGCCACATCATTAACCCATGAAAATTCGATTTGCATCTACGCTCTGATCAGATTCGAACCCAGTACCTCCCGACTCAAGTTCCGAATTTTTATCCACTGCACCACTTGTCCGGTTTTGGAAAAGATAACAACTGCAAACATCATCAGTGGCCTGTCAAATCTATCCAAGACTCAGATAATGAAACTTCTAAAGAATTGTCGTTGGAAGAACAACTAAACCGTGCCATTACCAGAGAGGTCAATTCTTCGATAATCCCACAAAGAAAAACTATAAAGAATGTAACTAACGTCATTAAAAAAGAATTTTCTATTTTCGAATTGGAGGGTAATCGAAGAAGGAGAAGGGTTATGAAAGCCTGCAAGCAATTCCACTTACGAGCGCAGAATCAGAGCGCGTGTTTTCCAGTTCTGGAAAGTTTGCACAAAAATTCGATCATCACTAAAAAATGAAACTTTAGACATTTTGTGTTCTTTAAGATCTCATTATAAAATGGAAGCCGCATCAGAGAAAACGTAGGAAGTTAACAGCAGAAATATATACAAAAGCCGTATACAGTCAGTAATAAAAATGACCATACACCCTGATTTTTGAGAAAAATTTACAAAGTATAAGGATTATAGAACTTATTTTGCAGTTTTTTATTAGATTAAATTATTTTACAAATTAACAAATCCAAAAATATAAAATAAAAATTCATTTACCATTTATAATAAGCAAAGCAAAAAATCAAGAATTTTTGGCAACGAAAATGATCATACAATTTTAGTACCATCCTTGATTTTTTTTAAAATCATTTGCATAAATTATGTTTCATAATTATTTTAACATCGAGTTGGTCCTCCTTTATATTTATAACCTCTTTCATATTGAATACCGGCGTAAACAAACTAAAATGTAACGATTTCGAGGCGTTTGGCCGGTGTTAGGAAAATCTGTGCGCGAAATTAGAAAATTGGTTGGCCGCATTCATTCTACAGTTTTCTAAATAATATCCAGATTCAACGTCACACAATCAGTTGAAAACGGGCCACCAACAGGACGAAAGCCAACATTTTCTGGAGCAAATCCAAAAACAAGCGCTCCAAAACTAGCTTCAGAAGTGGAGAAGATACTTAATAAAGCTACCCACCCCCAAAAATTTTAGAAGAGTTTTGTGGAAACATGGATAACATGGGCATGGGCCACGCAAGAAACCATTAATTTCGAATTTTAATTCCACTAAAAGAATTGAATTTGCAGAAAAATTAAAAACAAAAGACTTCAACTTCTGGAAGACGGTTGTTTTTACGGATGAAAGTAATTTCAATATTTTTGGAGCCGATAGGAGAAGTAAAATTTAGAGAAAACCTGCTACAGCGCTGGCGCTAAAACACGTCATCCCAACTATTAAACATGATGGTGGTTCGGTTATGCTACGGATTCAATGTCGGGGAGTAGGGTAGGTAAACTTGATTTTATAAATGGAAATTTGAATCGCTGGAAATACTTAGGTATTCTAAAGGACCATTCGAAACCATTCAGGTTTATTACGGCTCGCGTTATCATGGATCTTTCAGCAAAACAACGATCCTAAGCATATAGTCCACATTGTGAAACAATGGATTTTGAATAATGTTCCAAACCAGTTGCATTCGCCATCCCAATAGCCTGACCTGAACTCTAATGAACATTTATGGGATCACCAGGAACGACAAATTAGAAAATACAGGATTACCAGCAAAAAAACGTTGCAAGAAACAATAATGAAAAAATGGGTTAAAATTTCACCGGAAGTTACCAGAAAGTTAGTAGAATTAAAGCATAGATGATTGAAAGAAATTATAAAAAATAAAGGAGGACCAACTCGATATTAAAATAATTATGAAACATAAATTATGTAAATGATTTAAAAAAATCAAGGATCGTACTAAACGTGTATGATGATTTTCGTTGCCAAAAATTCTTGATTTTTTGCTTTTTTTTATTATAAATGATAAACGTTTGTATTTTTGGATTTGTTAATTTGTAAAATAATTAAATCTAATAAAAAACTGCAAAATAAGTTCTATAATCCTTATACTTTGTAAATTTTTCTCAAAAATCAGGGTGTATGGTCATTTTCGTTACTGACTGAATTGAATTTTATTTATTTAATATTGAAGTTTTCTTTTTTATTTTCAGTAATTTTAATTATTAAATAAAAATTGAAAATTAAATAATAATTTAACTTGTAATTTCAGAGACAGAACCGGGTATCAAGTTTTGTAACTCACCGTAGCACCGAAATCCCGGTTCCACAAAAATATGACCCAAATAGTTAACTACTTCACGGACCAGTCTGGATTTCGTTGCGTTTAATTTCAATCCTGCCGTCCGGATTTGTTTGTACTATTTGTTTATGATTGCTCACTTGTTCATCAAATGTGCAGCCTCGTACAATGATGTCAATCAAATAAACCAAACATGTTTTTCAATGTAGGCCTCTTAAGACTTGCTCCACTAATCTCTTGCAAACGGTTTTGTCACAAATTGTAAAGATCGTTCCTGAAAATGCTGTTTTCTGCGCGGTCTCGTCTTTTTTTCTGTATAAAAATCACTGATGAACTCTGTGGACTGCTAGATTATTCTATTACTCCGTCACGTTCGATTTTTTTGGTTAATTGTGGTGCTTGCCGGATTGGAATAGCATTTATGTCGCTCTATGTTGCACAATATTAGTTTTTGCTAATTCATTCGTCATCATTAAGAGCAAATACATCGGCAATCTAGTCACTGCTTCCGCGCTTCCGGCATCTAACTGTATTCCGCACCCTGTCAACTGGCAGTTGGCAATATAATTGATTCCCTCAGCTGTTCCGATGACCACCCCTGATTACATTAGTTGACGAGCTCTCACGTTCAAAGCACGTACTGTTACTTTTTGCTGGAATTGCACCAAGGGCCTCGCACACAACAAACCTGTTATTTAACATTCAGGCTCCAAAATTCCTGTCTTGGTATCCCCTAGAACACCGACGCTGTATTCGAATAAAACTCGCAATGTAATGCATGCATGCATTAAAAACCGGATTTTTTATGAAATTTGAGTCTTTATTGTGGAAAAATGTTACAAGATTTTTTATTCAAAGTAGTACCCATCGCTATACCCACTACTTTTTCCATCTTTCCGGCATTTATGGATTCCATCCCATAAGCGCCAGCTTGGCGGCCAAAAACGAATCGAGCCAATTTTCGATACCTTGAATGGAAGTGAAGCGTATTCCTGATTGGGCATGGATCGAAATGGGCCAGTGGTAAAAGTGGTAGTCGGATGGGCCAAGGTCTAGGCTATAAGGCGGGTGAGGCAGAATTTCCCATCCGTTATTCTCCAGGTAATTTTTGATCGGCACCGCAATATGTGGCCGAGCGTTATCGTGGTGGAAAATGATTGACTCGTATCTGGTCGTATACGTTGGCCGCTCTGCCTGGATTTTTTGCTTCAATCGGATCAATCGTTGACGATAGAGTTGGCCATTGATGGTTTGGCCACTTGGCAACAGCTCATAGTGGATCACACTTAGCTGGTCCCACCAAATGCACAGCATGACCTTGGCCCCGTGAATATTCGGCTTTGGTGTCGATCAACTCCCAACGATTCTGCAAGTTCTTCTTGCGTTTGACATGAATCTTGATCGAGTAATGCCTCCAATTCTTCATCCTCAAACTTTTTCGGCTAACCAGGACGCTCTTTTTCCTTGATGTCAAAATCACCACATTTGAAGCGACTAAACCACTCAAACTACTGTGTTTTTGCAAGAGCATGCTCACCATACAAATCCACGAGCAAACGATGAGTTTCAACTGCAGTTTTGTTTGCGAAAAAGTGATTCAACAAAACTTCCCGCAAATGCTGCTTTTTCGCAAATTTGATAAATTTTCCATCGTTGAAATCGGTTGGATGTGCACAATCAAATAAAAACTTTTAGTTGATTTTGACAGGTATTGAATAGGGCTTTCAAATGACATATATGTCCATCATGTACTATAACGCATAAACAAGTAATGACATCTAGTATCAAATTCCGGTTTTTAACGCATACAACCAATATTTTGTTCACTTGCATTTTTTTGAAGCACACACCTCGACATTGCGCCATTTTAGTACCTGCTTATCCAGATCCACGACCATCTGGTATTTCTTCATAACGTTCAAGTTATTGGAAGGTTATTGGAAGGGTACACTCTCCTTTATAAACGACAGTAGCATCTCGAACCTCTGGTATCCACAGTAAAAGTGCATTCAAAAGTGTTTTATTGCCTCGTCTCGCTCAACGTCTAACTGCCTCATTTATTCAGTCAGCTTCTCTCGAGGGCTGTGTACGTGACTGCTTACAATCCTCCAAGTAGTGCCCGAGTTGTTGGCATTGTTGTGTCACTCGCTAAACCTGATCTGGCTGTCCCATATTCTAAAGCTAACGCCAATAGATAATTATCCTTCTCAACGTAATTGCCGATTGATTTGGAGTTGAATCTTGCATAATTCTCTGACATGTGACTGCCCCTATCTTAGTTGTCAAAACACGCTCATAGCTCCTTTCTATTTCGGATAGAGTCTATCCGATCGGCAGCTTTGCCATGAATCGCCAAAATTAATGCGTTGACCTGTTCCTATGTGGCCCAACTAGTATGCTCTTCTGCCGCTTGAAACTAGCCATCTTTAATAGCTAGCGAGGGATATGATTCAAAGCGACTACTTGCTTAATTTTATGTTCCATCTTTTTTATACGACCATCCAATTCTTTCTCAAGATTCTTCATTTCTAGTTTTAGTTAGAGATCTGCTAATTGGGGGTTTTGCTCGCTACGTAGCTCAGCAAATTACTTGCTAATCTGGCACATATCTCCCATATCTAAGGATGGTTTCAATTATTCAGAAGCATTCGGATGTACTGAAATGGTCGTTTCTGTTTGATCTATCGCTCTGGTTTCCTCATTTTTCACTTGATGGCATCCCTGAATATCCTGGCGTAGGTGATGATTGTCGTGAGCTCGTTTCAATTGTCTTAGGTTGAAAGCTCGAGACTCTGCAGCTTTTCCCTGAACTGGTGTTATGTATAGTTGCATTTACACTCGATCACCAAGTGTTATATGCAACTAGAATACAATTCATAATAATTAAAAGCCAGTTTCGTATTTAAGGTAACTAAGGCGATCCATATCGAAATAGTAAGTTGTCTTCCAACGGAATCTTCCATAGCTGCCTACAAACGATGCGTTTTCAGGCGAGGATTGTATATCGATATTTACTCCAACAATGGAACTTACTTACTTTGTCGGTGCAATAACAATATTACCAAGCGACATTTCATCTATGTTAACCATTGATGGAATCAGATGGTACTTCTTCCAACCCATACGTCACACTCCCTATTTCGGAAATAACTGGGAAGCAGAATTTCATTTCAAATCAACCTTACAACTCAAATTGAAGTGACCCTCAAAGACCTTAAACACCACACAAATGCCCCTGACTTAGCACCAACAATCCCAGGACAATATTATGGCTATTGTTAACAAACATGGCATTAATTAATTGAAGAAAAAAGCCATCTTCTTTCCATTTTATATTCCTTTTGAACGTACGAACCTTAGCTTTACGTTAGATGAAGCTCTCCTGTTTTGAAATATATAAGTTAGCGTTAACTCTTCGTAAGATCTACATAGTTCCGATCTTGCTGAATCGTTTAACACCTAAAAAGATCTTGGTTTAAAGTTGTGACATATTTGAATTAATAAATAAATAATTACCATTTTCGGTAAACTGTCACTTTCATTTCACCGAAATCTAACACGGTCTCTACAAAATGGCCTGTTTGAGTGAAATCAATCACCTCACAAAAAATGTATACGTTTGACATCATAAATTTAAAACAAAAATTATTATTTCAAGATGGAGCTAGTTTCAAGACAGGTCCAGAAGGTTTAAAATGTTCACGACTAAATCGTCGTTTAAAGACATCGTTAAACCAATTCTCGAAATTGCAAAGCTAACATATATATTCATATACGCCAACCAATCAATTGGTGCTGTTTGGCCGGTTAGATATTTTGTTCCTAAACCAAATGGATAGTATAATTCCGAAACACGTTTCAGTTGGCACTTATTTAAAATTAAATTTAATAAAATATTAGACGTAGAATAATTTGATTCGAATTTTGATACGCTATAACCTCCATCATTCACTCTATTGTTGAGCACTACCTTTTCGTCGATATTTATGCAGTTATTATCAGAAACCTTTTATTCGAATTTTTGGTATCGACATTTTATAATAATCCATAACAGTGCCATTCAATTTTAATCCACCATACGTCATATTAATTTAATCAATCAATGACGCATTCAAATTTCTTAATATCCACATGTCGATCAACAGGTGGCCGGTATAGAAAAAATAGTTTAACTCTTTCAACAACAAAAAACGTACATAATTAAAGCCGTAGATTACGATTGTTATTATTACGCCGCCAATCAATTAAAATATCTAACAATTTTTGTTTTGGGTAGCTCCACTCCACACTAAAGTATGGTCATTGATAAAATCTATCATACAGCACGCGAATAAGTGTCATCCTCTCGGAATTAGACCAAAATCAACAAACAACTAACAAAAAATGCACATGAAACAGCAATATGTGCATACAAAAATAAATTTAACAAGAAGGAATTACTCTCACTCTTCATCCCATATGTTTCACATTTATATTATAAATTGAATGAGATCGATCGCAACTAGCGATCACCACATATGCGCGCTCATTTGCATATACATTTTTTATATCAAATTAAAATATAAAATACTGGTTACATACACATATGAACGTATGAATGAATAAAAAAAATTATTTTTATATCACAAAAAAAAATAAAAAAATAACAAAACGAGAGAGAGAGACAAAAGAGAATAGAATACAAGTACAATAAAATAATATATACAAATTATAAAAAAAGAAAGGGTAAAGAGAAATTAAAATGTAGATAGATATCGAAAACGTAAATAACATTTTATAAACTATAAAGTAAAGTGAGATAGAAAGAAAAAGAAATGAATGAGTTTGTGAGAGGGAAATAAAAAAAAAATTTACAATCAAAACAAAATAAAGTACGAAAATAAAAGAAAAACAAATGAAACAAAACTAACTCCTACCTCTTTCCACCGAAGAGGGCAGAGACAGTTAAGAGTAGACTGCCGTTAAGTTATCATCGTAAGCGGCGTACAATTTCTTAAAATTATAAAATTTTGTTTTGTTTTTTATTGTTTTTTTTTGTGACTCGGGATTTTACTTCCCAATTTTTGTTTTTTTTTTTTTGTTTTTGGGGTTTAGTGTGCCAAATCATAAATACGTATATGTAATTCTAAATATTACAGAATTTTTTTGGCTAGGAGCACACACAATAAACTTCCGGGGGAAATTTATTAATTTTAAAAAAAATTAAGTGAATGTGTTTAAATCATAAATAAATAAATAAATAAAAAATTGATCGATCTTCAAATGGATCACAAATTATTTTTTTGTGTACTGTGGCTCCTCTATATAAATAACATAAATCTGTAACAAATAATAAAATTTTGTGATGAATACGACGTGTACTCTAAGAGCAAAGTGAAAGGATATACGTACATACATATTACAAAACAAATGAAAATTCTGTGAAAAATTTCCCTTTCAAAAAATTTAAAAAAAAAAAAGTTATTTTTAAAAGTTTAACAAAAATAGTTTTTTTATACGAATATATGTATATATTTTTAAAAGGCCTGTTTCACTTTTGTTTCGTGGTGTTGTTGTTGTTGTTGTGTAAAAAAAATATAAATAAATAAAATAAAAAACTTTTACTTTCGATTCAACAAAAAATAATGTAATATATAAAAATTTCTTATAACTTTTTCGATGTTGTAATATTTTCACAACAACAACACTATTTATATTAAAAAATTATATTATAGTAAAAATATATAGTTTGGGTAATATTTCTTGTAAAAAATAATAAATTATTATTTAGTGTTGCAAGTGTTAAATATTTATTAAATTCTAGTGATTATAATATATTATTAATATTAATACGGATATGATTTGTTTTTCATATAAATGTGATGATAAAAATTATTGGAATAGTGTTGCCCGATTAAAAAATACAGCAGCATGTTTTAAAATATATGTGAAGCCGTTATATCGAATATATGATGACGGTCGCGTGTTATGAGACGAAAAATTTTATAATTACATATATTAAAAAAAATAGTAATAATTAGTGTTACCATATTGGATTACGTGTCCGGATATTATTCTAGTGAAGTTTATTAATTTTAAGAGAATTTGAAGAAATAATAAATACTTTTGTTTTTTTTTTTTGTTGGAAAACTGGATATATATTAAATTTTAACCCACAGACAGGTGAGTTCGATATATTTATGTATATATTTGACCTTCAATTGTTTTGGGGTCTCCATTCTACAGGGTTGCGAAAAAACTGTTTTTTTTAATTTAAAACAAAAAACCCGTTTTTTTTGTTTAAAACATGTTTTTTTTGTTTAAAACATGTTTAAAACAAACCAACTAAAATATGTTTAAAACATGTTTTAAACGTTGTTTTAAACATATTTTCATTACGAAGTATGGTAATTTTTTGTCAATTTTTTGTAATTTCTCCATACAAAATAAAAGAGAACGAAACGAACGTACAAAATACAGGCACAGGTCTAAACGCGAAGCATGTTTACCCAAAGGCATCTTTACTACGGGCCCCTTTTAGCTGAAACGATGACGTATCGCTATGTCGACAGTTTAACACGTTCACGACCACACGAGGCATATGCGCGTCATGCGATTTATATACAACGAAATTTTATTCTAAAAAACCGGCGACTCGTTTATGCGTCATACTATTTATTATTAACGTCACAAACCTCACAAAACATATAAATAAAACATGTATTCTACCATTAGGCTTCATTTCGTGCAAATTTATCATCTGATTTGTTTCCAACTCCAGACTAGGGTAGCAGCTCCTGAACGTGTTAAAAAGAATCGGTCTCTGTTAATCGATTGAAGTAGCAGCAGGTTTATTTTCTTTGTAAATTGCTTTAGAGGTGAATTTTACTTTTCTCTTCTGTTTTAATGTGCTGAATTTTCAACAAATAAACTCGATCATTTATTTGTTTTGCCGCATTAAAAAAATAGTAAAAGAAAAGTTGTCGACATAAAGTGACGACATTAGCAAAAAACCATTGTTGTCACTAGCCTATAGTGGAAGATGGCTCTGGTTTACGACATACATAATTATACGAAATAATAAAATACTAATAGAATATAATTTGTATTTTATTTATTTTATAGTTATTTCTATAGTATGTGGATCTCTATAAACCAATTTTGAATCAAATCGTTTTTCTCTATTTTTGGTCGTTTTACAGCCTTCGTCGTTCTTTGGTATTTTACATAACTGTTCTTAAATGAAGCCCTGTTCGTTTAATACAATTTTGGGGAAGATCTTTCTAACAATCGGCTTTACGTTTTTTGTAATTCAATTTTTAGTTCATTGGTTATCTTGCTCCTGAGCGGTGTTGATTACTGTCTAAAAATTACAATGACTCATCGCGCAAAAATTTGGTATTAGTTCACTGAATTGGATGATAAAATCGAAAAATTTTGTTCTAATACTTGTGTGCCTGGTGCCAAATTTTTTGTCCGAATCTCCGTTTAACTAAATTGATGGTTTGTTCATAACAGTTATTAATAGACGTCTCCAAGGTTCATAACCAACATATGCCTTAAACTTAGTTCTAAACTGAAAACTTTGTTAGGATTTGTTAGAATTCTAGATTAGAAAAACTTAAGAAATTAATAAATCTTAATTTATTTAGGTAATTATAATTAAAACATACCAGATTAGATTTGTTGCTTGCGACAGTGGTTTGAAGTAATAATCCACTTAGTTGACAGCAAATTGGGACCAGAAAATCGGTGTCTGGCATACAGAATAAATGTTTGAAATGCAAAAATTGTAAAAAGGAACTATCTGGTGTCTTGTTCTTGAAATCGGTGGAAGTTTCGCCAATTGGCATATAGTTTGCTTTAGAATTCTCTACTATGTGTTGCATTAATATTTGTGCTCATGAAAAAATTATTTTAGTTATGTTTCCTAGATTATAAAACTCATGTAATTTTTTTTTTTTTTAATTTTTTATCACACAGTAATTAATTATTAAATTACGTTTCACTTGGCATACAATTTATAAAAAATTATCAGGATTTACGTATAAAAAAACGAATTTACTCTGTTGCAAAAGTAATTGTGTTACAAATTACTGTTGCAAAAGTATTTTAGTTAGCAAAATTTAAAAAAAAAATCAACAAATGGTGCATTGAAATAACTGTTTCAGCATTTGTTTTTCAAAAATAGTCGTTTTCAAATAGTTTTGCAAGTTTCATTGTGTTGTGAGCATTAAAAATCGTGACAATATGCCAAAAACCCGCGAACTGAGTATTGAAACCCGATCTGCAATTGCGGCAGAATATAATTTGGGAATTTCAGCTGGAGAACTGGCGAAAAAGTACAAGTGCCATAAAAATACCATTTGGTATCAAGTTCGGAAGCAAAATATTTGCGGAACGGTGCAAAATATCGGAGTACGCCAACAACCAAGAATAACTAATGCCAGAGAAAATGCTTACATCACTCGATGTATGCTTACAAATGCACATTTAAGTCAACGAGGTCTCGCTAAAACTTTAAAGGATAACAAAAAACTCCAAATACACCATTCCACAATTTCTCGTCGTTTAAAAGGAGCTGGGGTAAAGGCCTACACATGCACCAAAAAGTTTTATATTTCTAAACAAAATAAAATAAAACGGCTGTTGTTCGCAAAGCAGCATATGAACAAGCCCCCCGAATTTTGGAGAAACGTTTTGTTTACTGACGAATCTTCGGTATCGTTAGACGGATCTTGGGGTCACAAATTTTTTTATTCGGAGCCAGAAAAGGTAAACAAACGTCGTGTTTATGCTACACAACGTCAAGGCTGTGGAGGAAATCTTATGGTTTGGGGTTGTATAACCACCCTCGGAGTAGGACCACTAGCAATGGTGACTGGTAAAATGAACCAAATGACCTATTTAGAACTGCTGAATGATGTAGCATTGGTAGCTGGTTCAAAAGTAATTGGGTTTGACTTTATTCTTCAGCACGACAATGCCCCTGCCCATAAAGCATTTGTTGTGACCAAGTTTTTAAATGATTTGGACCAACAACGCATAAATTGGCCACCGCAAAGCCAGGATTTAAATATTATAGAAAATGTTTGGGCTTATGTAAAACGAAATATACCATATAGAGTTGGACGAAGCAAGCAGGAGTTATGGGATGAAATTGTTGAGGTGTGGAGTAAAATACCTCTAGAATTTATTTCCAAATTATTTGACAGCATACCCAGAAGACTAAATGAGGTCATATTAAATAACGGTGGGCAGACTAAATATTAAATTTAAATAAAATCAACAAAATAATATAAATTAGTAACGTTTTTTATTAAAACTATCCCAACACAAATACTTTTGAAACAATAATTTGTAACACGGTTAATTTTGCAACAGAGTAAATTCGTTTTTTTATACGTAAATCCTGATAATTTTTTTATAAATTGTATGCCAAATGAAACGTAATTTAATAATTAATTACAGTGTGATAAAAAATTAAAAAAAAAATTACATGAGTTTTATAATCTAGGAAACATAACTAAAATAATTTTTTCATGAGCACAAATATTAATGCAACACATAGTATATTATTTGATTTTTTTCGCCGGGTACTTTGATTATTTTTTAAATTTCTTAGTATATTTCTAATTTTTGCCACTACTAAGGAGAAAATTTCAACTGTGGTGCGAATTATTCGAATAATGCAGAGAATTCTAAAGCAAATTGTGTTCCGATTGAGATGTTCCACCGATTTCAAGAATGGGGCTTTTGTTTTAGCCGTTAGAATGAAAGAGCACCTGAAAAATGCACGCAATTAAGCACACCTTTGGATGAGTTAAAGATCTAGATAGCAACCATGACACATCACGTGTCGATAGCAACCATGACACATCACATGATTTATACAGCGAAATTGCCACGCGAAATTATTTTTTCACTGGAGAAACTCATAAAACACCACATTACAAACTAAATAACTAAACGAATTTATTGAAATTCAGAAATGGCTTATACTACGGAAAACCAAACCGAAAACTGAAGCCAATAGGTATATAAATGATATTAATTGAATCTGACTGATGAGTTTGGGTTTTGTGGCCAATCATATTTACTTAATTTTATTTAAAGTTACCGATATTATTTTTTTTTTAAAATTTACTAAAGTTAATTTAAATAAATAAACCTTTGTTTTTTTGTCTCTTTAAAATCATGTTTAAAACATACCGCTTTGTTTAAAACATGTTTAAAACTTTCGTTTTAAACATTTTGTTTAAAACATTGCAACCCTGCCATTCTATACCCCTAAAGTCCAGAAGGCCCGCATATCGCGATTTACCCAATATGCGCATAAAAAAAGAAATTCAAGTTTCCATTAGGCCTTGATTTTAAGAAAGCTGTTTAAATATTATAATATATTAAGCCAACTTTTTATTTTTAAAAAGCACAAACTTATGTTTATTGCTTACTGGTTTGATCTCGAAATCATAAACCGTGCAAGGATAAATGAAAGCCGTACAATTTTTTATTTAGTTTATATTTATGTATAAGAGAAAATTTTCAGTTACTTTGCACTTAGCTATACTATACATAAAAAAAAATATGAAGGCTGAGTCAGTGATTTAAATTAGTCACTTAAATTTTATGGTTTATAATTTCCTTACTCTAAATACACTTAACAAAATGTCGAAACCGGCGGCCTAATCGGCATCGATCTACAAAACAAAAAAATGCGCGTCGATCGATTTAGATCGTTAATTGAAATTTTAAATAAAGCGCGAACAATTTTGTTTTTTTTTGTAATACAAGAAATGACTTAATGCATTTTTATATGTGATCGATCTCATGTGATCTTGAAATCACACAATGTACGATCTTGAACTTTATATATATATATATAAAAATTATATAATATTGTTATTTTTTTATTTCGTATATTAAATCGATGGTCGATCATGACATTACACATTGCTAATCGGATACATCACCCCGATCCCTTACTGGGATGGGTAAAATCAGAGAGATCGATATAAATGAGCTTTATGCTGATCGTTGAAATTATTTCATGTAACAAAAAAAAAAGTAAGAACTAGATTGTCTGAAAGCTTAAAATTATTGGAAGTTTCCATAAGCTGAGCTCAAGTTATGCGCTCATTAACTTTAAAATTTAACTTAAGGTAAGATTTGAGCAGGTAGCTTAAGCCAAGTTTATTTTGCAATCTCCCCTTGTCTGAGGAAAATATACCCGGCTTAGAAATCTATTTGAGCCGGTCAAGAAACTACTGTTACCCGACCTTCCTTTCGAGGTAATTTTCGGTCCTAAATGTAATTTGATTTAGGTGTGGTTTTTAGGATGGTCAAAACGTGCGCCATTTTAGAATTAGATACGAAAGCCACACATGGCATCTGCACTTGACCTACTTACCATTCCCTAAATTATTGTGTTCGTGCAACAAAATAAGTTTTTAATAATAAAACAGTTTGGGACACTTTAGACGTAACCTGACACCATCCACAAATTTTAAACTTTTAGTCAAACAGTTTTAGCTAAATTCTCAGATTAAATAGAATTTTATTACAACCCTGAAACGTATTATACTAATAAATTGAGATCAATATAAAAATTTTAACATTCTCAGATGATACTCATATTGCCTTCATATTCATGCTGTGTTTAACCTTGGGTTGCAACAAGTTCTTCTTTCATATTTCAAACCAATGTCATAAAGATTATTCAAGATCTCCAAAATATATGAAATTTTGGAAAAAAAAACATGTGAAACGATCGCTTTCGCATATTAACTATACTCAATGTGATCTATGATTTTGAATTTAAACACAAAATCGATATTTTTAAATTTGCTTGGTAGGTTGGGAATTGTAGCAGATTCTCTCTTTTAGTAATCGTGATTTAGTCTGATACAATTTTAAACGATCGATCGTTAAAATTAATTTAATTTATGATCAATTGTTTTACCTTCTAAAATTCCTAAATATGTTGTAAATCTAAACTATTGTAAATTTAATTAATTAGTCTTAGCCTATATATGATCGCCATGAATTGTTTATCGCGATCGTTGAAAATAAATTATATAAAAATACCGTCGCGATCGTGGATTAATAGATGATCGTATTGGAGAAAAGTTTTTATCTAAAATCGGTTGACTTTGATCGACTGTAAATTTTTATGGTCGCTTAATTTAGTGAGAAATTTGAAGATTAAGAAGTATGGTCCAAGATCACTCGATCTTCCATTCAAAACTATAATGCAGGTACGCAAAACTTGTGATCGCGATATATATCCGATCACGAAATGTGTTTCACCACTTACAATGACGATCAGGTAATTAAATTTCCGATTTACTTTTACACTCCATCATCAGAAGTGTTTTAAAATTACTGAGAAAATGGACGTTAAGAAATAGTTTACCAGTCTAAGATCACTCGATCTTTCATGCATATCTAAAACGATTACTTATGTCCATAAAATATTACGTAGTTGCATTGTTCAAATTATTTTTAATAATGTAAAATTTTATATGACTTCCATAAAATAAAATAATTCTCAAAAATCGCGATCGCTACACGTATTGGTCGCGTATAGTATTATGGAGGCATCATATTTTCCCAATGCTAATTAAGTAATAATGCCATTAATAAACCATATAATATTTAATGATCGTTAACTTTTATTTCCATTAAAATTCACGATCGTATATAGAAATTTGGAGAGGCTAGAAAATTGACCTTATCGATTGCCTATATACGAACGATACAAATTTCAAATCGCGATCGTAGATTACATTTCGTTGATTATTTAATCTAAATTAATTTATAAATTTGAGTAGCTTTTAAGGTCGCCTAATTGGTATTACACGGAAGCAGATGAGATACTGAGCAGTTTAGATATCTAAGATTGCTCAATCTGCCGTTCATAATTAAAATGGTTAATATAACTTCAGTAATCATTAAAAGTTGTACTGGTGGTGATTCTTAAATATCAGGATCGCGATCAATTTCGGCCACGAAGTATATCTCGATATCCGAATTTTAGTTAATATTATTATTACGATCGTCAGCTTTTGTTTCCTTTCACGATCATAAAATTTACTCATAAAAGATTTAAAAAACCATAAATTAAGATTACACCACGATTTATTAGTGCTACTAATTAATTATTAATTTTAAACTTTACGATCAGTTACTTTAATTTAATTTGTAATCTAATTTTTTACGTACGTAGCTAATATCAATCGGTCTAAGCAATTGAAGATAAATTTAGCTGTAAGAGAAGATGTCAAAAAAAACAGCACATTATAGCGTTAAAAAGTAGTTTACGTAATTAAGATCACTCGATCTTCCATTCATACCGATCGATATGAATTAATAGAATTAATTTAAATTATGCCTGTTCGATCGATACGAGTTACAAATTGTGATCTGGAATATGGGTGTCTACAATATCGTAAATTTATGATCATATGATTTATTTTGATTATGCAATCCAAATTAATTATAAATTCTAGTGGCTCATCAGTTCATGTAAATGGTACTGAATTAACGATCTTCTATTGAAAAATGAACGTGCGTCAAAATAAGGGTATTCTGAAAAATCGCGAGACGATTTATTTGTAGATCACTTGGTAGTTTAATTTCATATTCAGTTTAGGTGTAAATATTATGATCGTTAAAATACGCGATCGCATGAACCTTGTAGTGCACTAGAATATCGGGATTAAATTTATACGATCGATCAGTCACTATTTAAACCCGATTATGTTGTAGATCACTTGGTAGCGTCCAATATATAATTCGGTTGTTTACGCTTGATTGTTAATTTAATTCAATCTTTGGAATAATCATTGATACGTTAAAAATGCGATGATCGTTAAAATACGATCGATTAAAAGTACGATCGTAAATTAAACACTTATAGGCCTGGCTGTTTCGAGTCATTCGTTCATTTAATTAACAGGTGATATGATCTAATTAGCAAATCTAAATTGGTTGTAATTAAGATATTGTATTTCCTTTATAATAATACCAATACGATCACTTAATATATTTTAGTGATCACTCAGTTATTGAGGAAATTGTAGATCAAGAACGCGGTTTAAAACACAAATCAAGGTTTTGATATGAAAACGATTGTTCCTTTAGTTAAACAAATTGGTGATCTTCAAAATGTTATACGATCGTTAAAAGTCGAATATTTAAACGCCACCTTACCAATACATGAACGCTTTTTATACGAATAATTAAATTTTTTACGATCGATTAATTACGGTCGGAGCGAATAAAATTTAAAAACTTTATACAAATTTGTGCGATCGCTGCATATTTTTTCGTTAAATTTCACTTTAATCTAAATAGTTTATAATTAAGATATCGAGTTTGCCATAAATTAGAAAGATCGATTCCAAAATGTTTTAAAATCCGCGATCACTAGATAAATATTATAGGACTAGCCTCGATCTTACACTTCTATACACCCAATTTAACCGATTAGAAATAAAAATTTTGTGTATTTTATTCAAACAACGATTAATCTAAATTGTTTTCGTTGATAATTTCGAAACTATCAAATGACCAAATGACACGACACATTTCACAATAACATGTAAGCGTATATACAGGCTTAAAGCATCTTACGACATTATACATATTGTTATAAATATATGGTTTGTCAATTTTCGGTGTGCCATGCCACCAATGGCTTTATACATAATTTATCCATTTGTCATCTCGTTATGTACGTAGATATTTTCCCCTAACTAAAGTATTCACATAATATAAAAGTTAGGTACAAATCACGACCGTGTATGAGTGCGCAGTTTTGTTATAAATAAATATCGCGTTTTAATATTCAATGTCACGGATATAGTAAACGAAATGTATGACGTATCGTGTACATACAAAAAAATATTCTGCGCCACTCGCAAATTTCCATGTAAACATATACAAATACGTATTCGCACATCGCCTCTCTTGCTCGGTCTCTAAAATGTATGAATCACCGAGTGCGCGAATCACCACATATTAATTATCGCGATATTATTATTTTGGCGCGTACAATTTATTTAGAACATAAAATGTATCATCGGCACTCTCGGTACTTTTACTTGAGAATAATCCGCGCGCCACGCGCGTCGCCGACCATCAAATTTATCGGATGTAATTTGCTTATAAATACGCTCGTGCATTTGTTGTGGTGTGTTTTATAGGCCAGATTCGTGAAAATCATAACAAACAAAAAACTTCTAATAGGTTTACTAATTTGCTGATTAGATTGTTTATTTATTCGCGAATAATTTTTTTTTTTTGAATGAAATTTTTCATATTTTCGCTATTTTTAGATTAGCTGCTCGTTTGTAGTAATTTTGTAATAATTTTTATTTTTTGCCTCGCGTTCTAGTCACTGGCTCTGAGATTCTAGTCTATATACTGTAGTATATTTAGAATGTGTTTGTGTTTTTATCTGGATTTATTGACATGTAATAAAATTTTAGCAATTTTGTTGGTGGTTTTATATGAATTTCACTCACCGTGAATTAAGCCGAAATAAAATAATTGGAACCACATCTGAAGTGCTTGTTTAATCATCAGGCGACATACAGATTTGGAATCTAGAACTAATTCGATTTAAAATTCAAGTGCATTTGTGTGAGCAATATTTCAATTTATTTGACGCAGACGGCACAACGAATTTCAGGTAAATCGCCTAAATGCTGCAACTGTCACTGTCATATAAACTCAAAATTTGGGCTGGATGAGAAAGTTATACTTAGAAAATAAAATATGCTGCGAAAAATAAAATGATAAGACAGAGAATAAAATTTCAAGACAATGTTACGGCGGGGCAAAGACTGGTGAAAATAATCGGGCATTTACATGTAGAAAACTGTTTTCTTCTACAAATTTTTGCAGGTAAATAAGAAGGATCCGCTATATAAAAATATTCAATATGCCAGAAAGAAATAAACATATATAGCAATGGTGTAATTTTTTTTTATAGGATTCTTATTAATTTATTTTTAATGAATTCAAATGCGAAATTTACATTTTTATCTATGGCGACTGTTTTTATTATGAATCCTCAACATTTATAAATAAGAAATAATTTTTATTCTTTTTAATTTTAAAAATGTTGCCATAAAAATCGAATATATTTTATGGCAACATTTATTTTTATGGCAACATTTTATAGTGGTCTTTGCTGTATAGTGGCTTAAAAATCTTCTGCAAAATTTTGTTGGCATATATTTCTTTCTTGTCTCTCAAGTGCAATAAGTCAATATTATATCTTTTTCATTTTGCAGAAGAAAAATGTTGGTCGCATGTAAATAGGGTATAAGATAAAAACAAGAAAAAGATAATTTTTAGGTTTAATTTCCGTTTGCAGCTAGACGAGTTCCGTTTGCACCCTATATTAGAATTGGAAGGTGTGCGAAAGTATAAAAGATATGGCAGACTTTACAATTTTAAGAAATTATAGGTCAAGACATGGTAAAGACAAGGTCAAGACGAGGCAAAGACGGGTTGATAAACAGATGAAAACAAGACATAATATTGTTAATTGTTATAAAAGAGGAAGAACCAAGGTTATAAGTGGAAACCCTAGTAAAGACATGTTATATAACAGATAACGACATGTAATGAAAAGCAGACGGTAATAAACATAATTTTGCTACAAAATGCTTAATTGTTCGGTTAGAATTGACTAAGATAGATGTTAGAGCATTTTTGTTCAGGATTTCCTGCTTTTGATCTGCTTTTTGTGATTCTGGCATGTTGCATGGAATGCTTTAAACAATTTAGTACTTTATAACTCAAATTACACATTCCTGGTGTTTTCGACGTCTGTGCCATTTGGCCTGAGGAGTATGTCCGTTTACCTAAACAATGCAAATTAGTACTTTGCTTCGTATCACTGAGGTAGGCGTAGGCTGAATAGAAGAATTGTTTTATGCTCTCCCTCATTGCAGAAAGCAAAAAAGATTTCGAGTCGTTTCAATAGGCGTATACGGAAGACATTTTACGAAATTTTCAGTCTTTTCTATTAAAATACCCAGTTTATGGTGGACTAGAGCGTTACCATTTTAACGTTATGATTTCAAACGCAAATCTAAATTCTTCAGTGCCTTCATTTTTTTATAAGAGTTCCTCCTGAATCCTTGTGGCCTATCCCGATTTATTTGACTCCATATCAAAAAGTCCTTGGATTTTGTTATAGAGTGCCGCGACCATAGTTTTCAGCTTTACTTGATATCGTTCTTAATGAGTCCTGCCTTGCACCTAACGCATTCTTCAAATCAGTTGTTGTATCTGACATAATTTAATCAAGGCTTTTCCAGCTTGACGCTATTCCGGTGGCTTCATCGAGAAAAATAAAAAAATGTATAGGTATAGTGTCCCGTTTCCGGTATAGTGACTCCATAACGCTTGTAGAATTGCAGCTTAAAACTTTTTAATGTACAAATAGCCACATTTATCTCGTATCTGTATATCTAGACCATCACACGATGGCGTGAGTAAGTACCTACCTCTCAATTTAGGGATATAACAAATTCGTAAAATTAGATACTGCCTTTAAAGACGCTAGCGGAGTCCACCGGTGCAGGTGATAGTTTTAGAAATGAAAGAAATATTGTTTTTTTTTCTATATCACTTAATATTAATTTCACGAAAAATTTTAAAAACTCTTGTATTATCTGATATAGGGCAGCCTAAGACAGAGTAAAGACTAGATATAAAGAGAAAAATATGAAAAAGAGAGCCTCAGTCTTGTTCCAGACAGTAGTGTGGAATGACCAATGCTACTTTGTTCGACCTTCTTGTGCAAATGGTCCAGGTGATTTTGTGTTTGCGTGGCGTGAGACTAGAGAGCAATGTAGCTGTATTCGGCGCTCCTCTTGTTTTTTTAACCGCCGGTCTCATCTCAAAATGAGTTATTTAAAATTGGCATTAGTAGATAACTTTAGAATAAACTGAAATATTGCCTACAATTTTTCTAAAGGTTCAAAAAATTATTGGAGAGGAATTCTACTAATTTTGGAATTATTCGGTAAAGACATGGATAAGACAGAAAAAAAAACGGGATAAAAGTAGTGTCAATATCAGTTTAAAACAAGATGCTTCATGAGGTTTATATTTTTGTAGGTGATTTTTTCCTCTAAATTATTTAAGTTCCATGTCTATTCAATTTCTGTATCTTAAATGCTTACAGTGATTTAAACCCAAATCAAACAAATCCTTTTATGTTTAAGATGCATGTAAAATTCGGAACTATAATTCGGCAAATTAATCCGGGTGAGCAAAAATTGTAAAAGGATCAAAATTTCGATATGTAAAGCCCTTAAGTACTCGTAGGTCGTTTTGTAAAAAAATGATTTATTGTTTCAGCCTGACGTCCATATTTACAGAACCCGACCATCTCTTCGTGAAATAATAACCAGTTCTTGAATTCAATTTTTGTTTACCCGATTAATTTGAACGTCTACTCCTTTCGTACAATTGAAAGAGAAGAAGACCCGAAGAATTAATGGAAAAAGACGAGACTAAGACATTTCAAAATCAAAATGTTTCAGGGATCGCAACAAACTCTTGATCAATTGTACAAATCTACCTCGTAAAGCTTATATTTTAAGCCCTAAGGATTTAAGTATAATGTAAACAGCCTCGGTGGTTTTCAGGCTAAAACGAATAATCACGGTCCGTCACTGTTCTACCGAATGTTGAATTCGTACATTACGTCAGTACCTTTCATAAAGAACCAAACCTATCCAATTTTTTATAAAAGTTTTTTCGTTTTCGAAATTGTTGCTTCTAAGTTATCGAGAAAAACTAAAAGAACTTTCGAGTATAATAATTTGCAGAAAAATATTCAAATATCTCGTATTTGATTATTTGAGACATCTAATCCTTTCGTAATCTTATGAAAGAAAAAGAAATACAAAAAAAAGTCTCTCAAGGCGAGGTAAAGACAAGGTTAAGGCAGGCTTAAGACGGGATAAAAACTTGTCAAAAACAGGAAAAAATAAAGTTGGGATTAAAGTGAGGTCAAGACAACATAAAACAGGAGGTACATTTATAAAATCAGAAATGTTTATTGCATGTTCTACTAATCTGCTTCTGAACATATTAGTAATGGGCTAAATTGGTTAATTTGCTAACCAAGAGTATTTCGTTCATTTTGATCATTAACCAGGTTAAATTAACCTGATCTTTTAATCAACTATAGTTACACATTTAGCACAATTTGGGACGCTGTTATCGTAAAAATTTTAAATCCGTATAAGGACAGCTTATTTCTTCCATCAACGGGTCCTCATTCTTAACCACAATCTGCATCGACTTAATAGAAAACTAGAAGAGGCAGTTGATTCACTGCATAAAAGTTTATCGTATCACATTGCAAAAATATGTAATCGATGATTTAATGGAGGAAGATAGTCTGCTTATGGATCAGTCGACGAGCCTTCGGTAGATGTAAACGATACAAATGATGTATTGGATACAACCGACAAACGGATGAAGTTAAATTATGCCAAACTGCATTTTGATGATTATGATTCGAATCTTTCACAGAACTCGGAATGGTGTAATACCAATAATGATATGAGTATGGATATGTAAAATTGAAACAGTATTTAAATAATAACAGATTTTAAATTTCAAAATTAAAATTTATTTTCAAATATCAAATTAATTATTTAATTATTTTTTTCGACTAATATTATATCTATGAAAGATCCATATTGCCATTTAGAAATATCATTTTTGTAAATTTTTCGATGTGATTTGATTTCTTCTATCAGTTAAAATCAATCCGGTTATAGAAAATAATCGCTCGGACGCACCCGACGACGCAGGAATCCCCAGAAACCATTTTGAAAGTTGTGAAAACCGAGGGTAAATTTGTTCTCTGGTTTTCCACCATTGTAGAGGATTATCTTTTCAAAGGAGTTATTTTCCTCGCTTTATTGCCGCAATTCACTTATAGCTTGACTTTGTGGATTTGTATCCACTCTGACAGGGCACTGCAAGTCAAAATGACCCCTTATCGGATTATCCACGTCAACTTCTTGAGAAATTATCAAGAGTTCGTTAGAAGCGACACCCCGATCTTTCTGAATAAGGTCCGTCATTAGTCTCAGCAACCGATCTTTTTTCTTGTTTTTTTATTGTGTACGACATGGTTCTATTTTTGAAACGCGGCTCCAAGTAAGTCGACATTTGAATGATATAATTTCGTTCTAAATTGTGAAACGATTTTTGATTCGTTGTATTAACAATTCGATCAATTTGTTAGCTGATGCGGATATCGTTGATGTCCTAATACTATTCAGGTAATATTTCAACCCTTCTATTGTCACCATAACCTTTGAGATAGTGACACTGTTTTCAGTACTTATCTCGGAAGTTAGACTATCAAAAGCTTTTAAGATCATGCACAGCTCTTTTAAAATATGGAATTCAGTGGTCGTTGCTATTTCCAGCGGGTTATGCAAGAAGCTTAAAAAAACTGAAATAAATTTTAAGATAAATTCACTATCAAATCACTATCAGCTTTAAAGGAATAACCGTCTCAATGCCACTCATTTGAAGTTGAAGTTGTCCCAGTTTAGCGGTGGCCTTGGGGCTTCGATGAAAATGCTCAACTACATTTTTCACTTTTTCTGAATTTCTATATTCTCGGATATTCCATCTTGAACCACTAAATGTAATTTATGGGCAAAGCACCGTTGATTCTCGTATCCTGCCGCGCTAACAGCTAACGAAATGTTTGCGGCATTGTCCGTTACGATGGCGTTTACCTTCCTTTCTACATCAAAATTGCAGAAGCACGTGCGCAATGCATCTATATTGCAAAAAAAAGAGAAAATAACCTTATACGATTTTGCTAGCCAATTCGATCATTTCGTTCACTTTAACGATTAGGTTAAAAAGACTTGGTTAAACCAATTTGGAACATTACTAGAACATATTCGATAAGGTTTAATATTATCATTATTCTATTAACTCATTCGCGAAAACATATTTAAAAAGAGAAACCTTCTGTTCAATTTTCCAGAAAAATTATTTCGTTTCCGAAGTTGTTGTTTTCAAATGTAGCAACTTTCAAAAATAAAGGCTCATTTGATTATTTTAGACATCTAAACCTTTCTTAATCTTAAAAAGGATGAAAAGTTGAGGAAATAATCACTCAAGACGAGGTGAAGACAAACCCAAGACAAGCTTAAGACGAGACGAAGACTAGTTAAAAACAGCAAAAAGAAAGAAAAGATTAAACATTTATAAAACATTTATAAAAACAAAAGTTTTTATTTGGTGTTGCTCTTCTCAAGTGCTTCTTGAGGAGCTACATATTCGAAACATTTTAATATTATAATTATTCTATTAATTCATTCACGAGGAAATATTGAATGATCCGACCAACATAAATCAAACGGTCAATGTTAATTTTGTGACGCAGAAATAGATTAACACAGCAATTCATGAGATAATGAAGTTTAAATCATGGAGAATAGCTCGGATTAGATGTATTAAAGCTCCTCAAGCCGTTATTACAGTACCTTCCTTAGAATTTTGAAGGCTTTAGTAGTTTTCGAGCTTCCAAGGAAGGTATCCATCATTCCATCGTCACATCACAACTTTTACTTATGCTACTTATCTATGAGGGCTATAGATTTTATACGCGATTACCTCTGATACACAAGAGCAAAGTCCATACCAGAACACAAAAACTTAACACTCAATGCTCTAAAAAAATATCAAAGCCGTAGCAAATTTTTCAGACTGTACGTTACATATTTCTTCAAACGAAATTGGACACGTGTATGATTATAGCTAAACTAAACTAAATAAAAAAAAAATAACAATTTTTCCGCTGATAAGAAAATAGAAAATAGAATTTGTATATACGATTGTATATATAGAGTGATATTACAATTTGAAATCGTAGTTTTAGTATTTTTTAAAACACAATCGCGGAATATTTTCTATCGATTGCACCACCATATGGTAACACTCGAGCACAAGTAAACTTAAGATGCCGCGTAATATGTCGCTCTGCACCTTTTTTACACAGTACCCGCTTTCATTCAGCTCACAAAGTAATATTTTCCGAGTATAAATCGGACGACACATAGAGAGATGAAAATTACGTTTCGAAGCCGAACTCGACGATTACATCATGTAAATTGAATGTATATGTAAAATTGCGCGACACAAAAATGTTTTATTATCGCGCATTTTACTACCATAAATTGAATAGTTTTCATTGTTATATCTGTATGTAGTAAGCAGCTAACTATTGCTGCATTGTTCGTGTTTAGCTGTATTTACATGATTAGAAACGACATATTATTGTAAAATCGTATTCGAAAAACACATAAAGAAAATCTATTGAGTGGAAATTTTATTAGATATTGGATATTAGAAATAATGTATGGGTGTAGAATGCATATGGACGAGTGGGAAGATTGATTTATCAAAATATCCTGGGACATATCAACATATCGGTCTAATATGCCTATAGTGAAGGAGTGAAGAGAGTTCTTTATAAGCGTTCAGTTTGAAAACTAGAAAAAATGTAGAATAGCGGCGGCCCAAGAAAGTGGAGGCTTATTGTCTTTGGCAATTTGACATGACTGAATAAAGATCCGTATGATAGCTCAAAATCAACCTTCAATCTTAACTTAATCCATTATACTGCGAAAGTAAATATACAAACACTTTTTCCTTAAAATTGGTTAAGAAATAGCAGAGTTCTGATAAGTATTAGTCAGATTCCAGTGCAGCGCGAATTTGCTTCTAATATGCAGCTTCGGAAAAGTTTTTCATATCAGAACTATCAACCGTAAATTTTAGTCGATTGTAAGCTTCCACACAGAATTCACTGCTTAGGTCGTCCTTCTTAAAGGTTTATCAAAATCACAAATATTTAGTATTTGAACTTAAACTTCAAGTTTGCATATAATAGAAACGCTTTCTTCTTTCAATGAACTTGGGCATTTGTAGTCTTTTAACAAATGCTCTTTAGATGTTGCATCGTGACTTGTGGAAAGCTCTTGCCTCAAGAATAGAAATGACGAAATAACAAGATATTTTGAAAGCTTCAAATTTCACAATTTTAGCTCATTTCACATTCGTTACATCACGAACTTCTAAATTTCTTAGCACATTAAACGCATGTTATCTCGCTATAAATTCTGAAGCTTAACAAAAACCAAATAAACAAGAAACTAATTTGTTTTTAGCCTGGAATATTGAGCTCATAAAAAATGGAATATTTCATGACACCACACAAATATTGATCCATTAGAATTTGGAATGTGAAAGATCTCAGCCTCTTACTATTGAGGTTTCCTAAAACTCGAAACTTCAAAAGCTCTGAAATTTTTACGATATAACATTTTTCCGTTTTCGCCTTGAACACTGATTTCTGATTTAAAAATTCAGCTAATACGACCCCGGGTAAAAACTCTCTTTCTAATTAATACAAAATTATGATTTGAGAAAGTTTTTGAAAAGCTTTATGTACTGGAAACTCCCGCATTAACAAATTAACTCCTTTGACATTCATTTTTGAAAGATTTAAATGTGTACTTTTTAATTGTATTTACTTTGGAAGTCTTGGAAGGAAAGTTAAAAATGTTGGGCTTTGTTGCCACAGATAGAACGTCACTTTGAGCTTTTTTGAAAAATTGGTCCTATTTCGAACTTATGCGAAAATGTACTTCACAAATACAATTTTGCAATACATGCAGCGAATTACCTTACTTGATTATCTAATCAACCTTTGTTCATCTGTAAAGTTTTGAACCATGTTTTAATTCTTCTCCGTTTAAAACTATTATACAAGTTATCAATTGGAACTAAATTCGGAGTTAACCCAAGAAAAATTACCCAAAGCGGTTGGCATATAGAATTTTTAAACGCTTACCTAAGTTGGAAGAGTTAAGTCCTGTTTACTTAAGCTTTAGGCTATTTAATTTTCAACTTATTACATCAAGTTATCATAGTTAAGATTTGCATTTTTAAATTAAGCACAAACACTTATGTCTGTAATCTGAGATTAATTTATTGAAAAGTTTGGTTTCAGTTTTGGCTGCCTGATTCGCTTAAATATCTATATGTAGCAAAGGTATCCAAATTAAGACATAATTATTTGTTTTTGAAAGCTTTAACCTATAATGCGAATTTAAATATGAACTTTAAGCACACCAATATTGTAACTACCATATTATCCTTATCATTTTGAATTCACGAATATCTTGCATGAGTTTTCTGACTTTGAAAGCTTGATTAAATTATGCTAAAATCTTGGGTTAACCTCAATATATTCAAATCCCATCTGTCTGAGATATTCACCTTTGAGTCAGATCACCCCCTACCTATAAAATACTAAAATTGATGATTTTAAAAGCTTACACAAATAAAGACATTTGATTTTTGTAAGAGCTTTAAACATTTATACACAGTATTTATCACTTCTTTGCAATATTGACTTCTAAGCATGTTATGAAAGCATTGTCTCCAAAATGAATTTTTAAGTTGTATTAGCGTTTTACAAAAACTATGCTGAACAGCGGAGATTTCGTTGAAATATGGAACATAACGATAAAGCTTCTAGGTTTTTTAGAAGTATGTATTTAGTTTAAGAATTCAAAAGTCTTATATCACCTTATGAAAAACTGTTAGAAACATATTGAGTTAGATACATATTGCTCGCCATGAACTTTTGAGATGATGAATGGCGTGTAACGCACAAACTCTGAAAAACTTACTATTTTATCAATATGAGCTTTAAGTAGTAATTATAGTCACTAAAAATATTTACTAAAAGCTTAAACTTCTAACTTTTGTTCGCTGTACCTAAACTGTGTGGTTAATCTTTCTATAAAAGCTTCTTCAAAAATTGTGTCAAAATTATGTAAAAGATATTTTTATTCTTCGAGCTTTTAATACTGTCTTGGTAAACTTGTTTACGTAATTTTAAAAAAAATTCTCGTGATGGGGTGGTAATTAGCATGTGAACCCCAAAACTCTTCTATTCTATATTAGCTTTAAGTAGTTAACATTAATAAAGCTTTAATTTTAAAGATTCCTTCAACTTTTGCGGATTCTGTTTCCTATGAAAGTGTCCTAATTATATTCATTTTAGTCAACAAAAGGTTGAAGGAGTTATCACACTAAGAAAATTAACCTAAAAGTTTGAAAGATTTTCTAAACTTTGTGACAACACGAGGTTTAAGTAGAAGGCATACTAAAATATTTACATAAACACTTGGAGCTTTTTATACGCTTCCTTAAATTTTATGGACCTTGTTACATTATATCTATCTTGAAAAAATATGTCGTTTTATGTAAAACCTTTAAGTTCCAATTTTTATGTTACTTGAAAATCGAGCTTTTAAATATTTTGTTTAACTCTAGTGCTCACGAACGATTAGGATGGTACCTAGAGAGCGGAACTTTACTAAATATTAACATTTTAGTCAACAAAATGAGCATTTATCTCCTACACATACTAAAAGTATCTAAAGCTTAATGCTTTCGTTTATAAGCTTTCCGACAAATTTTTGTCCTCCGTTTATTGATAATCTCCTTTAAAGTTTAAATAATGTTTTGAGATAGCTACGAGCTTAAATGAGGCTTGAAAGCATACAGCTTACACAAATTATTAATTTAATCGCTTGAAGATTTATTTACAAACTTGTCAAGAACTTTACATCTTCTTACGTGGAGGTTATGTGCAAACTCAACTGAATATTAAAATTTTAGTCTCAACAACATGAGCTTTAGCGAGTTGTCAAACTAAATAAAATTATCTTAAAAGCTTAAAGTTTTATATATTTAATAGTTTTTTCATAGAGATTCCACATTAGTTCAAACTATAAATTGTGAGATCATCGAAATGATGTTTTTTATTCTTCGAGCTTTTAATTCTTGTTTAACCGTGTCGTATAATTGTAGAACCTCTATTCGTAATACACTTTTGAAGTGCTAAATATCACACAAATCGTGAAGCTTTCTTTGTTTTCCGAACTTTGTGTTACGTTAAATCCTTTTTGCAAAATTATGTCAAATAAGAGCTATAGGCTCATTCGAGTAAACAACTTGAGGTTTAAGCTGTTGACATAATACAAAATAAAAGCTTAAAGCACTCTGTAATCAGGCTTACTTTAAAACAACTTCATGGTATGTAAGAGCCCAAACTTTCAAATTACTTACAGCCCAATTCCCATAGTCGTGTCACGTCATGTGAAGTGACAATAGTCGTGTCACGTGAGATGAACATTCATATTCTTGAAGTCGCTTCAAGTGACGCGGATTAAATGGTTTAAAAACACAAAATAAAATTATATTTAAGCACGTCGTAATTCAATAATAAAAATGCTATTTACTTTTGATGAATTCGACAAAAAATATTCCTGTCACTTCAAAAAATTAAGTGACGGAATGTCACATGAAGTGACTATAGTCATAAGTTGCGACTATGAGAATAAGAAAATGTAGACGAAGTGACTATAGTCACTTGAAGTGACGTGATACGACTATGGGAATTGGGGTGTTAAACTACGAAACGACGATTTTTATAATTGAGCTTTCAATTCTTCAAGGTATCTTGAATCAGTTGACCCTGTCGATCTAAATATATCGTTGAAAATGTCCAAAATATTAGAAATTATTGGAAGGCAAAATAAAAACAGGCTAAAATTTCAAATTTGCGTGCAACCTTACAATAAGCTTTCTGATTTTATGCTTACTAGGTTTTAGTATTTTTGGGAGCTTTCAATATTAAGTCGTCATTTTTTAAATGTCATGTAATAACAGAGCTACGTACACGTGTATTATTAATTCTTCATCGATTCTTTCCGACCTGCCTTCGAAAGCTTAGTAAATTCCGAATGATAAAAGATTAAAGCTCGCCTTAAACATCTGACTTGCTAAAGTCGGTCAAATGCGATCTTGGAGAATATTTTTATTTGTTTTTTAATTTAAAGCATTTGCGAATTATGAAGCTCATCATCTTTTGTGATTCAGTCTCCATTTTTGAGCTTTTGCTAAATTTTGTGTACCCTGTCACGTTAAATAATTCTTGATTATTAGGTATAATGTCGTGTTATAACCTTCGAGCCCAAACTTTCAAGTTGCTTGACTTCTTGTTAGTTTTTGGGTGCTAAATAGCGGGTGATTCAACGAAACTCTAACCAAGAACTTTAATTAATATACGAACTAAAAATACTAAATTGAAGCTTTCTTTCTTAAGATTTTTCCGAACTTTGTTTTACGTTAAATCGTTCTTGAAAGATTATGTCAAGTAAGAGCTGAGGCTCATTTTACTCAACAACATGAGATTTAGGCGGTTGACATATTTTAAATAAAGCTCTCTGATTTCAAGCAAACGATTTTTAAAATTGAACGTTTAATTCTTCAAGGAACCTTGAATCAGTTGTTCCAGTTGATCTGTAAATATCGCTGAAGGCTTTTGATGATTTCCAAAAAATACTATCAATTATTAGAAGGCATAATTAGGAAACTTATATCACACTTTTAGTTGTCTAAAATTCAAATTTGCGAGCAACCTAACATGAGCTTCTGATTTTCTGCTTATATAAAATTTGACTTATTTGATACAAAATGTTGGTTAACTGGGGAGCTTTCGGACCTGCCTTCGAAAGCTCTTAGTAAATTCCGAATCATAAAATATTAAAGCAGCTCTGCTTGAACGTGCAAAGTCGATTAAATGCGATATTGAGGAATGTTGATTACTAAGTGATAGCTTAATTATGGAGCTCAATAGTTTCTTTATGACTTTTTTTTAATTTACAATAAAAAAAATTCTAAATAATCTCAAAATTTGGATAAAATGCAAGCAAAATATCGCGATGAAACATTCGCCTTAATAGATTCAGCGTCCCTTAGACTCATCTATTCCGTAACCATCCAAAAATATAATATTTTGGCGCCCGTCCAAATCATCACATAATAGTTTTCAATAAAAATTCCAATCAAATGTGTATTTTATAATAACCATCAATTATTGACCCAATAAGCATCAAAAGAATGTCTCTTAATTTTTTCCAAATTTGAAAAATGTAGGCCAAAAAAATTCATTTCCCCCAAGACCGACTTCATAATCAAACTAAATTTCCCAACTCTTTTAATTTAAATTTTTGATATACATAATAAATAAAATGTGCCGCCACCCAAATCTAGGGTTAGATTAGTTAACATTAATTATTTATTCTAGTCGAATAGTGCTGCTCGATCCAAAACTCTATATACAGTATACATACATATATAAATTACAGCAGCAACAATTATTTAATTTAATCGAACAAGCGCGCTACAAAAAAAATATTTCATCGACCTTGAAATTCATGGCTTAATTATATACGATTACTAATTTTCTTTCAAACAAATAGTTTTTTTTACTACTCCTTATCTATCGTAAACACACATTATCATCGCCATTGACGACGTTTTTTATTTTTTATTTTTTGTCAAAATATATCGTAAATACGTGGTGTAATTTAAACACGAACAATTTGTTTTGGCACTTTCAATGTCTTTTTAGTTTATAAATAAGTCGCGCTTACATGATGTGCGCGAGCGGCATGCCACCACTATATGTGCGTACATTAAAAATGAATTCTTATTGTAGATAATTGTGCGCACGAAATGCACAAGAATTTTGGTATTTTCAAGTATCGATCCAGTTTCACTTTCAATTTCCTGATATTAATTATATAACCCTCAACTTCAACAAGTGGGTATATTATATTATAAATAACGAGAGTACGGAACAAATCAAACTTTCATCAAACAAGCGTATAGACGTTTTGTATGTAGGTATATAAAATTACCAATGCCAAATGTCCAAAAAGCACACACAAAATTTTTATTATATTTCTAATTATGTTTCCAAACCACAAAAATAAAATCGAATTTTCAAGGTTCCCCTATTCATAATGTGTTTATATATAAAAAAAAATACCAACAAATTTCTCTTTATAGTTTGAATTGAATGTGTGTATGTGTATGTAGATATATCGCATATACTCGTAGTTATGTATATACCCACAAAACTACACAACTTTCCAAAAAAGTTAAAAACTAAATTCCCCCGACACTGATTATTACAACAATACAAAATCCAATAGCAACAACAACAATGGCAAAACTTACAACAAAAAAGTTTCATAATTTCGTTTTCGAAAATGAAAGTGAAAATAAAAGTAAGCGATGAATGTATATCGCGCGATCAATGCGAGAAAATAAAAGTGAAATGATCATTTTGGTGTAAATGTATAACAGTTTTGTAGTGTAAACTGTTATACCGTGTCGAAATTTTACAGTAAACTAATTTTATCAAATTTAACCTACATTCCCCGTTTAGGGTTTTGTATGTATAAGCTAATGAGCTACTTCTCGTTATCTATTGTCACGTGAACTAGAAATTGGTTTAATTTTTAATTTTAGTATATTACATTTATTCGGAATTGTAGATAATAAAATGTACATACATATGTACGCGCGCGAGGAAATTACAAATATAATCATCAATCACGCATATTACGAGTAAATTTTGAGAAAAATGTAAACTTTGTCATATCGTCGGTCGAGTCACCAAAAAAAACGTCATAAAAAATTACAGAAAAATGTTAAAAATTGTTTCAAACCATTTCAAACTTCTATCAAACTCATCGCTACAATACATTAATTATAATAGGGATCCATAGCCAAGGGTTTTTTTCCTACATCCTAAAAAATTTATTATTTCAGAGAGAACAACCTAAAATTATACTTACACTATTTCAATTTTCAATCAAACTAAAGTGCCAATTCATTATTACAATGAGTTATTAAAATCTGTCTTTGTTCCGTTCATATTTAAGGTTTTCTGTATATAACAACACACCCAATTCAATTCAAACCGTTTCAAACTATATTGATAATGTGATCTAATATTTGTATCTATCAATAAAGTATACTTTTGGTACAAATATATTTATATTTGTTTTCTTTAAATCCTAAAAATGTTGGTTGTTTAAGAAAAAACAGACAATAATTGCTTTCAAACTGTTCCAAACTAGAGTTAAAATTTATCACTGCAATGCAATAATCATAGTTTCATTCATTCTATACAAACAACAAGTTTACCATAAACCCAATTCTCTTCAAACCATTTCAAACTGAATCAATCATGCATTCAGACTCAAATTTCGCAAAATATTCTGAATCATAAATACTTTTAAAATTTTCTATCATGAAATAGGGGTTCAAATCATTTCAAACCTCAAACTAGATTTCAAATTCGTAGCTTTCATGCACCAATGACAGTTTCATTCATATTAAATGTTTTGTGTGCTTAATACAGCCAAATTCTGTGCAGGCCTTTTCAAACTAATTCCGTTTAAGTCATTTTTTTAGTTTGAATTAAATCGGTCAACTGATTGTTTTAAAGATCCGTTTTTTGTTCAAACTATTTCAAACTTCTATCAAACTAGAGTCCAAAATCATAACTACATTGCATTAACCATAATGCGCAAAATGTTCTTTAAACTCAATAAACCTACTGAATATTTTTCAAGCCATCAAACTCAACTGTGAGTTTTAATCATTTTCTCTGAATAATTATAAAATGAGAATGTAATCATACTTTTGGTTTCACCAACAATTGCCAAATATATTGTAATTTTTTACTTTTAACCTTGCAAAATTTACTGTAAACAATCAAAATGGGTTCAAACTATTTCAAACTTGAATTAAATTAGAGGCCAAATTCATCGCTAGGTTTTCTATTCTTAGCAAAACATCATTGGTCGGGTCGAATCACCAAAAATCGTGAAATATATTCATTATTACACATGTTTTTCATTAAACCCTACAAAATTGAACAAAAATATTAAAAATTGTTTTCAAACCATTTCAAACTTCTATCAAACTCATCACTATAAAATCTTAAACATGATTGCGCTCTATATTCAAGGCGTTTTTTACTAACAGTACACTCAATTCTGATCAAACCATTTCAAACTAAATCAATTTTACATTCAAATCATTTGATCTAAAAAAATATAATCAACCTCCAAATATTCATTCACAATTTTACTATAAATCTTAATAAATTGACTGTTTGAAAGGAAGCAGTCTAAAATTGTTCCGAATTCCTCAATATAAATTCTATCCAAACCATTTCAAACTCAATTAATCACGCTAAATCATTTAATCTAGCAATGAAGTATACTTACTCTTAGCGGTAAATATATTTATTAAGTATTTTATTTCATTTAAATCCTAGAAAAATTTGCTGTTTAAGAGAAAAAAGTCAGTAATTGCTTTCAAACTCTTTCAAACTATAGTTCAAATAAATCACTGCAATGCAATCATAGTTTCATTCATATTCAATGTTTTCCACAAACAACCATTTTTCAACAAACCCAATTCTGTTCAAACCATTTCAAACTAAATCCTTCATACATACTCTTGGTTCCTCTCAAATAAACATTTTTTAAATCTTATGAAATTTACTGAAAATGTATTCAAATCATTTCAAACATCAATCAAACGAAGTTGGTTGCTATAATGCACCAATCACAGTTTCATTAATATTCAACGGTTTCTATACCTAATCCAGCCAAATTCTGCTCAAACCATTTCAAACTAATTCGAGTATGGACTTCATTATTTCGATCTAAATAAACACACAATACATTTAGAATGCAAGTTTGGAAAAATTTAACTTTGTGATTGTTTTACAAATCAGTGCAATTGTCAATAAAATAGAATGGTAAATTTATTACTTTACTGGTTTGTTGTACTTATACTGAAGTGTGTCATGATTATTATAACCGATTGACGATCACTTCAAACTTCGATCGAACTTGTTTTCAAATACATCATGACAAGGCACCAATCACTGTTTCGTTCATATTCAGTGTTTTCTAAACTAAACAACGAACCCAATTTTATTCAAGCTATTTCCAATTAACCCAATCTTTATATTTAAATATTGAAATATTATGTTTTGATTTCTCAAACCAATAAAAAATGTATCAAACTAACCCTCGGTTTTTTTTTCAATGGTTCAAACAGTTTTCTGAAGCTGGTTGATATAATTTTAGGATTACGTATATTTAAATCGCAAATTATTTCCAGCCCTGTTTCAAAATATTTCAAACTATTGGCCAAACTGGTTATATCGTTCAAATTTTTCAAATGAACACGATTTCGACCAGTTTTAAATCAAAATTTACAAAAACTGCCTGTAGTAAATTATTTTAAAAACCAGTTCAAACTTTTTCAATCTAGTGTCTAAAAGTCAAACGTGTCAAATTCAGTTACACTATCGATTAAATTAATTTTGATGGTGAACGTTTAAAATGGTATGGTACTCCGAAAACAATGATGAGCCTTTTCAAACTCGTTCATATTGCGTGTAAAGTCATTTAATTCCAAAATCATTAAAATTTTTGGTTATTCGGCTATTTAAATTCAATTTCAAATCTTTTAATTATAACTAGATAGAACGTACTCGTTCAAATTCAAATAAATATTTCTAAATGCGTATCAAACTTATTCAAATTAGGTTTCAAATGTGCAGTCCGTCTTCACATTTAAGAAACCGCTTCGAGTTCAATGAAACAATTACACATGGTTGGTTGGTTAATTAGAAATTCCACCAGGTTGAGAAGTAAATGGATTGTTGTTATCAAGGTTTCATCAAATTGAAAAATTTTAAAACTTGTAATGCTTTATTTTATTATTAGCACCCTAAAGACAAAAAAACACAAAATAAAGGTTGAAATTTTTTCCAATCGACTTCAGTATTGTTTCAAATACTTTGCAGCTGAATCAAACTATGGCAACAATTCTTAACTCTAGTATTTACTATATTATTTTATTCGATAAAATTGTTTCAAACCATTCAAACTAATTCAAACTAGTGCTAACAAATAAATTATGCATTATAAATCACAAAAAACAACTCAAACTCGTTTTAACCTAGATGGTAACAACAAAAAATTTCTAGATCATTAAAACGGACCTACATAAAGTTTCAAATATATATGCGATTCAAATTAGTATAAAAGCTCACTCAAACCTATTCTAACTCTCATCAAACGAAAGAAATGTGTAGTTCTATTGAACTATTGATTTCTATATCAAATTGAATTTGACTCCCAGCTCTATTCAAATTTTGCTTGGAGTTGTTCGATGTGTTTTAAACGTTCAGACTTCTCATTTTATAGCTCAATATTTTGCTTAAAGTAGCTCAAAATTAAAATTTCAAGATTAAATGACGGTTTTCAATGTTCTTTATTATGAACACTAAAGATTATTTTATGATGAGCTACTAGTAATTGTGAGTGTGTTCAATAAGTTAGATTAAATGTTTACATAAACTAAAAAGGGTACATGGAGTAACTCAATATGAAAATTTCATAATTTTTGCGAAGGTGTGTTAAGATTAAACCTCATTGATCCACTACGACTAAGAATAGATAATAGTTAATTTATTGCTTAGTAAGCACAAAAAAAAGTTGAAATTGAAATATGTATATATTTTTAGCAACTAGTGGTTTCAAAGGTTCGGATATAATAAAGCTCAAAATTACATTTTAGGTTATTTAATACGAGTAATATTTTAGTTATATTTGATTCATTTAATAAATTGCTAACCTTGCTTTCATTAAACCTGAAATTTTTCAAATTGTTCAGAGTAGCTCAATTTCAAATTTTTATATTTTCATAAGAAATTTCATGTCATTTGTAATCTGATTCCTAATATTTATTTTAACCGTCAAATTTCATCCTTTCCAAAAACATATTACATAGAGTTGCTCAAAATGGTTATTAAACATGGGGACGAACAGAATCAATCGTTTGACGTTGAAAGAAAGAATTTTATGTTGTCCTGTCAATCACATTGAATCACATTGAACTCCACTACTTTAAGCAAAAGTTTGCTTAAAAGTAGTAGCTCAAAATTATAAGATACATTATATTTAACATTTTAATTTATTTTGAGCTACTAATAATTGATAATGTTTAATACGTTACTTAAAGGGTTTGAATTAGTTAAATATGTGACACATAAAGTAACTAAAAATGGGTTTAGTGTTACGACTCACCCTCAGTGACTACTAACATTGATAAACTATGCTACTTAGACTTGCTTATAAGAAAATAATCACAGCTTTTAATTACTATAACCTATTTCATTAAAATAACTCTCAGTTAGTTCTTAGTGTAGCTAAAAATTGCGATTTAATGAGATGAGTTCAATACGATTGATGATTTCACTTAATAATTTTCTTTCGTGTCATTTGAAATTTGGGTTCTAATATTTTAAATATTAGAGCTGAATATTAAAACTGAGATAAATGAGATGAACAGAAAAAATTATTTCAAACTTTTTAAACCAATTCAAACCAGTATTCATAAAGAGAACTTACCTTTACTAAACTAGCCAAACGCGTTCAAACCAAGATCACAAAGACAAACTTTTTCTGCAATCCCAAAACGTACTAATGAAATCATAAATTTAATCTAATTGTAGCTTCCAACATCCCTCCCAAAAATTTAGGTTAAGTTACCTGCTGCACACCGGACAAGTGGTGCAGCGGTTAAAGCTTCGGCACTTGGACCGGGAGATACTGGGTTCGAATCCCATCAGAGGCTAGATGCAAATCGAATTTTCATCATCGATTACGATCGGTGATGTTAATAAACACAACTAAGACCCTCTGATGGAGTGAAGAATTCAGCGCCGATCCACCGTCCATGTCAATGTACAGGTTGACATGGAGCTTGCAATGTGCAGGTGGTAATACTGTAGTTGTGTGAGTAGGTGAATAGGTGAATGGGTTAATGATGTAGCGTGAATGCGTGGTATCACAATGGGCCAAAAAATGGCCTAAGTGTCAACCACTGAAACCTTAACCTACCTGGTGCACCCTAATTTTGTTTTGATCTAGTAGTAAATGAGAGATTTTAATGTGGAAATGTATGTGCTGCTAAAGTCGAAGAAACTATTTAACTAAAGTCTCCCCACCATTAAACGATTACTCCAGTATAGTAAATTACTTCTCCAACTGGAAAAAAAATATAAGGCGGTTAAGCCATAAATCCATAATTAGAGATTCTGTCAGAACAATTGAAAATGGTGATAATATTAATTTGGGATCACCAGAAGAAAAAGGCCAGCCACAAAAACTAAACGTCCTTAAAAGTCTTGAGAAGGGAATAACTATCTACAAAGAAAGTTGATAAGCAGAAAATTTCAGAGGAGGATTTAAATGTAACAGAAATGAAACTAAATGAGGAAGACTTTCCCGAAGAATAAAACAATGAAGATATGGAAGCAGACGATCAAATTGCGGTAGGTTAAAAAATTATTGATGATGCACAAAAACGTGAAATTACATATTATGAAATTCAAAAGAATAAAGGATTAATTTCACATCGAAATAAGCAGAATCGTAATCCGCTTGTTAAACATCGCATGAAGTACAATAGGCACTGGTTCAACGGTAAGGTGACGTTCGCAAAGAAATATATCGGTACGTTGAAGGCATAAAAATAAAGTAAATTTTAAAATAAACAAGGAGTTTAAATCAAAATCACTCGTTTGATTTAACGATTCGCTTGAACGAAATTTTATATCTACTACTGGTAGGTCGTGGTAGCGGTGCTGATATAGCAACTACTAAAACATGATTACAGTATTCTGTTTGGTCCATTTCTATGCATTATTAGAAACTATTCGAACATTTTTCAACTCACTGAATTTTTTTAAAATACCTTCTAAATCTTCTTGCATCCTTAATGGCAATTATAATAGTAGTTAATTAAAATACTATTCTTAGTGCAGCTCAAAATTAGCTCAAAATTAGATCTTCTTCTTCTCATTAAATCTTGAATTTTTATTGGTGCTCAGAATAGCTCAAACAAAAAACAAAGATTTTCAGTAAACGTTAAGTCATTTGAAATCTGAGTCCTAATATTTTAAATTATCCTTCCAATTAACGGTTATTTGTTGAAATTTTTTATTAAAATTTTGAAGGTCTTTAAAATATTCTACAAACTTTCTAAATCAATCTTCCTGTTAAGCAACTCCGAAGCAGAGATCCCTAACCAGCGCTAAAATTTAGTACAATTCGTCTTAGATGGTCGCTAAGATTAGCTCAAAACTTAAAATTGAATTAGAAGGTGTCACTTTAAAGGTTTACGACTAGAACAATTTGTTTAAAACTTGATGCGGTGGATTTTGTGCCGTTCCAAATGAGTTGCTCAATGTAGCTCAATAAGTAATTTCCCCATCGATTACCCGATAAAATACGCCACTTTACGTAATGCATACACCAGAAATAGATTAATGACAATAAAGTTATTATTATACATTCATAAAGTTCAGTTCTCGTCTATTCATACACATACATGCTTTTATAATCAATTTATATATATAAAGTTGATTAAAACTAAATTTAATTTTTATTTTTCTAAATTTTAATTGAAAAACCAACATACAAAAACTAACAACAAAACAACATATTTCGAAATCACAATAATAATAATCATCATCATCATCATCATCATTATTAACTATACACAGTGTATGTCTATATAACTATTACTAGTTTTCTAGTTTTTCTCAACTAACTTTAGTTTGTGTGCTTCGGTTTTATACTTGTCTGTACAATATATAGAGAGAAACTGTACGCGAACCGAAAAATTAGGTCATGAAAAATAGTTTGAAAGTATTTTAGTTATTTCTGTACAACAACTAAAAAAAAACGTAACATGTATCTCAATTTTTTATTATTTTAGCGCGCTCACTCTACTTGTATGCTCGTATACTCGTATGTAAATATGTATGTCTGTAGTTACGATCGCGTACTTTTATACATCCATCCATAAAACTATAAGTAGTTAAAAGTCGTTATCTCATTTTATCGTACTTGTAATAAAGTAGAAATGTAATAGAAGAGTTTTTTTTTGATCGCTGTTTTGTTGTTTTTGGAGTTTGAATTAGAAAAAAAACTTATCTAAATTGAAAGTAAAATTGAAAAAAAAAATTATACTAAAAAATAGTTTTGAAATAATTAATAATAAAATAATAGTTTTTTATTTTAAGCGGAGTATGAAGTAAATTTAATGAGTGTAAAAGAGATTTTCGTGTGTTTAGTACAATTAGAGTTTGATGAGCTCGACGTGAGTGATTGGCGTCGTTTGTTAGTTGCCGAAAACCAATGCAAAGTTTTAATCTCCATAATTTAACGAAATGATATTTTGCGGTACAAACATCGGTCTCTTTACTTGGAATTATAGTGCCGATTATCGGATTAAAAAGTTGACGCCAGTTTTATAAAACCACTAAAAAGTAGAGTTAATCGTAAAATATTTTACCATCTCTCATAAAAACCAAATCTTAATATACTTCTAAGAAAAGAAAAATATTACTTAATTTTTGAGTGAAATTTATAACTTTGATTTTTTTATATCGGTTTCTCCTAAGGTTCGCACAGAGGTGATTAAATTCGTTATAAATTAGCATTTTATGTAGAAAACCATTACTAATCCGAGAGTATCATTGAGTGTAATATAACATTTTTATAGTTTCTAAATTCCTTAACTAGGTTGTAAACGTTATTTTCGGTTAGATTCGGATTGAGGATTAATAAAAACACTCAAAAATAGAACTAATCATAGAATTTAGATTAAGATTTCGAATTAGTATTGATGTAGAAAACTAAACTTAACCGCCGGGATTTACATGTTCGCAATCTATGAGATGTTTTTAAAAATACAATATCGTGGAGTGTAACATAAACCTCTTAGAGTTTTAACCCGATTTCGAATTCGCAACGTAATCAGGAAGAACATCATTGATTGCATTACAAAAATTTTAAAATTTCGATAGTTTAACTCGATTAGGAACGATATTTTCCATTTGAGTAAAACATTTTGAGTGAAAATTTTTGAGTTATATTTAAAACTGAAATATTTTTTCACAGCTCCTTCGGACTCTGTTGCACAGAAACAACCAAAGTGGACTTAAATTTATTATCCTCATGATCAGAAATTTCTGAGAATTTTTCTGTTCGGGAGAGAATTTCATTGAGTGCTATACAAAATTCTTAAAACGAAGGTTTTATTGACATCGGGGTATGTAAAAATGCTTATTGGGTACCTAAAATCGATGCAAATATTGGTAATACAAATTTCAAATTTTTCATTACTGTGCCTAACACTAACAGAGCCCGCAAGCACTGGACTTCATAATTGGGATTCGCGATAATCGGCCAGCCCTAAAAAATATTCAAAAATTGAACTAATCACTAAATATTTTTGAATCCTTGATAAAATATTTTTAAATCCTTGACAAAATATTTTAAAACTATTAAAAACAGAAAAATAATAATTACTTTTTGAGTGAAATTTAGAATTTTCAAATTTCATATCTCGGCTCCTTTGTTCGGTGCCTGCTTGTTGAACAGAAATGAACGAAATGATTTTGAATTACCATCTGATATTGAAAATTAATCTAACTGATGTGGTTGAAAACCTATCTTACAGATCTATCAGGAATTTCATTGCGCGTAATAAAAAAAATTCTTCAAGTTTGGAAATTCTTTAATTCGGCTCTAATTTAAATTATCGAAAGTTTCTGAGAATTTGCGAGAGAGATTTTCATTGAGTGTAATACAAAATTCTCAACTTTCGAAATTATTTAACTCGGCTCTTACGGATATCAAAATACCGAAAACTAACCCACATTATCGAAAATCACTCAGAATTATGTTTTCTGCCTATCGATCAAATACGATCGAATGGGTTTTGCGATCTTACAATTTCACATGAAGGGGAGTCTTTGAACATTTTGTTATTTTGAGAGAATATCATTGAGTGTATCTTGACTATCAAAATTCTCAAACATTTCCAGTCATTCTGGCTAGCAAGATTGGTTTCCTACACCAACTGATAGTTTTATGACAATTTCTAAATTTCACTCAAAAGGTATTAGTTTTTTATATTTTAAAAATATGTTTTGCGTTGTTAAATTTTTGAGTGTTTTTTGATATTTTTGTGTGATTATTTTGCACTGTATATCATGTGTAGATTGAAAAAAATTTGAATTCCACTCAAACACCAAAATTCTCAAAGATTTCCACTCACGTTGGCCAGTTAGACCCGTTGCTATACAAAATGCTAATTTAAAACCACTTCGATCACAATTCCGACCCAAAGAAGGCTGTGTTAAAAGATATTGAAAACTTCCACTCATAAAATTTTACTCAAAAATATGTTAATTTTTCTATCTTAGTCATTTTAAAAGTTCGTATTATATATTTTGTGTAGTGACATACTTTTTGCTTACTCCATGTTGGGCGCCATTTTTTATAATTGACATGCTTTGTGATTTCCCTTTGAAATTAAAGTTCAAATACCACTTTTCGGATTCCAATACATTTATGTATATGGAGGTTATGTCACAATTTGTGTTGCCCTACGTGTCAACGTCTATTACCACCATACGTACTTATCAGTTATTAATTTTATAATGAATGATATTTTGATTAATGGTTTAATACACACATAGTAACTGATTTGTTCTGTAATCAAAATTCAAATTCATCAAATTTTAGTTCTAATACATACATCAATGAAATTATAAAAATTTGAGAGTAAAATTCCCCTAAAATGCCCAAGGTCGAATGCTCCATTATTGGATTAAAATTGAAACGGTCGTTCAATTTGATTGGTGATTAGTTTGAAAGCCATTTCTGGCTTGTAAAACTTATTTCCATTTTAAAATTTGATTACCAACGTACCAACGTCGATTTTAAAGCATTATTTGATTATAGTTTGAATGCAAATTATATTAAAATGGCAATTTAGTTTAATAAAGAATCAAGACATTTGCATGATGGTGTTTATAACTTTGATGATGAACTGCTTAAAAGTATTTTTAAGTTGTTTTTCATGAGAAATTTTGAAAATTGAAATGGTTTCAACCTAATTTTTGTTATATTCTATAAATTCGATCAAACCATATAACTGCGTTCATTATATAAAATGTTGTCTCAAATTATAAACAGTTTCCTATCATTTGTTTTCTTAGTAGTTTGAATACAAATTTCACTAATGACTTTAATAATTTTTATTAAAGTGACCGTTGGCCATTCTTTCAATTTGATCATAAGTTTGAAAGAAAGTTACTATTACAATATTGAATTATTACATTTCAATGAATTTTAAATTAGTTTGCTTTCAAACTTAGGTCAACTCCTGCCAAACTTTTCAATTTTTTAGTAAGTTAGAGCATAAATTTGAAACAAGTTTTCATTTATCTTGAAATAGTTTGGCACCAGTTTGAAATTAATTTTGTTCAGACAATATGGAGGATATTTTAGATTACACCAGTGACATTGAATTTTCTGCGGCATTTGAAATATCTTTATTATAAACGAAACTTCAATTTTAATGCTTGATTACTATGAGTACTTTATTATGAAAATTGATTGGACTTCATTCTTTCAGTTTACGTATTGTAATATTTCAAATCATAATAGATAAGCATACCAGTAGTTTGTTTACTAAAATTTAATTAGAAAGTTTGTATGGGAATTCCAGTATATGAGACAAACAATTGGCTTGATGGTCCAAGTGTTTTGATTACTAATAAAAAAAACTCACTGACCTTAACCAGGACTAAGTTTGGTTGATTTGCTTGAATCTAATTCGAAATTCACAGTTTGATTGAGTTTGATTCAATGAACGTTTGAACAGTTTTATACAGTATGAATTAACTTGGTGTTTATTTGGGAGTTAAAACCATTTAAGGGTTGAACGCAATATTAAATGATACTTCAAGAATTACTTGGGTTGCAACTTCTGTTAATCACCTTGTGTAGTGCCATAACACCAGATAGAGTGACTCTATCAGTTAATATTTTATACGTCTCAGTAAACGTTTATTTAGTAAAATCAAACTAACCTAAATTGTAAGCAAGTTTGATTTAAGTTTGATTTGCAATTTTAACATATTATTGAGGGTTGACGTGAATTATTTTTGAAAGTTCTTGTTTGGTCAAATTTGGTTATTTCTGACTTAAACTAGTTTGATAACAATCGGATTTCAAAGTGGCTGTTTTTGGATGCTAGTTTGAATATAAAGGTGTTTTAATTTACTTTGTTTAATCATTCATTTCACCAGTTTGAAATAATATATTGCTTGTTCAACAGTTATAAAAACTATTGAATGAATTAGTAATTAGTTTTCATGAAGTTTGCAGTTTGCAATTTGCTGATGAAATGATTGGATTTACCTACATGACCCAATTCGATTGTCATTTAAATCACAATGTTAAACTGATTTGTCAATGTAAAAATATGTGGTTATTGTTTGATGCGGCTTCATCCGGTTTGCTTAGTAAGTTTATAAGTTTGATCAGATGAGTTCAAATTGGGCGCTTCAGGACACTATGAAATTTTCAAATCAAATTGACGATGATTTCATTAATCATGATAGAGGAGCTGAAAGCTGCTGTTTGTTTAAAATTAAAATTATCAGTTATTTGAAACAAGATGGATTAGTAATTTTGCAAACTTAAACAAAAAGTGCTTATATAATTGAATTAAAATATTTTGATTCAGTTTCATTAAATATTTTGATTAAAATTATACAAACAATCTAAATTAACAAAACAACAATTAACAATTAACAAAAATTTTTCTTGATTAATGTCGGAAAGTTCTAAATTTATTTCAAACATTTGATAAAAGGAATATTTAAGCTAATACTATTCAGTTTTAACATTTGAAAATCCGAGTAATTCGGTTTTAGTTTCATTCAGTTTGATTGATTCATATTGTTAGTCTTATTTCTCAGAGGGCGTAGAAATGTATGACTTACTATTTACCCCGAGATTATTTGATGAGACTGATGGTTTGATTTGAGATAAAGAGGTTTGATTGAGTTTGATTAGTAAGTTGATATGATAGATGATATTATTCGGGTTGTAATAATCATATAAATTCATACATTTCTTAACAAAAATATATCATTTTATGAAACGTATGAGTTTATGGCCAGTTTGATTGATAGTTTGACAATTATATATTATACTAAATTATTCAGTATTCAAACTTTATTAATATTATTACACAAAGTGTTAACTGATTTCTAAATTCGTATCATTTCCACAATTTGATTTAAAACTAATTGTTTAAAATTAAAGGTTTGACAGAATGTATGAAATTTAGTCTAAATAATTTGAAGCAAATTTGATTAGTAATTTTACAAATTTGGACACAAAATATCCAATGTTAAGTTATGGTTTAAGTCTCAGGTGCAAAATTTTGTTCAGAATAACAAGAATGTGTCAATTAAAGTTTAGTTTGATTCAGTTTCATTACTTTTTAATTGCAAAGCACTCAAGCTGAAAACTATTTAATAATATTAACATATTTGTTTAAATTTAGTTTGCCATTATTTTAATAATAAATAGTTCAACGACATTGAAGTAACACTTTGAGTAATAACTAAAACGTTTCCAAAATTTATTTTAACAGCTTGAAAATGGTTTAATATTTAGATTAGTAAATAACGTATAATGTTTTAAATTTTCAGATTTGGATGATTTAAATAAATATTAGCTTAATTCCGTTTCATCAAATATTTCAAATATTTTAATTTCCGGTTCGTTTGTTCAGTTTGATTGACTCACAAAATTAATTTGAAATGGTATTGGAAAAAACTGTATTTCATTATTTTATCAGAAATGTAGTTCGATAAACCTTTAAGAAATTTGATTAAGTTTGATTAATTAGCTTATAAATTTGAACACTTTCCAACCACTGTATTCGAAATTAACTAATATTTTTTTTTTTGGATTTAAAACTGATTATTTCAAAATGCAAGATTTTGCAGTGTGTCGAAAGACATTTTAAATAATTTGAAGCAAGTTCGATTAATAATTTTAACAAGTTTAGAAAACAATTCTATGTAAAATCACTCACTATTTAATTCTCAAATATGAAATTTCAATCTTAATTGGGAAAATGCACCAATTAGAGTTTAAGTGTTGATTCCGTTTCAGTAAATATTTTAATTAATATTATTATCCAATCAAACTAGGTTGTAGAAAAAAACTTACCTAGTTCATTTAATTTAAAATGTATCCTATTATTTGGTTAAATCTCTAACCACCTTGATGAAATTTGATTGAGTTTGATTAGTAACGGTAGAAGTGTTAACCTCTTGCAATCCAATTTGTTCGAAATTAAGTGAATAATTAAATACTTCTAGACTTGTACCATTTCCATAATTTGGTTTATAACTGATCCTTTTAAAATGTAAGGCTTGACCGCCGTTTGAATGCTATTTGAATAATTTGAAAGAAGTTTGATTAGCAATTTTCCAAAATCTAAAAAATTAAACCAACGTTTAACAAAGGATTACAAGAAGGCACTAATTTGAGTTTAGTTTGATTATTTACTGCAATCAAACTAATTGCTAATTAAAGATGGATATTTTTTATTGGTCACTAATTCGTTTGAATATCAACAAAAATTTAGAAAGAATTTGATACAGATAATCTATTTACTGGTTACTTTAAAACCACAGACAATTTTGTGTTGATTTTGATGGTTAGATTTGAACGCATCAAAGACGTTTTAGCTTGATCCCCTCATACGACCTTTCGTAAATTTTAATTTAGTTTGTTTGGCATTCTAGTTTGATGTATTTCAAATTTTTGTCTATCATTACTATTACTACTATTACTATTAGTTTGAATAAAGTTTTATTCACTAGTTTATGTAGTTTGGTCACCTACGCTCAAACGGTAATAATTAATTAAAATTCAGAGGGAAACTCCCGGATAGTGCCTCATTGAATCATTTTGTTTTCATCAAATTTTATTAGGTAATTGTTGCTCAAGGATTCGTCACCACATTTTGTCATTTGATCATCAATGCGAAAATTTTTTATAGTAAAAAAACAAAAAAACCAAATCAAGACTGTATTAGTTAAATAAAATTGGGTTTGTCGCTTATTTGGAAATTTTTTCTTGCAAAATTACCAACCAATCCAATTGGAATATTCTAAAAAATAAAATGTTTTTATTTTAAATTGTGTGATGGCTCAATTCTATTCAAACAAATAGGAATATCGAATCTAGATCAGACTTAATTCGATTGAAAATCAATTCAGCGAAAACGACAATTCACCGAAAGCGAAAATTCACTGAAAAAACAATTCACCGAAAAACAGTTCATCTAAAATACCAATTATGCGAAAAACAATGCACCGAAAAGGTAGTGTTGTTAGTAATTTACTGAAATAAAAATAAAAAAAAATACTGACAAATTTAATCCCGAAACTTTAAAATTCTGAAATTAAAAATACTTTTTAGATTTTTAGTTTTCTTCGTTTCTAGAGTTTAAGATTTAGTTTTTTCAGTACTGTTTGAATTTATTATTACAAATCAGTTAAATTCCGCCTTTAAACATAGTCGTTTTCGGTGATTTGGCCGTTTTCACGAACGAACTGAGTCCTTATTGAATTATAACAATAAAACTTTGTGTAGAGATGACCAAACGAAACTAACTCGTGAATAGTCCCAAATTATAGATGACCAATTGATTTCAATCATTAAATGAATGAAAATTTTATGATTGACAAACTTTCCACAGACAGTACTGTTTGTACAGGTTTGATGATTTTTATCGAATTATTGTAAAGAAATGTTACGTAGGGCTTACCAAAAGGAAATGACTAATAATAATCAATCATTGCTGGTTGGCTAATCGAATACAAGTACCGACAAATCCCCAATTAAAGATTACTAAACGATCTTAATCGTTGAATTTGTGAAAATATTCGAATTGACCAAATTTCCAGAGTCAAATAATTTCCATAGTACAAAGCAGCTTTATACTCTCTAGGAGATGTCTTCCAATTTAGGTCTTCAACTTCTATTTTTTATCCAACTGGAATATTGTGATGGGATGAAAAATATGAAAACAGATTGGATAAATCAAAATCCCCAAATAAGCGACGAACCTTTTTTTTAATTAATGCAATATTTTCTTTATTTCGCAATAAAAAAGCTTACACTGTTGACCAAACGACGAAAACTTGGGACTAAACCTCACCGAACGGTCCCAATCACAAATTCCAACCAAATTTCTAAATAGGGTCTTAAAAAGGCAAAGGTTAAACACATTTGATTATTTTACCCAAGACACAAACCAAAACATTCAAATATAATAAAAATAATACATGATCATACACGCACACACCCACGATAATCTATCACATATTATTTCCTCTTCCAAAAAAAGAAATAAATTAGCATAATTTATTTGTTAAAAATGTATTTATAAAAATTACGAAATGATTGTACATATATGCGGGATTATATAAAAATAAAATATAGCAGTTGAGAAGGTTAGTAAGGCTTTCACATTCTGGTGAACGCGATCGCGCAAAATTAATGTACAATATTACACAATTTGAAATGTATACAAAAATTTCTCTTTCATTTCAATGAGACTTCGTGGAGCGGGGGCAAAAGTTAAGACTATAACATTGAAAAAATATCGCAGAAGTATTTTATATATAGCATAAATACTTGATCGTTTTAGTTTAGCCTAGAGACGTGTCAAAACTATTTTACAAAAAAAATTTAAATATACGAAAAATAAAATAAAATGGGATTTCCGTGTTTGATAAGCGAACTTTGTGTCCGAATTATGAAATTGTAAACGTATTACACAATAAACTTATTTTTATTTACTTTACATTTTACAATGATCGCACTATCGCAGATCGCATCCGAAATGATCGCACATCATATACACGGTTAATTTTTTTTTGTATTTTGTAAAGCAAAACACTGTAAACAAAGCGATCTAATACAGCAACCAAAAAAAAACAAATACAAGTACAAATAAAACAATCTACGATCGCGATCACAAAATTGAAAAGGAAAGTTGTTTTATTTTCTTTATGTTATCGCGCACGCTATACCTCTCATAATATTATACATATTCTTCATTTGTTTTTCTTCGCGATTATTCTTCTTCCTCTTCTTTTTATATATACATACTATATTATTTTTGTATAATATATGATCGTGTCTTATTATGTGTGTGATTTATTTAAATTTGAAGGAGTTCGTTGTTGTTGTTGTTTTGTCTTTTCTTTTATTATTTTATGTATTTTTTCGCGTATTCTCTTTCGCTATTTTTATGTGTGGTGCGCTTGTTTTTGTTGTGTATTTGATCGATTCACGATCGTTTTGGAAAAGTTGGTCAAAATATTGCGATCGCACACAAACTAACATACATAAAATAAGAAGAAGATCGTTAATATAAAAATAAAAATACAAAAATGGAAAGAAAAGTTGCATAATTTTTCCGTTTTGTTAATTTTTTTTATTTTACTTTTTAGTTTTGTTTTATGTTTTATGATGTTGGTAGTAGTGTGCGTATATACCTAAATATATATGTATGTATACGTATTTTGAATGAATGAATTTAAATATGGAAATGTTCAGATTGTGAAAGAAAATAAAAGTAAAATGTATATTAAGATGCCAGTTTAAAAAATCGCGATCGCGTTTATTACGATCACTATAGAAACACGGCAGACAAGGTGATTAATCAAATAAAAGTGAAAAAAAAGTGCGAAATGTGAACTGAACCTCACCGTAATAAAATTAACTTTCGCTTTCACTAACCCACTTTTGATTTTGTCATACCCATTTGTATATGGAGTTTAAAAAACGCGTACGAAACAAACCTCTATTGTATTGTTACAAGATGGATTAAATATAGATATCGCTACCTGTTCTACACACGAAATATACATTAGTACGTTGAAATATCACCGCCATTTTGTTTATTTAGTATATAGTTTTTAGAATCTGATATCGCTCTCTGTACGTATAAAATAATATTATATTTTGTACGGTTAATTTAAAAAATTGGAACAATGATCGAAAGAAAACTATAGCGTATACAGAGTCTTTTCTAATGCAAACAATCTAATACTTATGTTTGTATATTATTGTGAATGTATAATGTGATGTGATGAGTGAAAGAGAGGAAATTCAATTTATGCAATTTTTCAGTATTTTTTTTTTGTATTGCAATTTTCTATGTACAGAGTACAAATAGTTTTGGGTGAATGCAACACTATGCGCACATAGACATTCTGTGTGTGTTTTTCTTAAACGGGGGCATGTGAAGTTTGATTGTGTTTGATGTGTATATGGGAGTGTTGCCAATATTTTGTTTTGTAATATATGATATTATCGGGTGAATTATGGGAACTGGAACAAAATTTTCAGTGACATTATAGTTATATACAGTGTCGATAGTTAATCCAGTCTATTTTGTGTAAAATTATATAATTACAATTTTGTTTTGTTTCTTTCTAGGTAATAATCACAAAATATGAGGGAACAACTTTGGATTCCTAATTGGATATAATAATTAGCTTAAGGTATTTATATAGTGTTATTAATCACCATCATACTTTCATGATAGTAGAAGATTATTTCCAAAGATATTTAGTAAATAGTTATACAGAATGCTTTTCATTGTGATACACGTTAAAATTGATTGTAAACTCGTAATACTATTTATTGATAAATCAATCGATTTTTATACGAAACTATCATGATAGTTTTAATATTTCATTACGATAACTTAAAATTAAAACACATTTTTCAACATCTTTGATAGTGCGTCCTTAAACAAATTATTATGATTATCAACTTACAGATTATCCTAACAGTTCATGTTAGTAAATTTAATTTTTTCAATCGGAATTCCAATTACATACGTATAATTTAAACGAAACTCACGAGATTGAAACATGTTAAGAAACTCTCACGATAGTTGCACTGCAGTTTCGTGCTACCAAATTGATTTAAAATAATATTGTGATAGTAAACTATCATGATAGTTTATTGTCATGATAGTTTATTGTCATGATAGTTTACTATCATGATAGCTTACTGTCATTATGGTTTAATGTCATGATAATTTACTGTCGTGATAGTATACTATCATTATAGTTTACTGTCACGATTGTTTAATATCATGGTAGTTTATTGCCATGATAACTATCGTGACAGTAGACTCATAAAATAATATTTATAGCAAACCGGTTGACAGTATAGTTCTCACTATTCATTAAACGACAAATTATAATTCCATAAAGCGACAAGTTGCGGGAATGAACACTTGTATAAAACTATCGCATAATAGTTTACTGTTCTCATAGTTTATTGTCATGATAGTTTACTATCATGATAGCTTACTGTCATTATGGTTTAATGTCATGATAATTTACTGTCGTGATAGTATACTATTATGATAGTTTACTGTCACGATAGTTTAATATCATGGTAGTTTATTGCCATGATAACTATCGTGACAGTAGACTCATAAAATAGTATTTATAGCAAACCGGTTGACAGTATAGTTCTCACTATTCATTAAACGACAAATTATAATTCCATAAAGCGACATGTTGCAGGAATGAACACTTGTATAAAACTATCGCATAATAGTTTACTGTTCTCATAGTTTATTGTCATGATAGTTTACTATCATGATAGCTTACTGTCATTATGGTTTAATGTCATGATAATTTACTGTCGTGATAGTATACTATCAGGATAGTTTACTGCCATGATAGTTTATTATCATGGTAGTTTACTGCCATGATATTTTACTAGTTTTCTTACTTGTCACGATAGATACTAATTTAATATTTGTACATATTTTGTTTACTATGTTTGATACTATAATAACTATCGTGACAGTAGACTCACAAAAATATTTTTAGCAAACCGGCTGACAGTACAGTTCTCACTATTAAACGACAAATTATAATTCCAAAAAGTGACAAGTTGTGGAAGTGAACATACATAAGTGTTCAAACCATCATGATAGTCAAATTATTGTAATGTGCTTCCAAATTGAACTACAGCATTTCTATCAATATTTTTTGTAAAGTTTTAAATAGGCTTTAAAATAAATCATATATTTTCAACCGTCTTTGGTGCTATAATAACTATCATGATAGTAAACTGATAAAAATTGAACTCTTGATAACATATAATCAAAACTATCAAACACCAAAATAAAATTTGTGTTGGGCTATTAAAAGAATTAAAACAAATTCTATCGTGATAGTTTTTTTTATTAAACTATTATGTCGAATTAAAAAAAATACTGTCATGATAATTTTCTGAATAATATCCTGAAAATAAACTCATAATACAATTATTAGAATTCCCTTGATAGTATTAATTCTGATTAAGAAACATAAAACTTCAATTTCATAAAAGATAAAATCTCAAAAGTGTATCGCGATAGTAAACCGGTAATAAATTCCGATTGCAAGTGTGTTACAAAAGTCATAAATATAGCAGTTTTGAGTAATGATAGTAAAACTATCACGACTAGTAAACTATCGTTCTATGCTACCACATTGATCTAAAATTACCCTTGTGTCGTGATAGTTTTATATCATGATATTTTACTATCATCAAAGCTTCCTAATTTCTCGTTACGATAGATAAGCATATACCACATATTTATTTTTTAATTTGGGGTTACTCTATAGACAACTGTTAGTAAACTGATCTCTCTTGATAGTAGTATAATGATCGTTTAATTTAACTTTCGAAACATCAAAATGCAATTTATATGAAAAGTTACGAATTGAATAATTAGAATAAGTACAAAATCGCGCTGTGCTACTAAATAAAACTAAACAATTTTCTATCATGATACTTTCACAACTTTTAGCAAGTTTCTGATTAAATTGAACTATTTTGAAAAACTGTCGTGATATGATCTACTGTGGTGGATTACGAAATAAAATTAGTAATATTTCAATCATGATAATTTTGTCAATTTTTTATAGACAAAATAAAAATTATCATATATTTTCACCCTTTTTTAGTGTAATAACAAATATCATGGTGATAAATTTATAATAAAATGTAATTATTGAAATGTCGAAATAACGAAATAGAACACTGTTATGTAAACCCATATATCATGATAGTCTCACATGATTGGGCTAGTGAACTGAACTTTCTTGATGGTATTTGTACAAACGTGGGACTGCATATTCATTCCCGTATTACGAAAAGTCAGAAAAGTAAACATTTTTGTGTAAGACTACCGCGTAGTAGATCAAAACTCTTTTCTAAACAATTATCTGACAGTTATTGTGTTATGCTAAAAAAATTAATTAGAAATATTTCTAAGACGATAGTTGTACAAGATAAATAGCCTAAATAAAATTATTAAGTAGTTTTCAACGACGTTACTTGCTGCAAAAGCTGTCATGATACGAACTTAAAATAAAAATACTCTCTTGATAGTATACGTAATTCTGTAAAACCAACGGAACGTCATTTACTGTGCCGAATTAAATATATTACTATCATGATAGTTTTATCAGTTTTACCAGTTTTACCAACTGAAAGGTTAGATCGCGTTTGATCGGAAAGTTATATGTCACTTTAATTACAAAGCCTTGTATAGCGACATGACAGTTTTGCTGTCATAACCAAGGCATTTAAATTTAGAAAAATCGACGTTGTACCAGCACGAGCTTAAACGTCTTGTAATACGCGGTGAGCAGTCTTGTAATTGGCAGTTTATACACTAAACTTTAGTGTAAATCTGGTGTGATGAAGAAATTTTAAAACCACCAGAAACTTATTGGATCATACAAAATATTACATCGCAGTAATTGTATATTACGACAGGAAAACTGTCGTGACACTTTACCATTAGAATTGTCAAACGAAGCTAATAAAATTCTAATTTCGACTAAATTATCTGTGTGTCAGCAGTAGCAGTTGATCCTTATGATATAGTGTCAAAATATACAAACCCTCAAGTCAGTCAACCGAAAAAATTCCTGAAGTATGAGTTTCGTTTACGATGCGCAACTACATATTATCGGTTATGGAAATACCTTTTAACTAACAAGGGGATTAATATTTAACTAGCTGACCTGTGACTGAATAATCAGTCACGTGAATACATTTTGTTGAATTTTTGGTTAAGAAATGATTAAGAAGATTTTTTAAGATGTAAATTTGATGTACTTTTATTAACCTTTATGTTTACAACCGCTTACCCGGGTAAGTTTTCGTGTTTTATTGACCAAAATTTTATGGATTTAGGCAAATATTTAGAAGACTTATCAGCTTGAAATCTTTAGTATCTTAACAATTATTTGTTTTAAATTAGATTTTGCCAAAATGTATTTATCAATTTCAAATGCAATCACAAATTATCATCAATACTAAATGTATGGAATTATATGGACATACCCGGGTATGCTGGTTGTAAACAAAAAGGTTAAAAATAAAGTAAATTCATATACGTGGTTAATTTTTAAATCTTTAATGGCAAGCACGCGCTAAAATGTACACAGTATGACTTACGTATCAAGTCAAATACTCATATCTCAAACAGGAAGCGCGCGCTCGGGATCACATGATCACACAATTGCTGAGGCAAACTTTAATCTAAATATTTCATAAGAAATGTACAAAAGGATAATAAAATAGTAGTAGAAGGTTGATAATAAAATATTAAAATATATTACAATTTACATGCACAAAATCCCTTCAAAAAATACATTCTTTGTTGTGATGTGCCCATCCCGATCAGCTGATTGATCGCTTGTCTCAACGATAAATACCTTGAGTCCGTTAAATGACCGGCATCGTGAAAAGGCCACATACATCTGATCGTGTGTAAATACGGGGGCCGGCAAGTACACTCCTACCTTCATCAAGCTTTAACCCTGACTCTTGTTAATGGTTATGGCAAACGCGAGCTGAACCGGAAATGGAAGGCGAGACATTTTAAATGAGAAGATGCCTTCCGAGGGTGAGAGCTTAATGCGTGGGATGAGAACGCGCTGCGTGTTTCATTGGTTCGACCATTGCTAGTGTTTAAATTCCTCATCAAACGAACGATCGGGTTTACCTTTAGTGGGATGGCATGGCGTGGCAATCCAAACGTTTCAATCTTGTTGAGAAACTCGACGGGTAGGAAGTGTTCCTCATGCATGTCGTCACTCTCATGTTTATCAGCACTATGTTTGATTTCTTGTTCGTCGGGCAGGAGGTCAAGCACCTGCTGATTGGTTAGCGAGCAATCATCATTATTGGGTGCAAGGATGGTGCCCTCCTCGATGGTTCTCTCGGCTGATGTTGTGTTGATGTCACCATACACAAAATCGATCACACTTTGAGGAAGTCTGCCAGAAGTGTGATCGAGTCGGTTCAAGCATTGCCATTTCCAACAGAAAGCAAATATTGCGCAAACTCGTCCTCACCTTCATCGACGCGCATGTTCTTGGTGAGTGTAAACTTATTTACCATTTTCCAAAGCGGGTTCAACTTGATGGTCGATTCGCAAGTTCGTGTGCGTCCCGCCTTCAGGTAGTCACCACACACGAGGATAATTTTCCCAGCTAATGGCACACCCACTACCCGTCTATGATTGTGAGCTCTGCTCCTGGCATGATTAACTTTGAATTTAAATCGCGCGTCAACCATTAAGCAACTTTGAAATTGATTCGCGCGCCGACAGTGTTGCAACTTCGAATGAATCGCGTACCAACTGTTTTAAAACTTTGAATTTGGATCGCGTGCCACTAATTTGAACAAAAATATTTGCTTTTTGGTCGTCCCATAAAATTCTCAAATGTTGCAAGATTTCACGCGCACAAAAACTTGGAAATTTTCTGAAACCACCTGAGGTACCCATTTCGGGTACTTTCCGGTGGAATTTTTCCGATTTTTCTAGCCCACGCACAGCGCAATATTTATGTCGACCTACCCTGAAAAAATCTAACGGATCGGCTCACGTTTAGGGGTCATTTTAGGGTTGAGTATGAAAAAATTAAGAATATTAATATAATAGATAGATAGAAGATAGTTAGAAGCTGACCTTCGACTGAATAATCAGTCACGTGAATACATTTTATTGAATTTTTGGTTAAGAAATAGTTTAGAAGATATTTTAAGATGTAAATTTGATGCACTTTTATCAAAAATAAAGTAAATTCTTATACGCGGTTAATTTTTAAATTTTAAATAGATAGAGTGTCATGACAAAATTGTATTTTTACACTCACAACTATTAACACCAAAATGTATGTAAAATCATTTTATGTTCTCTGTTTTGTTTAATTGTGATTCAATTACAAATTTTCTACTCATTTTGTCATCATAGTGTGTCATCACAAAAACATCGGCAATTTTAATAAATTTTGTCATTCTCACGGTATAATGCGCATGATCATAAAATCAATATAAACATATTTTGTCATGGCATTCTGGCGTAGTGACTAAATTTTGCTGAAAACACCTGAGGTATCCGTTTCAAGTACTTCCGGGTGGAATTTTTCCGATTTTTCTAGCAAAGGCACACCGCTATATTTATGTCGACCTACCCTGAAAAATTTAAACGGATCGGATCATGTTTACGGGTCATTTTGGCGTTGAGTTTGAAAAAATTAATCGTATTAATATAATAGATAATCGCTGTAGTAATCCAGCGTGATAGTAAAATTATTGTGCCACGAAAAACATATTAGAACACAGCACAAATTAAATTGAAATAATGAGATTTTATATCGTGATATTTTTATGTCACGACAGATAAACTATCGTGACAGTTTTACCTTCTGAATTCCAAAATAAAACTAACATTTTAAAATTTATAATCATTAAAATTAAACGAAATTTTATCTAAACTATCATGCATGTAGTGAAAACTTCTATCATTACTCAAGTCGTCGGTCCACCACGATTTCAAAATATTCTGTGAGTAATAGTGTATTCCATAAATGTAAGTAATCCGGCTCAATATTAAAACTATTGTGCCACGGAAACATATTAGAACACAGCAAAAATTAAATTAAAATATTGTGATTTTATATCGTGATAGTTTTATATCACGACAGAAAAACTGTCGTGATAGTTTTACTTTTAAAATTATAAAATAAAATTAGCTCGTTAAAATGTATACTTAGTAAAATTAAACGGAGTTATATCTAAACCATCATTGATATAGTATTTTTCATTGAGTATCCAAGTCGTCCGTCGTACCAGCACCATCGCATTTCAAAAGTTTCAAAATATCTTGTGACCAATAGTGTATTTCATAAATCATATTATAAATCTAGTGTGATAGTAAAAACATTGTTCCATTGAAGTACACAAACAATTAGTTTTCTAAACTTTATGTCGTGATATTTGTATGATTCAAAAGTTATGGAAATATCGTTTGACTAAAATTGGGGTCATTAATTGCTGTAGAAATCCGGTGTGATAGTAAAAATATTGTACCACGGGAAACATATTAGAACACAGCAAAAATTAAATTAAAATATCATGATTTTATATCGTGATAGTTTTATGTCATGACAGAAAAACTGTCGTGATAGTTTTACCTTTAGAATTATAAAATAAAACTAGCACGTTAAAATTTATACTCAATAAAATTAAAGGGAGTTATAGCTAAACCATCATTGATATAGTACTTTTCAATGATTACCCAAGTCATCCGTCGTACCAGCACCATCGCATTTCGGAAGTTTCAAAATATCTTGTGATCAATATTGTATTCCATAAATCATATTATAAATTTAGTGTGATAGTAAAATTATTGTTCCATTGAAAAACACAAATAGTTAGTTTACTAAATTTTATGTCATGATACTTGTACCAATCATTTTTAAGACATAAACTAATAAATAACAGTTTTTAAAAAAATTATATCATGATAGTAGTATGTTGCAACAATAAAACTATCACAACCGAACTGTAGAGTTATTGAATAACAAAATCAGTCATTTCTCATAACATATTACAGTTATTAAAGTAATATATCTTGAGAGTTTTGCGTCAGAACGGAAATATGCGTTGGTCCTAATTGTAGTGAAATTGTCCTTTCCAAATTTGTAATTTGTTCGACAGGTTACGAGAAAATCAGTACACTATCATAGTACGTGCAGTAAAACTATCGTGACAGTTTTACTTTGCGAAATATCGAATTATGATATTAAAATTTAGATAAAACGACCTTAAGTAACATTTTATCAATAGAATTTTTAAAATAATCTATCATGATAGTTATATGTCACGACACAAAAACTATCATGACAGTTTTACATCACAGTTACAAAGGATATTCCGTGATAGTTGTACATCACAGAAAAGAAAAAACTATCGTGACAGTTTAACTTTAGAATTAAAGAACTAGGAATAATGCTTATTTAATTGTTTTCTGTCCTCCACTTATTTAATGGTGATTTTCAAATTTGTAATTTTGTATCGGGTATCGATCCTAGTAAAATAAAACTTCTTATTACTGACAAAAATCTATTTGCCAAATTTATATCATGCTTCTTGTATGTAACGACAGCAAAACTATCGTGACAGTTTAGAATTATAGAAGCTCTAAAAATTAAAAAAAAAAAATGCAGTTTAGGAAAATGGTATAATTATCTGTCTGTCAGATAAATGAAAAAGTAATAAACCGAAGCTCTGCTTTGTTGAAAAAATGATAGTGAAATTAATTAACAATGTATGTATGTATGCTTAATGCTAAGATAGTGAGAAGAAACTATCTCGGTTTTAGTAAAAGTAAATTAACCTTGGCAAAACAACTATCACTGAAATGTTATCACTGTATAAAGAGCCATTAGAAACCTGAATTAAGTTAAAAGATTAACAAGATGTCGAAATTAACTATGAAATGAAAAAATATCATTATAGATGAGTTAGTACTTAATTCAACAACAGGAACACTGTCATGATAGTAAGAATTAGACTACTTAGTTGTAAAATTCGATCAGCTTCTTTCAAAAGCGGTTCAATTTTATGATTTAGCTACAACTATAACCTTTTCGGCAGGAAAAATATTTTACGACATTATACGCGGCAATAAAGTCAAAAAACGAATGTACGCTGATACCAAGCTTATATATCAGATCCGCTTACCTTGATGTGTGGCAAACACACAAACAATACACGCGCTAATCCAACCAAATCCAAAAATAAAATACACACAATTTTTTTTTTAAATCCATTCTCGCTCACCTTTCTAACCTCAAAAAGCAAAAATAATATGCCATTTTCAATAAAAAAAAATCCATCAATTAAATTTTAATTTTATATTGATAGACATCTTTAACATTTCAATTCCCAAGCACTTAATGCTATGCGTCAATAAAAACAAAATTCCACAAAAAAAAACATAATCGGCCGTAATTAATTGATAAACGATCATCGTATACGTACGCAAGGAATGTATAGTTTAGGGACGAGGTTAAATATAAACCGCCTACCGTATACAAATCACCTTTCATATTATGCAACCGTCTAGCACTGTATGATGTATTTATGCGCTCAGCACACAGAAGTGATAACGAGAGGACGCACAAGATTAATGTTGGATTCTTGCACATTACCTAACGATACCGCACGCCAAACAAGGTTGCACCAGCATACCAATTAGGTGCGGTAATTAAAATTTTTTGTGTTGAATCGTGTTGTGCGCTATGTTACATGTCATGTTGTTTTCTACACATAAATACGATATACATTATAATAGTCAAAGTCATGATGCGTTATGTCGAAATATCGACTATCTCTCCGTATCTCGCTATGTGATATATACTATAAGATGAAGGAAATGATGAATTTTTAAATGTTGTTTGTGTAAATTACTTAAAAGGTTTGGCTGTACATATTCGAACCTATTTTTATATCTCGCGTCTACCTACAAATTTCCGGCTTAAAGAACTCACACAGTACATGACGACGATCGCGACATGGAAAGTATATATTGTATGTAGTTCGCGTATTTAAAAAGCGGCTTACATTTTTGTTTTTGTAATTTCTACTTTCGATTAATCTCTATATATAATCCTTGAAATTTACTTATACAATTTACCTTAAGTAATTTAAAACTTACCTCACACTATGTACATACAATTAACAACAACACGTTAAGTGTGTGTATATAAGGAAAAAAGCGCATACAGCCTCATATACGTGTTACGTTATGTAAAACGAACTTTCAAGGTTTTCTAATTTCTTTCTAAATTTAACATAATATACAACAATTACCTTAAAGTACTGAATATTAATAAATACGTATATACGTATATAAAGATAGATACGAGTATGTGGTAATAAATTTATGTACAATGTTGTAATATTTATCGAAGAGAAAAATAAAATAATTGTTAAGTTCGGAAATAATTACAATCGATAGTAATAATAGCGATATCTAGATATTATGGGAGATAAATTATTCAGTACCGAATACAATAATATATATACAATATAATTGATAGTTCTAGTTTTGAGATATATACCCGTGAGATGTGTTTGTCTTTTAACCGCAGGGTATCTGCGCTCATCTATCATTTTATACAAATCTGTATAAAAAAAAATGTGAAATGTTCAAGGGGAGATTTAATTGGAGTGTTTATAGAGTGGAGATTGGAAATCATTTTGTATATATTTATATATTTGTCGGTTTAATATATTTGCGGCGCGATTAAATCGAATGGGAAATGTACTTTGGATATATACACACAGTAGTTAAATTTATTATTAGCATGATTCAGCAAAATATGTGATAATTGGCCGATTATGATATTCGAAACAAATTGGCGAATGTGTTATAGCACATCGAATCATATTCTAAAGAGAAAAATATTTAAAAAAAAATCTACTGTCATGATAGTGTCGTGAAAGAAAATAATTGTATGTCACGATAGCCTTACCGTCCTGAAAAAACATTTGATAAGGTCAAAGAAACTAATATTTTTTTTTAAATTTTATTGATAGTGTCGTGACATTAAAATTTTCATCACTGATAAAATTATACCGAATTAGGCAAATAAAATAATTGGTAGGTATACTAGTAAATAATTTTACAGTCGTTACTTAGTATCTTGCATGGTGGTATCAAGATATAAAATTATTTTATAGGTTTCGACGAGAAACTAGGACCAATCAGATTTTCAAAATGGGAAAAATATAATGATAGCAGATTTTTATGTTATAATACTATCACATATGTAACAGTAAAATTATAGGTTTGCTTCAATTATAGGTTTGCAATACATAGATGTGATTTTTCATTCATGCTGCTCTTATGAAATCAGACTGAGTGGTGGAACATTTCGGCACTAACTTAATAAATTTGAGTTTAGTACACTAAGAATATTACCATATAAGCCTCGCAATAGCTTTAATATCGTTTTAGATCTAATGTCATATTATGATAGTAAGAAAATTCTACAATAAAAGAAGATTGCTACAGTAAAAATTGGTATCATTGACCGCATTTTGGTGAGCATATGGGAAAAATTTAGGATAAGAGAATATTCTCTCTGATTGGCTAGGAATCATTGGTGACCAAATGAATGAAATTCAATTTTAAATAAATAGTGCCAACATATTGGTGGCACTCTCTGCTAGTAGAACTGGCCTTTATTTTTTATATTTTATTAACATAAACTATTTAATATTACTTTAACTATCGTGACACTAAAAATAAAATTTCTTCTTGTCTTCAGTAGAACAAAGCACACATAATTCGATTAATATTATGACATAAATTTATTTGCAAAAAGAATATAAATGTTGATCTCACAATGGCTTGCCGAGGACTTGTTAAAAAATAGAGGAGTAGTGTGGCCAACACTCTACCTTTTTTACGATAAATGTACATAGATCTGGAATACACGACAATTAATTTCTAAATCGAAAAATTGAACCTACTGGATTTTTGATAGAACTCATTAAAAAATTCATTAATCCTGCTTAAATTTCAGACAACCAAGTTCAACGCTAGTTGAAAATTTAATATCTATTGCAAAAATTAAAATTCCAGTACACAGATGTCCAATTTAAAGGAAAAGCTTTAGTATGAAGTTTGATTCCGAATAGTCTATCTGCCTGGACGTAGAGATGCCGAATTTTAGGGAAATAAAGTTTTTTTAATCAAAGCTCGTCATTTCCGGTAAATTTTAAAGATAATCTGTAAAAAATAATCATTTTTGTTTTAATCGTTTTTTCAAAATATATATTTGCAAAATACGAAAAAGCTTCTATGTGACCTGCCCAATTTGTGGAAAAAGCTTGATGTTTCACCCCGAATAGTTGATCTCTGGGCTGTAGAGACCAACCATATTTAGTCTGCACGACACCACACACGTATGAGGTCAAAAATTTTCATGATTTACCTTATCTTACCAGGTAAAAGTTCTGATAAGAAATATATTTCTTTTTTAGAGTTTAATGTTATTTTTCATCACCAAGTTAGATCCTACAGACAAAAAAATAAACCTAAAATTTTGCTAAGCAATTACAAATTTTCGGTGAAACTGTCAACTACCGATGTAGTGTAATATTTGTAAAGAATACAAAACATTAAAAGGCATTTTTAATGTCATGATAGTATCTTGATATATGTATCTTCTATCATGATAGTTTTTTACAAATCAAAAGTTAACATCAAAATAAGAAATCCAGAAATTAAAATTACTCATGATAGAATAGTGTCATACATTTTTTTCTAGAACAGCTCACAAAAAATTACGTTACTATCATGACATAAACTGATATAATCGAGAAGAGAGAATTTAGGATTTTAAAATTTAATTTTGCTCCCACGTTAGCAACTTGATATAAAATAATGACTGTCAACGAATTGTCCAAATTTATTTTAAAAATTTTGTAATAATAAATTTGGCTTTCTTGTCATGAAAGTAAACTGTTCTGACATAAAATTTGCATCATTTGTGAGTTTAGCGAATTTCTCTTCTAGTGGTACTTACTGCTATTCGGAATAGTTTTGCGTATTTGGTGTAAACATCACACACACAAAAATATGGTCATGATAGTGTCCTGATATACAGTATCTTCTATCATGATAGTTCGACTGAAACATAAGCATTACTATCATGATAAAGATTTTGAAAAAATTCTTGATATACTGCCATTTCTAGTTAAACTGGGTTTGTGTAATTTTTATAAAGCACATAAAATATTTAATATTAATTTTCTAAAATATCAGTAATATACAGTATATTCTATCACGATAGTTTTATGACAAATAAAAATTTCTGAAAAATTTAACACCCTTATTCCTCTAGTCGAGTCGATTGTCGTTTCAAATGGCTCATTTAATATGAAACCAAAGGCGGCTGCCTTGCCAAAATACCTAGTATGTATATTATTGTAGTCACTTAAAACGACAAACGACGTATTAAAGCCTTTTATAGTCATTTCAAAATACGACTCGAAATGACAATTTTTAATTGTTTCTCTCGCCTCAAGTCACTTATTGGCAACTGGTTAATTTTTCATACAAATAGCAGATTTTTATTGTCACTTCAAACGACTCGACTAGCGCAATAAGGGTGTAAATATTAATTTACATCTTAAATTGTTACTAACTGTTTGTTTTTGAAATGTTTAGTTGTTTGTTGGTTGAAAACGTGCCTCTCGTAAAATATGTCGTATGTGCTGCCTAAATTATGATATTAAGTCTATAACTACTATATTGATAGTTACTAAGCAACCTGCATCTAGCTACTAATTCGTTATCGTAGTGCATTATTTAAAAAGATCATGATAGCCGCCAGATTGCATTTCGGCTTGACTAAATATTAAAACTATCCTGAAACATTTCAACACTAATTTAAAAACTTCAGTCAAGAAAAATTTTAAATTTTTTATTACTGCCATGACAGTATATTGACCCAATTTATCTTTATCCTAATGTGCTAGCTTTACTATTTTATCGAAGCATTCTCTTAAGACAAGTCTTTAATAAAACGTGATATAATTAAAATTACGTTACTATCATGATATATTTCGTCAAATATATCAATTTAAGAGCAATAATATTTAAACCTCGCATTAGCTTTATACTGATAAATAGTTTAAGAAGTTTTAAAGTTATAAACATTATGCAGTTACAAAATAGTATTATGAAACTAAATTATATTACTAAAACGGCACAAAAATTATTTCCAATTTTCGCTGTCACGATAGCACCACAATATAAAATAATTTCTGACAGTAAAATTTTCATATTAGCTGGAAAATATTGGACTAAAAATATCTGAGCGAGATAACTGCCATGAGCGTAAACTGTCATGACATAATTTTACTATTGGTAGTATTTTAATATGCAGAATATTCTATCACGATAGTTTTGTTGCAAATTAAAAATTTAATGGAAATACAAATAAATATTCTAACGTGATAGTTTTACTATTTTAACGGATTTTTCTGTCATACAAATTTTTCTGTAGAACACACATATAATTACGTTACTATCGTGACCTTAACAGATATTTATTTAATGAAGTCATTAAAACTTACTGTAAAAAATTATTTAACTCTTCAGATAAGCTCATAATGTCATATTTTATCTATGAAATTGTATTATGATAGTAAAGTATTTCGATGTTTTGCAATTATTGGAATTCATATGACGATCTATTTCTATCAATACACATGCTAATTAAACTGGTATAGTGTAATTATTGTATTGTATCATGATAGTATCTTGATATACAGTATCTTCTATCATGATATTTTTTTTAACAAATCAAAAAGTTAACAAAAATATGATTTTGAAGAAATCAAAATGTCTGTGACTAGCATGATGGTATAGTGACATAGAGGTTTCAGTAGAACACAGCACATATAAATTATACTGATTCAAAATATGAAATATTTCGTGTTTAAGATATGCTATAATGTCAATTTAAAATGGCAAAAAATTGTATTACACAATTACGCGTTATTTTGATTATTGAAATAACATAAAATATGCATCATGACCGAGGCTAGAGAATTACCTGGCAGCTTCATGAAGCTAGCTTGAATTTGCAGCCCAAATTTTTTACTTATTTTAATCAAACCAACAAAAAAAATATTAGGTCAAATGTTCAAAAAAAAACTTCAAACAAGTTTTCAGTGGAATTATTTGGATATAGTCGCTTGAACATCGTCTTACATGCGAATACGTCAAGTATCGTGAATCGTCTGTGAGATGAGATTCAAACTACGATAATCCTAGATATAATTTGTCTCGATTATCGAATTCTGTGAGACGAGATTAAATCTAAATTTGTAGTTAAATTTCAACAAATCCGGTGGTATATGTCAGATGCTCGTGAATCGCCTTCGAGGTGAGATTCAAACAATTATATTCTGATAATTCAAAATAGAGTTTTGCTGAAAATCCCTCAGTTTGCAGTCAAAACTCCAAAAATTTAAATTTCGGGCTGAAAATTGAAGGTCAATTACGTAATTATAATTGTATTTCCGCATTGTCCTTTTCATATGAGCTGAGGGCTGTCTAAGCTTCCCAGCAATTGAAAGATAGCTTAAAAATACACCAAAGGAACTTTAAAAATTTCGGGCTGTATCAAGCTTCATACTCGTATATATCAACTCTGGTTGAGTTTAGATCTGTTTAGGCTACCAACAGGAAGTTGTCTTTAAAATACATAAAACTAATTTTAAAATTCTGGGTGGAATAAATGTCAGGACAGTGTATCATAACACTTTATACCGTAGCGGTAGTGTCATTTTCGGGCTCGACAGTAAACTCTCACGATAGTGATAGTTTAGAGGTGGCGTATTTTGTCTAAATTAAAATATTTTTACTATCATGATAGAATACTGATATAAATTTTCTTCTATCGCGATAGTTTATTACAAACAAAATAATTTACCATAAATACGAAGATTTAAATAGAAAACATTAATTTTTTTTATTAATTTAATTTTTTTTTATTGAGATTTTAACTAAATTTCCAAACACTGTAATTTTTCTAAAGCATATAAAATTTTTATTATCTTCTATCACGATAGTTTTATGATACGAATGAAATTAAAAGTTGATTATTTTATTGCGTGTTTTTTTTCTTTTGTTCATGGTCACACGGTAGTAAGATTACTAAATCACATCAAAGCTTTAACGAATCTAGTAATATATGTCAAGAGCTTGTGGTCACCTGAGACGCGAAATTAAAACGACTATATCCAGATAATTTCAGATCGAATATTTCTAAAAATCCCTACGTTTGTAGTTAAAACTTCAACAAATCCGGAAATACGTGTCGAGTGCTCGTAAATCGCCTTTGAGGCGAGATTCAAACAATTATATTCTGATAATTCTAAATAGAGTTTTGCTGAAAATCTCTCAGTTTGCAGCCATAGCACCAAAAATTTAAATTTCGGGCTGAAAATTGGAGGTCAATCACGTAGTTATAATTTTATTTCCACATTGTCCTTTTCACCTGAGGTTAGGGCTGTCTAAGCTACCAAGCAATAGGATGTTATATTTAAACTGATATTAAAATGCGTCTTTATACCGTAGCGATAGTGCCATTTTGTGTAAATTAAAATATTGTTTACTATCATGACAGTATCTTGATATAAATTTTCTTCTGTCGCGATAGTTTATTACAAATCAAATAATTTACCAAAAATACGAAGATTTAAATAGAAAACATTAATTTTTTTTAATGTGAACTGAAAAATAAGCGTAACTGTCACGATAGAGATTTTAACAAAAATTCCAAACACTGACATTATAGTAGTAGTATTAATTTGGTTTCATGTAATTTTTCTAAAACATATAAAATTTTTAGTATCACGATAGTTTTATGATACGAATGAAATTAAAAGTTGATTATTTTATTGTGTGTTTTTTTTCTTTTGTTCATGGTCACACGATAGTAAGGTTACTAATAGCACAATGCCTTTTGTGAAATGCGACATATGAGTTGCCTAAATACATATTTTATTTCCGTCACTATACTATTAGATTGCGAGTTCAACTAATACAGTTTTAACGATGACATTAATATTACTCGTGTTTAATATTTAAAAAACAAACCTGGGTCTGTTCCTTAGTTATTATAAACTTACCCTTAAATTAAATAAAATAGTATTCCATGAGAAAAATATTAAAACGTGTTAAGACTATCACCATAATATCACGACATATATTCAAAGTAGTGAATTTTGATCTAACATATTTTGATTCAAAATCTATTTTTAATTTTCAACTACTGGTGAAAATATTCCGAACAAACTTGTAAAGGCAAGAGCTGAATGGTGCTGCTAAAATTTATAAAATAATGCTACGGACTCGTATTTTGAAGTAGGTTACACATAAAAATGTTACTATCGTGACAGCTCATAAAATATTTCCAAAATAAATCCAGCCTCGTTAATATTTTGTTAATTCTAGCTGAATTCACTACTTCAGTAATAATTATCATAATTATTGTAAAATGAGGATTTCCTACTTTTAACGATCGATTAAATAAAAATTTCGATCGCAAGTATTATTTAATGACATCATTTACGATTTAGCAAATAAAAATAAAATTTAGTTAATAAATCACGATTTAAGAGATGTATATGATATAATTATCATTCCTCAAGATCATCATCGCATGAAACGGATCGTTCGAGTTACAAAAAAAAATTAAAACAGATCTCTATATTCTAAAATGCAAAAAGTTCTAGCAATTTCTATTATTCGTGACTAGTGGATGGGAAACTAATTTAGAATTGGAAAAAAACTGGGTGTGTTTACTTTGTATTGTTAAAAAATAATTATTGCTAAAAGTGATTACTATTATTACTATTATATCTACTGGATTTATATAAATAGTACCTAGAGGTAGATAGATTTGTTAGAATAAAATTAGAATTATGTCAAACTTTGCGCGGTCTATAGAAATGTTATATGTTGTTATGTAAGAGTTTATTGTATGTAACGTGTACACATTTTCCAATTGTTATAAACATTTTATTATTATTATTATTATTTTTCTATATTTCTACATCTACATTTTAAAAAAAAAATTTAATTACAATTTAAATATATTTAAATTGCATGACAACTTTGGTTAAGTATTCGTGGGAAATTCTCTACACGGAGGTCGATTCATTCGCCACGCAGATACATTACATGACGAAACGTCTAACTCTTCATTTTGCGCGCTTCCATCTAGACATTACTAAATCATTATAATTTATCGGATCCGATTTATCTATATCTAGCACTAATACGTTTATCTAATTAACAAATTTCATTATACAAAAAAAAATCAAAAAGCCAATCCCTCTTGCCTCTTCTCTGTATATATTCGACGCTTCGACAATTCACTTTTATATTTCCCACCTTGATTGTATTGTAATACTTCTATTACATCATTACCCGTAATAGTTAATACAACAACAAAAAATAATAATATTCTAATACGATTTCTAATATCTATCATAACTCTTTAAGAGCTGAAGAGAAGCATAAAGCAAGCAACAACAAAAAAAAATCTAATTCGCTACACAATCGGAAATGCTATTAGCGCAATGTAATTATGTACGAGATATAGAATTTCAGCAACTCTGTTACGACAGCAACAAAATTGTATTTGATTGATTCATACATAATTTGCGAAAATTTGTTTGTAACTTATTCGTGACGGGTGTTTTTGTTTAAGGGACATACCTGTGTAATCGATCGATGGACCTTGATCGCATGAATTAAAAATGTGCGCTCGTGCACACCTTAATTGCGGTTGGTGTTTACAAATCATTATTTGTAAGTGCATCGCGTTTCATATGTGATCAACAATTCAACGTAGAGAGTTGATCTTATAATTTATTTACATCTCCATGAATAAATCATCAATATAACATTCTTGATTCTCTTGCTGTAAACGAAATGTCACTGGGCTACTTGGTGGAACAAGAGTTTGAGATTCAGCAACCTTTGCAAGACTCCATAAAGTAAAAACATTAAAGTTAAAAGAAAATTATACATTTTCTCCATATCAATCTACACTATTCGAGCATTATAGTTCGAGCATTATAGCTAGTGGCACCTCACTAGATTTTTTATTATTCGCTCTATAAAGAATAAAAAATGATAAAGAAAAAATTGATGGCTGCGACACTCCTCCTTTTAAAGTTTAAAATGTCTCGTTAAAGTTTAAAGAAGAAAAAAAAATTAATCTATTGTTGGCGACGGCGTCCTTGACTTCGAATAGTTAAGTGCCGACACATGGTACTTTCCTATAAGGGTCACGATACGGCCCTTCACCCTACGGGAGCTATTTTCCTACTAAATCCTATCGCTACATTCCTCTAAACGTGTAATTTGAGCATTATATGTCTTGCTCTAGTTCATTGATTTCCCATGCATCCTACATCACTCCTTGGAAAGAGGTTATCTGAAATTAGTGACAAGCTCGAATCCGAGGGGTCGGTTATCTGGATCGGGGAAATCTTTCTTATCAGTTTCCACAACACTCATCCAATCGAATTCAGCCGCTCCGATAGTCGTAAAATTCAACCGATAGTCATGAAATTTTGATCATGTATAAGCTGCCTTTCCAAAACCAACATTACGATATTAAAGAAGAGGCCTGATCCCGCGGTCTAGGAACCACAATACAATTTTTTCTAAGATTTCATCTTTTTTTCAATTTTTTCACGGGAACTTTTTTAGGAAAGAGGTAATATGAAATTGGTGAATTGCACTCTCGAAACCAAAGGGTTCGTCCTCTCGATCACGAGGACTCTCCTTATAAGTTTCCACACCATTCACATCGAAATGAATCAGCCGCTAAACCGATCGTCATGAAATTTTGACCATGTATAAATTTCAATTTTGAAATTAGTGTCATTCTCGAATCCGATGGCTCCGTCACCTGGATTGAGGGAACCCTCCATATAAGTTTCCACAACATTCATTCAATCGGATTCAACAGCTCAACCGATCGTCATGAAATTATTAACATGTATAAGTTGCACATCCAGAACCAACCTTATGATATTTTTGAAGTGGTTAGACCTCAAGGTCTAGGAGCCCGGTACAATTTTTTCTTAAATTTAATTTTTTTTTTTTAATTTTCATTCCAAAGGAGAGAGAGTTTAGCAAAGGGGTTATATGAAATTAGTGATATGTTCCAATCCGAGAGGTCCATCCCCTGGATCAATTGGACCTTCCTTATAAGTTTCCACACCATTCATTCAATTGGATTTAAATGTAGTCCAGGGATTTTATACCGAGATAAGCAGGTTTTGAAAAACAATTTACTACTCGCGATACTCGCTGAAATTAGACAACAGAACGAAATCGGACTGGCTGAAGAGATCTGTGAAGCAGAAAATATTTCATCTGATAGAATAGTAGATAAAAGTTAATCATTAGGTTGTAAACTCCTAGGTTAACGTAATTTAAAATTTATTTTGTCTAATCTGAAATTACGAATTCTAATTTAGGACTGTTTCTTAATTTGATAGCAAGTGGTCGATTGCACAATACACAATTAACTTTATAAAAATTAGGGGCAGATACAAGGCTCAGAATTTAAAGAATATAAAAATGAACGCAATCAAGATTGCAAAATAAAACGTGGTTATACAATAAATCGTTGATTTGGATCGTCAAATACATCAATTGAAAGATTTAGAAGTTCAAGAAATTGTTGTTTCGGTCAAAATCAATGGAAATAATCTGGCTTAACATTAAAAAACAAACTTTGCCTGATTCGGCAAATTTAAAGCAATGTTTCTGGTTAGTGGCCCTATACAGAGTGATTATGACATCCAAAACTAATTAAAGTGGTATTTGGGGTGGTAAGATTACCCCTAATTTTTGGTTTTCAAAGAAATTTTCTAAGAGAATCAAGTCCAAATTTGTCTGGCCTTTCCCAGACCCTTGTTTCCCCTTAGTCTCCAGTTTCCAATCACCACACAGTTTTGTACTCGTAACAAACCCAGCTCCATAATACCATTAGACATGCACATACTCGTATTATGAAATCTACATTTAGCTTAAGGTTGCTAATGCGGTGCAGATGTAAAAATCGGATTAAAAAAATTAAAACTTAATTTTATGTATTCATTTAGTTTAGCCTGAAGTTTGAATATTCGATGTGAACACACGTATTCGAAAGACAATAATATCAAATAATTTGATCTAATTTATGTGACTTAAGGGATTAATTAAAATCATTTAAATTTTGATTTAATTGAAATAATTATGGGATTAATTTTTATTTTGCAATGAGCTAAATAATACTCTATACTTATAAAGGTCTAAATAACTTTCTAACATTGATATATGCAAAACTTCGGTCTAACATTTGTATATTTTTAAGATGCATGTCGGCCCATACATGATTAACTCTGAACCTGAAAGCTCGTTAAAAGCTTTATCAAGTAGTTCAAAGCCTTTTGATGAAAGTTTAAATTTTTGAATTAAACCAACATTAGACTAAAGCTTTTGTTGTTTTAAAGCTAGAATTTTTTAAAACAAACCACACGAAAGCTTTTGAAAATTCTTTAAAATAATTAATAGTTAGAAAAATACACTGTGCTGTTGTCTTAAGTGGCGATCTAACCTTAAACGCCTAAGAAGCCCAAACAATGAACAATTCACAAATTTATATTTCATTCAACGTCTTCATCCGCACTATATCAAATCGCCAAATCGTTTTCGTATTATGCTTATAATACACATATGTAGAGTCTTATGTACACACAAAAGAAATAAGAAAGACAGAGGAATTAAAATTTCCAAGGTTCCAAAAAAAAAATTTAAAAAAAAAACAACCAAACTGATTTCCTTGTAAAGCTTAGTATGCAAGATTTTGTATCTTAATATAAAACCAACATCGAGATGATGGTGGTGGTTTGGTCTTTTGCCTTCGGTTCAACTTTCTTTTTTTTTTTTAATAATAATCAGATTTTCGTATGTATGCGAAAAATTTCGTATGGCTTAGTATTTTGTGTTGTTTAAGATTGATGAATAGGAAGTTAAATTTGAAGGTGATCGTTTCGCGTTTCTTTAAAAGCGCGATAGTCTAAAGTAGAAAAATGGATAATTACGATTTTTAATTTTATAAATTTTAATTTTTTGGTTGGTTGGTTGGTTGGCTAACTACGATATATATTTAGAGAGCAAGATAATTGAAGAGATTGTATGTTTAATGTAATTAAGATGTTTCGCGTATATATAAAACACACGGTATATGAACGAGGTGGGGGTTATATGTAAGATCATATAAAAATTAACACAGTGCTAGAGTTCAAGATTAATTTAATTAGTACATAATTATTATATTTTTAGTACAAGTGTTTGTAGGAATTTTTTGCTAATTGCGTCTGTTCAATCGTGATTTAAAAAGATTTATAAATAGCTTTGTGTGTTATCTAAGATATATATGGTAAATGGATATGCAACAACTAGTCTTGTATAATACACCACCTACGTCAAAATGGATAGATAATACCATAATGGAAAATATGATTTTCTTGTAAAATAAAATCGTTTTAGACCCTTTCTAAAAAAAAAATATGGTTAAAACCGTTATATAAGCACTTTCGAATTCACGTTTTGAAATTTTATTTTCGTTTTACACAAGAACCGTTTTCAAAATATGTTTATGCATATATTTGAAAGGACGGGAACATGGAAAATTGCTGGAGGTAGTTATAGAAATAGTTTATGATGAGAATTAAATTTTAGTTGCAACAAGCTTCGAGTTAGGAAATATTATTTGTTTTGAAATGATTTAAAACTTGGATAAGTTAAATGTGATACTTTTAAATAATACTATGATTCAAATTAGATCTATGAAGTGCGAGCTTTTCAAACTTTAGAGACCAAGCTTTAACTCGCAACATTTTATTACTGAAAAGTTATAACCTCTTGAACTTGAAATTTGGTATATCCTTAAGTTGCAAACTACTTTCATATTCAATTAAAGCTTCTTTACTCTTGAATCATATAAATCAAATTGAAAGTTCATTATCATAAAAACTTTAAAAGCTCTCAAAGCTAGATCTTTATAGATCATTAAGTTAAAAGGATTTTCTGCGCAACAAATATAAATTTGGATACTTAAAACTATTAAATATTCGTTTCACTTTTCCATTGAAATTTTAACATCATTTAAAACAAACAGGTATCTTAAATGTTAAAGAATTGTTTCAATTTTGACTTCTGTTACGCTTATTTCAACTGTCTTTATTCTCGACGTGCTTTACATCATTTAAGCGTGTTCATTTCCCCACTTTTAAAGCTCTTGAAATTGCAATTAATTATGAAACCTCTTAAAGTTTCTGTTGCACTTAAAAAGTTGCAAATAAAACTCTTAGTTAATTGTTCAAATCACTTGAGCTTTTGTGATGTAAAAGCTTTCCTCTAATATCTATCGGCTTTAACATTTTAAAACATTTTAGTTTTTGACCTAAAGCTTTGGTCTTAAAATACTAAAATTCATAATCTTATTGTATTTATTTTAAAGCTTTCAAAAAATTAAAGATGCCTGTCAAATTTTAACATTTTTGTTAAAGTTCTTGCTGCAAGTTCCTTATGCTCTAGAGTTCTTCTAAAATTCTTTAATTTCGGTTAGTAGCTTCCTTTAAGGAACTCCAAACATTAAACTAATTTTTACACGAATTTTAATTATTAAACTTCAAAAGCTAACTAATTAGTGCTTTTGGATTTCTATATCTTCTAAAAAATCTCTTTTAAAGTGCTTAAAGTTATAACAGCCCTTCAAATTTCTAAGTGATTTTAAAATTTTATTTTCCCCAATTCTAAATTTTAACAAGTTCAGAAAATATTGTGAAGTTTTCGATTTTAGATCATTAAGTTTCTAAAACCCTTTAAACCATTAATATTCCTAAAACTCTTAAAGGCCGATAGCTTTTAAAGAAAAAAATACGTAGCTAAATCTACTGCTTAAGAAATACTGGTGTGTGAAAAATCCTAACCACAAAATTGTTTACGTAAATCTGAAAGGCTGTAAGCTACACAATTTATAGAATTCTCTTTTACAAATCATCTAGTTAAACACTGATAGTTCCACATAATGGTCTTATCGAAATCGAGGTACTTATACCCACAAAGCAGTTAATTATACTTACAAACTACATAGCGTTGAACGAACTGAAAAGGCATACAGAAGATAGATGGGATAGAATATAGATGTTCGATAACTCTCCATGCTCCAAAAACTCATAAATTTTAAATTCTTGTATGTACTCATAAATGCTCTTCCATAAATTTGTAATTATAAACTAAGAAAGCTCTCAAAAGCTCTGAAAACCTTATATAAAATTAGAACCTCCTGATTTTGTTTTAGCCAAAGACAGTTTTAAAACAAGCACTTACCAAAACTAAGGCTCATAAATCTTTTAAAATCGTTTAATGATGCAAACTGAACGCATCAAGCCACTATAACTTTTAAAGATGTCCATAAAGGATTTTAAGTTTTTTTATGATAACTCATAAAACAATAATAAACGTTTAAGTTTTATGCCTAAAATTGTCTAAGCCTCGAGTAAACTTAATTATTTAAAAATCGTTTGGGTCACCTTACGCTGTAATAAATTATGAAAGCTCGATAAGCACTTATATAAACTGTATAGTTCTTAACAAATTGATGAAAATAAATCTTAACAACTAATCTTAATTTTCTTCTCTCTCAATTCATAAATTCTAAAAGTTTCTAACTTTTAATGAAATAGTTGAAAGCTCACCTGCTACTACTTTCGTTCACTGAAACTCCAAAATCTTATAAATTCCAATAAAATATTGGAAATCTAAAGCCCTTGAAATTTCTTTGTATCTAACAATTCATAAAATTAATTGTAAAGCTTTAAATTAACTTTAAATTCATAAAGCTCATTTTAACAGCTTTATAAATTTTAAAATAAATTAAAGCTTAACATTCGACTTTTAAAATTGTTAAATTCGTGGTATTACAGGAACTTAATTTATTATCCTCAAACCTAAATTAAGACTGTTCTTAAATACGATAAAGCTCGTGAAGGCAATTGACTATTTTCAATAATATTATAATATATTAAAATTAAAAAAAATTAAATCTAAACTTTTAAATGCATTTAGTAAATGCACCGAAAGTCAAAATTTGAAAATAGTAACCCCTAAAATTTTAATTCTCAATAAAGCTTTTGAAACTAAAATTGTAAAATGGTAATAAATTCTTCGAATTTTCAATTACTCGCGTTACTGAGCCATTTTACAACCTCTATCCTCTAAAAGTCTAAACAATATTTAAATGATCAGGACTTAAAAATTTCTAAAACCTATAAACAAATTTTAAATACAAACCCTCTGTGATTATTATTTCTCATAGCTAAATAAAGCTCTAAAACATACATTTAGTTATATTAATGAAAGGTCTTAGAATATTTTAACTCGTAAACACACTTGGGTGCAAAAAATTCGCACCTTGATCAATTTTCAAAAAAAGTTTAAAAATATCAAAAAATCCAATGTTTGTTTTATTTTCTTGAATGCAGATTCAAATTCTATTTCAACACCTACCCAGAGGTACCTTTTTTTGTACTCATACCATGCCAATAAAGTGAATTTTCATCACAACAGTTAACATCTCAAGTACACGTTTTTTTGTAAATATCTCAGCTTGAAAATTAATGGTAAAAATCGAATTGAAACATGAAAATCACCAAAAAACATTTTTATTAATGCCCGAATGTCAGCTTCCATTCGATGTTTCATTGATTTCACCAGAGTTTTTACCAAATCTTGAGGTATCGCCTCCCGTTCCTCTGCGATCACCTGTTGCAGCGCTTGGAGACTCGTTGGAGCAATATTTCTGGCTCGAACTGTTTTTTTCAGCTCGATTTCGCAACGAAGTTGTCATAAGAAAGCGGTCATTAGCTGTGTTGTAACACAAGGTTGGCCAAATTCTTGTCGCCGTCTGTAGCCGCCAGTTTCTTGATCTCTGCCGTATTCGACGAATAGAGAATCAGCTCAAATTTAGTTTGGTCACTTAACTTTGGTTTTGCCCCGCGTTAATTAGTGCAACCACTTGGGCGGGTACAACTACTTTGGGTGTGGTATTCATTTTCTTAGTCCGGATAAAAACGTAATCGATAGAAGACTATTCCGGATAAGTATTGATCTGCGAATCATGACAAATCCCTTAAAACGTAAACTTGTATACCAGCCACAAGTTCCACAACCGGTGCTACCTGGAACGAGCGTTTTTGGGTTGTTGTGTTCTATTGTTGTTATTGCCCTGGTTTTGAACAGACAATACACGCACGTGGCATCATTGGATAGGTGATGAAATGATCTTTAACTTGACATACTTAGATTAAAAAAACATTTCGATTCGTGAGACAATTTAAAAAAAAAATGCGCAAATTTTTTGCATCCAAATAATCAGCCTAGCCTCCCGATGTTTTAAATAAAAGTTTGTTGACGGAATAACAAAGGTAGATTGAGTACCTCCCATTGTTGCTTCCGCTGATATGTTGGATGATAAGTTGCCGTTTGATCAATATCCGACCAATATCCGATAAGAAAAATTATGTTGGCTCAAGCATTCAACATCCAGGGGAATATCTTATATTTAATTGAACTCGAATACGTTTTAGTATATATATGTGTCCAATAATATTTTAGTTCAAGATTGTTTGCCAACAGATGGAATATCCGGATGGCAAATGATGGTGGTAATTGATAAACCAAAAATATTTTAAGCAATCCCTAAACCAGCGTTAACATATGTATGTGTGAGTGTGTAACGAAATCTCGGTTTTCAAAATCTCGGTTTTCAAAATCCCGGTTTTCAAAATCTCGGTTTTGTATAAAAAAAACCCGATTTTTAGAAAATCCCGGTTTGAATTTTTAAAATTTGGCATGTGGGAAAATGGGACTCTTAATTGATTTTTTAATAAAATTCAATTGAGTTTGCGATAAAGTTCTTCAATTTGAAAACAAATTTCGGATTTTGAAAACCGCGATTTTGAAAACCGAGATTTCGTTGTACACCCGTTCAAGACATCGCTTGTTTTCGCAGTGAAACATATTCGATCAACATATCGGAAACAGTAGCACGGACCATTGTATCCTTTTCCGTTGGAATGGATGAAAAAATGAATAAATCAATGCGTTCCAGAATTTCATTTTCCTATGATCCACAGTTATTCTTTATAATTCGTCCTACACGATAAAATCGTTCTACAAAAGCATTTATTGCTTGCAACCATTGTGGACGTATTCCGATATTCCGCTTGCTTTATACTCCATTAATTTAATTATTAAAACTTCAGGATGATCATCATCAACATTTTTTCAAACAATTTATAGATTACATCTCAATCCACTGCTATATCACTTTTCTGAAGCAGCATCTCAATTGAATTGAGAGTTTAATGGAAATGTTTCTGTATTTCATTATCAGAAATAACGTCAAGACTATTGAATATTACGCTTTTATATCAAAAAAAGCTCTAAGATTCTAAATTAAATTTTAATATTTATAGAAATGCAAAAATCGTTATTTTGTAAAGCTCTTAGTATTATTTATTTTCTATAAAAATTAGGACGTTATAACCTTAGAAAGCTTACTATTTACTACATTTTAATCCTCTAAAACTTTTCATAAAAGAATTAATCAAATACTACCAAAAGCTCTTTATACTCTCCAGTTCATTTTTATAGTGACTAAAATCCAATAAATTTTTAAAATTGATCGCCTTTATTATAAAAGTAGTATTTAACTCAAAAAATTGAGATTGGAGACACTTCTTCAGATCTAAAGTTATTTGTTCACTATTTGCTATCCTTTGGTGTTCAAACCGTTTCTAAACAAACCAGGAAATAATATGATATGACTTTAAGTTTTTTTTTTTCTAAATGTGACTCTTCTTCTAATAATACATTTAAAGCTTTCAAAACTTTTGCAACAAGGCAACTAAATGTTTTGTTTTGTAAAGCTATTGAAGAGTTTAATTTTTTCATTTAAACTCTCAAAGCTTCTTGAGTTTAAATCATTTACGTCTTAATGAAACTGCACTAAAATTAAACTGTACAAATAAAAGCCCTGTTGTATACAAATACTCGGCTACAAAGGTACAATGTACCTACCAAAGTTTTAATACCATATTTTAAGCTTTTAAAATCTGTAATGATCAAAGCTGAATGCTCTTTGTATAGAGACGTTAGTATAAAGCTTAAATGTATTTAAACTTTCTTTCTGGTCCCATTTCAAATTATTTAAATCTTAAGTTTGGTATACATTTTTAACAACCTTTAAAATTCTATAATGCTTTCAATACAAGCATTACAGTTTTACCTTCTTAAGAATTTTGTTTCACTTGAAGTAATTTTAACGTAAATTCCCTAAATTTTTATAATATCATCTGTTATAAAAATAAACTTTTTTCAGACTGTTAACAATTTTTAATTGCCTAAATATGCCAAATTTCGTGACAATAGAACTTGCAATCTAAATGTGTTACCATCCTAATTACTACAACCAGTCACTTCAAAAACATTTCTCATATAGTAGCTATCATAACATATTTGCTGCTTGGGTATTGAGGAGCGGTGAACGTTTCATCCCAAAGCTTTAAACCAATATAAAATTTAAAAAAGCTCTGACACTAAAATTATATTATTTCATTTAAAATCGTTCGTAACATCTCGAAGTTGTAATAAAACCATCAATTCTTTAGAGACCTGTATCAATGTTTGAGCTGAATCATCTTTTTCTAAAGCTCTTAAGTGATTTATTGGTTAGATCAATTTTAATAATGTTTTTTTAAGTTTTTCCAAGTTAAACTTCTCGAAAACTTCAGAATTTCAAAATCAAAGCTTTTTAAGATGCCATATTTTAAGCTTTTAGAATCTTTTTAATTGAGTATGGGTAAACGATACATATTTGTATAGAGCTTGTGAATGCTTTAATTCATTAAATTTAAAACCTTTTCATTATTAAGCTTCTAAAGTATACTAGAGCTTAAAATGTTTACAGTTTGAAGCCCAAACGGATTTCTTATAATAATAAATTCTTAGCTTATCTTACACAATCTATGTTCCTATAACCTCTTGACGTTAGTATAAAGCTTAAACGTTTTTACACATTCATAGGTCTTGATACACCCGAGGACTTTTTTCTTACTGCTTAAAATGTTGATCATAATTCTAATTTCCTGAAAAGTCCTTAAATTTTTAACAACCTTTAAAATAAAATTAGATTTTAAAATGATCGATCGTAAAGCTTTCATTGCTATCATTATAGTTTTACTTTCTTAAGATTTTTTTCACTTGAAGTCACTTTAACTTAAATAATAATAATATACATCCGAAAGCTCTAAACCAATATAAAATTTAAAAGCTCTAACACTTCTTTCTAATTTTATTATATTACTAAAGCACTTAGTGGAAGAAGTTAACATTTCATATAAAAAGCTTTCGTAACCTCCAAAGCTGTAATACAAGCATCAAGGCTTTAAAAACCAGTATAAATCTTTGAGCTGAGTCCTCACTTTTTTAAAGCTCCTAAGTATTTTATTAGTTAGAATTTTAACTAAAAAATTTTGAAAATCTATATATTTAAAATTCTAAGAAAATATTTAAAATTTTAAAATATTAAAGATTTTATTGTCATTTCATTTTTTAGCATTTGAATTTCTAAAAATTGTAAACTGCTGATTTTTAAAAGCTTCTCATTAAAATTGTGGTAATATATTGTTTGTAAGACTTTTGAAAATTACTAATGAAATAGAAAGCTGTAAATTAATTAAAAGCTCCTGAGAAGCTATTAATTTCATTGCCTATTGAAACTTCAACTGTTAAAGGTTTTGAATGCAGAATTCTATTTATAGTAAAGCTCAGTATGTTAAAACTACTTCAACCAATATAAACATCATCATGTTTTAAATCCTCCCTGAAAATTTTTTAACGAGAAATGTTTTTTTTTTAATTCTTAAAATGTATTTTCTTTTGACGAGCTTTTTAATAAACGTGTAAAAGCTTTAAGCTGTTTAAATATCAAAACCTTTTTATAATTTTGAAGATATCATATTCTTAGATTAAAAAGCTGTGCTGTATGTAAAAAAAAATTCCATTCCTCTTGAAGTTGTAAAAATATTTTTAAGGCTTTTAAAAGTAGTATAATTGAAAATTACTAATAAAGCCCTTAAATTAAAATTCAAAAAATTTTATATTTCATCTTATCAAAACTCGTAAAATCCTTTCATTCTCTACAAAGCCGTTTGATCTAATTATTTCAGAAAAGCTCTTAGAGCTTAAACCATTACAATAGTTGGTTCTAAGTAACTATCCAACAATAATTAAAGCAATATAAGGGCAATAGGCTTTTGTGTATGTAAAATTTCTTCTTTAAAATATTTTACTTTTTATTTTCCTCAAACTTAACAAATCTTTCTAAAGTTTAAAAATATTAAACAATTGTTCATAATCTCATTAACTCATGATGCATATCTTCGCAAAATAAAAGGCTTTTAAGCTGGTGAAGATGATACTTCATTACATAATTATCATTTTAGAAAACTTGTTTGCTTTTTAAGGCTCGAGTGCAATATTGCATGGCCTAATAGCCTAACTACAATTCATTGCGCTTGGCAGGCTAATCGTCTGATAAGTTAAGTTGTAATCTGCACTCGAAATTAGACACTCAAATACAAATTTCAGATTTCGTTCGTTTGATTTCAAAACAATAAATTTAATTAATATTTTGAACTTCAAATGTAAAGTGGTGAAAATAATTTCTAATTAACATAATTTGTCATTCTATCCCAATCCATACGTTACACCTGTTATTATTATGCATATAGAATATCTTATAGCTAGCTGTTGGTACAGATGTTTATTAATTTAATACAACTTCGGAATTTTACTTATTGCGCAAAAAAGCATTTTAGAAAATTTTCTATATTTCACTTTAATAATTCAACTCTAATATGTAAATACGTCTTATGTAACATATGACTATCGAATGACCATGAAAATTATTATTATTATTATTATTAATACTACTATCACTAATTTATAAATCCACTTTCTTGTGGTTATAGGCTAATTGTATATAGAAACTAATTTGTGACACAACAGTCGCACGCGGTTGGACTTCGCATTTATTTGTTGTATAAAAGCAATTAGAATATTAGAAGGCATGACGTGGATCAAAATATATAATCAAGCAGGTGTGCCCGATACTACACCATATATAACTACATTTCAACTTCTTTCACCTTCAAGGGTATGTAAATTTCCGCGTATGCACAAGCAAAAATTCCCACGTCGAGTATGTGCAAATAAAAAAAAATCCCATATCGAAATTAAAATTAATTCCTGGTAGATTAAGATTAGATCACGACCTAATCAATCATTAGTAGTGTAAACTGCTTAGTGAAATTAGTATAAATTTATCTATACCATTAAGTCGGTGACATTTTAACTTAGTGTATTTACACGTTTGCACGGTGAAAGGTGGAAATTAAAAAATTTTGTCATCGCGCACAAACTAAATTCAAGGACACGCGATACTTTCAAATTTTATGATTCCGGTATATACATTCACCTTAATAATATTATTATATATACGGTGCGGTAAGCTAGATATAACATTACACCTCACACGTTTCCGCGACAATATTTTTTTTAATTGCATCTTGAAATATCGCTATAACACCTTTTATTAAGTGCTGCGCGCACACCAAGTTATTAATTTTCGTGCTGCACACATAAAACTTGTGTCATAAAATCTGTACTTGTTAATTGTGTGCGGGGAAAAATTTTTGTGCTCGTAATATAATAACAATCTGGTTTTCTACAAATTGGTATTTTCTTTGTATATAGTCGACAAGGTACATGATGCATGCCATCCAAAACGATATCCAAGTAAGACGCCAAGGTGCGAAATACTTTCCACATACAGTCCCACAACAATAAAAAAATATCTTAAGCAAAAAGCTTTTTGACATAAAGTACTATTATTCAAAGTTAAGTAAGTTCATAGTGTTGCAATAGGCAAAATCTTTACGTTTTTCCGGCAAAACATTAAATAATTTATTGTAATAAAATTGATAAAAGCAGTAAATTATTTATTAGCTTTCTAAAACTTGCATTGAACTTTAAACATTTCTATATTTTTCGAGATCCTTGAAATTAAAAATCGTTGTGTAATGAAATCTTCCAAATGAAGAGCTTCGGGACAAGCGTTGTTCTACAATATTATAACTTATTATAACTGCTAGAAATTGAGGTGTTTTAACAGATTTAAATGCAAAAAATTAAATAATTATTTTTAATAAACTTGTTAAAGCCGTAAAGCCTTTCGAAACTTTCAAAAATTTTCACTGAACTTTAACTTTCGTTTTTTCTACTTTAATGAATCTGTTAACGGAAATCTGTAACAGCATTCAATGCTGCTTATATTGGTTTTGAATTTTCAAAATTTGTATAACCCCGAGAAGCTTTTAACAGCATTAAAGGTAAAACCTTAAATAATTTATATTAATGTTGATAAAAGCTGTAAAGCATTTAGGAGCTTTCCAAAACTGGCATTAAACTTTAAATATTTCCATGTTTTTTGAAATCCTTGAAATTAAAAATCGTTGTGTAATGAAAGCTTCGAGATGAAGAGCTTCGGAATCTATTTTTAATTAGCCGTATTTAGGTGAACGCAAACGTTGTCCTAATATAACTGCTATGTAGATAGCTAGAGATGTTTGAGTTTTGACCTTGATAACAAAAACCTGTAAGAGCTTTCAATGTTGCTTTTGGGTTTTTAATTTGTAAATTGCAGCTTTAAAGGCAAAAAATTAAATAATTTATTTCAATAAAATTGTAAAATATGTAAAGCATTTCGGAAGTTTCTAAGATTTCTATTGAGCCTTTACAATTTCTAAAATAAAATAAAAGCTTTACGTTTTTTCTACTTTAATGAACATGTTGTCGAAAATTTATAACAGCTTTCAATGCTGCTTATATCGGTTTTAAATTTTCAAAATTTTTAAAACCCAGAGCAGCTTTTAACAGCGTTAAAGGCAAAACATTAAATAATTTATATTAATAAAATTGATAAAAGCTATAAATTTTTAGGAGCTTGCTAAATTTTGCATTGAACTTTAAACATTTCTGTTTTTCGAGATCTTTGCAATTAAAAATCGGTGTGTAATGAAAGGTTTGAGATGAAGAGCTTTGGGATGTTATTTTAATTAGTCGTATTTAGGTGAACCCAAACTTGTCCTATAATAACTGCTATGTTAACTAGGTATCTAGACATTTTTGAGCTTTGACTTTTAAAACAAAAATCTATAAGAGCTTCAATGCTGCTTTTTGGTTTTTAATTTGCAAATTGCTGCTTTAAGGGCAAAAAATTAAATAATTTATTTCAATAAAATTATAAAATCTGCATTTCGGAACTTCCCAAGATTTCCATTGAACTTTAACCATTTCTAAAATAAAATAAAAGCTTTACGTTTTTTCTAGTTTAATGAACATGGTCACAAAAATCTGTAACAGCTTTCAATGCTGCTTATATCGGTTTTAAATTTTCAACTTTTTTAACACCGAGAAGCTTTTAACAGCCTTTGATAAAAGCTGTAGAGCATTGCGGAGCTTTCCAAAACTCACATTGAACTTTAATCATTTCTAGGATTATCGAAATCCTTGCAATTAAAAATCGTTGTGTAATGAAAGCTTCGAGTTGAAGAACTTTGGAACAAACGTTGTCCACTTATTACTTCTATGTTAATTAGGTAATTAGATATTTTTGAGCCTTGACCTTGATAACAAAAATTTGTAAGAGCTTTCAATGCTGCGTATTGGTTGTTAGTTCTGAAAAAGTGTAAAAACCCACGAAGCTTTAATTGCTTTAAATGCAATAAATTAAATAATTAAGTTTAATTAGCTTGCAAGGGATGTAAGGCATTTCGGAGCTTTCCAAAATTTCCATTGAACTTTAACCATTTCTAAAATAAAATAAAAGCTTTACATTTTTTCTACTTTATTGAACATGTTAACGAAAACCTTTAACAGCTTTCTATGCTGCTTATATCGGTTTTAAATTTTTAAAATCTCGAGAAGCTTTTAACCGCCTTAAAGGCAAAAAATTAAATAATTTATGTTAATAACTGTGGCTACAAAGCAAAACGTAATAATTCGAGTTATTCTAAAAGTGAGTAGTTGTTAGAAAACGCCTCGGTTAGGTCTAGGGCATCCGTCGGCCCGTCTAGGGCATCTTAAATCCGACTATTCGAATTAATACCTAATAATGTATATCATTCAGTTTCAGAAAAGTCTACCCTTATATGTAAAAGGGGTTTTTTCTGAACAAAAATCACACTTTAAAAGCTCTACTTTAAAAAATGAAAAATTGAGTTATTACGTTTTACCTTGTGGTCACAGGCTGTAAAGCATTTAAGAGTTTTCCAAAACTTGCATTGAACTTTAATCATTTCTATGCCTTTCGGAATACATGCAGTTAAAAATCGTTATATAATAAAATTTTCGAGATGAAGAGCTTCAGAACAAACGTTGTCCACTTATAACTGCTATGTTAATTAGGTAGTTAGAGATTTTTGAGCTTTCAACTAACTGAACTCAAAATGTGTGAACTCAAACTCTGAACTCAAACCCCGAGAAGCTTTAACAGCTTTAAATGCAAAAAATTAAATAATTAAGTTTAATAAGCTTGCAAAGGCCTTAAAGCATTCCGGATCATTCCAAAATTTCCAAATTTTCCTTTAATCATTTCTTTGCCTTTCAAAATACTTGCAATTAAAAATCGTTTTCGAGTGAAAGCTACGCGCTTTGTGATCTAATCCTAGTCAGCCGTATTTAAAGTGACACATTAACAAATAAATTTTTACACGAAATTTAATCATTAAGAGCACGCAGCTTTAAGAAAATTATAAAGTTGGTAAAAATATACAGATATAGTAGTAAAAGCTTTAAGACCTTGGAAATGTTAATTTAATGTAGAGGACTATAAACACTTTTTTATTTAAAGAGTTTTTAAACTAAACAAGAATTTTAAGAGGTTGGAATTTTAAACAGGCCTAATAAAAATGACCTTCAAACTTTGAAGAATTTTATAAAGTAAAATCAGCTTCTTTGGAAAAAAGGAAATTTTGAAAACCTTGAAATTATGTAAGACGAAAAGTAAGCATTTATTAAAATTACTAAGCTATTTAGTCTTCAAAAAGTTTATGTTTTAAGCTCGAATATCTCTAGGAACTTTAGCGAATAATTATATAACATCAAGAGCATTAGCAAGTAAATGCAAGAAGATACGGGATTAATTTTATTTTAAAGAACTTAAAGCTACTGAGATTATATGTTGACTATTTTGAGGGACTTCTAGGGGCTCTCAATAATTAAATTTAGTTACAGAGCTTTTAAGTCATCTATTATTCAATGATTTTAAATACAGTAAAATAAATTGTCATTAAGAGCTTAAACAATTGAGGGGTTTTAATTTAATTGTTTAAAATATGCAGAAGCTCCATAAGAAGATAATAAGCTTTGCACGATTAAACAGTTAGGAATTTTTATACAGATTATTTAATGGCGGCTTTTAAAACTTTAGCTGAATTGAAGAAAAATTTAAATATGTTAAAAAACAATTAATTTTAATTTTAAAGTGCCCTATAAAAACGACCTCGAGAATTGATAAAGTTTAAAATAAGCTTTATAAAAATGTGAACAGTTTTTTAAACTCAGGAATGTGTAAAGCGACAAGTAATAATTTATTAAAATATTTAGCTATTTAGTCTAAAAATAATTCAATGTTTTAAGCTCGCGTAGCTTTGAAAGCTTCAAACGCAAACATTTAAATATCAAGTATTTAAAATATTAAAGGGTTTAAATTTAATTGAGTAAACATGTCAGAAGCTTTATCAAGGTCCACAAGACTAATAAGGCTCGTCTAAAATTATTTTAAACACGTTAAAGATATTTTTAGAACTTTAGGAGAGTTAAAATTCAAATTTTAGCAACTTAAGACTACTAACTCATATCAAGTCTTGTCGGAGAACCTCTAAGTGCTATATCTATAGATTTAATGCTGTATACTCACAGAAAGCTTTAACAATTAAAGCTTTATATTGAAGCCCAAAAAAATAATTTAACATTTGTAAAAAGATTACTAAGTAACTAAAAGCTTTTGTTACTTTAACTTAATTTTGAAAATATTTTTATAAATCTGGAGCAAAAATACAACACAATTGAATTGAGATCTTTAACTTCTAAAAATTAGTAAATGGTTTTAGAATAAACGCTGCGAACAGGCCAATATCTATTTTTATTTTTATCTGATAAAATCAATGCTTTACGAATTTCTAGGAAGATCTATTTAAGATGAGAGCTTTGAATTTTTAGCCGATTACAAGTCTAGTTTGTTTAATACTTTCAGCTCGATTAGCTTTAGAATTAAATATAAAAAAGAGCTTTCATATTTAAAATGAGGATAAAAACATGCCATGAAATACACAAAGCTCTTGCAAAGGTCTCGTTTAAAAATTGTTTTAAAGCTGAGACGTGTCAATTCTTATCTAATGAATTTTAGAATTCCAAGTGCAATAGTTTAAATGTAATTAAAAATTAATGCATCTTCAAATAAAAAAAACATTTTAGTATGCGATTTCATAAGAAAAAAGCTTTGAGCAATTTTTTTCTTCTGAAAACATGTAGCGCTCCTAGCCCTAATTGGTTTTATTAATAAAATTCAATTTTAGAGCTTTTTATATATGATTTTAATGGTCAAAATTTGAACAGCTTTAAAAATTTGAATGCAGGTATTTTATTATTACAATTTTAATTTAAAACTTTCAGATATATCATTTTGAAGAAGGAATTTCATATTTTAAAAGCATTCAATCAAACGAAAATAAGAAGTTTAATAGTTATTAGGTTTTAAATTAATTAGTTTAATCCTACAAGGATTAATAAAATATAATAATATAATAAAAGGCTTTACAAAAAAGCCTTTTATTTTACACGTTTCAATGAAAGCTTCTAAAATGTATTTAAACACAGATGATAACGAGCTTTTATTTTTACATTTGAATTTAAGAGACAATTTTTTCCTAAGAGAAGTAATAAAAACAACAACAACAACGAAATTTAAAATTTGTTCGGAGCTTTGGGAGTTTTAACACTTCAATGAGGTTCAATACATTATTATCAATAAGCTGTTGGTACTACTTAATGTGTTATAATATTTTAAGCGGTAGGGACGTTAAGAGCTTTAAAGCATACAACTAAACGTCTATAAGAGCTTAAACAATAAATCGTTTCGAATTACAGTTGCCTTATGAAGCAGCATGATATGAGAAAGCTTCTGAATTGTTATAATTAAATATTTAGAGAATTTTCGATCTATGGAGAATAGAAAACAAATAAGTTCATCAAATTATAATTAGTATAGGGATTTTGAACCTTGGTAAAACCTAAATTTTTAGTATTATTCAGAAAATCAAAGCCTTCAAGTAGTGAAGTAACATTACTTTAAAACAAGTTTTTTCAATGTTCTATTGAGTTATATACCAGGATTAGAGCTTGAAACATTTTAGAAGCTGCAATTTTAAATGACCTTAACAAAAACGTCCTTGAAAGTTCCTAGAATTTAAAAGTTTATATAAGCTTTTTGAATATGTGAGCAAAAAGTAAGAATTTATTAAAATTTCTAAACTATAAAGCCTTAGATTTGTTTAATTCTTTAAGTTCGAAGAGCTTTAGAAGCTTCAAATGGAAACAATTATATATCAATAAGAGGCTTAATAATTAAAATAAGTGTAAAATATGTCAGGACCTTTACAAAACGCCACTCTGCTGCAAGGCTTGTTTTAAAAATTAAAAGTTAATTTAATTATGTGATGAGGAAAATCAAACATTTCAACTCTAAATGATTTTAATATTAAAATTAACTTTCAGAGCTTTTTATCTAAGAGTTTAATAGTGTAAACTTTAAACGCCTTAAAGCTTCAATTGCAATAAACTTAAAGTATTTAAAAGCTCTAATGAATGAAAAGATTGAATTTGAATGGGTTAAAGCGTACCAGGAGAAAAAAATTTAAAAACACTTTAGAAATTGACTTTTTGCTTTAGAAGTTTTAATTTTATTAAATGTGTGTGTATAAAACTCGGAAGGCGATATTTAATTTGTGTAGAAGAATCTTTTTATTCTAATTTCAGAGATATCTGTTACCTATGAAAAGTTATAATAAAAAAACGAAATTTGGTTAGAGCTTTGGGAGTTTTATAGACCCTGTTAAATTTAAAAGTAATTAAATCTTAAAGACCCAACTCATTTTAATGTAATAGAAATTAAATGTTGAGTTCAATATCCTCAAGAATAGTACGGGCTCCAAAAGTTTACATTTACATGCAGGTGAGAAGTTTTGTCAAAGCGATTATGCTTAAAGCGTTCTAATACTATAATTTGTAGAAGCTTTATGCTTTTAAAAGCTTCAAAAGCATAAAGTTCAATGAGTTATTAGAGCGTCACAATTAAACTTTTGAAATTCTTTAAACTAACTTCACGAAGTTTTTAGAACTTAATAATTATTATAATTTGGTTTTTTAGAGCTTTTTCAATCTATAAATATAAGAGCGCGATATGTATTTTAAAGTTTATAATTACTCAAAGCTTTGAGATTATTGTAAACTCCAAAGTTTATAAGTAATTCTAGAAAAAGGGTTTACGACGCTTAAAGCTTTCTAATTTATAACATTAAATTTTACAAGTGGTTTTCTGGAACTTATAAATTTAAATGTATTATGAGCTTTATTGAACAAGATTTTTTGTTTTAATGTTTTAAGTAATTACTATAAAAAGAGCTTTAAATTTTTTCAATTTAAACAATAATTCGACAGTTAGCTTGAAAGATGTTTAATTTATTGGTTTGCCAAGAGCTTAACCAAAATAGCTTTTATTATTACAATTAAACTATGGGTTTTTCATATGTGGTAGTAACTGTCACAGTTTGAACACAAACGACAAAATATCAATAAGAATTTCAACAATTTAAATATTTTAGTAGTAGTTCGAGTGGTTAGGAGATTTAAATTCAAAAAAAAACTTTAGATCACAAAGAGCTATTAATACTAGAATTTCATTTCAGAGTTATCTTTAGGAGCTTTGTGGACCCTGATTAATATTAAAATGTTTAAAATTTAAAGAAAGGCACATTGATTTCGAAATACAAATGTTCTAAAGTTTGTAAATCCCATTTTAAAAAATGTATTAGGGTTTTATAGATTGAATATCGCCCGCAAGAGTATCAAGAGCTTTAAGAATTTACACTTTATAGGGGAATGAAGAATTTTAGCAGTAGCACCTGAAATTGAGTTAGATAGAAGCTTGAAAAATCAAATGTTTTGAGAACTTCCTCAATATTTTCTAGCAATAAGGACTTAAGAATTTTAAAATTTGTTTACGGCTGCTTTATAAGTTTTGTAAGTCCAAAAGCTTTAAACTTATTACGAAAATTAAAGCTTATATAGTTTTAAAAATGTAATTTTAAAACAAATAATTATGTTAGGGTTATATGAACGCTTTGTTACAAGTTGATTGGATGAAAGCTTTACAAATTTTATAGAAAATTTAAAATTATTAACGACATAAAGAAAAGTTGTTCACGTTTGATGTTGTTGGTATTGTAAGAATACAGAATTTATGGGGCTTTAAGTGTTGTAAGTGCCACAAGAACTGTAGAAGCTTGAATCACTTGGTTTGAAGAATAGAAACATCTACATAGCTTTCCAGACACATAAAGCTTATTAATATAGAGCTTTTTAAAACTCACAAGTGTTGTTAAAATAAATGCAACGATTGGCCTTTTCTATTGCAAACTTTCCAGAAAGTTTATATTTCTAAAAGCTTTGAGAGCTTTAAATTTAAATAATAAACGAAAATAAGAGCAATTAAAATTCGATCGCTTGGCGCCGAATAATTATAAATTAATTTGGGGCTCAGAGCTTTTATCTGCCAATAACAATACAATTTTTAATTTAAATATTTTAGAGCTTTTGGTGTTTAAAATACATTAGAAACGTAAATCTGCTACCCAACAATTTATAAACATCACATAATTTAAAAAGCATTTATAAAACGGTTGTATAGTGTGTCAAAAGCTTTAATTAAGCTTAATTTCCTTTGAACTGTTTTGATAGTTAAATTGTTAAGTGTTAAGACTTCGAGTTTTACATTTTTCTATGTAAAACCTTTAGAATCTCGTATAAGCAAACACAATAAAGACGTTAAATTAGAAATTTTTAAATTCACTGACGCGATGACCATGACATACTTGAAAAATCAATAGTAAAATAGAATTTTGAGAAATCAAGAATTGACTTTCTTCAGGTCCATTCGTCAAATAGTGAGCATGCTTTGTTTGCACAATAAACCTTTAAAAGCTATGTTGTGTTGGTTGATTTATTGAGATCCGAGAGTTGAGTTAATAAGAAAATTTTCTTTTATTCTTTTTAACTTTTAATTAACACCGATTTATTAAAACCAAACTTCTTTCTATTTACACAGGTATGATTCTTCACACTACAAGATTACCCATGGACAATAACGCATCATCAAAATGACATGGACAGCCTCGGTACGGGATGACTGAATACTCAAGTCTACAAGCATTTATTTGACAAATAAATTCGTAAGTCACTTAATTTTATAAACCTCTTAACTCTATTTAGATTTTCAGCTCCAACCGTCTGTATCGATGGCACTGCATTAGTCACATTTATCAAAATTATAACGAGCTATATCGTTTTGTTCCGAAAATATTTGTGGTTTGGCGTGGCGGAACGGTATGCGGATGAGAATTTGGCTTAATAACATTACCTTGTGACAAGAGCTGATTAGTGCTTGCTTATTCGGTGTAAATGATCGACTCTAATTCTCATTTAGATCGCATATTTAAGTCATAGATTAAAAATTACATCATAATTATATCTCAGCGCTACTTTAAACGCTTTTTAAACTCATTCACACGCAGCTTGAATTACAAATTTTCGTCGACGGATGTTATTTTATTTCCTGTCTATAAGCTGCGTCTAAAACAACACAGGCTCGCATGCCGTACACATGTGGCCCAAATTGTATTAAGCAACTTAACATTTTTTTATCGCATTAAAATTATAGCGTGACCTTGAAAACTAGAAATTTTAACCGATCTATGACGTTATAATTTATAACACATAAGCGATGACAAATGAATTTATGTATATGGAGGGTGTAATTTACCTCGCGCACCCGCATGATAAATGACTTTGCATCAACCAGTTATAAATACACGACGATGATGCGGATTATGGCATTTGATTCATTATAGTGAAATCTGATGTAACGTGGGAAGGTGATAATAGTTCAGGCAACTGAAATTCTTTTTAGATAACGCATTAAATTCAAGGCAAGTTGACAACGTTTTGGACCAAGCATAATAAATGTTTCTGTGTTTCTCTATTCCTACAATACAAATTGAATATTTTCGATTTTTGCTTTGATCATAATTACTTGAGAAGGCTTAATTTAATTTCAACAGAATATTTTACCAGAACTTTTAATGAATTGTCATTTTCTGCAGAAGTTACCTCATACTGGCACAACAGAAGATTTTTCTTTCAATTTTGACTAAAAATCTGACTCGTGTTTCACCTAAGTGACCACCTAAGTGAGCGTTTTCATTAAAACCCTTCATGCCGTTTCCAAAATGCATGATACAGATATTCAAACAATTGTGCTGGAAAATTTTATGTTTGCCTTTATAAGGTAACGAGCGACAAAGTACTTTGTCGAAATGTTTCATATTGTTAGGCTGCCGTGTATTCAAAAACATTTTATTCGTTTGAACTACTCTGAACAATTTTTGCAAAAAACTAACAAAATACTTTTTGCACTCTAGAATCATCGGAAGTGTAAAGTTGGTGGTCCTACTAGATGGTCTAGAGCAGTGATTCTTAACAGGGAGGCCGCGGCCCCCTGGGGGTCCGTAAAAAGTTTAAAGGGGGCCGCCAAAATTTCAAAAATTTCCTTCAGCATATAATAAAAAGAAAATTGACGTATAACCGAATATCGAATTGAAAAGTGAAATATGAGAGCTGAAGTTTCCTTATTTAGTTTTTTTATTTATTTGTTATTTCTTCCTACATACAACTTTGTTAGTACAGAAGAAATAAATGCAAATATGCTACTTACACCGCAGAAAGCCAAAGTAAATTCTAAGAAACTGTTAATGCTTAGAATTTAAAAAATAATTAGAATTTTTTTTACCAAAATACGAATGTTCAGTTGATTATAAAGTTTTTAAGAAAATTTAGTTTACATATAGGTGTCCCAATAAAAAGTTCAGATTTAAAAATTTAGTAAAACAAAAACGGCTTAATATATTTGGAATTTAATCTTTTTTGTTTGAAAGTAAAATGGAAAATGATTTCATTCAAAAGGGAGTCGCGGCTGGCCTTGGCGTACTCCATTCGGTTGGTTCAATTTCTGAGCACATTTTGAATTGTGTGTGGATGTATTTCGGCAATGGTTGCTTCAATATTGGCTTTCTAATGCTTAATTGTTTGTGGCTTGTCCGTAAACACTTGCCTTTCACGGCACTCCACAAATACAAATCCAAAGGCGTCAAATTACAGCTCTTTGCCGGCCAATTCACATCACCATTTCGTCTGATAATGCGGCCATCGAATTTTTGACGCAGTTTTGCTATTGTAACGCCCGATGTGTGGCATGGCGCACCATCTTGCTGGAACCAAAGGTCGTCCAAACCAATATCTTCAATATATGGCCACAAAAAAGATGTTAACATGTGGCGGTATTTGATTCCGTTGACCGTAAATGTCGCGCCATCTCATCTTCGAAGAAATATAGCCCAATAATGCTGCCACGCCACCAGCCACACTAAACAGTAACACGCAATAGATGCGTTGGTTTCTCCATATATCCTAGTTGAGTTTCCGATCCCCAAATGCGACAATTCCATTTGTTTACGTATCCGCCGAAATGGAAATGCACCTCGTCCGAAAAGATGATTTTTTGAGTAAAATCCTCATCAACTTGTGCGAGTTTGTCGCAGACCCACAGAGCGAACCGATATCAAATCGTTGAGCGACTCATTTCGGCAACTAGAAATAATATACTGAGTTTCTCCCAAAGAAAGAATGACATTAGTGTTGCCAGAGCCAAAATAACCGATATGTCAAATCTGAACCGGTTATTGTGACACATATACTCTACTAAATTTTGTCTATTGTTATTTGATATATTTATGTTTACATTTTGCGTATAATGCCAAATCTCTTGTTCAAACCGTAACACCAAATTGTGAAGTATGAAAGTTTTATATAAAAAATAAAGGAATAGAAAAAAATAAATTTATTATACACTCGCGAGCAACTATATCGACTCAAACCTTCACCGCTCACAGAATGGCGTTTTTTTTTAAATGGTTTTACAGATTTTCACAAGACAATATTTTTTTGAAAGTCTGATGTTTTTACTTTAAAATGACATTATTTTCATGAAAATTGGTTCAGTACTTTTTTTATAATGATGTTTGAATAAAAACGCTACCAATATTGATAATATGAAGAGAAAAAATAGTGAAGATATTTAATAAATTTTTGTTTTAAATTACAACAAAAAATTAGAGCCAAAAACAATTTTATTTGTTACTACTTAGTATTGCTTACCCACCCCCCCCCCCCCCCGGCTTCTACAATGGTTCGCATGCGATTCCCCATTGAACTTTAGTTTTTTACAAATACATGGGGAATCGCACCCTCATCCAACGAAATCTTGAGGTCACTGATGTTAGATTCGGATTTCCGGCTCGGACGCTCCGTTTTAGTTCGTCCCATAAATGGGATAAGATTCATGTCTGATGGACTGAGGGCTCGCCTCTTCATCATATCGAGTTCCTCATCCATGAAGTGCCGAGAAGTTTGAGCTGAGTAACACCGGGCATTGTCATGTATTAATATGAAATCTTCCCCTAAATATCCTGCGTAGGGCACTACATGATCCAAGAGAATATCCTCGATATATCTTTCAGAGGGCAGCCGACCTCTACGGTCACCATCAGGTACGAAAACAAGATCTATTTTCCCTCAAGCGATATGTCAGTTCACACCATGCACGACTGCCGCCATATAGAAAGGACCTCCATTGCACGATGTTCCGAGCCACTTTTTGCGGTGGCGTGCTGTCAATTTTAGGCTTTTAATGAGCCGTCTTGGAGTGCGATTGAATTTCTTCAAGCCTCTTCTTATTGTCCATTGACTAACATCTCCATCTCGAACTTGTCTTAGCCCCTGCTGCAGATCATCGCCCATGAGATGGCGATTTCGCACTGAAGTTAGGCTGGTATATTGGTCGTCCCTCTCAGATGTACACCGATACCGGCTAGTGTGTGATCTTCAATTGAAGGTGCCAGTTTCCTGAATTCTTCTGAATACATTTGAGACAGCAGATTGGTTCATGTTTAGCTGACGAGCGACTTCTCGTTGATTGCGTTCTCCTTGCAATAAAACAGCAACTTGTGAACCTTTTACTGGAGTAGTATTCATGATTTTTAGAAGAAACAACGAATGAAACTGGTAGAGATTTATTCAGGATAACGTCTGATAAGTGACTGATGACAAATATCGGTCAACGTGGTATTATATAAGAATTTGCAGCACACCAATTGTTTTCATCGAAACATCGCATTTTGCTACGAACGCTTTAATTTGAAAAGCACTGTATAGATTTTAATGTTAAATGTGTCCTTATAAAGGTAAAATACTAAACTGTCAAAAAAAGTTATAATTATGAAAATCGAATAGCTTTTAAAAAATATACGCCTTTTATACACGCAGAGGTTTAATTCGATTTAGTTGTTCGAGAGTGTATATAATTTAACAAATATAAATTATGTATTATTAAAAAATTGGGGACCACAAAAAAATATGAATTATTTGGTGGGCCGCGAATAAAAAAGGTTAAGAATGATTTCTTTTGGAGTATAGATAACGAAGTGCGTAGAAAACAATTTGTTTTTGGACACTCAATTCTCAACGAATGATACTGGTATGACAGATCACGGCAAGAATCATTACAGTTTATATACCATATTGTAAGCCTTTGCGACAATAGCGTTAATATTTATCGGTTGAAAAAAAGCTATTCATGCAATATAGGGGAGCGGGTAAAATTAGAGATAAGATTTCTACATTTCCTCACATTAAGGTGTAATTATTATCAGTTGACTATTTACAAAATCTATCAAAATCATCTGACACCTGGACTATCAGCATTGCATGTTAACCCGCGTCGAAGATATAATTGGTTTAATGTCGAAACTTTAAGCCATTCCTATAAACTATTCCTTTTATCTGCTTTATAAATGGTTTCACGCACACATTATTTTACCAAATTAAAATTTTAAAGCAGACACATTCTATAAACTCTAGTTTACGCCCATTTTTAATAAGTTTGGTTGAAACAAATTTAAAAAATGTTTTGAACTAATTTAGTTTGAACTTTAATTCACAATTTTTTTTTTTTTTTGATTTTAATCGTTTTTTGTAAATTACAATTCTCAAAATATTTGTAAAACCCAAAAAATTTATGGAAACTATCACTTTTGGTCGACCGAAAATTTATATATCACTAGGATCTTCCAACTTATGGAAAAAATGTTAAGTAAAACGTTTCATCCCGATTATTCAATCCATCTAGGCTGCTGTAGATGGTTTAAATACTCGAGGTAGCAGTTATTCTAAAATATTTGGAATCATTCCTAATCATTGCAACTATCTCACGCGCAGGAACAGCTCCGAGAGAAGCACCAATAAGAAAATGGGCAGGTGGTAGTACTTCGTAATTATCATTAACTGATGTCGAGCAGAGTGGCTGTGAATTTATGATTAGTTGATTTTAGTAGATGATGTTTGACAGATTTAACGTCAAATGCCTATAATCCATTGATGTGAGGAGTGCCGGTTTGGTAAAATGCCAATCTGAAATTGAAATTAGGATTAATATGCTGTATTAGTTTACATGCATTACTTAAAATTCCCTTTGCACCATCGAAAATGGCTTCGTTGTCGGTATATATCGCGCGAATATACATTTTTATATCTCTTCGCTTGATTTGTCTCACACCTCGACCCTTTTTACTGTAAAATAAATTGGCCCGATGAAGTTTTTTTTTTTTTTTTAAAGAAAGTATTAATTGTTCAGTGGATTTAATGTCCCTTGAAGGTCAATTAATACTACCCTCTTCATTCACACACACACCACCCATGCACACCTTTACAGTATACCACCTGCACATTGCAAGCTCCATGTCATCCTCCGCAGAAGGTCTTAATTATGTTTAGAAACATCACCGATCGTAATCGATGACAAAAATCCGCTTTTGCATCCACAATCCACAGTTGATTGTATTGAACGTATGTTGAACGTATTGTTTACCGGCAGGAGTTTAAAATCAACATCTTAATTGGCAATTTGACACGATAATTTCCTTTATTTTTTCATTTAGATTCGCAAATTTCCAATCCATATAATTCAAATAGAACCGTGCACAAATGACGTATGTGAAGCTGGCCCGAAAACCATCCCAAAAAACGCCTTTACAATTTAGGTGCGTTTCTTCGCTGAATTCATTAAAAGACTATTCAGCCCGAAAAATTAAAAAAATATGGAAAAAATCAAATTCCATCCCGAGAAAATAAAAACAATCCCACGTACACAAAGAAATTTTAAGTTGAAAATCTATTACAAGAAGAGATTTACCACACTTTAACTTAAGAAATTTAAAAAACAATTCAATAAAATTGATTGAAAATTTGTCAACAACCTTAATATTTCGGTTCACATAGGTTGGCAGATAAAATGGTATGTATGTACCTAATTAATGCATTGACCATCAGCATTAAGCACACAAATGCTCGTTACGATATAGTGGGGATAAGGGGCTCTCCAGATGATTTAATATTCGCTTCTTTTAGATATCGAAATTATCCTCAAATATCACCTTAAATTTCTCCATTCACAGAGTTTGGCAGATATTGTACCGTTATAGGGCGCCTCCCCATTACAACGTAATGAGCATTTGTGTGCTTAATGCTTAATGCTGATGGTTAGTGCATTAATAAGGCATATACCGTTATATCTGCCAAACTCTGTATCGTAATGATCATTTGTATGCTTAATACTGATAGTAGATACATTAATAAGACATGTACCGTTATATCCCTTTGCCGACCAAGGAAAAAAAAATTGGCTCAATTGTAGTACAACCCACACAAATGTGTGAGTAAAAAACATAGTATATAATGACGTTTTTGATAAAAAATTGCGCTTCATTTGAAGTACAACTAACACAATTGTGTGTGTATAGTTATAGTGTTTTTCTTCGGACGACAATAAGTTAAAAAGGAATACACAAATGTGTAAGTTGGTTCAAAATACATACAACCATTAATTTTTTCCCATGATTCGTTTGCCTTACCCACACAATTGTGTGGGCAGGCTGGTAAATGGATATCTGCCAAACTCTGTGAATGGAGAAATTTAAGGTGATATATGAGGATAATTCCGATATCTAAAAGAAGCGAATATTAAATCATCTGGGGAGCCCCTTATCCCCACTGTATCGTAATGACCATTTGTGTGCTTAATGCTGATGGTCAATGCATTAATTAGGTACATATATACCATTTTATCTGCCAACCTATGTGAACCGAAATATTAAGGTTGTTGAAAAATTTTCAATCAAGTTTATTGAATTGTTTTTTAAATTTCTTAAGTTAAAGTGTGGTAAATCTCTTCTTGTAATAGATTTTCAACTTAAAATTTCTTTTGTGTACGTGGGATTGTTTTTATTTTCTCGGGATGGAATTTAATTTTTTCCATATTTTTTTAATTTTTCGGGCTGATAGTCTTTTAATGAATTCAGCGAAGAAACGCACCTAAATTGTAAAGGCATTTTTCGGGATGGTTTTCGGGCCAGCTTCACATACGTGCACAAATGTTCAATTACGCGAGAAACGTCCATCTTTGACTCATTTCGAAACCTTATTAATATACGTATTACAGTTACAATAGACCTACGATGCAAATTTAACAATTATTGATTAAGAATTAATAAAGTTCTCTCCAGCATAGTCAATATAGGAATATCCTTCCAAATTTTCCTAAGAATTCGTTCAAATAGTATAAAATGGACAGATGCCAGAACTTCATCACTTCACTTCGGAGGTCAATCAATAGTTCAATTTAAGTAACACTTTTAAGATTATATTCCGCTGAAATGTTTTCTTTTACTCGTACAAGCATTTTGGATAATAAATATTTCATTCGAAACCTCGCATAGGCGGCCAACATAGCTAAATATACAGATCTTGTGTTAAAAGCTTAAAATTTGAAATAAATTGGAACTTCAATAATATCCCTCGTTAGTAACACCGCCGTAACAAACCCGTATCGAAAACAAAAATTCGGAATTCTTTTATATGGGATCGATAATAAAAAAGTAAATGAAAGTAAAGAAGGAACTCGGAAAATTTATTTATTTTTGATCTTAAGACGAGGACGATCGCCTGGCCTGGTCATTTAGTTTTTCGTGAAGTTAAATAATATGTTATGTGATGAAATAATATATGTATATGCGAATGAATTATTTACCTACCTGTGATGAAGAAATACTGGTACCCAAAAAATTCACTTTAACCAGACATTTAAGCAAAATAAATTATTATAACAAACACTATTTCAACTTTCACCAACACAAATAAATAATAATTAAAACACTAAACAATTTTAAACACTATACACAATATGATCTAGGAAAACCGCACACTATTTAGAAAATCATTTTCAGACATTTTTTTTTTTAGAAACACACACGATTTTATTTTTTTACCACATGTAAAGTATTACAACACACTCTCACACTTTTATATTCTTACTGTTTTACGAAACATAAACGATTGACATAGGCCTTTAATATTTCACTACACTTTTTAGGTTATCCCTTTGAAATCAACAAATTTAAGTTTTTTGATCCTTACACAATTGCAAGAACACGAATTCAGACAATATTATTAAAATTTACAACACACACAATTTAAATTTTCACTGTACTTCTTATTACTCCTCATGTCGACCCGTGTGACAAGAAAATGGCGCGATACTGAATTACATACAACGAATTAATTCATTACGATAATTCATTCGGAATAAGGGGAAATGACATAATTCGTGTCGTGACGTAGGTAGAAAAAAATTAAAATTAAAAGCTTCATATTCATTTGTTTTGCATATATACAACGATGAACTTTACTAAACAACCGAGCAAATGACAAACAAACGGTATTTTTATGATGCAGGTATTAGTTTATGAAATTTATTGTAAGAATACTTGCGTTCGTTTATCAAGGGTTTTGAATTGATATGATTTCATAAATGCTCAGATGCTGTTCCACACTTCACTTCTTCAAGCTACTAGTAAAATTGAAAAAACCTTATTCATGTAATCACTGGAATGAAAACTGGGCACACAAAAAAGACAACATCTATCGGGTGTTTTCTTAAGTTCTACAAATATATTAAGATACTAGGCGAAAAGCCTATCTAGATACGCAAATAAATATTTCCTTTCTCGTTAAATTTAGGAAATTACGGTTTACAGTTCTTCCTGAATGTTTTAAGGTATTCTCATTTCTTACTGCCTCTTCAGATCAAAGTGAATATTTCGAAATTGTTCATGTCAGTGAAAATTCTCCACAGTTATAGTTTCAATAAATTGGAGAGCTGAATAATTAGATTCATTGATCATACAAAATACTTCATACAAAAACATTGCTTCAAAAAATTATTAGTTACAAAGTCAAGGCGGAAAAATTAAAAATGTAATTTGAACCCAACTGTAAATCTCCATTTGAATTATCCCCGAAGGCCTTAATCCCTCACCGATTAAAGGCAAAAAAGTTATAAAATATATTTGGTTTTAACCGAATTATTCCGGAGGCATTAGTTATGGCAATCGCTTCTTGGCATTCCATCAGAAGAGCTCCCAATCGAATTTTCTCGAAAATCGTGCTCATTGCAATTGATTACTGAACCCATGAAACAATCATTAAAACATACAAAGATAAAATTACATTGCAATTAATAGTGTGATTCTGACCCAAAACTAACGCTACACTAAATTAGTCGTTAATTCAAACCAATTTTTGCTAGATGTCTCTAAGGGCATAAACCAAAATGTGCCTAATATTTAGTTCTAAACTAAAAATAGTTCAGATTTATCAATTGCAGATTTTATTTAAACATTAGACGTGGTTTGTTTAGTGCCATCTATGTACAACTAGTTTGAACTAATAATCAACTTAGTTATTCGAATATTTAATCAAAAAAAGCTGTATCTGGCACACAGTATACAAATAAAAATTACGGTAGCAATGCAAAATCGCAATATCTCACATAATTACAATTCAATTGTACATGACTTAAAAATAAAAATTCTGATAGGAAAAATTTTCCATCTGTGTATCCTTCTATGTGATTATATGAATTTTTAACTGTCACTATTACAATACAGATGGCTAACTATAAAGTTAAAGATATCAGAATGCCTTTCAAGAATTTTTGTCTAATTTTCTAGTTTTATGATGACATTAAAACGCTGATTTCGATTTTATTCTATTTAACAATTACTTTCATGCTGTTCCCATGCGGTCGACCAAATTTCTATACTAACCCAAGCAATGGTTGCACGACTTTGTTATTGTACTCGTAATTGTGGCATTATCTCTCTCTACGGGATGCAAGCAAATTATGCTCAAATTAACGTGAACTTAACAAATTTAGATTGTAGAGCTGGTTTGGGAATCTTACATCAATTTTGACTGAAGCCTGGACTTTGGCGACGTTGAATGAAACTTGGCTATTTCTTAACCAATTATATGCTTATTTTTGATATATTGGCCCAGATTGGGATTCTAACATGAATATTTAACGAATTTCAAGAATTTGGCAATACTTATTGGACCTAGCGCCACTCACTAGGCTGTCGCACCGAATAGGCCCTTTCCGAATTAATAGCGCGAAGATAATTGTCTTCCGGGTTGACCAGAAGTCTTTTGAGACCATTACTGGTTCTAGTCATTCTTTGCAATACATATTGAACAGGATTCTCTTAAAGCTTATCTCAGACCCGTAGGTTTTCAATTTCTGTCTGCTTTCTATCATGGATTGAACACCAACTTTGGTAAAATTCTATACATGAACTTTGCCATGAATAGCAGAGCGTGCATTTTAATTACTAATAACTTTTGAGTGACTCTCATTCATGAGGTTAGTTCAGATCTTACGGGTCTAAATACCACGCTTGAATTTTGGCTGTATGACCCTTCCAACCCTCCTCCTTCGGCTGAACTTTTCATTCTTGTAAATTGGAGTAAGCATAAAAAGCTGCTCTTGTGATTGGATGTGACGCTAATGCACATCACTCTATTAGGGGAGACTTCGAATGTTAATATTAGGGGTACGTCTTTATTTAACTTTCTTTCTGACCTGTGATCACAGGTGTACCTCTTTTAATCTTAATTTGAAGAGACCACCGGTTATCCCGTATCGTAATAGAAAATTAATAATCTGGGCAATTTTCTCTACCTCACTACCTACTATATACACCTACTAAAATAAAATCAGTAACTAACCTTTTTGGTCCTCTGCTTTGAAACGGTTAAGGAAAACTCCCAGGAAATTAAAAAAGATAGCAAAGAGAACGAACCTTGAACTTGACTGGGAGAGCTTCTTAACGGAGCAAAAGGCTTACAAGAAACTCAAAAAATCTGTTTACAGATCTTCTTGTATTAAATTTTGTGAGGAAATAAACACTCTGGCGGCTGTCACTAAACTGGATAAAATATTGGCTAAGAATGGTAATTGCCGAATTTATTCTCTCCGACTACCTAATTGTGGGTTTACTTCGTCATCAAAAGAGGTTGGAGAGCTTATTCTTTCCGTTCATTTTCCTGGACGCATCACTGTTGACCTTAATTTGGCCGTAACCGGTCAATCTCTTATCGCTGCCGAAACGGCTAACTGTAATTTCACCCAAAGTTTATTACGTACGATACTGTGTTTTGGAGTTTGTTCTCTTTTGCACTCTATAAGTCTGGCGGTCCTGATCAAATTTTTCCTGCTTTGTTGCAGGATGGTTATTCTATATTAAAGGATCATTTGTATCATATGTTGCAAGCCTGCATGACATTCGACCTTACTCCGAGCTCTTGGAGCAGAATCAAAGCCGCATCTTAACCCAAAGTCGATAAGCCTGACTATACTGATCCGAAAAGTTTTCGTCTAATGGGTCTATGATTCAGATATTTAACTCCCAGTAGCACGCAGCATGCTTACAGAGTGAGCAACTCGTGTGAAACGGTGCTCCATGAACTTTTTTCTACCGGATTAAAAGTGCATTCAATAAAAACGAGTTTCTCGTGATTAAGTTGCCACTCTTATCTGATCCCTGCTTAGGTTTAGCTAATATGCGATTTCCTTAAGAAAGGAAAGAGAAGGACTAACTATAAGAATCCTCGTTGTGGTTTTATACGGTTTAGCCATTTTATAACTATGACGAGGTTCTGAAAATCATCATGGATATGGGCATTTGATAGATTTAAGATAAAAGCATAGTGAGGTTGATGATCACCTCGCAAAATCTTAAGTTGTATTCTGTAAAAATCGAAAACTATGTAGTTCACTTAAATGTTTGTGTACATTTCATGTTTGTGTACAGCATTCCTGATGAACCTATGGCGTCTGTCCAATCTACACGATTAAAATAGATTCCAAGATGCATTTTGAAGCAAATTCTTAAATTTACTGTGCTGGACTATGCGGCTAATTATTAATCAATAATTGTGAGATTTGCATTGCAGGTCAACATTGTAATTCTACGTAGCTTGAACATGATTCTAAATGAGTCAACGATGGACGCTTCTCGTTCACTTCCTTGCAAGTAAATATAAAAAAAGTTAAGCGAGGTTGCATTATAATTTTGGATTGGAAACTTGCAAATCTAATAAAAAAAACTATGGGAGATTCTCGTTTGTAATTCGTTGTTTTTCTAATAGCGAAAGTCATTTTAAGATGAGTTTCACACAAAAACTCAAAAAAGTATAGTCAATATTTTGAACAATAAATTTTACCCAAATTTCCCGTATAGTTTCAGTATGGCCTAAACTTCAGAAAATCAGCCGTACGTATTTATTATATGTGGGAGGTTTTGAGATATTAGCCATAATCTGAAACTTAATTATTTGGTCCCATAAAATCCGAATCTCACTCTCTTCGTTCAGATGCAACCCTCCATAAATGTTTTATATTGACTTGTAACGAGGTGGATGAGTAGCGTCCATCATTGACTCATTTCAGAACATATTAGAACTATAACAAACACCTGTGATGCAAATTTCTCAATTTTTCACAAAATGCATCTTAGAGTCCATTTTAATCGTCTAGAATGGACAGATACCAGAAATTTATCTAAAATTTAGGTTTCAATCCAAAATGGCCAACTTTTTGGCTAAAACTAACTTTAGAATTCCTAACCAATGGCGGAGATGGATGGATCAATTTAAAAATTCAAAATTAAATATACCGACGGGTTTATTTACATCGAAAGTCAATCAATTAGTTAGTTCAAGGAACACTTTTCAAATTTTATTCCGCTTTATTTTATTTCCGCGGTAGAAAAATGAATACAAAATTGCTGCTGGTTATAAAAGAACAACAAATATCTCTTTTGTGATAGTGATTCCTCTTATGGTGAGTAGGGTAATCTCTTATTTTCCGCTGGCAAATTTCCGCTGTCTTTTGTAGCATAATAAACACCATAACAAAAGTTGAAACAAAAATTCAAAATTCCCAAAATTATACAAAACAAAAAAATCGCCGCGCCGCTCTTGGTGTAAACGGATATACACGGCGAGTAGTGCAGATCATTTAGAAGTTGACAGGCCCCGCGCTTGGTGTGTCTAGTCATTTAACAATTAGGTTTTTAGCAGTTCATCAATTTTAATAAAATTTTTGTAAATGATCGACCAGATTAAGTCGGAAAAAGTGCTCAACTCCACATAAAATGCAAAACCCAGCCAACTAAACGTCAATTTCGGTCGGAGCTTTGGATCTAGTGTATAAATTTGAATAAAATGTAATGTGTTATTTATAATATCATTAGCCTATACTCAAGAAAAATGGCACACCAAAGTGCGAGTTTTCACAAGAAATAATTCTGAGAGCAAGTTTCAAATTTCAAAGCAATGATGAATTTTCATTCTCCATCAATTAATCGAAATTTTAAGAAAATTTTAAGGAACCTACTAAATATGCTGTGACTTCCAGATGGTTGATTTCAGCCGAAAGACAAGGGGATCTCTAATTTTCGACAGACGAAACATGACGTTTTTATATACGTATAAGGAGTATAGTATACAATTTTATATTAGTGTGTGTAATTTTTCTGTGGTTATGTTTGTGTGTTTTCTGCGAATGTAAGCATCAAAAATTATGGACCGGTAAAAATCGGTTCGGTATTTTTGGTGCTTATGTCCTTTTATTGTCTCACTTTTTTGACATCTCACCAAGCTGAGTAGCGAGTTAACTCGTTCGCGCAAATGACTGCTATAGCAGTCATACAACTTTTTCGTTTTTTAACACGTTCGCGCAAACATCTTTTATTTTTGAAGGAATAACTCGACATATTTTTCAATTCTCACAATACATTCCTCTCCGCGACGAACTATCATTGCAATTATAAAAGTTATCAAATGTATTCCTGAGTAGCACACACATTTAGAAAGTGTTCGTCAATGTGTTAAGAAAAAAAAATTAACTTCACACATATTATAATTTTTTTTTTCAATGCGATGAAACACAGAATTAGAAATTATTTTAAAACTAAAATTAAATAATTAAATAAATTTAATTTTATTTAAACCATATTTGCATTGCATTCACAAATTTTAAATTATAAACGGAAATGATATATAAAAATGACATATCCAAAAAAATTAAATGGCGTACATTCGCACTAACACGAACACACATACCACTACTATATACTTGCGGTTATTTCGTCAGCTTGTCGAATTTTGAACAAAATCGAGCCTCTAGTACATTAACTACATTGTTACCCAGTTGGTCGATTTAGTAGTGGTGTGTGTTTGTGTTAGTGCGAATGTGCGCCATTTAATTTTTTTTGGATATTTGTGAATGCAATGCAAATATGGTTTAAATAAAATTAAATTTATTTAATTATTATTATTATTAGGCATATTAGTTAAATCAAATAAACCACGCACTATTGAACAATTATTTAATAAACTAAAATTTTTAAAATATAATGTGTTAATTGTCCACAACTAATGTATTACGAATTTGCAAATGACAGATAAACTAAAATGGCCGTGAAACAGAAACAAGACTGGAACATAAAACGCACTAATTCGTTGGGTGAATAGTACGTTCCGGAAATCATATGTCACTCGCTCCTTGCTTAAAAACTCTACTGAACATAAACTTTAGGAAAGGACAACTTCGTGTTGAATTCTTTCAATCCATATTTAGAAGTTTATTTATAGAAATGGCGTTTATAAAATTTGGCAAGCTTGCAATGTCAAATAAGCAAAGTTGCAGCTACTCGCTTAAGCATTGATGATAAATGACATTTAACACCAGATTACCTGTCTATTTCTTATCTTTTTTGGGGAAACGACCATCAAATCAGAAATCGTCAACATTTCGGTGTTATCTTCATAGTAAGATTTTTGGAGATTTTACTTTAAAAATCGAAATGTTTCACTAGATTGGGGGTGATAACTGGCATTCGTTGGCAAAAAGTTGCTAAGAACTTTATTCGTAACCAAGCGAAACGAAGAAAGCTTGCTTCCGCTACCTGCCTGAAGACGAAACACTTTATTTATGCACCTACTTTGAGATTAAGTATGCACTATTATGAACTACAAAGTATGGGGCTAAGTCCCACAAGTCTGTTATTTTCACTGCCTTGGCTGAAGTTCATGCAAAAATAATTACGATGCTTTCGCTAAGAATACAGTCGCATTAAACAATGGCATGCTCGTTTCTGAAAATACCAACTGGACATACTCTCTACATATACGAATTAACATACCAAAACATTTAGTAGAAATTTATTTCTATAATGTTAAAACCAGCACAACAGTTGGTCTGTTAATTATTTACCGTCCAATTATATAATTTAAAAATGCCACGTTTTTTTTCGTAATTAGATACTAGAATTTGTTCTGATCGCCCCCACCGCTATAGCAAGCCACACCGGTTTCAAACACTCTGCCTGCTGCATATTATCGCACACAGTACAAATGTACTGAAGTGAATGTAATTTCGGTGCGGTGCACACTAAAACAAGAAAACACAGTTTGACTTTTACTTTCCAGTATTTCTTGTGCATGTGCAATGCGCAGTTTTAGGCATTTTTAACTGTGTAAAAATAAGAATTTAGAATGTACTTATATCTAGTATCACTGTGTAACGGAGTAATCTAATCCGCATATTCGCATAGTAAGTGTTATATTTCACCTTACACAAAGTTACCTATAGTCGCGTTTTCATTAAGTCAGTAAGACATAAACACAAATCGTATACCACATTCTATGTGTATATGTCTTTTATACACTATATACAAAAGATCAGTATACAGTTATTTAAGTTTTTTTTTTTTAAATATCAAGATAATCCTGTTTTTTTTATTTTTGATTATTATTATTTTTACACAAAACACGATTAGACATTTTTTTTTTTTTTTTTTTTGAAAGTAAAAGTAAAATTTATAAATTTTTATAGTTTTAATAAACTAGTTTTTTTCTAGTTTTCTTGTTGTGTTGTTGTCATTGTAGAATATTAATAAAAATACGAAGACAAAAAATTCATTTCCGTTTTAAGAATGTAGAGTAAAACGAACTCAACTTGAATTAATGTGGAATAATAAAATGCTTTGATTCGCAAGGTAAAGTAAAAAAAAAACAAAACAGAAAACTGTTCTAATTTTGATTATTTACGCTATGGGGTGGTAGATGGCACGCAAGCCGGTTAGATTTTTTTGTAATTTCATTACGCATTTTTTACTTATATTGTGAATATTTATGAACATTTTATATCTAATCATTTATCGAAATACCTATATCGACGATTATAAAAATTTTATTATTTTTAATCAGGAGACATTATCATTTTATATAAACCGGTAGTGGTTGGTTTAGTATCAGACATTTTGAAATTAGATTATGGCTATTTATCACGTACGGCAAAGTACACTATTTCCTGTATTCTGTATCATTGCAATGCTGCTGTTTTAAAACAATTAAACAAAATATCTATAATTTGTGAATCATTATATATGAATGACTACATTTTTACCACATATGGAGAGACCATGTCGTGACAAAATCTTAAAAATTATTCGCATTTCAGGTGGCGTTTAATATAAAGTCAGAAATTCAAGTCAAACAAGGAAAAAAATGAAATTATGGCTTACTGCCCGCGGCCGGTTCAAATCGGCTACCACCTGGTAGGTTGAAATTGGTGCTTTAAGAAGCCTACTTCCCTAGAAGGGATACATCTCATATCGTCTTTATAGCATAAAGACAACTACACTAAGTCGTACTTGCAACAGCTGAGGTAAATTCCTAGATCTGATTTTTATTAATGATGCTTTGTATTGCGAAGTTTCTGCATGTATGGATTTCGCCGGTTATTCTAAGATCTAATTCTGAGAATGACAAATGAGAATCAAATATGTCGCATAGTATAGTAGGAGCGTAGTGTTAGACCGTTGTAGGAGTTTCGTGCAGACGATAAACGAGAATCGAAAATATCTCTAACTACAAGAATTCAGCTGCAACATCCCGTCGATAGTCCAAACGCTGTATTTTTAATAAATAAAATCGGCTCTCCGGCTAGATGGTGGACAGCACTACGATGTATGATGATTGAAGATAGGGTTAACGGATTGTGAAAAAATTTGCAATACTATTTACAATAGCATTAATATGAATGTCCAAAGTTGCATTGGTTGCAAAACCTGCCCCCAGATCAAAAATGAATTCAGCAACTTCCCTGTCGTCGGCGGAAACTTTTCCTGTCATTGGCGAAAAAAGGCAGCTTGCGAATTTAAAGTAGTCAACGGCATCGTTAATAAATAATATGAATAGCAAATGGTCTAAATGACTGCCCTGCGGTACCCTCCTTGATGTCATCCAAAATGCTTGGGAAGATTGATCCAGAAGCCTTACAGTATACCAGTGGCCTGAAAGGTAAGAGTACATGCTATAGAAATGAATTGGCGCGCTAAATTTCTCAACTTAACAATTAAAATATAACTAAATTTTAATTCATAAATTTTATCAAATAAGGTACAACGGAAGTTAACCAGTTATATGACCGAAAGAATCGCTATTCCTCGATAATTAGCCTTATCTCATTTCTTCTACCTGCTCGTTCATTGAATATGAAGTCAGAGTACATAAACTCCCGCGCAATACTTATTAAGAGTCGGAGGAACCCCGTTGTGAACGGGACTCTTATTAAAATAAATTTGAAGCATTCAATTAAGAACTTCCTTTTCCGTGAACCTAATAAAAATTAAATTCTTCAAAGACTTCAGGGCGTTGCGATACAGTATAGATGGCATCGAAACTGGTTCAAATACGGAAGCTAAAAATACCGCAAACAGATCACAAATATCCAAACAATGACTAGCAACCCAGTCTCTTTCTTGAGAGAGAGAGAGAGATTTATGGTTATTATAACGTTGCTTTTGTTCGGACCTCTCGGTCTATAGAAATTGAACTGTTACGAACTGAAACGAACGACAAAGTATGTATCTATACGTTACCTGCGAATACTTAGCCTTCTTATTGGAGTCATAACCCAGTGAGTATTGTTGGTTCTAACCAAGATGAAATTGCAATTACCGAGCGAAATTAATATTTTTTGTGATGGTGCGGAATTGGTCGACGACTGTGTTGGTTGAGATAAGGAGCTCAACATGGCCCTAATGCTACACCGGCACTTGTAGCACAATTCAATGAAAATGGTACTGGAATTTTTTACAAATTATGTAATTACAAATTTATTACACACCCGTAGAAATTTTTTTACACGTTACATTATCCTGCAATTCGTATGTGGAGTAGCGTTAGACAACGCTACACCTCACGTTTCGTATTTTTGTTCGTATATTTATTGTATCGTACTGGGGGATGGTACTGGAATTTTTTTACAAATTAGTTATAATAAAATTGCATAATTAAACCAATAGAAAACTACCCCAAATGGGAGCAACCTTTTAAGATCATTGTATCATACTGGTGTTGATGGTCTACTCCTAAAAAGTTCAGCTCTTTAAAATAATATTTCTCTGTTAGGGTATGACTTATTTGGGGTTTTCTCCGTTTTTGAAATTCGGTTTAAGCTCGATATCAACCCGAAATCAATAAAAATTACTCTTATCGGAATTCATCGAAAATGCGTAAGAATAAAGTAATCATCTATCTATCTACAACAAATATTTTAGAAGTTTCTAGCCCTTTTATTTAAAATTTTTGGTATAAGAGCGAGTTTTCTATACGTTTAGATAAAATATTATTACTCTTTCTCTTTCTATTTCGCTATTATAAGAATGATACGCGAGATCATTTTTATGCATTTTTAGTTAATTTTGGGAATCCCATCAGTGCCGCACGTGTAATACAAAAATCTATACATTTTCTTTCATTTATTTCCTTCGTCGTTATTTGGCAAAAAAATGGGGAGAAATCGGGAAATCCCATCAGAGTACAGATTTTGTTCGAAAACTATGAGACTTGAGTGTTGTGAGTATGCTGCTGTTTCACTAACCTACTAGATGCACAAAATTAATAGCTGTTTCTGAGGGATTAAGCCCTAAGACATGTAATGGTGCTTTAGGTGATTTTGTTAAACGATTTGCCACACTACGCAACCCTATTTAAAAATTATTTTCCAAAAGTGTATACTATACCGAGTTGGATGAAATTAAAAATTTAATTAGAGATGCAAAAACTTAATTTTTGATGAAAGTAGTGATGTAGTCGGTCGACCTCGACATACAGTAAACATAAAAAGTCCTTATTTTTGGTAGACATTACAGGAGTCTTATGAAAAAAGTCTTATAAAAATTGATAAAAAAATGGAGCGATGTGCTTTCCATATCAGTGGACGACGCGGAGTACATGAAATAAAAGGCTCGTAAAAAACGAGCTGGTGTAAATAAACCCCTAATTCATGTTGCGGTTGACAAATATTTAAATACGATAAAATTAACTTCGATAATAAAGTTTGTAATAAATTTGGGAGAGCCTATTGCAAAAATTATCAGATATCTCTCGTGCATTGGTGCAAAACTGCATGGACAAATTTTCAGAAGCGCTAAGTGAAAAATTGAATTGCTACCACATCGCGAAATATTGATACTGCTACTATGGAATTTTGAAAGTCAGCTTCGATTATTATTAAATATTCATCACACATTACCAGTAAAATAAAAACAGAATTATCAGAATAATTTATCGATTGTTTTTTATTTTACTATCCCTGCAAACTGTTCTGTGGCCAAGGCTCTCCCAACTCCCTCATGGTTTGCTTTTTTCAGCCAATTTGAGGACGTACGGTTACAGGTCCGAATAATAGGTCCGACAGTCGTCATAGTTGTGTTCCATTTCATCACAGATTGTAATCTGTTGACGATCTGTTGTCTCTTTGCATCCTGTCCCTCCAAATGATGTTATATCTCAATAATAATGTATCGAATTAAATTTGTTTTTGTATTTTAATTCATTTCTAATGCCACAAAAATCGATAATTCTGCGTCGAATTATCTCGCAATGCAAGAAATAGGTACCCCTGAATTTATTACAACAGCCCACACCCATATAAAATTCAGCGATATTTATTTCATGCATACGAAGGAAGTTCGATTCATTATGATTGTTTTTTGTGGGTGTAAGGGGGTTTGTAATCAATTCAGGGGTACCTATTTCTTGCACAGGAAGGAAGTTCGATGCACTTTAATCATTTTTTGAGGGTGTAGACTGTTGTAATAAATTCAGGGGTATCTATTTGAGAGGTATCACCTATACAGAGACATATTGTTTTAAAGAGCTGCACTTTTTAGGGGCAGATTAAGGCAATTAAACTATTCCAATATATTGTAATTTATTTTGTAAAAACTTCTTCTATCAAGACCAAATAAGTTTTGCGTTGAAATCATTTCTGTTCCGATGTCCACAATGATGGGATGTTCGCTGGTTTGTCCCAGAACAGTAAATTGGTGGTGTCTAATTAATATTGGTAAAAATTAGCACTGATTGTTCATTTAATTCTAAATCAATCTTTTTAAAGTGTTTTTTACCTGACCTTCTTCGTACCGTACATTAAAAATATGCAACATATATGCACAAAAAATTTCACCCAACCTCTTTGAAATACAAAGCTAGAAATATCCAATAATCATGTAAATCCTGTATACGTTGGATTAAATCTTGTACCAAACCGATGAGGACCCACATAGAATTGTATGTATCGATTTGCCTTAGTAGCATTTCTTTGTCAATGAATTGAATACGTTCCACTGTTCTTCCGAACGTTCTGGCACGCTAGCTTCGAAATTAGTATGGGTAACTTGATTGTTCAAGGCGTCCGTATTCTAACGTCAGATTAATTTTAATCGATCTTAAATCGAAATTGTAAGTTTCCCAAAACAATATTGACAAAAATCGATTATTATTTTTAAATTTTAAACAATAAACCGAGGCGGAGTATTGCGGCTTTTAAATTTAAATTAATTAAATATTTGATAACTGCAGAATTATTCAATCCCAGATAGAGTTTGAGGCAAATCTGAGTAAAGTTTCCGTAAATTTATTTCCAAATTGTGAATTGCTCTTTTTGAAGTTTGTTTGTGTATCGGCTGTCGGCTATCTGCCGATTAAACGTATACAATTCTTTGAGGTGCCTCAAATGATAGATCTAAAGTAACAGTGAAAACTGAAAAATTCCTCGACTTGGAGGCAATTTTGGCCAATAACTTCAAAATATTAAATCTCCTGCGTAGTATAGCCATTACAAACTAGCTCGCCATATTTTAGAGTAATCCTTAATGAGAGACGAAAAAACTTGGGAACTCCTATTCGTTCCTTAAAATGTGGAGTAATTTGGAATTAAAACTTGATATCGGGAAAGCGCTATTTGTTTTGTCGTTCGCGACATGCATTGCACCTTTAAAATGTTCACTCTAATCTTTAGCATAAATTTGCTGTTTTCAGACAAAAATCTTGCCACTTCTAACGGATATAGGGCTAAGGGATAACCTTATGCATTAATCTGTACATCGTTTAGAGCGCATTACTTTGAAGGCTGTCATATTTTGTTACTTTCTCATTAGCCTTCCCTACCAAAGTAAGCGGAAACGGGCATGTGCTCTCGCTTTCTTGATCACACCAAGCGAAAGCATCCTGTCGAGTTCGAGATTCATTTCCTTTTGAATTTTTGGTGAGACGGGATAGCACCGCTGTTATGGAAGGTGAATCTGGCTTGCGAGTAGTAATTCCAACAAGTATTAGAATTCTTTCGTACAATAAATATCCGACAAATTATTTTTCCAAGTGACCTGTTTATTATCAACGATAGCACACGCCAAATCAGACCGCTCAGACCAACTCGAACTAAATTTAATTATATAGACTATCATTATAGACGTTACTAGTCACTTGGGTCTCGTTAATTTGCCGGAGTACAACCTAGCTTCGTTCAGGTATCTGCAATTGCGGCGCATTTGTTAACAACGATCACTGCTCTTGGTTGGATAAAGTCGTTTCAATCTTATAAAGAAACCGTTCTTCCAGCTATTAATCTCCACATAGTCTTTGGTTTCGTCTTTCAAGACTAGTTCATGACCGTACTATTACGGTCTTATTCTAACACCTCATCATACTGACTTTTCAAATTTTGAATAGATGGACACTAGAAGGCTCTGGAACACTATTAACTGATACATTCTTTTGCGCCTTAGATGCACGTGATGGACTAGGTAGAAATTGTTGCTTTAGTTTTTGAATGTTTAGTTACTAGTTCCTGCATATACGTCGAAATTTGTTCACAAAACAATTTGTCTGCTTCACCCGTCTCGCTAGAATCGTTATTCGATTATAAGACTGCATATCCTTTAATTTGGACTGACATAATTTAACTTCACGCTTTGGGCATCGCACTGCTACTGAAAACGCGTTTATTGGAGATTTCGGTTTTTTCGCATTTTCACAGTCCCAACATTCTTGCAAAATCTTTAACTTGACCAGGATGTGTCCTGCAATATAAATTTGACACGAAAATTATTATTTTATATTTAAAAATTTTAAAAAATCGTTATACAGCTCAGCCAATGCTTGGTACGTCATAAAAATGTATGTCGACGGTTTCTTTTCAGAACTGTAGATGACAGTAATATTCGTAAAAAGTTGTTTAGAATTAGAGGTTTATCCAAATGTTGAATGCATTTTTGATTGATTACACTCCCATCTATAGTCAAATATTGGAACCATCGTTATAAAATGACGTCATATAGCAAAAATTTTAATGCAATCAGGCCGTTAGTATCTAGGTGCACTGGTCCAGCTATGAAACATAAATCATAATTTTTTAGAATGTCGCTATCAACCACAAAATTTAATCGTTTAAAATTATGTCGATTGGTGGCTTCTCTCTCGTAGGAAAGTGTTCTGCCTCTCGACGTTAGTAATAACCAGCGTCAATGTATGGTACTTTTATTTATAAAACGATTATTCATAAAACACCACGTAACTAGGCTTAAGCAAAATTAAAATGTAATACTAATTACTTGTCGTTAGAAGAAATAATAAAGATGTTTGTTTAGACTTTTTTCATTTATCTAGGTTTTATTTAAAAAAATTCAACATATGGTTGCGCAAAAATTGACAGTATGATATGATATTTTGCGAAACAGTGAAATAAATTTTGCTTATTACCATTCTCACCTAATCGAAAAACTTAATACCAGAAATTACGGAAACCGTTTAATTTTTCAGTTTTTGTTCAAGATTTCCCGGGCGCGAGTTATTCGAATATTGATCGAAATTAACCGAACTTGTTTTGGAACCTTTTCACATTTGATTTTGGATTTCTTTTCAACCATTCAAAACTTATAGGGAATGGAAATTTCAAAATAACAACAATGCCACTTAGGTCTCTGTACCGATTGACAATAAGGTGTTGTGTTGTATATGAAAGTAATTGTTATTGAGCAATCGATTTTGGAAAGGATTCATTTGAAACATAAATTCTAAATTCAGTTCTTATCTGCCCATCTCTATAAAATTTTACATTCAAACTTCGCCTCAAACCATCTAACATCATCGTAATCATCCAATTAACATTTCAATTAAATCCGCGATACATACACTCTATGGGATTTCTTAACGAACAGCGAAAAATTTATTTTTCTCATAAATAACGCTCGAGATCGATCTTGTGTATTTGTGTCGGTGTGTGTGTGTGCGCCGCACCGCAGCAGCTTTTTGTGTTTTGATAATTTAGAAAGGAATTGTTGAGCGCTGTATTTTATAAGCATGACTTAAAGATCAATTTTTTTTATACCTTTCAAAACAAAAAGCGACTTAATACCTCGTACAAGCGCGCAGTGTCACGAAAATTGATTGATTTTTACGAGCAAAAAAATAAAAATCGCGCGCGAAAAATTTTCCATAGTGCACAGTACTTTATGCAGCACACTGTACAAATGTACACAACCGTATATATTATGGAAATTGAATAAAATGAAAAGTGAAAATTACGACCTAAATACCAAATGATGCAGAAAATACAGACAGAATTACAGAAATTTATATATTTTTATTTTTTTATTTTGACGTAACCTAAACGACGTAACCCTAAGCGCGAATTTTTTTGCAAATCATATAATTTTTACATTTTAGAGTGATGGCTTATGCATATTTGTTGTTTTTGTATTTACAGCTAGGATGCTGATGTTGCAATATAGTAAACACGGTGAGTGTATACTCCAGGAAATTTGTGCAGCATTTCGCGGAGAACATCCAGCTGATCTGTTGCTTGTGTGCGATGGTAAAGAGATATTACGTGCTCATAAATTAGTTTTAGCGGCGGCTAGTCCATTAATAAGGTAAAACACCTTGTTACTAAATCCCACTATTTTAATTTTACTAACAACCGCCTAATCATTCTAGAATGTTACTAGAGGATACATCAATTACGAATGAGGGCATTACAACCATACATTTTCCAGACATTTCCGTGTACTATTTTCGTTTGCTGCTCGATTTTTTATATTCGGGCCAGACGTGCGTACCCGCAAATGAAGTGGAAAATTTACACGATTTACTAGCTTTATTACAAATTAAACCAGGCGTTTGGCGCAACGGAAGTGATCTAAAAAATATTGGTGAGTATATATGAAACACGCGTGATGTTGCCGCCATTTGTTCCGTTATATAACCGATTTTTCTTTTCCAGATAATATAAAAAATGATTCGAGTACCGATATCAATAGTAATAACGAGGATGATTCAAATCCACATCGGCATCGCTCAAAAAGTCGCGATTCATCGAATTCCCGCGTTTCAGTGAAACGAGAACGGGTGGTTGATAGTTCGAGTGATGCGGATCGCGAGGATGGTGAGGTAGAGGATGAAATCGAGGATGAGTTGGACGATATGGATACGGGAGATGCGGATGATGTGCGAATGGCTGATATGAAAATTAGTAGCGGTGATAGCAATAAACAGCAACAAATACATCAGCATCATGAAACGATACTAGACAATGACGACGAGTTGCTGATAAATAAGATTAAAAATCGGAATATCAACAATAATAACGATAATAATGCGAATGAGAATTCGTTAGCGGCGAATAAAAGTATAGAACATCTAAGTGAACGGGATCGTGAAACGACGACGAACGAGTCGGATGATAATACAGCGTCGCGTACGGAAGACGATTCGAATGATATTGATTGCAAGGCGCGAATAGGGAATAGACGACGAAGTTCATCGGATCCGGTGAATTTGTCGCTGGGTGGTGGGCGAGGTGATGATTCAGACGATGCGCATATCGATGTCGAAAGTATAGGGCATGCACCGACTAAGACATTACTGCCGAATCGGCTGCTCGACCCGTTTAGAATAAAACGCAAGGCCGTATACCATCCACCCGAGCCAGAAATATTAAAGCCACCAGAGCAAGACATGCTCCAGAATTCACCTGATAATTATGTTGTGACCCCGCATCGAAAACGACGGCCCGGTTTTCATAATTCACCCGCACAGAATCCCCCATTTGTACCATATTCACCCAGTTATATAGAAGATTTAAGTTCACGTAAATGTAATTTATTACCACCCTCGATATCAACCCCGCCCTCATACATATCAGGTGATGTCACAACTAATCGTGTTGCGAATAAATCGGAATTCTAATATTTGCTTGGTTTTGTTTCAGAATTATTTTTAGGAGATCGTAAACCACTGTCTCCTAGTTCTCAGCAACCCACCGATATTCTACTGCACAATAATCATCACAATAACAACAATAGTAATAATAACAGGCGGAGACCACCGAGTGCCGATGGCCCGCTACAAGTAGCACCATCATTCCTGTATCCCTGGCCACCGCATTCATCGGCATTGGCTGGTTTAACGGGCGGCCATGGCGGTGTACTAGGTGTGCCCTCATCAAATTCCGAACGTGATATGGACGTCCAGTCGCAACATCAAACGCAAAGCAGTCGATCGGGGAGTGGTTCAAGCGGCAGCCAAACAACACCGGTGCGCGAATACCGTTGCGAATACTGTGGTAAGCAATTCGGAATGTCGTGGAATCTAAAAACACATCTGCGCGTGCACACGGGCGAGAAACCATTTGCGTGCCGTTTGTGCGTCGCCATGTTCAAACAGAAAGCCCATCTACTTAAGCATTTGTGTTCAGTGCATCGGAATGTGATAAGTTCACCGGAGGCGGCCGGCCGTTTTACATGTTGTTTTTGTTCGCTGTGGTTTGAAACGCTACAGGAACTGGTGCGACATTTATCAGGCCACCATAATAATCTGTTGCTGAGTAAAAATCTGCACGAATGATATCGGATCAAATTTTTTACGCGATTATACCACATCACATTTAAAATTTTAATTAATAAAAGAGCGGGTCTCTGTTACAATAAAATTATACTTTATTATTTCTCTCCTCTTTTATTTTATGTAAATAGACATTTTCAATTCCAACATTCTCTGTTAATTAATAAACAAAAATATATCCAAAATGTACAAAAAAAAATTTACATAATTAATTATTTATATATATAAATAAATATCATTCCAATATTAAATCAAATTAATATTCAAATCCATGAACCAGTAATTAATTTATAGGATTTTTTAATTAATTAATTATTAATAATATTGTAAATTATATACATAACCTTAAAATTAATTAGAATACGATAAAACTTGTTATTAATTTATTTAATTAATTCATAAAAAATACAAAAAATATATATAAAAAAAAAATAGTAAAATTTGTGGTGCACACACATAATGTGGGATTATTAAAGTCTGAACAAGATGGCGTTCACAGAAAACCACGTGTGAGTTCAAGACGAATAAAAAACGAAACCCACCGTTACATTCCACTAAATATTACTATATATAAATAAATAACTCACATTACATCATAACCCTAAATAAATATATATATATATATACAAAGTACCTGCCAAACTCCAATATATTTAAAAACGAAAATCTTTAAAAGGAATCTCATTCCAAATCAAATCGGCCATTTTGTTCAGTATATAGTGAAGCACCGTGCACACCACACCAAATATAAAAAAAAATACAGTAGACAAAACAAAATAAATAAATTAATAATAGTTAAGTACATATATTTAGGCTAATTAAATTAATTAGTGGTTTAATTGTAATTTAAAACAATTCCAAAAATACACATACATACATTTTATTTGTAACAAAATGGCGGATACGACACACAGATAAATTTTGTGTACTTATCCCAGTGTAACTGTGTCTATATAATATTATTATGTGCCTTATTTACGACAACATTATTAAATTACCCCGATTAATAAAATAATAATTAATTTACAAAAAACAAATTAAATAAGTCACTCACGTGTTTTGTGCCGCCATTTTGTTACTATTAATAACACGCACAAAAATTAAAACACACGCACACATTGTAATAAAAGGACCAGTTTTTTGTAATTATATATATATATAATATATAATTAATATTAATTAATTATAAATATTGTAATATAGTTTGGAATTAAGTTTTAGTAACAAAATATTAAATTAGAAAACATTTTGTAAAAAAAAGTAGGAACAGACATAAATATTTTCAAACAAAATTTGTATAAATAATTAAAAATTTATTAAATAACTTAAATAACAAAACAATATTAAATTAAACAAATTTTCCACCGAGATAGTTTTTTTTTATTAAATAATATAAATAAATTCAATACATAATTAAAAATAAATAAATTAATATAAAAAATGCAACAAATTTTTCTCGTTTGTAACATTAAGTGACATCTATGAATGATAATTAAAATGTGAAATCCATAATTACAGTAAAGACATAAACCATTTACAAAAATAAAATATTTTGTATAACAGTTTTAATAAAATCTATACATGAAAATTTTAAAAATTTTCATAAACAATATTATTAATCATTTATTTATTTATTTTTCTCGTATATAAATAACATTATAAATTACAATTTTATATCTACATTATAAATATTTTATTGTGTATATATAGATAGACAACAGAAAATTAACTGTGTATAGAAAATGATAAAAAAAAATTTAAATACATATAGTATAACACAAAAAAATGTAAAAATTGAAATACAAATTGATTTATACATAAATACATAATAATTATAATAAACCGGATGATGCGATAATGAGGAAAACTAAATGTGTTCATAAAAGATAATTAAATAAAACAAAAAACAATATTAATTAATATGAAAATCTTGTTTAAAATTTTAAAATTTGAGTTGTTTGCCTTTCCCCTATTGATCGCCTTTCCTTCACTATACTACTAGAAGACTTATTGAAAGCGATCCGTACATGATTGTAGACGGAGTTTTTAGTTGGCCTAATTAGCATTTGTTAGATGATCGAAAGCTGAATCGTACAGTCGTTATCGTACAGTATTTAAAAAAATGTTTCTCATCAGTGATCAATTTTTATACTCGAAATCTTAAATCTGACCACATCTGAACTATAGCATAATTAAAATTTATTAGAATATCTCTGAAGTTGAATAAAGTGTATTTCCAACTCGATATTTGAGCTTTCCAATGGAATGGAAATGGTTTATATTTGCCCTTAATCTGGGGAAATATAAAAATTTGAGTTACCGAGAGTTGATAACAGATATACATGAAATAAATTATTCATACATCTTTCTATCATATTGTTGTTTTGGGAATGGATTTGACCTTCATTAGGAGTCCTGGTTTAGAAGAAATAGTGAGGCAGGAGGTACTCGTACCACACTTTTGCATCCAAATTTTACAGAAGTAAATGAGAAAATTGGAAGACTTCTGGCTGGAAAGTAAACTTTTTTAGAAACATCCAGAAAAACGTGGTGGCCTTAATTTCTATTTAAATGCATTCCTCTCCTATCTCAATTAGGAATTGGGCCACCTCACATAAATTATCGTAAAATTTCTTGAGAGAAGTACCTAAACCCCATCTAATGTTGTCACCAAAATTGTTAAATGAGTTTATTCAAATTCACCTGATGATTTGCCTTACTCATTTTTATCAATTTTGTTGTCTTAAGGCGCTTTTATTTATGGTTGGTGTTCGTTCGTTCATTGCTCAAAAATGACGATTTCTTCTTCTAGATTTTTCTACAAGACATGATTGGTATGTATTGGAAGTTTTTATGTGGAGCGAATCCTGGAGATTTTGTCACATAGCTACATACATAGTGCAGTAGATTAAAGTTGTTAAATTTCACAAAAATACGCTACACGTCTATGCGAATCGTCAGGGTGTCCCATTCTGTCCCTTTCATTTTATCATAATTAGAATGAAAAAGTCCGCAAATGGAAATTCTGTGGAGCGAATCCTTAAATATGGCCACCTGGAATGAAACTCGACCAATTCCTAACCCATTATGATGGGATTGGGTATGCTGGATGGAAATGGGATTCTCAAATGATTTTTGGAAGAAGTTCTGGAATATGGCCACCTGGAACGTAACTCGACCAATTCTTAACCAATTATGACAGGATTGGGTATGCTGGATAGAATTGGAATTCTTAAATTATTTTTAGAAGAAGTTCTGGAATATGGCCGCTGGATCGGAATTCGGTAATTTCTTAGTATCGGATGAAAATAAGATTTGTCAATAATTTTCAGAAGAAGTTGTGGAATATGGCCACCTGTGACGGAACTTGATAATAAGCAGGCACCTTTCTTGAAGCAAGCGTTTCGTGATTTTAACATTCTAGTAAGACTAGAAGAAACGAAAGATGCGGAAAGGAAATATTCTGCATTCGATCGTGAGCTACTTGCAATTTATCAAGCAATCAAGCATTTCCGTTACTTTGTGGAAGGTCGTGAATTTATCATTTACACCGACCACAAACCACTTACTAGAGCAATCTCCTCTAAAACGGAACGTAATCCAAGGCAAACACGCCACTTAGATTACATCGCACAGTTCACAACTGCACAGCACATTCACGGCAGAGATAACGTCGTCGCTGATACCTTATCTAGGACAAGTGACGACGAAATTGCCTCAGCTGAAAAGCCTTATACAATCGTTACTATCGCGGAGCAACAAGCTCGTGATACAGAACTTACAGAACTTACTCGTCGTACAGCTAAGTGGAAATTGGAAGGATTGCCACTTAACGACTTGACAGTTTACTGTGAAACATCATCTACAGGCCGCAATCGTCCGTACATTCCGGAAACATTGCGTCGAACCATCTTCGACACTCTACACAATGTCTCACATCCAAGTGTTCGAGCTACACACAAGCTTGTCTCAGCAAAATATTTTTGGCCCAAGATGAGTCAAGATGTTACTCTTTGGGCAAAGTCTTGTTTATCTTGCCAAAAATCAAAAATACATCGGCACACCAAATCGCCTCACGAGAATTTCAGAATTCCGTCAAGTCGATTTGAGCATATCCATGTAGATATCGTGGGACCACTCCCACCATCTAATGGATATATACATTTACTCACCTGCGTAGATCGTTTTACACGGTGGCCTGAAGCTTACTGTATTAAAGACATCTCCGCATCAACCATCGCAAAAACGTTTGTCGAAAACTACATATCTAGATTCGGCGTTCCCAGTACAATCACTACTGACCAAGGCACTCAATTCGAATCTAAACTCTTTTCTGAGCTTATGCAACTTTTAGGGTCACACAGGATTCGAACCACTGCCTATCACCCGCAAGCAAACGGTATGGTTGAACGCTTTCATCGCCAACTTAAAGCTGCTCTTAAAGCAAGAGCAAATACCGTTAACTGGAGTTCGGAGGTACCAATAGTTTTATTGGGAATTCGAGCAACAGTCAAAGATGACCTACAATGCTCACCAGCAGAACTGGTGTACGGTCAAACACTTAAACTTCCTGGGGAATTTTTTGTGGAACATCCACTTACACCTCAAATTACCGCTGACACAGTGGTAAAGCAATTAAGGTCCACTATGAACAATCTCATACCAACGGACACTCGCAAAACTAAACAAAACGACATTTTCGTACCCAAATCACTGCAAACTTGTGATTTCGTTTTCGTTCGTACTGACAAAGTCCGAACAGGTTTCGCTACACCATACGAAGGTCCATTCAAAGTGGTACGAAGACTTCGTAAACACTTTGTTATTCAAATCAAAGATAAACTCGTTAATATCTCAATTGACAGACTCAAACTAGTTTTTGGGATAATGAATACACCTGATAATTTATCAGGAATCAAGAAAATCGTTCGATTTGCCAACAACAGTCCATGCATTCGAATGATTACTTCTCAGCAAGCATAATGTTTAGTTTTCATTTCTTTCAAAGGATGGAAACTATCATTGTCAGCGATCTCAACGCCCGACACGAGTAGTTGATCAAGCAAATAGAAATGGAGCTAGATGCTACGGTTCTGGAATCGGAACTAGAATCTGCTCCATCAACGTCAAAGCAAAGAAAAAGGATTCAATCAAAATCGGTGGTAACACAAACAACACCGAAGACACTACCATCTAATAACTCAAAAGCAACACGTCTTTTGGAGTTACGAATTCTTAGATTGGAAAGACGCATGAGCGCTCTCCAATCTACAAAAAATGCAAAGCAAGCAAGCAATCCAGCCATATCCAACCATTCAAATAAAACAAACATTTGTTGGTTCCACACAAGGTTCGGGTTTAGAGCCCAAAAGTGTACAATTCCATGTGAATTCACCGCAGATAAAATGATTGATTCGGTATGCAAACTATCTTACAATAATCATTTAAAAGTTTTGTTTTCAGCATGCAAAATAAATACAGACATTCCTCTGGTATTTATAAATACTACTTCTTCCACCAGCAATGGAACCCTTACTCCATAACATTTGGTAAAGGACGTTCGCACTGGGGAGGGAGTAATGCAACGGTCAGTTCCTGCAAACTCAGGAACACCGCGCATAGCATTGCAGAGTATTTTCTTTGTTTAGGAAAATACCTTGCAATGCATTACACAAACGAATTGCCAGCGACGCGCTGATCAAAGTAATTCGTTTGGATCATTGTTTCAAATAAAATAATTCTTGTTTTTTTTCTTTACTACAGAATAGAAAATTTACTCAAAGCAGCAACAGCTAAGAACCAGAAGAAGCTTAAAACAGCAAAACGGGCAAGGTTCCAAATTCTTATTTATTAATAAACGTGTGTGTGTATTTACGGGGTAATTAACCCGTATTAAAATAGTATTGTGTTTTATTATTTGTATATATAAATTGGGGATTAATAAGTGATATCCATCGGTTTAATAAACCCGACAACAGCAGCAGCAATACCCCATATCTTTGTGTTAACGATTTTGTTAAATTAATAAAATTTCGAGTTTTTGCAGCAATTTGTTTAAAATATTGATGTTTGCTTTCAAATCTAAGTGTTGAAAATTTTACTAATGGACCATACAATTTCATAAGTAATGGATAATGCTGAATGTAATGATGCTTCCGAATCAGACTTTTATTTGGAAATAATAAAATTTTTAGTTCGAGATATCGATCAATTAATCCTTCTAAACAATTGATTTGGGTAAAAGTGACATGATGTGATGAGACAATTTGAGTTATTTCCAAAACTAGTGTTACCATTTCAAAAACACTATCATTTAAATTTTTAATTTTACCATTAAGTATTAATGGTAGTAAAGTGAGTTGATAAAAATTTTGCATTGCATGGCCACCAACTTTTTTACTATTATATTTCATTTCAGGAAAACTGACATTATATTTAAATGATTTTGCTAATTGATTACATGTAATATTGAAATAGTCATATGTGATCCAATTACGACTAACAAAGTAATGAATAGCTAAGCATAAATCTTGAGGTATAACACCTTCATACAAATCATGAGCAATACATGGCGGAAGGCCGCTGCTTACATGAAAAAAAATTAAATCATTAAAACATGAATTATTTTTAACTGCTCTGCTAGATTCCCTAAACACTAAATTTGAAACATCATCGTTATACGAAAACTAGGTTCTTAAATCTTGGCGCGTTCGGTAATTAATTTTAAATTCTGGTAATGTTATGTGACAATATCTACAAAAATATTCAGCAGAACTGAAGTTTTCGAGGAATCCTCCAATTTGATGCAAACCTAAGTTATCACCACAAATTGCTATGATTGATCCTTTTATCGACTCTGTAGCTCCTCTAATAGTTATACTCAACAGAATTAAACCCAAATGTTTTTAAGTGTGATTCAGTACATAATAAACAGAGCATTATGTTATTGATTTGTGACCTGTTGTGAGCATGTAAATTTCCAAGAACAAAATAAACCCCTAACAGCTTGTGTTTTAATTTAGCTGAACCTAATGGATTGCACACTTCAAACGCGTCTACGTAGAACAAAAGCTCAACACGCTTTTTGTTATAAAAGAAATCGTTATTTTTGTATAATAAACCGTCTTTGTAATCCTGAAGTTTAGAATAATTGGATTTATGGTTTGAAGAAATTTGCGATTCAACTTGTTGATCTTCTAAAAGAAATTGTAGTGTGTTTAGTATAGGGATGTAATAATAAAAACAATTCTTATGATAATTATTTAATCCCAAATTTATTTTAACGGGTTTAACTAAGGAAGGCGATATAGCATTTTGATTTCTTCTATAAGTTGATAATGAAGTATTTGACATCAAATTTAATTTTGGCAAAATTGAAACTAACAAATCATTTTTAGAACTATTTGCAATATTAAATTTCGCGAAATGTTGAACAATAATCTTTCGAACTTGGATTGTTAACACTTCTGAGCAATGCGAAAGTTTCTCAGCAATACAAGAAATAACACGTTCGAGAATATTATGTTCAGTTTTTAGTTTCAATAACAATTCGGATGTTAACTTTTTAATGTCTGTCTCAGGATCACTATGAACACCTTGTAGAGTAAGTAAATTAGATTGGGGATTCAGCCCTATTTTAGAATGCTCTGATAATTCTGGCATTGAGTGTTCTGGTATAGCAGCTACATGTCTATCAAACAAAACATCACTGACAACAGAATCATTTTTTAAAAATTTTAATTTATGTACAGAATTTATGTGATTACGAAATGTTTTTTCATGTGTACATTTTTTTACACATTTTGATATTGGGCATTTGATTTGATGGCTCTGAGAATTACGGAAATGTTTCATAACATGACGTAATATGTTTTCTAAAATGTTCGACCTAAATAAGCAGCCATGTTCAGAACAACAAAAACTGTTTCCAATTTCTGTTTTTTCTGTTGCGGTTTTTCTGTGATTTCTGTAAACGTGAGAAAGGTAATTATTATGCCTATTGAAAACTTGTTTACAGTTATTGTGCAGGCACTTGAAAACAGCTCTTGTTTCTAATTTATGAATTCTTAAATGGGAGCTATATTTTAATAAAGACACACATTTTATCACAATTTACACAAACGAACATTATAGCGCTATTGAAAGGAAAGTCATAAATATTAAAAGGACTATCACAATTACGAAAAAGTTCTCTCCAAGTCAACAAATCCTATTTGAAAAGTTTAATTTAATTAAATTTAGTAAAGACATTTTACATTACGGCTAAACTTTAATAACACGAGGATTACCTAACCTTAAATTTATTGAATTGCTTACGTACCTATTAACAAACAACCTTATTTCACTTTCCAACTCTACACTGAATAATTATTAATTTTAATAATTATTATTAATCACTTTTTAACTTTTTTTTTTTTTTTAATTTAAATATAAATTGAACTTTATTATAAAATATTTTTTATTTCACATCTGCGTGGTATCAACTGCGTGGTAAAATGGTAAAATGAGATTTCATCATATTCGTTTGTTCGGACGTGCATTTTACTTTTGTTTAATATGTAGGTGTGCTGGTTGTTCATATGCGTACACGTACCACCTGGATGACCACCACTACCGAATTGAGGTATTATTGTAATTAATTATTTGACTCTCATATGTATTACTATTCTGACTCCATGTATTATTTTTACTATTTACATTAAATTGTTATTTACATTAAATTATTTTAATTATTATTTATGAAAATAAACTAAATGAAAATTATACAATGTGAGTTTTTCTTAATTTATTTTTAAAGCGCGATACGAGTTAACAACAACTTGTATCATGTAAAAACACCGAGAGAATGCCATCGTCATCCTCTTTACCTTTGTTTCTTTTATTCGACCGTACATCCGATTTCATTTCGGCCTTTCGTTCTCAATTCAAAATGTTACCCGATTATGTGGTGTGAAGTATGTCGTTTAACCGTGAACCCTTGAAGCCGAATTTAAGAATGCTGGAGGCAGCCACACTACTCCCTTGCCAGTGAATGTCCATGAACGCTTAACGAAAACGCGTGGGTAGTCTAGTGGCCCGTCCTGTTCGTGTTGTGACCAAATTCGGCTCACACTGAAAGTAAACCGTGCGTTTGTCATCCGTTGAAGATTTCTTTTGGCTAACGTTAGGTTTTAAAATCGTAGGTTGAATCGTACTATTACATGTCGGCAAGTTTTCGTTTGTCTCACGATCGTTTGAGGCATATTCCGTAGTGAAACAAGGTTTTAATCTATTTATTGAAACATTGCAAGATTTACCCTTCATAAGTATGGTAAAATATTTTTCCGTACGGCTACTGACGCTAAATGGTCCTTCATAAGAAAGCTGCAGAGATGTTCTAACCACATCTGTGAAATCGTCGATTATTCAGCATCCCGGATCAACTCACAAACAACAATATAAATAGGCAAAAGTCTATTAAGACGTGTCCCATTTGAAACGCGATATTTTAAAACGAGATATGACCAAACGCGATATTTCAAAACGTGATAATTCAAAACGCGATACGGTACAAAACGCGATACGGTACAAAACGCGACATTTCAAAATGCGATATTTCAAAACGCGATAAAGTACAAAACGCGATATGGTACAAAACGCGATATTTCAAAACACGATATTTCAAAACACGATATGGTACAAAACGCGATATGATACAAAACGGGAGTTTAGGATCGGGTTATATCAGGCGGGTGAAGGGGAAATTTAATTTCAGTTTATAGGAATTTTAAAATCGATAGGGGCGAGAGTATATAGGACCGGTATCAATCGGGTCGCTTCAGTTGTTTGACAAATTCGGACTGGTAATCATGCTTATTACAACTGCCTACGAATTGTCCTGGCAATCGTAAACCTTCGCCGTAAAGCATTTCTGCTGCTGTTGCATTAAACTCCACCCGTAATGCTGTGCGCAATCCCAGCAAAACTGTTGGTAACGAGATTGTTCAGCCTAGATGGTTATGACACATTAACGATGCTTTTAGAGAGCGGTGCCAACGTTCGATAAAACCGTGGGCTTGTGGGTTATACGATGTAGTGCGTTTGCGTTGGAACCCCAATACCTTGGACAATTCCTGAAATAATTCCGATTCAAACTGCATTCCTCGATCAGTGACTATAGTTACAGGTATGCCAAATCGTGCGATCCAACCGTTATAAATTGCACTTGCAACTGTTTGTGCCCTGATATCCGCTACTGGAATGGCCTCTGGCCAGCGAGTATATCGATCTATTATTGTGACGCAATATTTCATACCGTTAGAAGTTGGCATTGGACCAATAATATCTACGTGAATTTCTTCAAAACGCTTGCTACATAATGGAAATTGACCAATAGGACTTTTGGTGTGGCGTTGAACTTTAGACTTTTGGCAACTTATACAACCTTTAGCCCATTTTCTAGCATCTTGGTTGACTGATGTCCAAATGTATTTACTAGCCAACATTTTAGTGGTAGTCCGAAATCCGGGGTGTGACAAACCATGCACCATATCGAATACCATTTTTCTGAATTCTTTTGGTATATACGGTCTAATACACTTTGTAGAAATGTCACAAAAGATTTCTTTGTCTGAATTTAATATTGGAGATTTTTTAAATTCGAGCGACTTATTTGTTTGAATTAAATCCTGTAACTCGCTGTCTTTACTTTGTGCTTCGGCAATCCTAGTATAATCAATAGCTTCTGGTACATCAATTTTGCAAATGCGCGATAGAGTATCTGCTACAACGTTGTCCTTACCCGAGACATGTTGTATGTCATTCGTGAATTGCCCAATATAGTCCAGATATCTAAATTGCCTAGGTGAAGCCTTATTTGGATTTTGCTGAAATACATAAACTAAGGGCTTATGATCCGTGTACAATGTAAAAGTGCGACCTTCCAGCAAAAAACGAAAATGTTTAATAGCAGCGTATGCCGCTAATAGCTCGCGGTCGTATGCGCTATAGCGTTCCTGGGTGTCCGAAAGTTTAACCGAATAAAAGCTTAAAGGCTGCCAACTATCCTCTACTTGCTGCTGAACTACTGCACCGATTGCATAATCTGATGCATCAACCATCATAGCGAGATGTGCTTTAGTGTCCGGATGCGCGAGGATTGCTGCGTCGATTAATTGTTGTTTGCATTTCACAAAAGCTATTTTCGTGTTATCGGTCCAGTCAATTTTACGTTTGTCGTTCTTTTTACTCCCCTTTAAGTATTCGTTTAACAATGCTTGATTTTCAGCTGCATTTGGGACAAATCGCCGATAAAAATTGGTCATTCCGAGGAAGCGTCGCAATTCTACTATGGTTTCTGGTTGTTTAAAATAAGATATTGCTTGAACACGTTCTAACATCGGCTTAATACCCGATTTATTAATAGTGTGGCCTAAAAGTTTATTTCGGCCTTAGCGAATGCACATTTATTTGCATTGATAATTAATCCGTGATTCTGTAAACGTTGAAAAATTTGTTCCAGATGGATCATGTGCTCGTTCATATCTCGTGAAGCGATCAAAAAATCATCAATATATGTATAGCAATAATTAAGGTCCCGAAAAATAGAATGAACAAATCGTTGGAATGACTGTGCAGCGTTTCTCAAACCAAATCCCATTCGAGTGAACTCGAACAACTCGAAGGGTGTTATGATAGCGGTCTTCGGTATATCTGACGGTTCCACTGGTATCTGATGGTACGCTCGTATTAGGTCCAATGTAGAAAATATAGTACAGCCACGTAGTTGATGTGCGAAGTCCTAGAGGTGTGGTATTGGGTAGCGGTCAGGCTGAGTGACAGTATTCAGTGCCCGGTAATCACCACAGGGTCTCCAATCTCCACTTTTCTTCTGAACCAAATGTAGTGGGCTGGCCCATGGACTATCGGATGGTCTACAGATTCCTTACTGAAGCATGTAGTCGAATTCTATCTTTGCCGTAGCTAACTTATCCGGAGCGAGTCTACGAACCTTTGCTGCCACCGGCGGACCTTTGGTTTGGATAAAATGAGTAACTGCATGCTTAATTGGTCTTATAACTGCACTGTCGACAGTAATTTCACTAAATTTTCTTAACAGACGTCCAATCTCCGTATCGATAGCCATGGCACTAATGGTAGTCAACGATGAAGACATTATATTGATAGTTCGTCCAGTCGTATGAAGAGTCGTAATCGGATCAATTATACGATTCCGTTTTATATCGACTATTAGCCCAAACTGCTTTAAAAAATCGGCTCCGATGATAGGTTTGGAAACGTCTGCTATAATGAAACTCCAGCTAAAATTTCTCCTAAGGCCTAAGTCAAGTTTTAAAATCCGAGTGCCATATGTATTAACTTGCGACGAATTTGCAGCGAACAGCGTGAACTCATTTCTATGGACCCTTTTGTTTGTCCTCGAGCGATGGTGGAATGACAGATACTTCGGCCCCTGTATCTATTAGATAACTGCGTTTGCTAGAAACATCGTATATTATTAGACGACAATTGGCACTATTGCCCCCCTCGCATGCCGTCATCTGCGGTGAGAAAGCTAGTTTTCCGGCTTTTGTACGTAAGCACAAGGTTGTACGCATTTCTTTGCCTTATCATTAAATTTAAAATGATACCAGCATAAAGTGTGCCCTTTCGTTCCTGATGATCGAGACCTGGAGCGTTGTCGCGAACTACTTGCTCTGTCATTCCTATAATGTGTCTTGTGCTAGAGATTGACATTACATTTGAATTGGAATAGGCCTCCAAAATTTTATCGGCCATAATTGCCAAATTCGTTAAGCTTTCGGTACTGGACGCCAAAATGATTTGTATTTGTTGCGGTAAACGTTGGACCCATAGTTTTTTAGTAAGTCTTCTGCTAGTTGTTTGTCAGCTAAATTCCTCATTTCACGCAACAATTGGGTTGGCTTTTTGTCGCCCAAGTCAAGGTCTTTTAAAAGCTTCTGTAGCTTAGCATCCGCTGACTCTGTTAATCGAGAAATTAGTGCTTGTTTTAAATCGTCATATTTATTGTCAGTTGCAGTCTGTAACACTACATCGCTAACCGTGTTTAACGCTCTTTGATCGAGACCCGCAACAATAATATTGAATTTGGTTTGTTGTTGCGTAATATTAGCGTTCATGAATTGTGCCTCTATTTGGGCAAACCAAAGTTCTGGCATTTCGTACCAAAAAGGAGGTGTCTTGACCGAAACCCGTTCCACGAAACTACCGTGTGACTTATCATGCTTAACTTTGCGAGGAGATGCTTCGCCTCCATTTTTACCGCTTTTACCGTTAGCTTCGTTGTCCGAATCCATGATTAAATGACTTTATATTTTCACACACAAAAAAAACTATTTACAAATACGGGTGTATATACGATTATAAAACAAAATATTGCAAACGACCGTCGATATTAAAAATAGAACGAAAATCGAATATGATATCGGATGAACCCAGCAACGAATAACCGAAACATATGGAAGGTAAAGAAAACAAAAATGGACTCACCCGATTTGTAGATGAATTCGATGACTGCTTTTCCTTCTTCTATGATGTTTTTGTTTGATGTTGCCAATCTTTTGATTAAAGATGATCAGGTATTTGTATTTAATAGGGCTGAAAATTTGCGATGCTGCTCGATGCTCCAAATAATATTAGATTTAGTTTCAGTGAGCCGTGACCATTTGTAGTATCATTACGATGTTGGCATATGGTTAGGTTATCTTTTGTCAATCTTTTAAATTAATTGTAGCACGTTACGTTGTATTATGATAACTAATATTCCTTTTTGTCGGGGTTACCATTTGTAGGTGTGCTGGTTGTTCATATGCGTACACGTACCACCTGGATGACCACCACTACCGAATTGAGGTATTATTGTAATTAATTATTTGACTCTCATATGTATTACTATTCTGACTCCATGTATTATTTTTACTATTTACATTAAATTGTTATTTACATTAAATTATTTTAATTATTATTTATGAAAAATAAACTAAATGAAAATTATACAATGTGAGTTTTTCTTAATTTATTTTTAAAGCGCGATACGAGTTAACAACAACTTGTATCATGTAAAAACACCGAGAGAATGCCATCGTCATCCTCTTTACCTTTGTTTCTTTTATTCGACCGTACATCCGATTTCATTTCGGCTTTTCGTTCTCAATTCAAAATGTTACCCGATTATGTGGTGTGAAGTATGTCGTTTAACCGTGAACCCTTGAAGCCGAATTTAATAATGCTGGAGGCAGCCACAAATATACGAATTTCGCCGATCTCATATAAATTTATCTAAAAAAGTATGTAATTTTACACACATTTTCTTGCAATTTTAAATTTATTTTTAAAAATACATGAAATGACTGTAATATTATACAACAACAAAATAAAATTAATATATGCAATAAACTTAATTTAATTTTACATACTTACACGATTACTATTTATACTATTTTCAAGTAAATTTCAATTGTAATTAGTTAAAATTACAAACTGAATGTGATATTCAAACTAAAATCCTGCAATATAATATTTTTATTGAAATTTACTGAAAAAATTTATTATTGCACGAAAGTTAAATAAAAAAATAAGAAATTGTGTAATTTTACGTAGAATTAGTAGTTTTGTGGTGAAAAGCTTGTAAAATGCAAGTTGAAAATTCAATTTTTTTTTTACGAAGATGCGTTGTAAATTTTTATTGTAAGATTAAGTTTCTAATGGTTTCAGGGGTTTACAAAATAGAAGCCTTTTCAAATTTCCCATTGAAATGGATAGCGCTCCCGATAGCGGCTCCCGATAAATAGGTAGAGCAATATATTTGTATGTCGATTTTTACCTAAATAGTTAAATATAAAATCTTAATTTAGAGTTAAATAAGTTAATTATATGCAAAAAATAGCGCGCTAAATATAAGTTTTAACATAGAAAATTGGGTGCTCCGGATAAATCTATCGGGCGCTAATAAAAACACACGGCTAATATTTCGAGTATTGGATGACTTGGTACGTCGTTTGATGTTATTTCGAAGGTCTTCTGGATATCGCAAATACGTTACCTTTGACTAACACCTTGCACTTTAAACGATTCATTAATACTTTGAACATAATAAAAAAGTTCATATTCTCTAGCAAAACTCACGTTTACTAGAACCTCACCTCGATGGTTACTGAAACATTCAATCATTGCACTTTATTCATACTGATGAATCCGTACCCAAAAAAATATTACAAAAAAAAGTAACAGGAAACAAGAAACTCAGATGGATTTGTATGTTAAGTTGTTGCTGTATGTAAACCATTTTTCTTCTTTCCCCAGAACAAAAACTAAAATGTTGGTGAAACTTTATATTTTTTTGTAGAATGAGAAACGAGCAGACAAGACAACCTGACATGGTATGGGAATAGGGAATTGATGAAAAAATACATTTTTTTTCGTTAGCATTTGCCTTTCGGTATATACTAAGGATATAAGTTAGGTGGAAAATTTTTCGAAATGAAATTGATTAGGGGAATTGGGAATTATATTTGGTAGTGAATGAAATTTATTTATTTCGAAAACATTTTTACATTGAAGTTTTCCTTATTTCCCCACAGGCTATATACTCGTACTCGTATATGGAAAGAGGATAACCCAAAATTACTGAATATATACCAAAAATACATAAAAAGGAAAAGAGACACAGGAAAAATTACAATAAGTTTTGTGAAAAATTTCTACTCAGCTTGGTTAGTCGTTTACAGAGTTTCGTAAAGTCGAGACATAAAATAAATATTTAGTGATTTGGAATAATAATTCCAAGGCAGGATGTTAACATTGCAATATAAGGAGCATGGTGAGTGTATATCCCAGGAACTAAATGCAGCATTTCAAGGAAGCCATCCCTTCGATCTGTTGCTTATTGGTGCTGGCAATGAAACATTACATGCTCATAGATTAGTTTTGGTAGCGGCTAGTCCATTAATAAGGTATATAAGACTATATAAATATTTCGTCACCTATTACGTAAATCTTTATTTATATACAGGACCTTACTAGCGGACCCAACAATCCCAAATGAGGGCCTCACAACCATTCATTTTCCAGACGTGTCCATGTACTATTTCCGTTTATTGCTCAATTTTTTATATTCGGGTGAGACATGGGTGCCTGCTTATGAAGTGGATAATTTACATGATTTACTAACGTTATTGCAAATGAGTGATGTAAAAACTCTAGGTGAGCCTAAATAAAATATGTTACTAGGTTCTATCTGTGTTAACCTTGTTTAATTCCAGATAGTTCAAAAAATGATTCGATCATAGCGATTAGTAGAAGTACTAACGAGGGATTAAATCAACCTCAAATAAATTGCGTGCCAACCAATTCAGATATAACAGTCAAATGCGAAGGATCGACCGATTGCTTAAGTGAAGAAGTGAGTAATGAAGAAGAAGTAAATCGTATGCTCGAGGATAAAATTGTACTTGAGATTGAGCATCCACCGGAACAAGAAAACGTAGAACTTGAACAAGTACTCGATTACGATAGCAGGGTGACAGATTTCGGAAACCAGGCAGTCAGTGGTAGCCAAACAAAAACTAATCGTGAATTCCAATGCAAATATTGTGACAAACAGTTTGATTTGTTGTGCAGTTTCCGAAAACATCAGCTCGTTCACACAGATGAAAAACCATTCGGTTGTCGATTGTGTCCGACCAAATTCGCCCAAAAGTATAATTTAGTTACTCATATTAGTTTCAAGCATCGGAACTTGCCACATTTACCGAATATGCCCGGGCAATATAAGTGCTGTTTCTGTGCGGATTTATGTGTATCGCGCGAGGACCTGGTCCGTCATTTATCCAGAGAACACAGAGATATGTTGCGGAATGACGGTACGAAACGAGCAGGACTTTATAGCCGCCGATCGACACCGGACCTTGAATACCGATGCGAATATTGTGGCAAATTGTTTAGCTTGCTACGCTACCTAAGAAGGCATTTATTATCGCATACCGGAAATCAACCGTTTGCTTGTCGATTGTGTAACGCTACATTCCTACAAAAATCTAATTTACTCGTGCATTTGTGTTCGAAGCATCGGGATGTAATAAGATCATCGGAGGCCCCCGATCGATATACGTGCTGCTTCTGTTTTCAGTTATTTGAATCGCAGAAGGAGCTGACTCGGCATTTTCCTCAGCAGCATAATAATTTGCTGCTGAATGAAAATCGGCAGGAAATTCTTAATTCTTAAAATTAACAATAAATATTTTGAGTTTTAATTAATTTTTGACTTTTATTTAACTATAACCTCCTAATAATTGAGATTTGTGTATCATTGCCTCTAATACTGCGTACCTCACACCAAAAGTGCCCGATATTTGATTGATTTGAAATTGATAAATCAAAATATTTTACAAATTTTGTAAAAATTTATTTTACAAATTTTTTTTTGTCATCTATGAACGACTAGTATAAACAAGCCATCAATTAAGGTACTCAGAAATTTACACTACAGATCAGCATGAGGTATATAGCAACAGTGTTAAATTGTTTGCATGTAAAATTTCTTTAACAGGTGGAATTCATAATCACAAAAAGATAACGGGTTAATGAGATGCTAATCAAACAGTGGTCAACCTTTTTTTGATGGGATAAATTATCGACGATCACTTTTCTCGTGAATGTAAAAACAATAAAAATGTGGCGATATAGTTGCAAGACAGTGTGACACCGTTTATTGCATGAAAGGAAAAATCCAAAGAAACCAAAAAATTCAGAATCGTTTATAGGATACGGTAGCTAAAGTGAGTCTGAATTTTGAGATTCGAAATGATGATGATGATGACGTCGATATAATTTGAATAATTAAATAATCGAGGATTAGATGGCTCGGGCAAAAAATTTAGAATTCCAGTACCTACTGAAAAATCGTATTAAGACAAAATTCGTTCAGAAATGGGCGTTTTCCGGAAATTGAAAGTCATCCCGATAAATAAAATGTGCCCATGAAATGATTCGCCCATGCAACTCTTCGCAAGCGTAACGCTTTAACGGAATGAAAACGAACCAGCCGCGTTACATTGGGAATAAGAATTTTAAAATAAAAATCGGAACCCGAAAGGGAATCGCTTTTGTCTCGCAAAAACGAAACGTTTTTACGACATGGAAGCAACGTCAAATTGTAACATTTTAGTCATGTCGAAGCCGACTTGTACTATAACGCAAAAACGAAATGTTTCTGAAATGCGAATGCAATGTGTATTTGTATCGAACATTTGCTATCTAATTAAAAAGTCCGGGTTATAGAAAGTTGTATTATTATTCTTAACAGAGGACGACATGTTAGGTTTAAATCCATGAGCAATTAAGTTAAGTTAAGTTATATGTAAATATGGCAAAGGGTAAATAGCGATTCCAATCATTAGGATCGTTCTCAATATAATTTCGCAAATATTCGACGAGTGTTCTGTGTGATCTTCCTAAAGCCCCATTCGTTTGTGGGTGATATGCAGTAGACTGTTAATTTTTTGATCTTTAATAATTTACATACTTTTGGAATAATTCACTGACAAATTTGGTTCTTTGGCCAGTAAAAATACATGACGGTGCTCCGAATTTACAAATAAAGTTCTCGACGAAGCTTTGGCAATGGTCTCCGATAATTGATTTTCGGTAGCTATTGCTACTGAAAATTTAGACGAGTCGTCCTGCATTGTGAGTATGTAACAATTGTTATTATAAGAAATGCTTAATGGACCTACAATGTCTAAAAACACTTTCTCAAAAGGTTTCTTGGAAGTGGTCGTTTGATTCTTATCAACATCTGCGGAAAATGATAATAGGATTTAATCCGTTTAAAGATTCTTTCTATACCTAGGTGTTCTCCTACTGGACAATTGTGTAATTCTTTAATAACATTAACGATGTCATTTTCACTCTCCAAGAAGGTGATTAAATTTTCAGTATCAAAGCATCCGCATTAACGTTGTATTTTCATGGTTTAAGTAATATCAAAATCAAACTCATCCAACACAATTCTCCGGTGCATTAAAGGAGAAGATACATCTTTTGATTTGTAAAGCCCTATTAGCGGTTTATAATCAGTAAAGATCGTAAATTTAACACTGTATAAATAGGGACGAAATCTTTTCATAGCGAAAACAATAGCAAGTAACTCCCGCTCCACTGTAGAGTAATTCTTTTCAACTTGACTTAATATTCGGCTTGCATAAGCCACAGGTATAGATCATCTTCACCGAGTTTTTGTGGAAGGATTGCTCCAAGCGCTATATCAGAATTTAGGGTGCTGCAGAATTGGAGGATTTTTTTTAAATTTTCTTGAGTTTCTGAAAACTTTCATCACAGAAAGCATCCCAAATGAATTGTACATTTTTCTTTAATAATGCATTCATTGGTTGGGCTATTTTTGAGAATTTGTTAATAAACCGCCTATATAGTAACCTACTAAGCCCAAGAAGGATTTTATTACCTTTTGATTTTTAGGAGTGGGAAAATATGGAATGGCTTCGATTTTTAAGGGATCAGGCTTGATTTTATGGTTAGTGATACTGTGTCCCAAATAGCATATTTTCTTTCTAATAAAATGTCATTTTGTAGGTTGAAATTTAAGATTATATGTACGTAATGATTGAAATACATCGATAAACTTTTTATTGTGGTCGGAACGATTATAACCATACACAAAGACGTCGTCCAAATAAAGCATTTCAATCCATTCAAACCGGTAAGAATACGCTATTCATTATTCTCTGAAAAGTCACGGGTGCAGCTTTGAGACCAAAAGATATTCTATTAAAGTGGTAGTGCCCCATTTGAGTACTAAATCCCGTTTTTTCCTTATATTCTTCATACAATGGGATTTGATGGTAGCCATCTGCAAGATCCAACGTAGTAAAATAAACAGCATCCCCCAATTGTTCCAAAATTTCAGTGATATTTGGTAAAGGGAAGGTATCGTTTATTGTTAAATCATTCAATCAATGAAAATTTGTTTCGTCGTTTGATTTTTTAGGAACCTTCAGCAAACATTTTTTCAACTTGAAAATTAATTTCAGATTTTGTTGCGTGAGGTATGCGATATGGCTTAACATTAACTGGCTCCGAATCTGACTTTAAAGGGATATGATGAAATCCTGCATTTGTTATTGTAAGACGATCGCCTGGCAGAAAAAAGATATCATTAAACTTCCGACATATTTTGATTATGGAAGATTTTTCTTCTGAGTTTTTTATGCTGTATCTACCTGACTTTCTAAATTACGTAATCTATCTAATAAGGTATAATTGGAGAATCTGATAATTATCTAAGCTTCCGGGTTCTATGTATATTTCGTCTAAATTTACAGAGATTTAAATCTTATATTGGTAATCGTTTCTGAACGGCTAGGTAAAACAATAGGAGGATTGTTGGAAGTAAGATTTAATTGGATGTTATGTTTATTTGGATAATGTTGCGCGAATAATCAAGTGTACACTTAATTTGTCGGATGAAACCATTTACGACTGATTCAGAGAACATCTAGTAATTTATCTATCTTAAATTGATTTTATGGATTAAGATGAGTAACCTATTGGTTACTTATTTTATAATACTTTCTTATTCTAATTCAAACTCCCCAGCTGCAGTGGTTTCTGCCTTTGGAGTCTCCTCACTCCGTTAGTGGTGTCCAACATACGACGGATATCTGCATTTTGTGTAGAGATAAGCGCTGGACATATTTCCTAGCTTGGTTCTTTATTTCAGCGGTGACGTATTCCATCTTCAAGTCTCTATGAAAGTTGTCGTTTCTAATGTACCATGGGGCATTCACAATCCCTCGTAGCATTTTATTTTGGAAACATTGTATCATTTGTACATTGGTCTTCTTGGCACAACCCCAAAGTTGGATACCATAAGTCCATACTGGTTTTAGCATTTGCCTGTATAGAAGCAATTTGTTGTGTATTGAGAACTCAGAATTTCTACCCATAAGGCAGTACATTTTTCTATATTTTAACTCTTCTTTTTTCTTCTTGATTTGTTCTTTCCATCTAAGCTTAACAGCTTAGGTCATGCCAAGGTATTTAGCTATATTTGCATATCGAATTTGGTTTGAGTTGAGAACCACGGGACTACAGTTTACATTTTGTAAAGTTGACGTGTACTGATTTGGCTTCATTTAATAAGATGCGCCATTTTTTAGTCCAGTATCGTCTACAAATGTTGGTACTGTAGTATCTTGAATATTCGGTAAGTCTCTCGTATAAAAAATAAACAGAATAGGTTCAAGTACGCTACCTTGTGGTATACCTGCTGATATTCTTTTTATTTTAGAGTACTCATTTTCAAATTTGAGTCTAAATTGTCGATCAGCTATGTAGAATTTAAGAATTTGATAAAATTGCTTAGGCAGGTCTCGATGCAGTTTCAATTCAAGCCCTTGGTGCCAAACTTTGTCAAAAGCTTGAGCTACATCTAAGAGGATACTGGAGCATATTTTCTTATTCTCAAGTGCATCCTCAATGACATCCGTTATTCTGTGAACTTGTTCAACTGCAGAGTGATTTTCTCTAAACCCAAATTGGTGTGGTGGAATTAAGCATATCTCTTCTATTATAGGTTTGAGTCTCTTAAGCAACAGTTTTTCAAATATTTTTGATATGACTGGAAGTAGTGATATCGGTCTATATGATTTTTTTATCGTTTCCAGGTTTACCTGGTTTAGGAATCATTATTATTTCGGCCACTTTCCATTGTCGTGGAACATATTTCAATCGGAAGGCTACATTAATTATTTGAATTAATTTACGCAAACCTTTCTCGGGAATGACTTTCACAATTTGCCCAGTAATTAAGTTATTATATTGATTTCAGTTTTAAGTTGATAGTCCTTCACTATTTTCAATACACATGTAGTCCTCTAAAACTCGAGGATCTGGAATTTTATGTATGTCAGCAGGCCACTATGTTGGTTTATCACCAGTCTTCATTGCAACCTTGCGTTGTTGTTGTTGCTGGTGATATTGGGGTACAGGCAATGGTTCGACAGTTCCATTAACTTTAGCTTGCGAGAGCTATTCAACTTCTGGTGAGAATTCTGCTCTTCGTTTTTTCCTTGGTCTTTTCTTCTGTTTGTGTATCCAATCAGTTTCACTTGCAAGTTCCTCCTCATCTGTATGAAACTCAGCGTCAGTACAGGCAAATGTGCTGTTTTCGTTATAGCAAGTAAAGGGTGTATCCACAACCTCTGTCAGTTTGGTCTTCTTCAGTTCTTCATTTTCTTTCTTTAACTTAGCGATTTCATTGCTAATTTGCGATACGAATTTTTCTATTTCTCTCAGTCTTCTACGTAGTTCAACATTGTCGATTTCCCGCTGAGTTGCGAACTGTATTTGTCTAAGTGATGATTTAGCTATTTTTTCATTTCGATCGAATGGGCATAGCAATGGTTGGCTCACCCCAGAATCCTTTGAGCCGGCCTCGTTAGAGGGTGGATTAACCAACTGAGCAGGGTAAAAATTCCTTTTTGTTGTAAACTCATTGCATTATGATGACTGGTTATTGAAGCAGCTACCAATCTAACCAGTGAAATTGGCAGTGGGTCAGTGGAGAGAACACTATTTGCTAGGTTCTCGGCGTTCGGTGGTCCCGCCGTTTCTCGGTCGCCAGAGCCTCGATGGTTAATTAGCAGGGAGCACCACGTGCAGGTTAGGTTGGCATTTGGGCTGGTGTATTGACCTTCTAGACCAATGCCCCTTATCCCCCATTTATAGGGACAATGATGTAGTTTTCCAGAACGTAAATTTTAGAAGGACATGTTGCTAATGCATCCATTGGTTCTGAAGTAATTAATGATATTGATAATTTTTGGATAGGGTGACATAAGATATTTGGTTTAATAAATTCCTTCTTAATTACGCTAATGTTGGCCCCAGTGTCGACTAAAAAGAATTGAGGTTCGTGCAATACATATATCTAAATTAAGGTTCACGAATTTATATCGTTATAAAAGTTTATCGAAAAGCAATATGATTTATTTGTTACGTAAGAGCCTGAGACTGATTTTTCATCATTTGATGGATTAGATTTAGATGTTTTGAACTTTCACCGCTACATCTTTCTGCTCCCGGTGAAGTTCGCTTAAGTTTTCCGAGGCTTGAGCCTGTGACGTTGATACTTTTTTCTTCTCAAATTGCATTTTTTAAAAGCGAGGAACATACACTTATGTGATGCCCAAACTTTTTACAATAAGCACACCAACCCTTATGGTTCTTACGCTGACTAAAAAATGAGACGTCGATTCCCCGCTTGAATTGTTTCTTATTAGTGAGCTGGCTTATAGCTGACTCTCCCTTCTTGCTGTATCCTCACCATCCCACGACCCCACAAAGCCTAATGGTTCCTCCCGGCCCAATCCATGATCTTCCTCATCCGGTTCCATCTTACAATTGACAGTCATTTCCAACGTATACCCCCAGCGCTACCTGAATGCTCGAGCTTCTGCCCCATATCGCCTACATCCTCATCTTCTTTGCCAAATGTTTTGCTTCTCGATTGGTAAAGTTTCTGCACGACGTTTTGAATTAGTTGGATGAGCCTCCCTACACTTTCACTATGTATCTCTTTTGTCTCACTTTACTGTTTTGATCGAACCTTCGTTGTTTAACCATGCGAGTTATAACAGTTCAAAAATTATTTCAAATTTTATTTAATATAGACTTCAACAACTTCCTGCCTATTCGTTCAATTTAATAGACTTTGATCGCTTGATATTCTTAACCCAGCGCTGTTACCAATTGTTACAAGAAACCCTGAGAATGCCAGTAATATTCTCACAATAATTTTTCCGCTATTATCCACAAATATTAAAACACGACTACTAATTTGACTTTAACACCACTTATAATTATTATAGCACTACTTTTCGCTTTTAAACTATCGCATACCGCGTCTTAACTAAGGCTCTCCAAAAACTAACTTAAGATTCACCCTTGTGTTCACTTAGAACCGTATTTATATACCGAGTTGAACATTCTAGATTCAATACGAACATACGTCCCTTAAGCTATAGCAGAGCGCATACAGCAGAACATTACAAGATAGTATGAATAATAGGCTAATTAAATGCCGAATTAAAAAATTTTGGGCTCCATCCCATTCCAACTAAAATGCGGGGTCTGCTAGCTTCAGAAAAAGTTAGCAGAACCCATATCAAAAAATGATTTAAAAACAATTGGAAAATTAAAAGTTAATTTTAGGCTAATTAAATGCTCTATTTAAATTTTTTTACTCTGCTCGATCTAGAAAATGCAAAAGGCTTTATCATTTCAAAGCTAGCTGAACCCAAATTGAAAATCGGACCAAAACCGACATTAGAACTCAAAACAAGATCTATTGACAAACAAATAATTTTAGGCTCATTATGGCATAATCAAATGGCCCATATGAGCCTAAAATTATTTTGTTTGTCAATTGATCTTGCTTTGCGTTCTAATTTAGTTTTTGGTCTGATTTTCGATTTGGGTTCTGGTAGCTTTGAAATGATAACGCCTTTTGCATTTTCTAGATCGAGCAGAGTAAAAAAATTTAAATAGAACATTTAATTAGCCTAAAATTAACCTTTAATTTTCCAATTGTTTTTAAATCATTTTTTGATACGGGTTCTGCTAACTTTATCTAAAGCTAGCAGAACCCGCGTTTTAGTTGGAAGGGATGGAGTCCAAAATTGTTTAATGCGGCATTTAATTAGCCTATTATCCATACTGTCTTGTAATGTTCTGCTGTATGGGCTCTGCTAGCTTAAGGGACGTACGAACATTCGGTTCTGTTTCACACTAATCTGCTATACAGCATAACTGTTATACAACTACTTCTAAAGTACTTCTATATACCTAGATGTCTCTAATTTAAAAAATGTCATTAAATTTCTAACCCCTTACTGAAAAATTCCTGCTGAATTAACGTCCCGCCAAGTGACGAATCCACATTGAATTGATGCTCATCAAACCAATAGGCGAAATTGCTTCAAAGCCGAGTTTAATAATGGCAATATGTATTCTAAAACTGAAAATTTCAAATTTTTGATCCAACAATATCAAACCCTTATATTTACCACAGAACTGCTTTATATTACTTCTGCGAAGTTCCATGTAAAATAACCATATTGGACCAATACCATTATCAGAACCGAATTATATTCACAGAGGATCAGAAATGGCATGGCAGTATCAACATGAACCCTCTCGGGAAAACAATCCAAAACTTTACAAAACAAACATTTCATTAAAATCCTTTAAAAATGACCAAATCAAATCAAAATAAAATATTTCAGTCATTACAAAAATACTGGTGACGTCAGAACGTGCGCGCATGATTCTCAATTGCCTTAATACCGTACATATAGTGAGAAAACGACAAAATTTTAAAATATGGAATTTTGAGAAACGAGATTTCAATTCCAACCAATAATAAACCCACTATACCTTTCTGTTGTATCGCTTTGTAATAAAGAAAATGTTCATTTGTTTACAACAACAATGGTGCGAGTATCTGTTTCCCGGCAAAGTAGAAAATCGTGTTCCTAAATAAAATGCTTTCGCTTATTTCCAGCTAAAATTTGTAATATTCGAAATATAGCCTTGATATTGCACACCAATATACCTAAAAGGAACTGAATGACGTAGTAATTCTACTTATTTTGTATTGTTCGCTTTCTCATTTCTGACATACTTTTGAAAAGGATAGACTGACTAAACGCTTTTTGTTTACTTAATAACGTTTACATGTTTATTTGTATTGGAGATTCAGAGAAAAATAAAAATGAAGGAAAACAGTTAAGCATTTATTAGTAGAAATTAGTATGTCACATGTTTTAGTATTGTGAAGAGTCATTAAGGTAGCGTAATATAAATTAGTGGCATTGCTTTCTATAAATAAAGGATTAAAAAGTTAAAAACTGGTGAGATGCTCACGTTGCAAAATACTGAACATGGCGTAAGCATTGCTCAGGAAATTAGTGCAGCGTTTCATGGCTGCCACTCGCCTGATCTGTTGCTTATTTGCGCTGGTAATGAAACATTACGAGCTCATAAATTAATTTTGGTGGCAGCTAGTCCATTGATAAGGTACCATTATTCAAAATTAACATATGCTTTATTTTTAATTTTATTTATATGTTTAATACAGGGAATTATTATCGGACAGATTATTTCAAAATGAGGAAGTCACAACCATGCATTTTCCAGACATTTCTGTTTACTATTTTCGTTTACTGCTCTTCTTTTTATATTCTGGCGAGGCATGGTTGCCCGCTTATGATGTTCCAAATTTTCACGATTTGCTAATTTTATTGGAAATGAGTGAGTCACAAACTATCGGTGAGTACATGAACCTCTTTTCGTGTTGTAAATTGTCCATACTAATCCTGTTTTATTCTATCTTTATACAGATAATTCGGAAAACGATTCAGTCACGAAGGTAAATACTGACACGAGTTCAATTCCTCAACTTCAGCGATTAAATAGTTTTGACTCATCACGATCCCACATTTCTGTTAAAAGTGAACAATCAATCGTTGGTTCCAGTGACTCAGAAAGTATTCAGAAATATCCTGAACTCGAGCTGATTATGAGTGATTTATCTAATATATTGAAAGCAGAGCATTTTCCATCACCTATAAGTTCTTTAACAACACACGATCAAACCAAAAAATATAGTGCCAAATCAAGGAGTACCAAAATCAAATCGGGTCGTAATTACGCATGCAAATATTGTAACAAACAATTTGATGTGTTACGCAATCTAAAGAATCATCAGGTAGTGCACAAAGCAGAAAGACCGTTTGGATGTCAATTGTGCACTGCAAAATTTTCTAAAAAGTACAATGTATTTACGCATATAAGTCACAAGCACGTAATTCTGATAGATCCCGATCAATTCACATGCAATTTCTGCCCACAGTCATTCGAATCACGATTATATCTCGTCCGACATTTATGCCGGGCCCATAATAACTTGTGTGCGCGGCCACCAGGAAGTCGATCAAATGGCAGCCGGATTAGAGCGGATCGTGAGTACCGATGTAAATATTGCGATAAATCGTTTCGGATGCTGCACTATCTAAAATTGCACATACTTTTGCACACAGGAAATCAACCATTTGCGTGCCGCTTGTGCAAAACGGCCTTCTTACAAAAGGGTAATTTGTTATTCCACTTGTATTCGAAGCATCGAAATTTGATACGATTAAAAGGGGCACCCGATCGCTATACGTGCTGTTTCTGTTCACAGTCGTTTGAAACGAAAGAGAACTTGAATCAACATTTCGTGCAGCAGCACGAAAGTTTGTTGTTGAATCTAAACTAATATTCATCGGAAGCATTATAAACTATACTTAATATTGAATAATAAAATGAATTTTTGGATTAATACTTAATTCTACTTAATATTTTAAATTAAAATTTGAACTGATTCGAATCAATGGTTGTCATGAAATGTCGACGATCATTTCACCCCAGGACAAATAACACTTCGAGAGGTGATATTTCGTAGAAGGCAGGTTAATATAAACTACTTCGTTCCATTCATAGTTGGTAAATCAGATATCTTCTGTACTTTCCAGATACTGACCCGATTCATTCTTATTGCATAGTTCATTGCTGGAACGCTTTAGATCCTTACCGGATAGTGCTGTAGAAATAATACACTGTTTCTTTAAGTACCTGTGTATGAAGCGCGTGTAGAGCTTGATGTGAATTATTTTGCTCGCATTAGCTAACTGGTAACCGTTAGTGTGTATATCACTGACTTGGTTCGGCCATTTGTGGCCCATCCAAGATAAATTGTTTTTAAGTTCTTTATTGTCGAACCTTATTTATCTCACACGACCCCATTGTGCTTGATTTGTTTAATTGTGGATTTCTGAGACTCGATTGGCTTGAATCAGTCCAGCTGAGCCATTTGATGTTTGTGATCTGCAATGAATCATTACAACTTGATTGTATATCCCGGATGTAACCTTGAAGTAATGACTTCTCCCAATATGCGTTGTTTCCAGAAATCAGGTTATCCCCATAAATGTCGGTTAGTCAACTTCCAATGCCTTGTGTTCCGTATTATACTTTGGTAATGCTGGTGATTTTCGTGTGCACTAATCAGTCTGCCTAAACATTTTCTCAATGAAGGAACCATTTATGCGTGCACCATCAAAATAGTAAAAATGCAAGGTTCTGTTGAAGAGTCAGTCCCATCGAACACTACTCGTAATAGTTAAGTTGTAGTAGATTCCTTCAGTACTGCATAAAGTTATAAAAAAGTTGTATTTATCCAGGCATATGACCATTGGGCTAGCATTCTTCATATGGCCTAACTCTAAGTTGTAAGGGTTTAAATAGTACAGTTCAGAGTGTACGCCAAGTAGTTTCCATCTTTGTTATTGTTACGACGATAACTGATTTCATATAATTTTTCACTTTCTAATTCTTAGTTAGAGACTGGTCGCTTGCAGGAGATCTCTTCTATTCCCCAAATTATTTTGATTTCTTTATCTATATCCATCGTGCTTGCCTTCATTGTTTATAACACAAAAATGTTGTTATAATCAACCACGTATGCTCCATTAATATCAAACCAAGTTTTCTATACTGTGCATTGTGCAAACCCAATAATTAACTGCTATTAATCTGCATCATCAGCTCTTCGACGACTGTTCGAGTACGGCTAATCGGCAATAATATCGTTGATTATAATCACCTTGGATACACGATTATTCAATGCAACAATACTAGCAGACACGAATCAGTACCAGTTCGTCACTGCCTCCATCATATATTCAGATTAACCTTTTGCTAACTACCATTTATCGGATTAACGCTTCCCATTACCGAGAAACTCGAATGCATCTTTTCTTTCTTGTTAGGAGGCATTAGGGACACGTCCGCCTCAGTGTGAATAAAAATGCTAAGTGTATCGAGTAATCGGGAACGCACAACCTTGCGTTTGTTCAACCGCTTGTACCTTCCCAAGTAATTGATCGTCTAATTTTTGTAATTTTTAAATTGCATGGTGGACAACATTTTCGCTTTTATGATGTCACTAACACATCAAATTTTGGTATCCTTGCTGATGATGCTTTTTTACCATCGTGTTGCTGAGTGAGTTTGGCATTGATCCTTTGCATCAATATACGAATCTGATTTTCTAAGGAAGTAGCGTATGACGTAGAATTTGAACAGCTTTGCGTTGATTTGATTTCTTTCTGATGTCACGTTACACACATGAATCCGGACCAGTTGAAATTTTATATAGAAAGCTTGATCCAAATTTCATTTTCGACCACAAATGTTGATTCGAAATGTAGTAAGTGGATGTGTGTTATTTCACGCGACATGAACTGAACCGGATCAGATTTATATTTATTTTCACCAAATCATCGCATTTCGTTGAGAAATGTGAAGGTTTTGATCACCAAGCAATTTAGAATGCTCACAACATGGTGACATCTAGGTTTAAGTAGTAGTATTAGAAGTAGTTTTATAACCGTTTAGTGGTATCACAGATTATAATGGATTACTGGAGCAGAACCGAAAGTCCGCGAAAGATCTCAAACATTCAGCGCGGTATATTACGACGGGTGCAATATGAACGCAATATGAAGGGTTATTTGGCAGATTCGGTACGCGCCAGATTAAAAGCGAAAATTAACAGTGCGAAAAATAATAAGTGGTGTGAAATGGAAATAGTGCTGTAAAAAATAATTGTAAGTGGTAAATAATGAAATAATAAATAGTTGTGTAAATTATGTGTTGCGGTGTTTTAGTGTTAGTAAATTATTGATTAATGTTACGAATTTCGCTTGTCAAATCTGGTTTGCATCACTGGATTGTGAATACAGTTAAAAAATATGATGGTTACAACACCGATTCTCGTAATTTACATGGTTTGCGGAATATTCTTTTTTTATAAATCAAACCTTGTAAAAACACGAAGTTAACTGGAAACTGTCACACTGCGAATGAGTACAACAAAACAAATTATAACTTGACAATATAAAATGTATGCGCTCGTTTAACTCTATATAACTAAAGTTCAAACTCGGTACTTTCCAACATCTGAACCAAGGTGTATCTCAATCTATTAACTGTTTCTCATCTCAAAACCAAATATATTCTACAATAGATCTCGTGGTATTCATAACACTACCCCAACTAAGCCTATTTATCGCGATGATGTTATCCACCCCTCCACTATAGTTACAACCTGCCCTCCATGCTCGTCACATGATCCTGACATTACAATGACACTATACGAACCGATCCCTAATGCATCATAGAATAAAATGTTTTCATCCATTACAGTATTGTAAACACGCCAGCCACCCCTTTCCATACAGATTCATAGAATAAAAAAATTGTTTTGTAATTAAACTGCTGCGGCCACTAGTTTAAAATCATATAAATAAAATACCTATGACAAATTTGTAATTCTTTCTTCGTATACGCGTTGATTAACAAAAACTTAGTTTTTAACATCAATATCTTCATTTTTTATGTTAAACTTCTACAAAATACAAAATAATGTTATGAATTGGCCCTCTCGAATCCGGTTTGTATCACTGGATTGTGAACACCGCCATAAAGTTTAACAGTTACAACAAAAATTCTCATAATTTACACCACTTCCGGAATAATCACGAAAACACCGGAAACAATATCTAAATTATTTCCAAATATTCACGAAATCTTCCGAAAATAATTGTCCCACTCTTATTTTATCAATATAGCGATCGAACATTCTAGACTCGTCTGGATTTATACAGAAGTCAGCATACTTGAGTGCAGCTTTATAATACTGTTACGATTTTGCCTTGTCAATCAAGGTTCGAATCACTGGATTGTGAATAAATACACTGCTTCAATTTTAACTCACACAATTTTATTTACACAACACAATTTATTATACAACATAATTTTCACAATTAATTATTATAATTATAACACACTTTTTAATTATCACTTTAATAATCGCTTTAATAATCACTTTAATAATCTTTCTATTTAACCTTCACTGTATCACGTTTAAAATAATACTCAGCATTCCACGTCAACGCGCGCCTTTATATACCAAAATATTTGTTTCTAGAATAATCCTAAATGCGCAGCAAATATGTTAGTATAGAAATGACGCCTAAATGTTGTTTATAAATTATAAATGTAATTGAACAATTAATGAAATTAACTTATTCTATTCCACTCTAGGTGTCTCCGTAACACTACCCCCCACCTAAGCCTGTTCGTCCCGAACAGGATCCAGATCACCTCCTCTGTAGAGCGCCAAACGCTCCAAATGCACCACCTTTGGTTTACCTTTCCGTCCTTTCTGTATGCGATAAACCACGTCGTTCAACCTTTTAATGACAGTGTAAGGGCCTTCCCATGTGGGTTGCAACTTCGGTGATAATCCCTTCTGCCGTTGCGGGTTGTGAAGCCATACCAATTGCCCTTCCTCGAAGCCTTGATTATTTGCTCGTATGTCATATCGAGCTTTCATTCGATCACTTGTTATCCGAATTTTCTCCCGTACAAATTGATGTATTTCATTGAGTTCCTCTTTCATTCGGTCGACATAATCCTGTCCGCATAGAGCTGCTGATGGAACAGCCCCAAATTTTAAATCTCCCGGTAATCGCAGATTGTTCCCAAATATGATTTTAGCTGGTGTCACTCCTGTTGTGTCATGTACCGCTGATCGGTAGGCCATCAGGAACATCGGTATATGTCGATCCCAGTTACGTTGGTTCCTTTCCACAACCTTTGCTAGACATTCCTCCAATGTACCATTGAATCTTTCCACCATACCGTCCGATTGTGGGTGTAAAGGCGTCGTTCTTGTTTTATTGATTCCAAGCATCTGACATATCTCCTGAAATACCACCGATTCGAAATTCCTTCCTTGATCCGTGTGAATTTCCATAGGTACACCAAATCTGCTAATCCAATTGTTAACCACGGCATCAGCTATTGTTGTTGTCTCCTGATTGGGTATGGGGTACACCTCCGGCCATTTGCTAAAATAATCCATTATTACTAGCACATATTTATTTCCGCTCTCGGTGGTCGGAAATGGCCCCGCCACGTCCATTGCAATTCTCTCAAATGGTGCCCCGACATTATATTGTCTCATGGTTCCACGGCTTTTTCGTGCTGGTCCCTTCACTGCCGCACATTGGTCACATCTTCGACACCATTCTACTACTGACTGTCTACATCCGGACCAGTAGAAACGTTGGCGAATTTTGGCTAATGTTTTATTAATCCCTAGGTGACCTCCACTTGCTCCTCCGTGATACTCCTTGAGGATTTCCGCTATCCGATCTTTTGGCACCGCTACCAACAATTGTTTTACTTTACCATCCGTGCTTTCCCACTTTCGTTTTAAACATCCATTTTCTATGTGGAGGCTATCCCATTGAGCCCAATATGCTTTTACAATGGGAGCTTTGTCAGCTATCTCACTCCATGTGGGCCGGTGTTCCTTTTCCTAATGTTTCATGATGAATGACAGGTCAGCATCCCGTAATTGCTCCTTCTTGATCATTTCATCAGTCCATTCCTCATCAGGTAGCACTTGCATAAGCCGAATATCGATGATGTTTTCCTTACCCTCCACATGCCCACAATTCTTGCTTTCCACGGGACATGGTCTTCTCGATAACCCGTCGGCATTTTTATGTGCACTTCCCTTCCGATGTTCAATATCGGCTTCTTTTGTCATGCTCTCACCGCCTCCTTCTACTCTCGAAACTTGGATGGACGTTATGGGGCAATCGGTTGTGGGAGTCAGCTTTTGCTCCTTCAAGCTGTCTCTTTTTAACGACTCCAATGTCGTCCGACCCTCCTTTCTGGCCTCTCTCTGCTGTTCGTTTGGTCTACGCTTCATTGGAGATGGCGACCTTCCTCGTTTCTTCTTAATCTCCCAACAGTCCCGCGAGATGTGACCCATTCTATCACATACCCAGCATTTAATCCTGCCACTTCCATCTCTGAACCTTGGCGTAGCCCGTGCGGTGTCTATTCTGGAATCAATCTCCACTCGACGAATTTTCATTGCTGGTTTGATGATGGTTTGCGCAGTTTCGTTTGTTAACGCACAAGCGATGGTTTCCGTGAAAGTTGCCTTAGGTGACAACATCACCGCTCTGCGCGTCTCAGGATCTCGAATACCGTCAATGAATGCATCCATTTTAATTCGCTCCATGTAATCGGCCGACATATTTGAATGTACTAAATGCGCGAGCCGCTCAATTGCCGATGAAAATTCCTGTAGCGATTCTCCTGCTCTTTGGTATCGACCCTTCAATTCCATGCGATAGATTTCTCGTTTGTGGTCACTTCCGTATTTTCGATCCAACGCCTTCATAATTCCCATGTAAACGTTCCGTTCCTGCTCGGGAATGATTTGTAATGTTTCTGCCGCTTCGCCTTTAAGAGCCACAATTAACGCTGCAACACATTGTTCTTCAGTCCACTGATTTTGCTTAATCGCCGTTTCGAATTGGAACTTAAAAATGCTGAAGGATGTTGTTCCATCAAATGTTGGTGGTTTTATTTTAACTGCGTTAACCGTCTGAATCACTTGATGTGTCGTTCCATTCACTTTAACATCTTGGAGCTCCTTCTCGAGACGTTGAACCTCTCCTTTAACATTTTGAATCTCTGCGTGTACTTCTGTTTGCAGTTTTTCCACTTTACCATGTAGTGTAGAAGATAACTCCAGAAACTTCTCGTCCATTTTCTTTTGACCAACTTCTATTTGGTTTTTAATGTCCGCTCCTTGTTGCTCCATTTGTACCATCTTCTGTTTAATGTCCGCCCCTTGTTGCTCCACTTGTAACATCTGCCGTTTCATTTGATGTTTAATGTCCGCTCCTTGTTGCTCCATCTGTTGTTTCATTCCCTCGTTCGATTGTTTTATTCCCTCCAACTGTTGTCCCATCATTTGATTCATAGCAGCCATCAACTGCGAAAAATCGAAACTTCCAGATGGGTTTTGCGTTGTTTCGACCACCGTTTGTACGTCCTTTTGTTTCTTATCCGTTTTTTCCTCCTCGAAATCATACACGTCTGGATCTAAACCTTCCTTCTCCATGGCCTCACGTAGTCGCTCCACCAAACTAGCTTTTGTGCCTTCACTGGCCAAACCTCACCGTGTCAGTTGCTCCTTTAATTGCGCAAGCTTTAATCCGTAGAGAATCATTTTCCTTATTATTCACAATCCCACCGCTGTCACCAATTGTTACGATTTTGCCTTGTCAATCAAGGTTCGAATCACTGGATTGTGAATAAATACACTGCTTCAATTTTAACTCACACAATTTTATTTACACAACACAATTTATTATACAACACAATTTTCACAATTAATTATTATAATTATAACACACTTTTTAATTATCACTTTAATAATCGCTTTAATAATCACTTTAATAATCTTTCTATTTAACCTTCACTGTATCACGTTTAAAATAATACTCAGCATTCCACGTCAACATTCCACGTCGGCTCGCGCCTTTATATACCAAAATATTTGTTTCTAGAATAATCCTAAATGCGCAGCAAATATGTTAGTATAGAAATGACGCCTAAATGTTGTTTATAAATTATAAATGTAATTGAACAATTAATGAAATTAACTTATTCTATTCCACTCTAGGTGTCACCGTAACAATACGTTGGGAATCAAAAAGTAGATAGCGAAAAAATATTGTTTAGAAAAGTAGATTTCTCAAAAAAATTAGTGGACCTGGTTATTAGTCCCCTGGTTATAGCCTACGATAATCTGCATAACCAGAAAACTTTTATAAAACTACCCTAACGCTGCTACTTAACGCTAGATGTCATTAAACTCCCAAAAATGCAATTAACTTTTCAAGCCTCAAATAAGCAATTTTCGTTGAATAAATGTCTGGCCCATGATGAATTAATTCCTCCATCAAACCAATAGGCGAGATTGTAACAATATTAGGTTAGGTTTCAGCGGTTGACACTTAGGCCAATTTTGGCCCATTGTGATACCACGCATTCACGCCATATCATTAACTCCATTCACCTATTTACCTACTCACACAACTATAGTATACCACCTGCACATCGCAAGCTCCATGTCAACCTGTACATTGACATGAACGGTGGGTCGGTGCTGAATTCTGCACTCGAACAGAGAGTCTTAGTTGTGTTTATTAACATCACCGTTATCGTATTCGATGACGAAAATACGGTTTGTATCCCGCCTTTCGTGGGATTCGAACCCAGTACCTGCCGGCTTAAGTCCCGAAGCTTTAACCACTGCACCACTTGTCCGGTTGCAATATGTTATTGCACAATTTTACTACGGAAAGGATCACATTCCTGGGAAGTGGGAATACCCTTACAGTATTTATAGTTATATAAAGTTGTTTTGTATTACACAAAGCTCACTGTTTCATATTTTAAACTTTTGTGTCTTTACAATACCAAACAGAGGGTTTTGTGTAATACAATAGATCTACATTAATGTCGCGTACATGATATCGGAAACAAATATTTCCATACTCGCTAACGAACTCAAAGCCAATCAAATTATTTGAAATGCTTTGTATCACGCCTACTAGTTCCGAACTCGAGTTGAAATTGTTTTATCTTTGTTGTTGTTTTATAGTGCGTTCATGACATAGTGAGTTAGTTCGGAAAAAATTCTATGGAAACACACAAAATGTATTAAAACAACAACAAAGATAAAACAATTTCAACTCGAGTTCGGAACTAGTAGGCGTGGTACAAAGCATTTCAAATAATTTGATTGGTTTTGAGTTCGTTAGCGAGTATGGAAATATTTGTTTCCGATGTCATGTACGCGACATTAATACATTTTGTGTGTTTCCATAGAATTTTTTCCGAACTAAGGTCGTGTTTCAATTGGTTTAAATGCCGCATAAAAAGTTAAAAAGTTAAAAAAAAATTCGTGGTAATTTTTTTTTAACTTTTTATCTGTTTCAATTGGTTAAAATTTTGACAATAATATGGTTGCTTATTTTATGTGTAATTATGAAGGTATATAGCAAATTTAAATATGAAAATATTTAAAATAAATACTATTTAAATGTATATTAGTTAATTATGGTTAGTTTACATCTAAATCATTACGATTTTTCTCAAAATTTGTACTTGACAAATTTCTGGTTACAAACAAATATTTTTGTTAGCCAAATGTTTTCTATATAAAAATTTTATCAGCTCTTGAAGCGGATAAAAAGTTTGACATTTTTATTCACCACAATTTTTAACTTTTTAACTTTTTATGCGGTATTTAAACCAATTGAAACACGCTCTAACTCACTATTTCATGAACGCACTATAAACCACAGAATAAATTGAGAACTAAAAATAGAATAAAAAAATAATAATAATAATAACGTAAGAGAGCGAGAGATAGGATTTATATGTATGTATTCGACTATACTCAAAATAAGCAAAATAAAAAAAAATAAAAGAAATTGCCTTTTAATTTTGCTGTCACATAAAAAGAATTGACGATTGTAAAAGTAAGAAAAGCGCCGATCTAGCGGAAAAAATGTAATTAAATGAGCTATACCTTGACATTTATTTGGTAACCTCTAAATATTGTGATTCGAAAACGATACGTAAACTATGAAACTTCTTCATACAAAACATCGTTTTCGATTCGCAATGTTTAGAGGTTATGAACAAACAAACGTCAAAAGTATAGCTAATAAAAAACTTAACAATCACAACAACAAAACTCAAACAAATGTTTGTACGTTGCATGTAATATGCATGTTTATTATTTTATATATGAGAATTTAGAATTATTCGTGTATTTTTCTTTTCTATTTATTAAATATTCATGTTCACTCACAATCATATGAATATAAAATCAAAAATAATTTTCACTACACTGTAGATTTGTATATTTCTAAACCTAACCTAAAAAACAATTAATCGAATTGCGGTAAATTAAACCGCATATAAATAATTTTTATAATTTTAAACACATATATTTATATATATATATTATACGTTTATACTCAAAACTATTGTATTTTCATTCAAGATTTTAGGAAATATATTAAAAAAATATTACAAGAAACATATGAATGAACTTAATATCTTAATTAATCTATAGCCGAAAAGTCAAAATGGAATAATAATTTTTTGTCTTCGTTTCTTTCGTTATTCCTGTTATTTTTATTCCATCTATAGTTGGCCCTTAACTATTTGTTTTCTGTGATTCCGCGGTTCCACATTTTGATTCTTTCGTCGTGATTCTTTTCTCGTTTCCTTCCCCTTCATCGACAAACTGTTTTTAATTTGTTTGTAAGGGGGAGTAAGTAAAAAGGGGAAGTAAACGAGGAAAAAACACGACGAAAGAATCAAAGTGCGGAATGGCGGATTAAACTTGATTAGAACACGCTAAGCGACATCTATAAGGAAATAGTACAACGCACTGTAATTTTCATAAAGGTAAATACTGAAGAGTGAATGTTTGCAGCTGTCAAGTGAGTCAAATTCGGAGGGTAAAAGAGAAAGCATCTATATCAATGGGATTACAAAAACAAGAAACCAATCTAAAAACCCCACGCCAACAACCAAAATTGTTTTCTTAATTTTTTCTGATTTATAACATAAAGTAAGGATAAATTTATCACAAATCACTTGTTTCTTAGCACAATTTACATTTTACTTTATACAAACACTTATAGATGGTAAAATATTCTTTTTCGAATTTTTCGATGCGCATTTAGCAATATTTCACAAGACACTTCATTTTATTTAGAATTGTTTATAATTTTAATTATCAAATGATGCACTAGCACGCACTATTACATAAACCACTAATTACTTTATAATTTTTTTATTATTTTAGTGAATTTTAATTAATAATTTTATAACCACAAAATTAAGTCGTCAACATATGTTGTCACTGCGCATAAAAAAAACATCTGATTTGGGGTTTTTCATTTTGAGATATGAGTAAGCCACATGCTTTTTTATATAACCATCCTGTTCCCACGTGACTCAAAAGAGATAGCAAATATTATATTGATTTTTATATGGGAAAAAAATAGTTGCCGCTCTGCAGTATTTTCCTCTAAGGTAATTTTATTTGGGTATGCCTTCCTTCGATCACTTTTTATTTCGACCAGTTGCAAATTATCAAAAATGTTTTAAACGTCAAAATGTATATGTCTTGTAAACAATGATAATACGTCCTCGTTTATTAAAGTTTTATTATTTATAATATTCAATAATTTGTTTGGTGGTTTTTAAAATATGTAATTGTAAAAATATCTGTTTTGACACAGATGTAATTGTTAAATAAATTAATGAAATCTATAATAATTATATATATAAAGAAGTGTCGGGCATTAAAACAACAAACCATGCATATACACTGAAACCTGTTTTTGTGCGGTCTTTTTTTTGTGCGAATTTTTTTGTGCGATTTTTTTTATGCGGTATATGAAAAAATTTATTCAGTACAATCTACTTGCGTCTTTTCAAAATTTCAATCAAATCAGAGCATAATTGAATGTGATTAATCTCTTTAGTTAATTGACCTTAGCGATTTAGTTTTTTCGATTTTTGTATTTCATCACAGCGTCAGGTTGCGTAATGTTTTATTTTATATGAGACTTTTTTTATGCGGTTCCTATTCTCCGCATAAAAAAAAATTTAAATGTGTTTTTGCGTAAAATATTTTGTATACCTACTCGCGAAGTTTTGGAAAACAAAATGCGTGCGTTTTCTTTTATGCTGTCCCTCTCTACCGCTCAAAAAGGAGGTTTGAGAGTGTATGAATGTTAAATTAATAGGCCCGATCCATACACGGCTTCAGCTTCTGGCTTCGTAATAGATTTTTTATTGCTAATTTAAGCCCTTATTTTATATTAAAACACCTAATTTGTTTGTATTGTTTTATTCTGCTCTCTCGAAAATAAAATTTAAACAAAATTCTACATCTCAAAAATGGTCCTAAATTTTTTTATTTTCATTTCTATTTGTGTTAGTTCGGCTTCACCGAAAAAATTTATGTCGGAGTTAACATCGATTATATTGGTAAAAGGGGAAAGAGACGAAGGTGAAGCCGGTCTTTTGGAGCCTGTATGGAACGGTCCATAGAATCTATAATTATATAAAGGAGTTTCCTGTGAGACATCAAAACAACAAACCACACATATTATATGTACACAGAGGCAAACCTATATATCTACCACGTAAAATAAAGAATTGAGTCGTAGGCATAATTCTTTTTTTATGTGGTAGATACGTTCCTCAGCAAAAACCATAAAGGAATCACATAAAAAATACGAATAAAAATCGTATAGAAAAACCACATCATTTCAAAACCGCATAAAAGTAAATCTCATAAAATCAGAATAGAGTGATATACTCAATTCTGCTTTTATGCGATTTTCTTTTATGCGGTTTTGAAATTATGCGGGTTTTCTATGCGATTTTTATTCGTATTTGAATATTGTTTTTATTTATTTCTTTAACGTTTAAAATATAACAACAGCGCTCACAGACAAAATAATTGACAACAGATTCGATATTCATGAAGTTTATTGTAAAATTTGCAAAGTAAGTAATATGATATGAATAGATGTTTGCTTGTTTATTATTAGAAGGTAATTTTTTTCAGATTTAAATATACAAAAACTTTCTAGTTTTAAAATAAAAATTTGATTTTATCCGATGGAGAAAAAGAAGCATCGCCGACATCGAATTTCTTTGGAAACTAAAATTGCAATTTTAGATCGCTTAGCAAAAGGAGAACGATCTACAGATGTGGGTAAGCATTTTGGCTTCGTTGAATCTACCATACGAGCGATTAAAAAGAATGAATTTTCAATAAGACAGTCTGTTACTTCTGGTACAAAACTAAGTTGTAAATTGTCAGCATATTCAAGAAATGTTTTAATAGAAAAAACCGAAAAAGCATTGTTAGTTTGGATTGCCGATCTAACAAAAAAAAAGATTCCTCTAGATGGTCAATTAATTAAGAAACAGGCTCTTTGCTTTTACGAGGAGCTAAAGCAATTGAAACCATCTATTTGTACCGCTCCGTACGGTACAGAGTTTTCAGCGAGTAAAGGATGGCTTACCGGTTTTCTAAAAAGAAATGATTTTCACAATATGAAGATTAGTAGTGAGGTTGTATCACTAGATAAAGAAGCTGCTAAGGACTATCCTGATCAGTTTATAAAAATTGAACCTGGTTTGGATTGTCCCGATCACGTTTTCAACTCGGATGAAACGGGATTCTGGAGAAAAGTGCCCACTCGAACAAACATCGAACATCCAGAAAATAATAGTGAAGTAGAAAATAATGAACGTGACCCGCTCACTGCAAAAATAATTCAAGAAGGCCTCCAACTTTGCAGTTCGTTAGAAGACCATTTTCTCATTAATGACCCGAATTCGGAACGGGCATTCAAATTCCAACGAGAGCTAAGGAAATGTATTTCTGGGTATCAAGAACTTCATAAAAAATGTCAGGAATCGTCGCAAAGTTTAATAACTGATTTTTTCGTCAAAGCAGAAAAACCATCTGCTTCTGAAGAAGTAATTTCATCACCTGATTTTTTGACTATCTATCTACGCGATGATAGCGATTTCGCTCCAGTTCACAAACGGTTGAAAAGTGAAGAAAAATAAAATAAAACGAATTTATTTAAAAAAAAACTCATTTTAAGCTATTGATTTCTATATTTTTTTAATTTTTAACCCTTTATTTCTTCAAAAATGTTTAGCTATCCACCACATTCCTATTTTCTTAGATGATACAGATTTTTAATGGGTTTTTTGGTCATTTGTTTGCGGCCAAGTAGATTGCAAATAAAAAATACAGTTTGAATGTATGCAGGCTCAAAAAACGTAAATACGAAGAAAAACTTTCATACAAATGCTATATCTTTTTTGTAAAGTTTTCCTTTAACTTTATTTATTTATATCTCGTAAATGTGGCAGAAAAATTAATGTTCATTCTCCGGAGCGCAAACTTTGTTTATTTGTCCTTAATTTTGATAAATTGTTTTTCATTTTTAAGATAGTTTTCATTCAAAATTGTACCATTTTCCGCTATAATGTCTTTAATTTGACGATCGCGATATTTCTCTTTTTCGACCAGAAAACAAATTTTTGTTGGTTTTTGTTTTTTTCATGATTCTCTTACGAACACGGTTTTTACGTACAGACATTTCGCACACGAATTTCTATTGTGATATGGCCGTATACATACGCACGAGTTCTTGTAAACAATTGCTGTGTTTTTTTTATTAGCTCCCGATAGATTGTATCTGGAGCAACCAATTTTCTGTGTGCTTATATTTGTTACGCTATTGTTGCCTATAATTAATCTGTTTAAGTACATACTAAGATTTTTCATTCAACTTTTTAGTTTAAAATAATCCGTGTTTTAATATTCGAGCACTATCCAGCGCCGAATTGGAAATTTCTACTGAAACTGCAGCTATTATTCACTGATGTCGCTATACCATAAAAATGAAAAATAAATGCATCCCTAACACAAACATTTAACATCTAAAATATACTAATTGGCCCATGCCACACGTAAAAAAAAATGCCGCATTTTTCTTCGTTTCTTTCCCCGTTTACCTATGATACAAGTTTTAATTGCGACTTAAACAAATTTTCTGTTCAACCACACATCTCAAACATAAATGAAATAAAAAATATTTCAAGGACATTTTTGACTCATTTTAGTTAAAATTGTATTTAAGAGAGAGCAGAACAAAACATAGGTAGAAAAAAATGCCAAAATACAAAAAATGCTCGTGTGGCATGGGCCATAGATATTTATTTTGACATGATGTTATAAACTAAGAATTCATGGTTAACAAAATAAAGGCCTTTTCGAATTTCCCATTGAAATAGATAGCGGCTCCCGATAAATAGGTAGAGCAAAACATTTTTATGTCGATTTTTAACTAAAAAGTTGAATGAACAATATAAGTTTGGAGCTAAATAAATTAATTTTGTATTTGCAAAAATAGCGCGTTAAATTTAAGTTTTGATATAGAAAATAGGCTGCTCCGGAGATGTATTCCGGAATCCTGATACATCTATTGGCTGGTGCTACACGAGAATTTAATTTCTGGTTTCAAACTAATTCGTAATAGATTTTTTATTGTTAATTGCGTTACCTTTATATTATGTTACCTTTATATTAAATGAAAACACCTAATTGTTTGTATTATTTTATTCTGTTCTCTCGAAAATAAAATTTAAACAAAAATCTACATCTCAAAAATGCCCTTAAATTTTTTTATTTTCATTTCTATTTTTGTCATTTCAGATTCACGGACAAAAATTGTGCGACATAAAATTTTTGTCCGTGAATCCGAAATGACAAAAATAGAAATGAAAATAAAAAAATTTAAGGGCATTTTTGAGATGTAGATTTTTGTTTAAATTTTATTTTCGAGAGAATTTTATTCTGTTCTAATACAAAAAATTAGGTGTTTTCATTTAATATAAAGGTTTAAATTAACAATAAAAAATGTATTACGACTTAGTTTGAAACCAGAAATTAAAATCTCGTGTAGCACCAGCCAGCCATTGGGCGCTAATAAACAAACGGTTATAATGTCATGTCAAAATAAATGTCAATTGGTATATTGGTACAGGGACAATAAGTGTTGTAGCAGTATTTCGGCTAGATAATTTACCATTCAGTTCTTAATAGCCAGCCCCCGATAGCGAATTAAAAAGTACAGCACTGAAATACGTTTGATATTTTAAAGTCACAAAAGAGTACATTAAAATTTATTCAAACCATCCTAAGTGACATCTATAAGGAAATAGTATAGCGAACAGTGATTTTATTTGGGTAATACCTTCCTTCGATCACTTTTTATTTCGACCAGTCGCAAATTGTCGAAAATGTTTTAAACGTCAAAACGTATGTGTTCTTGTAAACAAAACAATGATAATACCATATATTACTCTAGATAATACTCTATATTCTGTGATAATACGTCCTCGTTTATTAGAGTTTTATTATTTGTAATATTCAATAGATTTTTTGGTGGTAGTGTTTAAAATATGTAATTATAAAAATATTTTCATTTGAAATAGCTGTAAATGTTAAAAACCTAATTGAATCTATAATTATATAAAGGAGTTTTCTGTGAGACCAAAACAACAAACTATACATATGCATACATAGAGGGAAACCTATATATGTATACATATATATAATACATACAAGGTGGCAGATGGACCGACAAAATTTTTGTCAGAATGGGAGGGGGATCATTTGGAAGCTTTCATCCCATTTGCCGGCGTCAGGTTTAAGAATATACCTTTTAAGTTATTGATAAATTTTTAGTCAACTTCATGTATTAGATTTTATTCAAAATAACCTCCGTATACAGGCAAAGTATTTTTTTCTTATCCCACGGTTGTTGTGCGAAGTTGCCTTTCATTTTCAATTCTTTCGTATGCGATGCTTATCAATTCAATTAAATTTTCTATTGTGGGTATCTTTGTTGCGTACACCAATTCCTTAGCACGTCCCTAGTCATAGAAATCCAAGGATGTGAGGTCTGGGCACCGTGCGGGTCAATCAATAGGGCCACCTCTACTAATCCATGAGTGGGAATGAATCATCCAAGTATTCTTTTACAGTTCGTTGGTTATGTGCAGGACTTAAGTTAAATTGTTAAGAACTTTTTGTTGCGTTTGTCTTCGCTGTTGTTACGATGCCAAACTTTTGTAACGAAGTGTATGCTGACATGTTGTTGAGGTATGGCAGTGCTAATTGCAATGTGCGTGAAACGAGAAGAATTTATCAGGAGTGGTATCCTGATTGACGTTTACCGCACCACGAAACCTTCTCATCAACCTATCGCCGTCTGAGGAAGATTGGCAGATTTTGTTTTCACACGCCTCATGTGAAAGTGAGGCAATATAATGTTGCAGTCGATGAAAGAATAATACAAGCTTTTGACGACGATCCTGTCCGGCACATAACCAGCGAACTGTAACAGAATGCTTGGATGATTCATTCCCAAACTCATGAATTGGTAGGGGGTTCCTGGGCCCACACGGTCTCCAGACCTCATAACCTTGGATTTCTATGCCTGGGGACGTGCTAAGCAATTGGTGTACGCAACAACGGTACCCACAATAGAAAATTTAATTGAATTGATAAGCACCGCATACGAAAAAATTGAAAATGAAATGCAACTTCGTACAACAACCGGTAGAAATTTTTTATACTTTAACACATTTTCAGGATTTGGAAGCCTATAATTCATTTTTCTTAATCCAATTGTATTAAATAATGATTTATTTAGAATAAAATCATATTTCAGAATATAATAAAAGTTATTTCGTATCTTTACGACTACAGACAAAAAAGTTACGACGATTTAAATGTGAAATTTTGGATAATTTAAAAAAAACTTACAAATGTCATATCTCAGTTACCGTGACACTTAGGACATCAGTTCTATGTGATGAACGCTTCCAAATGACCCCCAATCTGCCAAAAAAATTATCGGTCCACCTGCCAAACACCCTGAAGGGCATAATTTACCTACCTAATTGAGACTTGTATCCCTGCTCCCTCACGGAAAAATTTATTACTACGAAAAATAGTTGTCAGGCTTTTCTATGAAAAGTAGTCTTGGAAAGTTTAATATGTATTATGTATTTGTATATTGCATTAAAATATAAAAACTTAATTTATTTACAATTAAATATTAAAATTGTCAATTTAAAAATGAAAAAAGTGTCTTGGGTGTATCTGAAGTGAGCTTCAGTTTTTTTCGCTAGTGGCTTTTTCTATACTTTTCCTAATCTCAATTAGCAATACATAGTTTTATTTTTTATAAGCCCCTATAAAAACTTTCATAGTTTTTACGACAAGGTATGCACAAGCGAATGATGCCTAAAAGTGAATCTCGACTGACTGCGAGATGCTTTTAAAATTGACTTTGGTTAAAATGTTGGCCTAGTAGCTACTCCAAAATTGTATTCAGACCTACGTAAGTAATTTGCTGTTACTTACAGGATTCAAAAATACAAAAATACTCATATCACGCCTTTTGTGCAAAACCCCTAAGTTCGAAAAACCGTAAAGAATTATTATTTCTTTAACTCGACTCAAACTTGACCATTTCATAATTTAGTCATATTTAATGCAACAATGCTGATTCATACATAAAACAACAAAAAGGATATTTCATTTTATGGCCGATGAAGTCACGATTAGAAATTACGAAGATAGAAGGGGTAGATATACTGACATAGCTAAAAAATATATTTACTAAATATGTATTAAAAAGTTGGCTGCACACATATGTTACAGCAAGCCCAAATTGTTTTATAGGTCTTAGAATAAATATATAAAAAATAAGAAAGTGATTGAAAGTGTTTAATCGGACAAAGGTTTCAGAACGCTCAACATATATCAAATCAAATCAAAAACTATCAAAATCCGGTGGGATGCTTACTTTGCAAAACAGTGAACACGGTGTATGTATTATCCGTGAAATTAACTCTGCATTCGACGGTCTCCATCCATGTGACCTGAAGCTTATTTGCGCTGATAATGAATTCATACTAGCTCATAGATTAATTTTAGCGGCGGCTAGTCCATTATTAAGGTAAGAGTACACCAATATCACTAACATCCAAATGTTCACGTTATTAATTTCCATTATTTCATTTATATTGGCTTGCAGGGAGTTGCTAGCGGAGACGCAAATTCTTAATGACAGCATCACAACCATACATTTCCCAGATATTTCCGTCTACTATCTTCGATTATTGGTCAATTTTCTATATTCGGGCGAGACATGGGTATCGCCGCAGGAGGTAGAAGAAATTCAAGATTTGTTAGTTTTATTGCAAATGAATGACTTAAAGGCTTTTGGTGAGTGCAAGGTCCGTAACTTTCTCACTAACAAATATTGACTAAGTAGTATCTAATTTGTGTAATTTTAGATATTTCAAGCAAACAGGTAAATGATAACAACGAAAATATCTCAAATCTGGAACAAAGTCGAAGGGATAGTAGTGACTCATTACTCGTTGTAGTAAAATGTGAACGATCTAACGATGGATATAGTGATCTTGTTGAAGATGGCAGTGAGAGTAACGTAGCTCCGGGTGATTTTGATTCATTTAAGACAAAGCCGTTATCGCCTGTTTATACGCCCGAAGATGACGAAATATTTTATTACGATTCTGACAATGATACGAAATCTGAACAACAAGCGATGCAAAGCACTCTAACGGATCAAGACGGCGATAATAAAAAAAACAAGGAATCCACGAAATTTGAATGTAATCATTGTCAAAGAAAGTTTAAAGTATTAAGTCATTTGAGGGGTCATCTGCGCGTGCATACGTGTGAAAAACCATACAAATGTGGAATATGTAATGCCCAATTTACTTCAAGATACAATGTATTTAGACATTTAAGTCGTAAGCATCAGAAAAAAAATTTAAAGAAAATGGTAGATAAACAGCCGTGTTCATACTGTTCGCAGTCGTTTGAGACGCGCCAAAAGTTGGTGCAACATTTAGGGATGGCGCACTTTAATTTGTGTGTGAACCAACTGACTACCAATTACACTACACCGAAAATAGAATACGCATGTCCACTTTGTAAGGTAAAATTCCTTCGGACAATCAAATTATTCGCTCATTTGTATTCGAAACATGAAAAGGCAATTAGATTATCAACCACACCCAAATACTATAAATGTTGCTTCTGCTCTTTGTTGTGTACATCAAAAAGGACGCTTAATTGTCATATGCGCCAAAACCATGTTAGTTTGTTGATATGCCAAAATCTACACAGTCAATTATAATTTGTATCCGCTGACTAATAAATTTTTGTACTTCTTGATTTATTTTCTGATCTATTTCCTGTAAACTGTTTAGACCCCAAAGATTTTATGTGTTTTACCTTTTAGGTAAAAATTAAACAGAATAAAGTAAAATTAGTGGTAATCTATTAATAAACAAAAATATTAAAACCTTTAGACATAAATCCAGTGAATACAAACACAAGCTAGTAGTCGTACATTATGGTCCTTCGAGATTTAACACGAACCTGCTGATCACCAAATATATTTAAATAACAACAACATGATCATAATTCGACGCCACAAAACAACAAGCTTCAGTCGAAAAGGATGAAATTGCTTTATTAAAGGGTCTGTATCTAGAATACAAAAATACAGATCAAGTAGTAGCATCTACTAATACGTGACTCGAACTGAGCCACCAATACTGCGAGTCGAGAAACAACATTTCGAAAACATATAAGAACTTCATCGAAGACATGCGCCAACGACTAAAAAATGGCACTCCACTCACTCCAAAGGAACAACAACCAGGCAAATCGTGCATCTCCCCATTATGTTTCCAACTACGTTATACGAGTTTAACAAAATTAATCTTTTTGTTATGGAATGGAAGCGGCATTTAACGACAAACCATTTATAGATAGGCCACCTGTGGCCCTATTCCGGGAATTCCCCAGGAATAGGGAATCGGGGAAAGAATTTACATATAAATTCTATTTAAATAATTTTATTCTGGTAAGTTTTTTTACCACTACTAAAAGTTGGTAAGTTTTTTTAAAACAAAATAAAATTGGGAATAACTTTCACTGATAATTTCGCTATGGAAAAGTTATTCCCAATTTACAAATATTTACATAAAACTTTTTTTCTCAGTAGGCCAGAAAAAACTGCTTTATAGACAAAAGTTATGTAAAATTTTTCCCCAGTTCCCTATTCCCAGGGAATTACCAGAATAGGGCCACTCAGCTGGTAAAAATTGAAAATCAAGTGGAACTGAAAAAATTCAAAAACCGACGGAGTAACCAGAATATTTTGCAGCAGTAGTCAAGAGCAATCCTACTCCCAGCTTATTACTACCAAAACAACCTCAAGCTAATAAAAAAACTAGAGAACCATGTCACTCGATCCTAAAAAGTATAGCAGTAATGCGCTGTCGAAACATTTCGAACGGTGGAACTCTTTTGCAGTATAACACTAATGATGCCACGAAGAAATTAAAGATAATCACTACGAAAAAGATGGGAAAACTGCCGACGGAGCTTAAACCACGGGTAAAAATACTTGGAATGTCAGAGAAGCTTCAGTAACCGAAGCAAAACATATTTTTTTGCTACTAGTGAAGTAAATATACCTACGGCAGGAGCTACTTAGAAATGATTTAGCCATGCCACTTGAGTCGGCCAGTTACCAGATTAGGGCGCGTATTAAAATCCCGCGCAATTTTTGTAACATCATTTTTGATTTGCTAGCTACGAAGGAAATTTTAAAATTGGTATTTGAATTAAATGAAATTTGTATATGTTAACAATAACCTTTAATATTTTTATACATATTTTTAATTTTATACGATCTTTACGATACGTGTTGCTCGCAACACCAGAAGCACTCTAGCAGAATATATCCGCGCTAGGAAAGCCACGACTAAATACCTTTGATAAAAGAAGCGCGAACATATGAGATTATGCATCGAAAACATCAGCTTCCAAGCGGAACTAGGAAACTCAAGGGACTGTTTTGCTAACACCAGGAATCTCACTAAAGACTTCCATCCAAGAAGTTCAGCCATCAAAGGCGGGAATGGAGAGCTGAGAACAAACGTGGCTGATGTTCTTTCAGTATGGCAAACCTACTTTCAAAATTTGCTAAACCGGAATGACGAAGTGACCCCCATTAGAGCTATAGCTCCGCCAGGTCAAGAGGTCTTTGTCGAATATCCCACAGTAGAGGAAGTACACGCAGTTATAAGTCGATTGAAAAACGGTAGGGCACCCGGTCTTGATGGAATCCCGCAGAATTGATTAAACTCGGAGGCTCTACTCTTGCAACAATTCTATACGATCTCATCGTATGTTTTTGGGACCAAGAAGATTTGCCGGAGAATTAGAAAACCGCACTCATATGTCCGTTGCATAAAAAAGCAACCGTCTTAAGCTCGATTTATATTATCCGTTCCTTTCAGTTCCTTCATTTTTCGTATCAGACAAAAAAAACATTGTTACATGTTTTTTTCATTGGAGTATTTATATTATCCGTTCCGTACTTGCAGGAACTTGGTTTGGAGCAGAACAGCAGTGAAACCAAATATTTAGCAACACTTAGGAACATCTCTATGGAAAATCACGGAATTGGCGACCACAATTTTGATGGCGTCGAAAACTTTAAATACCTCGGATCAGTTATAACACCGTCGAATGATATGCAGGCAGAAATAAAAGCCCAAATCGCTGCCGGACTATCTAGTTTTCTTCGCCCAATCAAGATTATTGCGATCAAAACATCTATCGCAGTCGTGCAAGCTCACACTTTATAAAGCACTCTTCAGACCTGTGCTGACTTTCGGAAGCGAGAGCTGGACCATGAGCTCTAAGATTATTATCTACCTTCGAAAGGAAGATAATCCATTCAATCTTTGGTACAATTAAAGTTGCGAACAACGTATATCGGATTCGTGTGAATCACGAACTCCGAACTCCTCGGAGGCAGTGATATCATCGGATTCATCAAATCCAATTGAGTGAGATCGCTCGGCCAACTTACAAGGTCCCCACAACAACGGATGACGAATAAAGTGTTCCATCAACAACCAGCCGGTGTGTGTCGTAGAGGATGACCCCGACTGCGCTGGCGTGACGACGTCGAACAAGATCTACAAACATTAGGATGTCGAAACTGGAGGACGAGAGCGATGGATGGAGGGCCTTGTGCAGGCGGCGAAATCCCTTCATGGGATGTGAAAGCCAGAGAGAGAGAGAGAGATCTTTGCGATTCAATATATGTTTATTTCTTTCCCGCATATTGAATTAGTATTTATTTACCTACCTAAATTTGCAGAAGAAAACCATTTTTCTACATGTGCCCCATTTTTGTATGAAAGTTTTTTTCGTGTTTACGTTCTATAGGCCGTATACATACACAGGCACTGGTGTATACGTCAAATATATTTGTTTACATACTGATTACCACAGGCCTAAACGTCAAAATACAAAAAATAATTATTATAAAACTAAAAAATTTTAAATAAAGATTGTTTTAATGAAATTGCGAATCTATGAATATAAATAATTGTTGTGCGCGAATCAGAACATAATTTACCCAAATACGAAAGCGAGATATATTACAGATTTGTATAAAGGTGTTATTCATTTCATGCTTCTAAAACGGAACCGGAGCATACAAATCCACAAAGCATACGATTGCATACAATAATGTGCCGGTAGCGAGTTTATAATTACTAAATTCTAGAAAATTAAAGTGCAGACTATTATAAGGATTACGTTATTTCGTAAAGGTATAGACTTACTATTCATATCTAAAGTAAATTAATTTTGTTTACAGCCCGTTGTAAAGTTGCTTTTTTATGAAATGTGGGTAGGCTTAAAGAGCTTTGTACTCGGGTACAACTTGTGACTTGTGGTCATGCTTAAAACCAAAGAATCTTGGGTAAATTCTGCTAGCCAGGATCGCACTGGTGGAGGTTAAGTAAACTAGCCTGTTTAACAGATTGAATCGTAAAAGGCAGGGCCTACTTGATTGCTTTCGAACGTTTTCGATAATTTTCGTCTATCGTTTAAATATTTGCTACCGTATTTCAGTCCTACTGCTTTCGATTATCGAAATAATTTTACTACCAAAATTATTTAAGTGTTGTAAGAGTAATATTTTCACAAAGGGCTCTCCACAAAGTACGAGAAATGTAATTGCAGAAACTCTGACCATACTGTCAGAATATTTATGTTCGGAATGGATTTAAACGTCATATTTTCGTTAACGTTCACAGTATGCGAAAGTCATAGTACAAAAAAGTTGGTAGCGCGTAACCAACGAAAATGATCGAAAGCAATAGTAGGCCCTGAAGCCAGAAGCTAACATATCATACTCCAGCACATCGCCACTTAGAAAAAAGTGTGTCACGTTAACGCACGTAGTATTCCATTTAATATAGATATGTTTAGAATGAAATTTGTTAAAAGAAGGCACCATATTATTAAAGTATCAGAATCCCATTTAAAATCATCGCACACTAACCAAAGTGTTGAAATTGAGGGATATAAGTTGTTTCGTAACGACAGAGTAGGAAGAAGATGTGGTGTAGTTGCTTTTTATGTGCGTAATGATTTTGTTAAAGCTCACCGTGTGAAAGTTCCATCAAAGCGAGCTCTTCTGATATTATGGGATACCTTCTAATTGAATTTTGAATCAACTATGTAAAAGTAGTTGTGTGTGTAGTGTAATCCATCCTTCGGTAGCTACCGCTGAATGAACTACATGAATTGTTATCAAGTCTTGTTGAAGAATATGATACTATTATTAACCAAATAAATATGGTTGAAAGTAGAGACTTCAGAAATATTTTTGAGCCGTTAAACCTTTACACAACTCAAACTCGACCAACTAGGTTTTGTGATACTACGGAAAGACTTTTGGATTAGGTATATTGTATCTAATATCCACACGCGTGCTTATAACTTCTACCAGAAGCCATTTAGTGATCATTAGCTTATATTGACTGAATTTGAACTGCCGGTTCACTCCTAATATTAATTAATATTCCGGAACTTCATAGTGATTCACTTAATCTTAACTGGAGCCAACTACAGACTATTCCTGCTATGGACGGCAAAATTAGTTTCGTATGTGATAACATATATAAATTATTGGATCGCTATGCCTCGTTCAAATTAATAAATATTAAGTACAAACCTATCCCGTGCTATAAAAGAGAGATCCAAATTAAAAAACAACTGGTTGAAATGGCGAAAACTGTTTGGAAAAGATCTCAGTTAGAAAATGATAAACTTTCTTATAGAAGTCTGGAAAATTCAACACAATGGTGCGAAGTGTAAAAAGGAAGTATCTAAATCATAAATTAGACCCAAAGCTGGCTACAAAAAGCCTCTGGATTAATTGGATAGACTAGGCTTTTTAAATTCTCTCCTGATCAGCTTAATGAGGAATTTGTCAAGTGTCCGACACTTGCTAATAACTCTCAATTACATAATAGGGCGGCCCATCGAAACTAACGGTAATGATGTAAATGAATTTGGGTTCTCTATGATTATGGATGATGATATCTTGAAAGCCATGGCGTCTATTAAATCTAATACAGTACGTACGTGCCGATAGCACCCCTTTAAAATTATTATTATCCCGCATCGAGCTTAGGTTTCAATAATATTTTGGAACATACTTAGTTATTATCCTAAAATTTGGAAGGTTAGTGAAGTTATTGCTCTCCCGAAATCTAATAAAATAATCTTCCTCAATTATTTCAGACCAGATAAAATGTTATATTGAGGATAGGAACTTACTAAGGGGCATATCCTCCATCCAGTCGCAAATTAATTATTTGCGATCAGAAATATGGTTACTAGATTAAATTTGCCATGCCAATTGACACATTTTATTTAAATTTAAATTTTTTTTGCGATTGTTAAGTAGAAATACATAAAAATACTGCGACCTCAGAAAATGCTTAGCAGTCTTTTCGTAGATTTCTACTCTATAATCGCAAAAAAAAATTAAATTTAAATAAAATGTGTCAATTGGTATGGCAAATTTAATCTAGTAACCATATTTCTGATCGCAAATAATTAATTTGCGACTGGATGGAGGATATGCCCCATAATCCCTTCCAATCAGGGTTTAGATCTTTGCATAGCACTACTACAGTCCTAACCGATGTAACTGATCATATTAGAAATATCCTAGACAAGGGGAACTGTTTTATACTTTGTTTGTTAGACTTTAGTAAAGCTTTCAACTCAATCTCATTCTTAAACTTATATGATAAACTACGATATCGGCTCAATTTTACTACCAAGGCAACGAACTTAATTTTATCTTACCTTACGGATCGTTCCCAGTTTGTAGAACTTAATGGTGTAAGATCTACTTACCTTCCTCTAAATGCGGGCGAACCCCAAGGATCGATTATGGGACCTTTAATAATTTCCATGTATCTCAATGATATTGGGTATTCCATTTATTTATTTTATTTATTTATTCATGAACATATAGTCCAATTATACAAAATTATTAACAATTTTGTGAACCACACACCACATTGTGAGCATGAGAGCTCATTTATAATGAGGCGTGAAATTCAAATTTTTCCAAAAATGCATATTGCCTTGTTGGTAATTTTGATGTATTTTGAACAACATTTCATCAAATAGAGAGTTGATTTTGGTGGTTCTCGGTCATCGACTGCATTTAATTTCGATTCGAAACCCATAATTAGAGCTGGTCTCTAAGGCTATTTATTGCAACATTGTAACTATCATACCTTGGCTGATGATCTACAAATTTTTCGTGAAATTAATTTGGATGGGAGAGATAGAACACAGGCGAACAATCAGCTTCTAATTAATTCTAAAAAGTCCCAAGCCATAATATTCTGTCAGAAATGGAAACAAATTCTGCTTGAGCCCATGATGGAACGGAATCCCAGGACGGTAAGGAACTTAGGTGTGATCTTAGAAATGAACCTGGATTGGTCTGATCATAATATTAATTGGGTTTTACTGAGAATGTAAAATTAAAACTTAAACGTGCTTTCAACTCGTGTTTAAGATATGTGTTTAGACTTAAGCGCTATGATAGATTAACACCATATTATAGAATCTTTGGATGCTCCTTAATAAATTATCTCAATACTAGAATTTTAGTTCTTGTCTATAAAATTATTGCCTCACATCACTTGTACTAGGTATATGAAAGGTTCATTCTTGGTAAGAAGTGCTGGACTATGGAACTCAATTCCAATCAACATCTGAAACATCATTCGGCTGGAAAACTTCCAAACGGAGTGTGTTGCATATCTTAATGGTAGATAACTTATATTTTTGGTTTATTGTATTTCTATTTTATTTTGTATAGTTATCGTTGTATGCTGTTTTGCATAGAGTTGTTTGCTGCTTGGACAGTACAGTTACTGTGTAATTATATTAAATGACCTTTGGTGTCATGCTGTACCATGAAATAAATAATATAAACTCGACTTAAGAAGTTGTTGGTTGTGACCACAGAATTCACTATTGGTGATGGGTTATTGAATATGTGAAAATGCAAAATATTATTACGAATTTGCCCTGTCAAATCCGGTACGTATCACTGGATTGCGAATATCGCTATAGAATTTGACGGTTACAACACCAATTCTCGTAATTCTCACCGCTTCCGGAATATTCCTAAAAATAATCTTAGAATAATTTTCCAAATATTTTCTTAACATTTAAAAACAACAATACATAATTTTCATTATTATTTATTATTAATTCACTTTCCAGAATTGATAATAAATCACACAATTTTATTTCATTAAAACACTACTAATATTATTTAGCACTGTTCACTTTTGATTTTAACCTTTCGCGTACCGTATCTCCTGAAAAACTTACTAAGGCTGACCGCTGACCCATTCCATAGTATTAGTTGCACTCGTATTTATACACCGATCGAATGTTGTCGATTCGCCTGGATTTATTCTAGACGTTTTTGTTCCAAACAATGTGCTACACCACAAAATTGTTATAAAACTACCTTTGATGCTACATAGTACTCAACCCCAGAAGTCATCAATCTCACTAAAAATGTTAGTAATGTTTTAAACCTTAAATGAGCGATTTTTGTTGAAATAATATCTCGACAATGCTAAATTAATTGCCCATCAAACGAATAGACGAGATCGTAACAATATTGTTATTCTGAAACGTGGTTATGATAAAACCACGAATACAAATATAACCCGAAGAGACATTGTGTAGACCAAGAAATTTTTTTCCTACCTTAAATTTTTTATAGGAAACATAACTTTTAAATATGAATATTAATAATTACAGTAATGATTTTATGTTAACTAGTGGTAACTGTTTTTGTTGAAATATGCCGTCACAGCTTCATTGTGAGTCCATAAGTATTTATTTGAAATTAAAATATTAAAAAAGAAAAACAAATTTTTCCTACTTTATCGCGAACCTAGTTCAAAAAATGAGTCCACATTTTTCTATAGTAAAATAGCGTTGCCTTCTGTGATAAAACTGAACCCTCAAAGTACCGGCCAATTTTAATTGTGTTAGTTGACGTCAAAATTTTTGAAAAATGTATTAACCAACATCTAGTAAAGTACATTGAAATTAATAAAATAATTTCAGATAAACAATCTGGCTTTCGCGAAACCCGCTCCACAACGTATTGAATCTCTGACAAATAATTTTAAAATTATCTAATGTGTTACAAGTCGTGCTGCAATTAAGTCATCAAATAATTAGTAGCGTAGAAAATATATAGTACGAGAGAAGTTCAATCAAAATTTGGTGGCATGCCTACATTAAAACACAGTCAACATGTCATATACATTACCGAGGAAATTAAAGCAGCGGCCATAGGTCACCATCCATGTGACGTAGTGTTGGTTTGCGCTGCAAACGAAAAACTACCTGCTCATAAATTAATTTTGGCGGCAGCTAGTCCATTATTAAAGTAAGATATAACAAAATCAACGTCGACCCATTTTATATTTTAGTAATCATTGCATTTACATTTTGTTTGCAGAATGATTCTAGAGGACACATCAATTCCAAATGAGATTATCACAACCATCCATTTTCCAGACATTCCCGCACATTTTTTTCGTCTGCTGCTCAATTTTTTATATTCGGGGGAGATATCGTTGGCACCATATGAGGTGGAAAAAATTAACAATTTGCTACTTTTATTACAAATGTGTGATTTGAAAAAATTTGGTGAGTTTTTTTGTTGTTTTTGTCATAATTATAATATTAAATTAAAAATTGTGTAATTTTAGATATTTCAATAAATGATTCAAGCAAAGCAGAAAATAGTATCAGACAGTTAAATGTGCAATTGCCCCAAATGAGTAAATGTAATACATCTTATCCTCATGTGAAATTAGAACAATTAGACGATGACCATGTTGAGATGGACGGCAAGACTCAAACAGGCTCAGGTGGTTTGAAATCCTCAGATATACAAACATTAAAACGATTACTATTGTTGCCTGTTAACTTTTCAACCAATGATACGAATGTAGTATTAGAACGATTAGACGATGACCAGATTCCGATAGACGGCAATAATCAAACGGGCTCAGGTGATTTTAAATCATCAGAGACACAAACATTAAAAGGATTACTATCGTCGCCTGTCAACTTGTCGACCAATGACAAGGACGGAATATTAGAACGATTAGACGATGACCATATTCAGAGGGACGGCAAAAATCAAATGGCCTCGGATAACTTAAAATCATCTGAGGCAAAAGCATTTAAAGGAGAACTATCACTGAAGATCATCGTTCCAACCAATAATAAAGGCAGAGTATCAAATTCTAGCCATTGTGCCATCATTTCGGTACCGAAGCGTAGGACGAGGAAGAAACACATTCAACCTGTAAGCAAACGTAAACCAGTTTCAAAGAAATTGTGCTGTAGAATTTGTGACAAAATGTTTCGTGTGCCATGCGCTTTAAGATCTCATATGCTTGTACATACGGGTGAGAAACCATATCAATGTCAAATGTGTTTTGCCACATTTTCTTCAAAATCCACTGTATTTAAGCATATAATTTGTATGCATCAGAAAAGACGAGAATCCGAGGAAGAGGAATATACCTGTGGTTTCTGTGACCTGTGTTTTAAAACGCAGCCAAATCTGGTAACACATTTAGGTGCGACGCACAGTCATTTATGTGTGGCGGAAACACAATACGTCGCAATTAAAAAGAGTGTAAAATCGGACAATAGTGATCTGTATTTTCCGTGCGAACTATGTAAAGCAAAATTCAAACAAAAATTTCAGTTATACTATCATTTTCATAGGAAGCATCAAGACAAAATAATATTTACTTAACAATAAAAACATTCTATTTTTGTATTTAATTATTTATTAGGTAAATATCGATTTCGGATTAGTTCTTCAGTTAATCAATAATTACATTTTCCATACTTTTTACGCTGCCGTAGGCACTTGGCGAAACACACTTATACTTAATAAACACATTTTTTATTAATCACTTGTTTTTTGTTTCGCAGTTATTTTGAATAATTTTCAAAAAGTTTAAAAAATCACTCGATCGATTTCGACTTGTTAGGTCATCATCAGGAGTATCTACTGATCCCACCATTGATTTTACGTTAGAAAAAAAAGAAAATAAATGTATTAATTTTCTGGATATAACAATAACCAGGATTAATTCATCTTTAGACTTCAAAATTTATCGGAAACCCACGTATACAGACGCTGTTATCCTTAGTTCTTCAAACCATCCTCATAATATTAAAATGTCAGCTTTCCACTCACTCATAAACAAACTAATAAACATCCGTTTGACAAATTCAAATTACAACACTGAGCTTAACATAATTCTTCAAATAGCAACGAATAACGGATATGCAACTAGGACTATATTAAAGTTATTGGATAAAAAGCTAAAGCGTAAAACTCAAACGGGTATTTATCCACCGGATAGTCCAACGCGGGAAAATTGGCGTCGCTTAGAGTATATAGGAAAAACGAGCCAACGGATTAGCAACATCGTGTCCAATTATACCAATATTAGTTTTGCTTTTTATAATAATAACACAATAAAGAAAATGATTTTTAACAATAAACCTAGAGTTGATCGCCTTTCCAAATCTGGTGTCTATAGGATCAATTGCAATGATTGTAGTTTCTCCTATTAATATTGGTCAGACTGGGCGCAATTTTGGAGTTAGAGCTAAAGAACATTTATCTGGTTGCAATCAATCAACTTTCCATAACCATTTAACTTCAGAAAATCATACAGCTAGCTTGAACAATTTAGACATATTACATATACAACCCAAAGGCAGACGTTTAGATACCTTAGAATCTTACGAAATTAGAAAATCAATATTTCTTAACCAAAATATCCTTAACGAACAGAGAGAAATTCGGTTCTCACCAATTACAGACCCCGCCCTTTTCTATTCTCACGTACGCAATAATATACCTTGAATTTTGTTACTCAACCTATGACTCATCCATCGCCTACCTGCGCGATCCGTAGATTAATTTTTATTGCTTATTTTCTGTGCCTCCTTCTTTTATTTATATTTTGCTTTTTTCTGCTATATAACAAAATTTTTACTAATACAAATCAGTAGATATTCCTGATGATGACCTAACAAGTCGAAATCGATTGAGTGATTTTTTAAACTTTTTGAAAATTATTCAAAATAACTGCGAAACAAAAAACAAGTGATTAATAAAAAATGTGTTTATTAAGTATTAAATTACATTTTCATAATTTTCCATTTATCTTCAGAACTTTCGGAATGAAATTAAAACAAACTACATATTTGTATTCGATAAACTATTTAAGATAAGATATTTACAACGCAGGGCAGCTGTTAAGCTGGTGACCTATAACATACTTCATGCTACGTATGCCCATGTCTAGATGATCACAAATTTTCCCGAACAACGCAGCAACTGAATTTCTTGAGCACATGCATACTACTACTACTGCATTCGAATATTACCTAATTATTCGAGGAAATCTGCGACATAAAACACGATTCGGTGTCCGAACTGACTAGGAATCCTGAACCTGCGAGGGTCTCTAGTACTACAGGATAAGGATGTGTTAAATGTTCTAACGTATTGTGGATAAACTGTCGTTTATCTACAATACAGATCGGTGTTTCTCCTCACAAGTGCACCATCACCATTTCAAAATTCTCGTGTTAGTAAATATTTATTATATTATGTAAAGTTAGAAGGTTAGTTGGATTTCGTTGAGTATCTTCCTTCGACTCACCATGAAGATGAGGAGGGTATTTTGTCTGAAAATTGAAACCTAAATATGTAGTTATATTCTCCTTGTGATTCCATCTTTGGTAGTTCGAGGATATCACAAACAACATTCTCGTGACTTCTAAGCAGCAGTATGAACCTTTCCCCACAAATTATTTCAGGATATATTTCCACCTCAAAATACAAAGATATGCGCATCCATCCATATATGGTCTCCCTCGCCAGACATATTGAATTTAATTAATTTTTCGAATAAATTTTAGCACCAATGCGAGGTTCGAGCCAGTGACCGTAACACAACAATAAAAAAGACAATGTCTAATAAATACATACGTTAAATTATTATTATTACGCTCAAAATAAGAATAACAAGAATGCCACTCTAAAAATATTCCTGATTCATTATTGATAAAAAACGGAATTAATTTGATTATTTTAGAAGGTTACGAAATTATTAGGGAAAACCATTTTTGCAAATGATTTTACATATTGGGCAGCCCATTATATCGCTTTTCCAGCCAGAAAAATATTTTTTTTCCTTTCTCAATACAAGTCCACCACACTCAAATGCGTGTGCAAAAAATGACAGGCTGTAAAGTCTTCCAGACCCCAACGGATCTCAGTCAAATCGAAATTCTCAGCAGCTGTCTGAGATATCGCACAATTTACAAATTTAATGACTCATCATTGTTTTAATTTGTTATTATGTTATTGTTTTTATTTAGTTTTATTGAATTTCTGTGATGAAAAGAATAAATCGAATTTAGCATAAAACCGATAAAACGTCTTTTTTTTAAATATATTTGTAGTTGTAAAATAATTTGTTTAGCCCCTTTTATTCCAAAACTCGCCTAATTCAAACATCGTCATGTCAAAAGTCGCCTAATCCAATTTGTCGTGCCAAAACTCACCTACTCAAAATTAAAATTTAATTTTAAATTAAATTAATAGAAAATATTTATATTTTGATCTAAATATATTTGTTTGTAAACAAAAATTTTCCATGTAAAAATTTTGTGAAAAATTGCAATGATATAATATGTAAACTGACCATAATTGACTAATATATATTTAAAAAGTATTTATTTTACATGTTTTCATATTTAAATTGCCTATAATTGTGAATTACACATAAAATAAGCAACCATGTTACTGTCAAAATTTTACCCAATTGAAACAGATAAAAAGTTAAAAAATATTTACCAAGAATACATTTTTAACATTTTTTTTATCTTTTTATGCAGCATTTAAACCAATTGAAACACGACCTAAGAGTTCACAAAATAAGTCACGAATTGGACCGCAGCCTAAATCAACGGGATTACAAAAACAAAAAAATCTATAAGAACCCCACGCCACAACCAAAATTGTTTCTTTAATATCGTTTTCAGTGACAAAAAAATCTTGATCCCGGATCAATAATATGACGTCATTATTGATACAACATGGCGTTATTTCCATTTTTTGTCTTTTTATTTTTTGATCCCGGATTAAAAATTGAATCCAACAAATTTGTTGGATTTTTTTTTTTACGTTTACTCAAACATATAAAAAAACTAAACGTCATGTAAAATTGTTAAAAAAGACGTCGCACAATTTCTATTTTATTATATTTGTGATTGTTTAAAGAGCAATAAAAATTGTGTTCCGTGGAACAAAAAAAATCTTGATCCGAGTGGGATCTAGTTTTTTTTTTGTCAACGAATTCACTATAACTTTTTCTGATTTAAGGATGAATCACACCAAGAGCAGCGCAACATATTCCAAACAATCCACACTAACAGCTGCGTATGGGCGTGCACATCAAGCAGCGCAGCAGATTGTTTTGTTTTAGTAGTAAAATTGAATTGTGTAAATTTTATTGAGGTTATGAGTAGCAGCAAAGAGCAGCAAAGTAATGCTGCTGGGTGTGGAACCTATTGATGCCGCGATAGATGCAACTTCATTCAATATAATTTCTTTAAATTAAAAATTTTCAATTATAAATACAAAATACTTAATTTATTTTAATGGAAATACCTATATTTATACTCAAACTATGATTTTGTATCATTACATAAGCGAATAGATCAAAATTTAAGTTTGCTGCTCGCTGCTGCTGCTTGGTGTGTTTCATCCTTAAAGGATGAAACACACCAAGCAGCAGCAGCGAGCAGCAAACTTACATTTTGGCTTATTTGCTTACGAAATGATACAAAATCACAGTTTGAGTATAAATATAGGTATTTCCATTAAAAGAAATTAAGTATTTTGTAATTATAATTGAAAAATTTAAATTTAAAGAAATTATATTGAATGAAGTTGCATCTGTCGCGGCATCATTAGGTTCCACACCCAGCAGCTTTAATTTGCTGCTCTTTGCTGCTACTCATAACCTCGATAAAATTTACACAATTCAATTTTACTACTAAAACAAAACAATCTGCTGCGCTGCTTGATGTGCACACACCCATACGCAGCCGTTAGTTTGGATTGTTTGGAATATGTTGCGCTGCTCTTGGTGTGTTTCATCCTTTATCCCTTTAGTGATTTAGGCTGTTTTCCAAACTGTTGGTTTTACTACAAATAATGCGAAATTTTTTATCAACAACGCCATTACATACTATGGTTTTTTACTCACACATTTGTGTGGGTTGGACTAAAACTGAGTCAATTTTTTTGTTTTCTTGGTTGATAAAGGGTTATAACTTAAATTAAGAATAAATTTACCACAGCTTCTTGACATAATTTACATTTTATTTTATATAAACATTTGGTAAACTTGCACTGCATCCCCAATGCAAAATAATTTTTCCTTTAACTTTTTCCTTTAACTTTTTCCTTATGAAGAGCATACCCAATGAATAGGGAAAAGTCAAAGTAAAGCTAACTTCATTTTACAAAATTATTTTTTGTTTACCTGTTATTTTATATTATTATATTATATATTATTTATTACTTTTTCACAGGACACAAAATACAACACTAATTGTTAAAAGACAAATATGCATTGAATATTTTTTAATTTGTGACAAGCAGAAAAACAACAACAACAACCAATTTTGCAAATGCGGTTTACTTCATTGTATTTCTCATAAGGAAAAAGTTAAAAGTTTGATAACATTTTTCATAAGAAAATCACCAACCTAACAAAAAAAAAATTTTTTTTTCTCAAAATTTTTTTCATACTTTTCTGTAAGGAAAAAGTTAAAGGAATTTCATTGGGGATGCAGGGTTACTGATGGTAAGGTCGTGTTTCAATTGGTTTAAATGCCGCATAAAAAGTTAAAAAGTTAAAAAAAAATTCGTGGTAATTTTTTTTTAACTTTTTAACTTTTTATCTGTTTCAATTGGTTAAAATTTTGACAATGATATGGTTGCTGATTTTATGTGTAATTATGAAGGTATATAGCAAATTTAAATATGAAAATATTTAAAATAAATACTATTTAAATGTATATTAGTTAATTATGGTTAGTTTACATCTAAATCATTAAGATTTTTCTCAAAATTTGTACTTGACCAATTTCTGGTTACAAACAAATATTTTTGTTAGCCAAATGTTTTCTATATAAAAATTTTATCAGCTCTTGAAGCGGATAAAAAGTTTGACATTTTTATTCACCACAATTTTTAACTTTTTAACTTTTTATGCGGTATTTAAACCAATTGAAACACGCTCTAAGATATTCCTTCTTGTATTTTTTTAGGTGTATCCCTTACGAGTTGAAAAAAAATTTTTTTTGCTTTAATTTAAGTTCACCATACACAAATGTGTATGTTAATAATGACAGGCTGTAATGTCTTCCGTATTTTAACGGATCTTAATTAAATCGGAATTCTTTTTGAAAAAAGCATAATAATTTGATAACAAATTAATTATATAACATTTTAATAATTAGTTTTTGATAACATATTAATTATTTTATCATTATTATAGTTACTGCGTTATTTTTCGGACGAAAACAATATTAAGTGGTATGCACAAATGTGTATGTCGGTCTTCAATTACCACCTAATTCTATGTTTGACATATTCGGTTGTCGTTTACATACACAATTGTGTATGCGGGTCAGGAAAGGGGTATTTTAGCATTTTTTTCACGATACACTTCACTTTGCACAAAAGTCTGTAATTTGTGTTATCATATAATGCACCACTACATAAACAAATAACTATTTGATAAAGTTTTTATTGTTTTTATGTATTTTAATTAATTTTAAAAATTTATAATTAATAATTTTACAGCGCAAAATTAACCCTTTCGAGTTCAATAAAAAAATTTTTTTTGGTTCAATTTACGTTCACCATACACAAATGTGTATGTAAATTATGACAGGTTGTAATGTCTTCCGTATTTTAACGGATCTTAGTTAAATCGGAATTCTTTTTGTAAAAAGCATAATAATTTGTTAAAAAAATAATTATATAACATATAATTTATTTGTTCTTGATAACATATTAATTATTTTATCATTATTATAGTTACTGCGTTATTTTTGGGACGAAAACAAAATTAAGTGGTTTACACAAATGTGTACATTGGTCTTCAATTACCACGAAATTCTATGTTTGACATCTTCGTTTGTCTTAATCGAAATTTGTATACACAATTGTGTATGCGGGTCAGGAAAGGGTTAAAACGTCACTTCGTACAACAACAAAAATTGGTTTGACGGGTTCTTATAGCGAGATATGAGTAAGCCATATGGATATTTTATATAGCCATCCTGTTCTGGCTTGTGACAGATGAAATAGCAAATTTTATATGGGTAAAATATTACCCCCACACTGCAGTATTTTAAATTCTTTGTCTGAACCGCATTGGACGAAAATATGTAGTTTGACGTTTTTATTCACCTCCATTTCTCCATTTTTAACTTTTTATAATTTTCACCTCACTCTATTTTTAACCAATTTCCACATCGCGTAAACATCATAATATAAAATAATAACAAAAAATTTGTTCGCTTTTTCGAGTTCATAATTAAAACGCGGTGGTGTTTTTAATTATTATAAAAATAAATTAATAACAACTAAAAGATTAATTTAATAGATTAGCGAATCTGAATATGTATAAGTAATTTGTGTGCGCGACTCATAACAATAATTTACCCATGCCGATCGGGAGTTTATAATTAAATAATTCTAGGAAAATAAAGTGCCGATTATTTGAAGGCCTACGATATTTCGTAAAGGTATAATACTATTCTTATCTAAGAAAATTAATTTTGGTTCTCCACAGCCCCTTTTAATTGTGCTTTTTATGTTGTGGGTGGGCATAGGAAGAGCGTTGTGCACAGCGACTTAGATCTACTGTGCAATGTGCATCGCAGTTAACCTTTCTATTATGTGAGTGAGAATTTAGTTCTTTCGAAAATGCCTCTATTTCGGGCATAATAATCGGTAAAATGTATGCGACTGGTGGTTCAAAGTTAGTACTTCTAATATCTATACAGTAAGTTTGATGTGGATAGAAGGCTCTCCACTGCTGTAAGAAATTCTGGTAGACAGGATCGCATTAGTGGAGGGTGGGTAAACTCATCTGTTGAAAACAATCTTGAATCGAAAGGCTGCCTAACTGAAACGTTTCTATAAATTATGTGCAATGTTTTTTAAATTTCATATATGGTATTTAAATGAAACCTTTTCCAAATTAGAAGAAAACGATAAAATCCTAAATAGAATATTCTTTCCTTTCCTTAAATGATAAGAAAACTTACTTATCCAATAAAAGCACAAAACAGCGGTAAGTTAAGCATCTCAAGAATTCAAGCAATTCGCTCATCAATAAAATCTTAATAAAACCTTATAAAATGGATATTCGTTGTTGAATCAATTTTAATATTCATTTGTGCGAGCCCGAATGGTCTAAAAATATAAAAAGTGGGTCTGTTCTGGTTACCCCTTGGAATAATGAAGAAGGAATTAGAAAAAAAAATTGTCTCTCTTAATTTCCCCCAACAAAATAAATTTTGTTTATAACCAATTCGATATTACAAGTTTCATAATAGGATAAATCCGTGTCGAATCGAATATTTCTGTTAATGGAAAAATCCGAGACGGATAAATTTCATAACAGACCCCTTGTTCTCTAGGTGCATGGACTAAATAGAGGAATAACAAATTTCTATTACCGTTATTTCATATAAATTTACCGAGCTTATTGAAGAATGCTCGTAAATTTTGAAATGTGATATTGAGCACTTCATAGTACAACTGGTTTACTTTAATCTCCAATAATTTCTATGAAGTTCGACGTGAACCTAAGCTACACATTGGTTAACATTGTAGACAACCTCTTTAATGTAGTATTGATTTTTTGGCTGCAAGCAGTCAATATTCAAATCTGTTGGCTATGTTGGCTTGCGACTAATGAAGCCATCCCCAGAAAGCAGACTAATTTTTAAATAGTTTCAGTTATTAGGCTTTTATGTTTTAATTATCCTTTAAATTAATCCTATAACCAGAGAATTTAAAGGATAATTAATTTTTAAATAATTTGTATGACCTAATGAAATCTGAACAAACTCGTTGTAAAACTGGTTGATGTCTCGGCGATGTTGTCAATGTTTCTTGCCAATTTTAATAGTGAAAGTCAGACACAAGAATGATACGGTTATTCGTGAGGAATGGCGTTTACTATTCACGTGCGACAAGTGTACTTTGAGATATTTAATTTTAAACAACAACAGAAAACCGGACAAATGTAAAGTATTCCAACAACTTTAGTTTTATGAAATAAAGAGATAATCATTGTGGTCTTTCTTTGGTCCAAGCAATTCCCATTCTGAATAGGAATTAATATTTTGCTCAAACTAGCAATCAATGATATTTTTAATTTATTTTTATTAGTTGGTAACAATTACATTTTGAATTTCAATGCAACGGAAAATTGCAAGTGAATATATTCAATTAAATAGTAATGTGCTAGAACATTATTGAATACTAGCGCCCCGTGCGACCCATGCAAGCATGGGTCGGAATTTATGATTTGATTAGAAATAAAAGATTGACGGTCAAAGTGTGAATGACGGTAAAATATCAATCATTTGACACAGTTAAATAAAATTAAAAAATAAAAATACGCGTAATAATGAAATTAGTATACATCTAAACATTGTAACAAATAGTATTTTTATGTTGCAAAATTTAAAAATATCAATTTACAAATCCCATATACATATTTTCAATGGTGAGTTTCTTAAACTTTGATCCGCTACCCAGGAAGCTCCTATCGGTGGAATGAACTTCCAACGGCTATGAACTTTTCTCACCGAACCCTAAAAGCATGCCAAATATCAACTTTCTACCTATTACCCTTCTCGAGTTGAACTACGAACTACGAACATTTGTGCATTATTAATAAGTAAAAATCGTAACTGATTTCTCGTCTTGTTTAGAAAAATGTGATGTCAAAATAACAAAAAAAACTTTTATATTTCTATTGCCAACCATTAAAAATAAAAGCATTTACTAAAACTGCCCTGTTGGTGAACATTAAAACTATAGTAGATTAGAATTTCCAGCTGAAAAGTTGGTTTAAAAGTATTCCAATTTGGATTGGAATAACATATATGGGTTTGTTGTTGTAAATGTACCAAAGAAATAGGACTTCATGCAGTGTTCTCTGTAATAAATTAGCTTGAGCTCAATACGGAAGTTACTAGCATGGAGTGGATTTGTTTTTTGAAAAAATCTGACGTTTTTATGCCTAATGGAAGTATATTTTTTGTGGTTGTTGTTTTTTATATTGCTCAATGTCAATGAATAAATAAATAAAAATAGTCTCAGCTTAAAAAAAGACACTTACAGTTACAGTGGTGTGAAACAAAATAGGTATAATTATATTGTTTTAAAAAACTTTCCACAGTTGAACCCAAACAAAAATGGAATTCCTCAAATTACTTTCCTAACTAGGTTTTTGTATATTGTTTTTACCTTTTATTACAATCAGTATTGCTATTACTACGGCGTAGATTAATTATCAAATAAACATTATTGCTACCTCTGAAACATTTTTTGTGTGATGTAAAATAGGTAATTATTAAATTTTTGTGTTATATTTCACAATTGTAAGTAAATTCTGAAATATTTTTTTTAGAAAATTTCAAAATGGGACGAAGTACGCATTGCTCCGAAACTCTCGTTGGCTTTCGGATATATTATATTATATTATTAATATTAAAAGACTTTGACAGGGTGGTCTAACATTAAAAAAATTGCGGATTCAATAGGATGTTCGATCAACATGGTCTGAAAAATAAAACTGGACCTGCAGCTCGGGTTGGAAAAAGAAAAACTTCAATTAAAACTGACGCTCGAATCGTACGCTTCGTTAAGAAGAATCCATTTACAACTCTAGTGAAATTAAAAAAGAACTTAACTTGGAAATTGATAGTTCAACAATACGTAGACGTTTATTAGAAAACAATCTGAAAGCTGTTTGCCCAAAAAGTGTCCCATGCTATCTAAAAAAAAAACATCCGCAGCAGAATGGAATTCGCAAAAAACCACGTGCATTGGCCAATTATCAAATGGCGAAATATATTATGGCCCGATGAAACAAAAATTAATTTATTTGGATCGGATTGTGCACAAAATATGTTAGACGTCCGAAAGGAAAGCAATATGACCCGCGATACACAGTTAAAACCGTAAAATGACCACCGTCATGATAATATTATGATATGGGGTGGTTTTTCATATAGTGGTGTAGGCCCTATTGTTTGGGTTAAAGATACTATGACTAAAGAGATTTATTTAAACAACATTTTGTGCAATACAATGCTACCGTTTGCCGATAACAACATGCCTCTTCGCTGGGTGTTTCAACAAGATAACGATCCGAAACACACGGCGACAGTGGTAAAAAAATGGTTCCAGGATAACAACATTACAATTATGGAATGGCCAGCCCAATCGCCCGATTTAAATCCCATAGAAAATCTCTGGGCGGATGTTAAACGTGCATTAGGTAAACTTCCGAAACCAAAAAATAGACTCGAACTATGGGAAAATGTCAAAAAAGTTTGGATGGCTATACCACCGGAGAAATGCCAAAAATTAGTTAATTCTGTGGGGCGGCGATGCAATGCATTAATCGCAAATAAAGGTTTCACAACGAAATATTGAATTTTCAGATACAGCTGATTTAATTTTTTTATTGTGTTTTTATAATTTATAACGTAATAATTACCCATTTTCGTGCACAGGTAAAAATGGTAGAAACTTAACTTTGTAGTAACTGAAAACATCTGTTATTAAAAGAACTACTGTAATTTTAAAATTTGAATTCCTTATGAAATGTACACTTGAAATAAATACATGTTATTATGATTTATTCCTAAGTTCGTTTTACTTCTCACTATAAAAAAAATAATTAAATTGCCTATTTTAATGCACACCACTGTAAGTCATAAGTTGATAATTCATATTACTACATACCTTTTTCCTTTATATAGTAAGGATAGTAATTATCTCAGCATACACCTAAAGAATATTAGTTAAATCATAAACTGGGATGAGTACACCAGTTGCAGCATACTCTAATTGTTTTTAGTAGAGTTTAACTTGTATAATATAAAAACATTAGTAAAAAATTATCAAATAATTTTTAAAAGTATGAACTAATCTATTAAAGGTCGCACTACAAATAAGGCTTGAAATAATTAGTAGCCTAGAAAATATATAGTAAGAAAGAATTGCAATCAAAGTTTGGCGGGATGCCCACATTAAAATACCGTCAGCATGGTATATGCATTATCGAGGAAATTAAGGCAGCGGCCATAGGTCACCATCCATGTGACGTAGTGTTGGTTTGCGCTGATAATGAAAAACTGCTTGCTCATAAATTAATTTTGGCGGCGGCTTGTCCATTATTAAAGTAAGATATAATAAAATCAACGTCGACCCATTTTATATTTTATTAATCACTGCATTTGTTTGCAGAATGATTCTAGAGGACACGTCAATTCCAAATGAGATTATCACAACCATCCATTTTCCAGATGTTTCTGCACATTTTTTTCGTATGTTGCTCAATTTATTATATTCAGGCGAGATATCGATGTCAGCTTGGGAGGTGGAACAAATGTACAACTTGCTACTTTTATTGCAAATGTGTGATTCAGAAAAATTTCGTGAGCTTATGTGTTTTCGTCATTATTATAAATATTAAATTAAAAATTATGTAATTTCAGATATTTCAATAAATGATTCAAGCAAAGCAGTAAATAGTTTCACACAGTCAAATGTGCAACTACTCCAATTTAGTAGATGTGATGCATCTTATCCTCATGTGAAATTAGAACGATTAGACGATGATCATGTTCAGATGGACGACCAAAATCAAATGGACTCGGTGGATTTTAAATCATCAGAGACACAAATATTAAAACAATTACTATTGTTGCCCGTCAACGTTTCAACCAATGATAAGGGCAAAGTATCCGATTATTTTGCCATCAAAGAATCAGACATCATTTCGCCATCAAAGAATCAGACGAGGGAGAAACACATGGTATCAGGGCGTACAAATAAATGTAAACCGTTCAAAAAGAAATTTCCATGTAAAATTTGCCCCAAAAAATTTAATTTCCAAAGCCATTTAAGAAGTCATATGCTCGTACATACGGGTGAGAGACCTTTCGAATGTCAATTGTGTTTTGTCAAATTTTCTGTAAAAAATAATTTATTTAGACATATAATTTATAAGCATCAGAAAAGGCCGGAATCCGCGGAAGAAGCATATACTTGTTCTTTCTGTTCCTGCAGTTTTAAAACGCAGCAAAAAATGGTAAAACATTTACGCAACACACACGGTCATTTATGTGTGGAAACACAAAACATATCAATTAAAAATCACGTGAAACCGAATAGGAATAGTGTGCGTTTTCTGTGCTGTAAAGCAAAATTCAAACAAAAATCCCATTTATACAATCATTTTTATGCGAAGCATAAAGATAAAATAATATTATCAGCGACCCCTAATCTATACAATTGTTTTTTCTGTTCGCTTTTGTTTGAATCAAAGGAGTTTCTTAATCTCCATCTCGGGGAGAAACATTATAACTTTTGCTAGTTTAAAAGCCGTACGGTAAAACTTTTTTAATTTACTCGACAGTTCTCAACAATCTCATATTTATTGTGATCTTTTCCAGAACAGTGAAGTATGTATATAGTGAAACGAAACAATGAAAAGGAACGGTGTATGATGTGAATGAGGACGAAGATCTATCGGCGGGATGTCTTGTATTTCTCGATGAGGATATAAACTACGAAATAATAAAATTAGTGAAATAATTAGAGAACAAAATTATACATTAGCTGAAAAAATGGAACATGCGAAGTAATGCTCTCAAATCCGGTTCATATCACCGGATTTTGAATACAGCTATAAACTTGACGGTTTGCAACATTAATTCTTGTAATTTACACCGCTTCCGGAATATTCCGATATATTCATATCTGGAATAATTTCCAAATATTTACTGAACATTTTACCACTACTGAAATAATCCTGAAAATACCATTTGTGTGCGGTTGGCAGATGCCAATATAAATTATTTTAAAATCAACAGGATTGAAAAAGCGGATAGAATACAAGAGGTGCAACTGTATTTATGAACTGAAGTCTCCAATTTAGATACAGGCACATTTAGGAGTTAAGCAAATCGGAATGCGGCCAGACGGTAGACTATCATGCGAATTGTAGAAAGAGTCAATATACTGTTCAGAGTACGCCCTAGCATTTCAACAAGAAGTTGTAGAGGGTGTTTCGCGTATTTTGCACAAAGATTAGAATTTATTTCCATATAAAATTCAACTTACAAGCTACTAGAATCTAGAACATCGGCCAATCCGATTAGTTTTCTGATAAAAGATGTTGCGTTTTGTTGAGAGCGGTGCACTACTTCAGAAATTGCTTATTTTTGTTTGACGATCCCCAAATCGCCTGACTTCACTGTTACAGATTTTTTTTTATTGGGATATTGTAATCAAGAGGAAAACGAGTTAATAGAATCCATAAGGGCTGATATTGAAGCATTACTCCGGCCAAACAACGTTTGCATTAACGAAGATGGCGAACATTTAAACAAGTTATTTTTAAAAATTAATTCCTATATTAAAAATGTAACAAAATTGTTAACCTAAAGAAATACAAAAAATTATAACAAAAGTATTCACATTTGTTTTTGTAACCTAGCCTGTACTTCTTTATTAAAGAAGTGTCGGGCCTGATTACCAGATATTTCGTCTAAATTTCGCAACAATCGGTCAAGAAATTAGTCAAATGACGAGCATCGTTCAGGAAGACCTTTGAGCTGACTACGCCTGAAATGATGAAAACAGTTCTACATTTGGGGACCTTATGACCATAAATTAAAGGTGCGTCAGATTGCTAAGATGGTAAACATCACAACTGAACGTATGCACAACATTTTGAAAAATTTTTGGAACTTGCGAAAGCTATGTGCGCGTTGGTTGTCGTGTGTTTCAAAGGGCAGCAAAAATTAAAAAGGATAATGTTTCTTAACGCAATTTGGACATGTTCAAGCATAATCGGAAGGAGTGTTATGCCGTATTATAACCGTTGATGAAACATGGATACATCACTACACATCGCAGACCAAAAAACAGTGTGACTGTTTTTTGGGGTGTGCATTGTGTAACTCATGTTGACTACCTGGAACATGGGAAAACAATCACGGCCCAATATTATACCGAATTATTGAATCGATTTGGTCCTGTAAGCAAGGCCAATCCACTGAAGTCGAGGATGAACGTGTGAACTAAAACTCTTAGTTCAGTGACTAATCGTTTACAACCTAACAATTCTGTTAACTTTTAAAGGGCGACGAAACTAAAAAAAATTTAATTGTGGGTTACACCCACTAGCAAGATAAATTGTTGAGAAAATAACTCCTTTTATTAAATTTTAAGGCGAAAACCTAAAAATAGTTAACTTTACAACTACGCTCGTGAGTCACGTTGCGGACAATTTTATGGTCACCAACTGAAGTTTTATTTACCTGAATTAAAAAATTAAAAAAAGGAGTTGTCGTCCTATTTATTTTATAGCAGGCATTAAAACATTCTCATAGCAAAAAATTAGCATAAAAGAGATTCGTAAATTTAAAAATGTTTAATCTGTCAAAAGCCTTAGTAAGATCAACAGTGTTGTTCAAATAGTGGTAAAATAGTTAAAAAAAAAAAAATTTAAAAGAGTAAATCGGAATTACCAGAATGCTGACATTGCAAAATCGAGAACACGGCGCGAATTTAACCGAGGAAATTTCCTCAGCGTTTCATGGATGTTACCCATCGGATCTGTTGCTTGTATGTGCAGATAATGAGACACTTTTTGCTCACCGATTAGTTCTTGGAGCGGCCAGTCCTTTAATGAGGTATGTTATTAAAAGTATTACTAAATCAACTGTTTTATTAAAGTAGTAAACGGCATTATTTCAGAAAGTTATTAGCGGATCCATCAATTCCGAAGGAAGGCATTACAACCATTCATTTTCCAGACGTTCCCGTATATTATTTCCGGTTGTTGCTCGTCTTTTTATATTCGGGAGAAACATGGGTACCAACTTCAGAGATAAAAAAACTGCGTGAATTGCTAGCCTTATTACAAATGGGTGACTTTAGACAACAGGGTGAGTTTTCTAGCAACGTTAATATAAATTTTCGCCCCTAATCATATATTCCGTTTATTTTTTTTTTTATTTTAGATAGTATCAAATATCATCATTCGAATAACGAGAGAAAAAGTAAAACTGACGAGAATTCAGATCCTAATCAATACCACACAAAAAATTGTGATTCATCACTTTCCATGAAAAGTTCAAATGCCATCAAAGTGAAGCTCAATAATTCGCAACATGAATCAAATACGCCGAAGCCAGACCAAATCGTTTCATCATCCGAGATTCCATTAACGGTCGATCTAACTGAAGGTAATGATAATGTAACAGTCATCGATGGCCGAAGTAACGAACCGAGTACTTCAATACAATGCAGTACATCCGAGAACGAATGTAGTGGTAGCCAAACAAAATCGTTTCAACTTAATCAATGTCAATATTGTAACAAACAATTTGATGTGTTGTCTAACTTGAAAATGCACCTACGGTTGCATAGGGGTGAAAAACCATTTAGATGTCAATTTTGCAACTGCCGATTTACTCAAAAATCGAATTTAGTTAGCCACCTAAGTTATAGACATCGACATGCACCCGATTCGCCAAAGGACGCCGATCAGTACACATGCTGTTTCTGCTCGAAGAGCTTTGGATCACGCCTGGACTTGGCGCGCCATATACCAAAGCATCACAATAATATGTTAGTTGGTTATAATATGAGTCGACCAGGTGACGAATCATCTGGCAGCCATGCAACATCGTCCGTACAACAGCCAGATTACCGTTGCCAATACTGTGCGAAATCGTTTGGCATTTTGCAAAATTTAAAAATTCACTTGCTCTCGCATACCCTTCAATAATCATTTGCATGTCGATTGTGTCACCGTTTTTGGTGATCATTTTAAGTAGTAGTTAATCAATTTTATAATAAATGTTATATATTTTAAATTTATTTGTCGATTTTCATTTATCCTTTATTGTGGAAGTCTTGTGTACTCAGTCGAACAGAACACCTTACACTCAATTTAGCGTTATATTTCCATCAAGGGCGAGCTCCATACGGGCATTTCATCACGAGTGGTTTAACAAATGGCTTAGACCCGTTCCAATTAGCCACTATTCCCATTCTAAGGCTAAGCGAGTGAAAATGGCAATTTAATTTCGTTGAAAAAAGAAACTCTTTGTGCTACTTCTACGGACCAAATGTTTAGGGCAGTATTATGTAGATAGGATAAAAGAGTATGTATGAGGCAATTCGAATATCAGGTGGAAAACGAAGGCTAAATACACCGTCTTCATCATGGTGAATGGCGTGGTTTACCGAACTGAAAAAATACTTTAAATGTTTGTCACGGTGTTGTTTGGTGTCTTTTACGGATATTGAACATATTTTCTAAAATTGGTGTAGTATAGGATGCTGTGTATAAGATAGCGGAAATTTGCTAGCGGAAAATAAGAGATTACGCTACTCGCAACAAGTGGCAGAAGCAATCACAGAAATTATTTATGGAAACAGTAACGCGACCACCAGCATGAAAAATACATGGTACACTTTACTTTGAAGGCAGAACCACCTGTGCTGGGGGAATCCAGAAAAAGCACGATTACTGCATATCGAGAATTTTTTTTCGAAAAATAGACCATTCGCCTATCTCTGTCATGAGTTTATGGAAGATTATATTAGGCAAGGTCATATGCACGTAGTGCATGACAAGCCAGAAGACAGTCCTACTGCATACTACATCATGGTGTGATTAACATCGAAAATACTATCACAAAACTGAGCAAAAACTTGCAAAAACTCTTCGGGACTATCCCTGAATAACATAATGATGAACGGTCCCAAAATTCAAAGTAACCTAATTGATACTATTTTGTTGTGGCAAACACACAAATTCGTGGTAACAGGAGGTGCGGAAAAAATGTTCAGGCAAATCTGGATGCAACATAATCACCAGAACCTACAACGAATAATGTGTGTAACGATCGCAAAAATTTTAACCATTGTAACATTGCATATAAATATTTGTAACCATTAAATTTTTTACAGCGTTAACAATTCGATTTTACACAATAGGCTTTTCCGAGCATACCACCTATAATAACACTGTGCTAGTTGAGAAATGTGACAGGCTGGGCACCCGGGGATACACTTAATTCGAGTATGCTGAGTTCAATGGTGCTAGTCCCATTTTAAAGTTAGTCCCCATTTTTGAGATATCGTATTTGGCATGTTTTGGCTCTTAGTCAAAATATACCCTCATTTTCACGTTGATAGCTCTTGAACCATTAAGATTTTCGTTATGCCTTCTTCAGCAAAGTTGTTGCGCAGGCCAAGACCAACAACTTTGCCGAACATATCAAGACCGAAAAACCACATCTAATTCTTTTTTGCTTTTCATTTCGACGAAAAACACTGTTTTTTTATATTTTTTATCATTTTGTTGAATTTAAATCGAGTAGAATCGATCGAATAAACATCGCATCGACAAATATAGATACGATAGGAACTATTTAAAAGAAAGTTAAATCGATTCATTTGATTTTATGGTGATTTTTCCTAAAATAAAATTACTGAAAAATTAACATTTTACTTCTCTTTGACAAAACAATGGCGTGCCGTTGCGATAGTGGATAAAAATCCTGGATTTTTCCATCCCATCGTTTTAACCAATTACATCACGTAAATTATCACTTTGGATGGCAGTCCAAACGAGTGACGAAAGCACCTACTGTGCTGGAAGTCGAATTCGTATATATACAGTTAGTTTCGAACTTTTTCCCTTTGAGGCCGCCAGGATCATGTTATATACCATTGGAAATGTACCAATGGTATTGTCACCTGGTGTCACATGGTGTTGGCAATGTACCATTGGTATGGTCACGTAAAAAAAGTTTGCAATTCAAGCACAGTGTAATTACTCTTACCAATAATTCTGTTCTATAAATGATTACCTTTAGTACATGCAGATCTTCGAGTATTTTAATTGGTGGACTAGTGTTGGTATTTACTACAGAAAGCGGTGGAAAAAGCGCGCGAATAAATCACAACAGAGGTAACAAGAAAGTGAAATCAACGAGTTGGGGGGATTGAAGTCCGGAATTCGAGAAAGAAAGGTTCTAAGCTACCAAAAGAAATTATAAAATTAAATTCTTAAAATATAAAAATAAAGTGAGACGTTTATCAGTATACAATTGTTAAAAACAAAACAAATATTTATTGTAACATTAAAATACAAAGTTGTCATTATGTATGTGCTCAGTAATTGTAAACAAAAATAAAAATTGTACATTTCGTGATGAACCATAACAATATTGGATCAGTTTTTGTCTGTTCTACCTCTTGCCTAGCACCTAAAGTTGTAAATTAACATTAAATTGTGTATGTGCAAATGTCTAGTTTAAAATAGTTAAAAAAAATAGATTAATGTCAAATTTAGTCTGACGAAATACAACAAACCAAATAAAATTTGTGAAAAGAAAAAATTTATCATAATAAACGATTTGGGGGTTATTTTATTGGTAACGAACAAGCTGACTACTAGTTTTGGTTGCGATTCTTATGAAAACGCGCGGCTGGCGCAATTGTGTATGTTTAACCAGTGAAAAAAAAACGTGCATAAACAAAAACCTCTTCGAGTGACCTAGCAACGGGACATTTCTATATATCATCAATACGGTCTGCGTAAAACCCGGTTGATGCCCATCAACATCGAGTAGTGTTTACTCCACCAAATAAGTTACACATTGGGAGCTCAAGTACTAAGACGAACCCCAATATTTTTGGTAAATTAATATTCACGTGTACCAATACCAACGAGCATCAATATATAAGTTGGTTCGTTTGCGGAGGCATCTACGACACTATTTACACCCATTTTACTATACATTGCGGAGAGAATACGTCATCCCAATCAGCCGTAGTCAACCTTGTCGCCACGTGCAGATGCGACAAACAAATTTGAACGAGCGAAACTTATTCACCGTTAGTGGCAAACTTTGAAGCGGATGATTTCGATACCAACAACAGCATCGTCAACCAGGTGGAGTATCTTCAACGTATTACAATACCATCCCGTATGCAAGGTCATCATCATCTTAGGCGCCCGATTCGTAATGTATTGCATGCTATTTATTTAATTTAATCCTAATTATTTATTTGCAGTTAGAATATAGTTTTCATTATATTTATTAGATTTTTCTTTTTTAGCTTATACAAATCATCTACATACTCTTATTTGTAAATACTTTCTTTTGGTTCCTTTTTTTCTGTAATATTATGATCTTAGTATATGTACGTACAACGATATACGCGCGTTTCTTATAGGGATCCTTCCAACCAGATGTTTGCTTTCTTTTACGTGGGATAAACCGTACAGTACATTATGTGGTAATTAAAGTTATCTAGTGGAGGATTATGAAGATCAGTGTTGTGTAGTGTGAACCCTCTCTAAATTTGTTTCAAATTCATAGCCTTCAGTTTCTTCTTTCGAAAGTTTTTTTTTTTTTTTTTCGTTTAAACACACTACGTGATATATTTTTGTAACATGGCTGCTGGTGCGGTGGTAACCGGACCCCCCAAGCTGACTACGAGCTACCAGTCGAGACAGTGTGCAGCTACCGTACCTAGCTTAAACCAAGCCGTGCGGTTACATGTGGCGAAAAAATCCTTCACTACCCATAGAAGAATACAAACTAAAAACAGTCACGTATTGAACAACAGCAGCAACTTTTCTCGCTGTAAGAACATTAATGTAGTTAGCAGCGAGTGAAATTACAGCAAAGATCTTGGAAAGCAATTTTTACGTGGACGATCTACTGATTGGGGTGACCGCGTTGAAATCTTAACTAACGTTCCTGAGCAACTTTAAGAGCAAAATTAATGATTAATTTAAAAATCATCACATAATAGAAACGATAGTGACTCTACAATCCGGAATATGACCCCTTTGAATTTGGCATGTCCTGGCTGAATTTTTCAAAGGAGGAAGCAACGAAACGTCTACTATTGTCTGATTCTTCAAAATTGTTTGATATTTGCAGGAGAACTGAAATGCTGATAAATAGTGGGATGATAAGCAGCCAGAAGCTATAGAACACAAATGGAAGAAATATACAGCCGAATTAGGAGAGTAAATATGAATAAAGGTACCAAGATAAATTAAAACATCCGCAGTGGTTTGGCAACCAAAACAAAGTTGACAGTTCCAAGACTAGAGCTAAATGCACCGTATATGTTATCCAGAACTAACATACTAGATAAGAACTGATGTCACAAAGTTAGAAACCTTTGTAGCCAATCGATGTGTCTTAGATCAGAGATAATTTACCACGGCTACAGTGGAACTACGTACCAACAGCTAAAAACCCAGCTGATTTAGCAACAAGTGGATTGCAACTTTATAATCAGAAATTGCTAGGTTACTACAAAAGGATGAGGCAACCTTACACTTTTACCGCCTGCTACGCCACATTTTGGTGGAATATGGGAGGCAGGAGTAAAATCACCGAAGACTCACAGGAAAATGGGCCAATAACAGCACTTCTCGGGAATAATGAAAATATTTACTTGCTAAGAACACTCACACATCTAGTACAGAAACTTAACTGGGGCATGTCGTTCCGATAAAAGGAGAGAGGCTGCCATCTGCGCATTAGAAAATGGGGGGAGTACTGGGTTCGACCAGTCATCAAACTATACAAGGTACCAAATGAAGAAGACAACTCTTGGCCGCAACATATAAGAAACACAAATCAAAGTCAAGGTGCAAAACTAGAACATCTAGTAACAAGAACAACTCAATCAGGTGCCAACCAGGGAGACAGGCGAAAGGGAGGATCAAAATTCAACTGGTTTTGTTGGCCTTGATGAGCATCTGCTGTCTCATTGGCAGCGCTAAAGAGCCGTAGCAGATTGAGAATTTCAAACATGCCACCGGCATATATCTTGAAGAAATCAATAAGATGAAGCTAATTGCAGTTAGATGGACCTTGGATGTACGATATAACTTGATACGTATTGGGAAGAAACAACTCAACCAGACTGCCTGTTAGATAGATGAGCTTGCAATTATGTGTGGCAAAATCTAATATCAGAAATATTAATTCGATTTTAATTGTCAACTGATGATTACGATAGACGTCGCGATATCCGTCATTTGTTCTGGAAATGAGAAAAAATGGTGTGATGAGCAAACGACAGCTATAGCCGTCTAGAGTTTTCATGGAAAAACTGTGAGGAAATGTGATAATTTTCACTTTCAAACATATAAATAAAGCTCAATTTCATATGGCAGTCATAAACAATTGAAAACAAAAAAGTGTGTTTCTGAGCACGGTCGTCAATTTAAAAGTGTGTGGCAACGGGTTAACTCTAAAATGGAAGATATGCAAAGATAGTGCGAACAACTGAGTTTGACCTGTCAAATGAATATTTCACAGCTGGTGAAATATCTAAATGCAACATCATTAATGATGATCATCTTTTGTGCGATGTATCAACAATTCACACAATAGCCAGGGAAGGAACTTACTGTGGAATTGCGATATTACAACACAAGTCTAGTTTAAAAGGTATATGTGGAATAAAATATCAAAATGTTACATCGAATCGTTGGATAAAGCTGTACGCTCCAAATCAAAATAAAAATAGATTCAAGCTGAGGTGGAATCTAATTCTTGATAAACCTTTCGATTTGTTCGAACCTACATTAATCCAGTTGTTACGGACGGCTCAGCAGATGACCCGCAGATTTCAATTATTCAAGCAGCGGCCTCACTCACGGTGGTTTTGCCGGCTAATACTCAGGGTATTCGGTCGTGGGGATTTGGAGGCTTGTATGACTCCGGCCTACACCGTGTTTACGAAATTTAAAAAAAAAATTAAAAAAACGCACACCGTGCGCACGACAAACAACCGCTACAAAAACTTAAAAATAAAAATAAAATAAAAACTAAAGAAAAATCGTACTTACCTTAATACACTATAAAAATTACCGTTGAGGCATTGTGTGGCCGTCATGCCACAAGTGTTCACCGCACTCGGACCGTTGGGCGATGGTTCGCCTTAAACCGTAGAACTGACCTCAATTGGCCAAAATACCATATCAAATTTTAGATCGCTCCATAACTTTCATTTAATTGCACAAGCCATACACAATTCATTATAATTCTTAAGTCTTATGGCTGAAAAAGCAAATCAGTAACAATTGGCTAGCGAATTGTTTATATCTTTTCGTTCAGTTTCGTTAAAATATATCTGTCACCCAAAAATTGCGTTCAAACTAAAGGAAACGTCAAACACCAAATAAAAGCGTCCTCCATTTTTAAACGATCACGATTTTAAAATCACATGGTAATTTAATGATGTAGATTATATCTATCCACGTAATGAAAATTAAACAAACAAATATTTGCCGACCATTTGTGTGCGTAAAGCATTATTTGACATGTTGTGTTACACTTAACAGCCACATTAGGCAACTAGTCATATTTTCCGTAACAAAAAACTTTCGTCGTTTTCCGTAAAGGTTTGACAAGTTGTATTACTAATTCGCTGGTTCAGCCATTAGACTCTAACCAACTCAAAACTTTACTAGATTTCAAGAAAAAAAAATTTACTTTACCACGTGAACGTCCAAAATTCGACTTTTTAATAAAAACGATCTCAATTAAAAATCAGTACTCGACTCTTATGAAATTAATTACAAAAGTTAACAGTTTTGTTCACAAACCAAACGAAACATTTTTTTTCTAAATTCCAATCAAGACTATTTTTTAAACCAAATTACAACAAGATTCAAGACTCAAAAACTAATCAAATAAAATTCTCGCGCCAAAAAAACGATGCATAAAAATATTTCTTCTGATATGCCTCTCGTTCTTGCACATGTAGTTGATGAGCGGCGCAAAACAAACAACGAACGTGACGCACCAAAAACACAAACAAATATTACGTTTCCATGGACCGAGTTAAGGGTTTCGTTGAGTTTCGTCGAGTTAATAACATGGCGAGCTAATCCCTATCGTTTCCATGCTAAATTTGTTTTAATAGTTCAAGCGGTGTTATGTTTTTGTCAGTTTTTCTCTATTTTAATGTTTCGTGAATATTTTAACCCGTATTTATTTTAACTATATTTTTCTTTATAATAATACTATATATATTTTTTGAATATTTTTTCTTTTGATAGATAGAATCTTATTATGACTTTCGTCGAGTTAAGAAGGATTAAGAAATTTAACGAAAACTCTAAATCCGACTCGTTTCCATGATGAGATGATCCCGGTTAACTCTGTCATGGAAACACCGTAAAAGAAACACAGGGGTCTATTATGAAATTTTCGACGCGCGTATTTTTTTCGACAACGTCGACAGTCGACAACGTCGAAAATCGCTATTATGAATTTTTGTTTCGACGATGTCGAAAAATGAAATTATTTTTTATGTGAAAATTTAAATTAATTATTTTTTATTAAATTTAAATTAATTAATTAATTTTTATTAATTAAAATTTTGTAAGTTTACATTATTAATTTATTTTTACTAAAAAAAAGTTTTTATTTCTCAATACTTAACACTTTTCTTTTATGTACTCGACACCTCAAGAGCTGTCGCAAAATAGTCGACGTTATCTAAAAAAAACGCGTCGAGTATTTCATAATACCAAATTTTCGACAACGTCGAAAAAAATACGCGTGTCGAAAATTTCATAATAGACCCCCAGAAAAAATATGAATCTACATTGTACCCGCTCGTACACAAACACAAGGGCATACATTGGTCTCGCTCCATTCATCGAACCACTTAATAAAAAGGGATGTACAAAAGAAAATACACATCAACCACGTTTACCATAGGGATGGACAGAAAAAAATGTATCACAACAATGTCAAGTTATCAAAACCGATTACAATGAAACTAAAATCCCAAATAAAGCTGGACAACAATGTTAAGACCATGAAGTCGTAACACAGTCCTGTAGAACTTATTAACTGCAATACTTTTCAAAAATCGAAATAAGTTCAGTTGTTTTTTATCCTAAGGAGCTCAGTAGGTAGAGCAATTGACTTTAAATCCAAGGGTCTACATTTGAGAGATCCACCAGCTCTTCGAATAAGAAATACAATAGCAGATTGGCTATCTCATATTATTATTTCCATCGTAGAAAAAAAAATTCATAATTTTATACTTTTCAATTCTTTAATATTTTTTTGTAATTAATTTTTTTTTTAATTTTTTGAAACATGGCGTCATTAAATATAATTTAATCTTATTTTTTAAAATTAAAATTATAAATTATATTAGTAATTTTTAATAATTTTCATTACAATTTTGTTTTCAATAATGGCACCTGGCAATATAGTTTCCTTCAGTATTTTTTTTTAATTAATCTTATAATATAATTTTTTGTTTGCATTTTTTCATCATTTATATGTATATATATAACATCAGATTTATTAATTTATTCTTTTTAGTAGTAATTAATTAATATATTTCACATTTAATTTTGTTTGCTTTTGTTTTATAATAATAATAATAATGATAATAAATGGAGATAATTTTTGTTGTTATCGGAAGAAAAACAGAAACGCATATATTAAATAATTAGTTAAATATAGTTTAAAAAATTTTCCGCGGGAAATTTTAATTATTTTATTAAAATACACAAAATTAATTAAATTAGTATGTATGTAGTAATAAAGAAGAAAAACATTTATAAATTTTTTTTAAAGAAGAAAATACATTTAATGAAAACGATTTTGATCTTACAATTAATTTATTTTTTATTTAATATTTATAATGTTAATATAATTTGTTAATTAACGAATTTATTTAAAAATGATTTAATTTCTTCTTTTTTGCTTACATAAATGCTATGTATTGTCCATTTTTTTGTTAATTTATTTTATTTTTAAGTTACATAATTTAATTTTTTTTTTTGTAAATTAAAATTAAATAAAATATGGAATTTATTAATGAAAAAAATATATTTAATCTAGTATATATGTATATATATATTATGTATATAAAATCACAAAATCGTGATTGGTTTTTAAATTTCATTAATTAAAATGTGTGTGGTGGGATGGAGTATTTTTTTATAGACGATTTTAATTAATATTATTGTTCGTTAGGCCTGATGTGATTCATTTTTATTTAGGGATTTTTTGCTTACCTTTACCAAATCTTGAACGCATACATAACTCACCGAACTATTAATTAATAATAATAACAAATTTTTTTTTTGTTAAACAGCACACTCCGTAATTAATTATTAGATATCACGCCAAATTAAATAAATGGTGTCTTAATATTTTTAAATTAATTTTTTATGTTTTATTTATGTCACAGCCATACACACAACTGAATATTCTTTGTTTGGTAATTTTATTGCTTCCATACGTTTAATATTTTAATAATTATAATTACGAAATGTACGCACAAAAAAAATAGTATTATTAATTAACGGTTCGCTCTGCATGAATAAATAAAAATCTTCTGTAATACAATTTTTTTCATCAATTCATTTCAATTTTACTTAATTTTAATTTATTTTATTTATTAATTTTTTTTATCGAATTTAATTTTGTAATTAAATATAACATCTAATGAAAAAAGTATAAGACATAGGATAGATAGAGAGAGAAGAGAGGAAACTTTCATTATTTTTTTTAATTGGCGCGAAAATTTTGCCTAACGTACGTTCTGTGATGTTGTGTTTATTAAATTAATTAATTATTTTATAATAAAGGTATTTTTGTCGTTTTTTGGATTTCCTATCATTAATTAAATTAATAAAATTAAATTGACTAGAGAATACTCGATATTCATTGAGCCGCGTGTGTATTTGATAAAATAATAAATTCGGTTAGATCGCGGGGGGAAAATACCTTATTTTTCGTGTGTTGTACTTGAATTAATTAATTAATTTGAATGATTTAATTTTGGTTTTTATTAATTATTAAGTATTGTCGAGTTCATTTTGTAATAATAATAATAATAATAATAAAATATAGGCTCTGGAAAAAAAATCGCTCACATATCTTATGTCATGTTAAAGAATGGAGTTCTCGGTACGAATAACAAAAACAATATAATATCGGCAGACTGGCTTTTTGTATAATAATTTAAATACTTTTTGTTTTAATTTAATTATTTAACATCAAACACTTATGAAAAAAAATTAAATTCCATGACAAAATGCGGCGGACTATTATTTTTATTCCACGTACATAATTTGTGTGTTTCATGTATATGTGTAGTGTATCGTAAAATTACCGACGAAAACGTAAATTAAAACGTAAAATAATGACTGAACGTTTTGTATATAATCAAATTAAATATTTATATGTAGGTAGTATTAATTTATTTATTTAATTAAAAATTTAATTAAAATTCCTATCTAATTAAATTGAGATAATATATTTGATTTTATATTTTATTCTTTTTTGTTTTAATTAAATTTCGATTAAATCATTTAATGTTAACATGTTGTCTTTTTAATTAATTAATTTTTGTTTTCTTTGAACATAATATACATATTTTAGAATTATTTAGAATTAAAATGAAAACGAAATTGTTTTTTATTGTAAATCTATAATATATTTTAATAAACTTAATATTTACTTAAATAACAAAAAAAAAATTAATTATAATTAATGTGTGTGTATTTATAAGTATAATATAATATATATATAATATTTATATAATTATTAATCATAATAGTAAAATTTTATTGAAATGATGTAATGTTAAGACTTTTTCTTTTGTATTTAAATTCTGATTTGATGTTTTATAGTTTGCGACTTGTTGAATTTAATTTGGTAGCGGTACCATAATTTGAACATATGACTGTGGGAAGTAACCGGTTCGGCCATTTACACTGCCTTCATACCAATTTTCATCGACCCGATTAATTAGTTGGATAACATCATTTTCCTGAAAATGAATAAAATACATATAAAAATCAAAAGTGCAACAAACAAATCAGTCAGTCTTGGTGTGACATTTGAGAGATTCGATACGCGAAAGATTTAAACAAATAAGTACAGGTACAAGTAAGTTTCGAAGGATTTACAAAAGATGGCGTAACTAGTAATAAATCGCATCGAGCCATATTCTTCTAACTATATTCATGATAAAGCGTCATCATTTCCCTCTAAAATCAGTATGGGTCATTTCGCGGAAGTCTAAACAATATATTTTTTGTGCTTTAACCATGCCAACCTTTGTGCCAACAAAACAAAGTGTGCGGGATGTTGCTTTGTTTTAATTTGAAGAAAACTGCAGCTGATAAGACATCGATTGCTGTGTGAAGCATATGGAGAACATGCTCCATCAATAAAAACATGTGAGTACTGTGCCGCCGTTTTAAAAATGGCGATTTTGATACCAGTGACAAAAGAATGCGAAAGAGACCAGTAAAGTTTGAAGACGCTGAGTTGGAGGCGATATTGGACCAGGATTCTTGGCAAACTCAAGAGGAGCTTAATGAAACTTTGGGAGTGACTCAACAAGCGTTTCAAAACCGTCTCAATTTACTACATACCCGTAGTATGGTAAAATACAAGGAAATTTGATTCCGTACGAACTCAAGCCAAGAGACGTCGAACGCCGTTTTCGCACGTGCAAACAACTGCTCCAAGGACAAAATCGGAGGAGTTTTTTTTGCATAGAATCGTGACGGAGGACGAAAAATGGATCCACTGCGACAACCCAAAGCGCAGAAAATTGTGGTGTAAGCCCGGTCATGCATCAACTTCAACAGTCAAACCGAATATATTCGTGGCAAGAAGGTAATGCTGTGCATCTGTGGCACTATTCTGGTTATTCCCCGGGAGTAGGGAAAGAATTTATATGTAGTTTCTGTTCAAATATTTTTTCCGGCCTACTGAGGAGAAACGTTTGATGTGAATATTTATAAATTGGGAATAGTTTTTCCATATTTAAATTGGCAGGGAAAATTATTCCCAATTTAATTTTGTTTTCAAAAAATTTAACACTAGCTTTTTACCTCAGTATGCCGGAAAAAAAAATATTTGAACAGAAATTACATATAAATTCTTTCCCCAGTTCCCTATTCCCGGGGAATTACCAGAATAGTGCCACTGGTAGAATCAACTCCATGTGATCTACTATGCCTAACGAAAGCATAACTGGAGAACGTAATCAACAACAACTGATGCACTTAAGCCGAGTGTTGAAGCTCAAACGCCCACAATATGCCAAAAGACATGACAAAGTGATTTTTCAGCATGGCAACGCCCCGCCACATGTTGCAAGAGTCGTCAAGGGAATTTTGGAGGCGCTTCAATGGGATGTCCTACCCCACCTGCCGTATTCACCAGATATTGCTCCATCCGACTATTACTTGTTCGGTCAATGACTCATGGCCTTGGCCGACTGCTTATGAAGAAGTTATAAATTGGGTCGAACTTTTTCGACGCGGAATCCGTATGCTGCCTGAAAAATGGGAAAAAGTCGTAGCTAACAATGAACAATACTTTGAATAAAATACATTGTACCAATTTCTCTGAAAAAAACTTCGAAATGGTTAAATAGTGAATTAATAAATAATAATTGTGGAAATTATTTATTGTTGTGATTTAGTGTTGATAAAGTAAAAGTGGAAAAAGTATAGTCGGAATATTCTAGTGGCGTAATTATTTGGAAATTATTCGGGGATTAAGAAGTTTGCGGCGAATTACGTGAATTGTTTGTTGTAACCGTCAAATTATACAACGATATTCACAATCCAGTGATACAGACGAAGTAAATTCGTAACAATTGGTGATAGATAAAGATTTAACGGTTACGGAATTAAAATTTCTATTAAGCAGCGTAATTTACGGACGGGTGGTTATAAAAACGAAGTAATATTACGATGGAGAAGCAAGGATTAGACTCATTTGGAAAAAGGGATGATGCCGTGTGCGATATGGAGCAGAAGGTCAAACATTCACATAACGGACGGGAGCAGATGTTGGAAATGACTGCCGGTAATAAGGTTAAAGCGGATGATGAAGATCATGGAGTTGGCACTATTGGTCGGGAAGAACCATTGGGCTTTGTGGAATCGAATGGTGGCGAGGAAACAGCAGATAATGAGGATAGCTGAGCCAGCTCGAAATTGATTCAACCGGGATATTACCACAATTCAAGAATAATGAAACGAAGTACTCGGGATTTTGGATGCTTAACCGGATGCAAAATCAAAGCGTCATAAACTTGTTGGTCTGTGAGGATGACGACGGATTGCTTGGTGGGGATGATTTCAACAATTTTCTTGAAATGATTAATTATGTAACAGAGAATAATAGCAAACTTGATGAAAATGATGATGTTGGACGTGTCGAGGTTAACATGAAAATTATACACAAATTGCAATGCAAGAATGAAGTCGGTAAGTATGACTTGCACAAAAATGAGAAACTCGTGGCAGATACGACGATGCCTTACGATGCTGAAGAGCAATGGCGACAGCTACGTTTAGACAGTTTAAAATGAATTGAAACCGGGCGGAATAAATTGAGACTTATGATCAACTCAGGTTGGAACGGAGTTCGTTAGATAGAACATTGAAATGTATCTGGAGGTGATACCGGCCAAGGCGAGTGAAAATTAGAGATAGCACACCAATCTAGTGGGCTTGAGAAAAATTAGAATTAGAAGAAAGTAAAATTATCAGGTTTGTAAAATTATTACAGATTTTCAAGGAAATAAATACAGCTAAATACTTCCACAGCATTGGAATACTGATAACAATTGGCATAGTATAAATAATAAACCATAAACTTTTTCAAAGAATAATTAAAAATATAAATTGTACATCAAAATAAAATAAGTACCTTAAATCCAAGCTCTCCTGGATTTTCAGCCTCGAAATCGTATAGTGCTGAACAGCATGGTCCACTTGGTCTTGGCATTGGTGTCCGTGCTGGCGACCTCATTGGTGATGGTAATGGTGATGCTGTGGAGAGCACATTTTAAAACAAAGAAACAAAAAAATAATAATTAATAAACTATCACGTTAACCGCATCAATTTTCAATTTAGATAAAATAGCCCAAACCACTAAAATCAAATCAACCTAAAAAATAAATATTTTATTTTAAGCCAACGTGCACAAAATCAAAATTAAATTTCCCGATAAATATTTATACATGTTTTTATACAAATCCCACACAATAATTATTTTATTACATTAGAGAGTTAGTAGTGCATTCCACAAATAATATTATTAAATAAAATTAGTATATTCCAAGCGCAAACAGAACCAAAAATCATTTTTTTATATAAACATACAATTCAATAAAAACGTTTTGGTATAATATTTTGATTTTAATTGTGGTCCGGTTTCCCAAATGACTCTTGTGGTTAATTAGGGTTCGGTATAGAAAATCCGTCATCACAACAAATCAGAAACCGCACAATTTAACCCGAATTCGAACAAACAAAAAAAAAAAACGGAATATAGTTCCACATGCAAACAAAATTATTATAAATTTTAATTTTAGCAAGAGTAGGAGTTTTAGGTTAGTAAATAAAATTTATAATTTGTTTTTGAAAATTCGTAAAAACAGGAAAATTCCGTATATACATCGTACAGTTGTAGAATTTTCCTTTTTTTTATTTTAATTTAGATATAATTTTATGATTATATGTTTATTTTTTAACACAAGAACAAGAAAAGCATAGATTTACCATTATTCGAGCGTGCTTGACCGAGACCATTATTATCCAATTCCAGGTGCGTTGGTTTATTTACTAGATTTGATTTTTTTTTTTATTTCGGAAATATAAGTGTGTGATGAACAATGACACGGATGATAGACAAAAAGAAAAAAATTTATAGAAAATTAACAAGAAACATCGAAAAAGTGAAATTATAAAGTAATAGAAGAAAACTGAAGAATATGTATATAGTTTCTAGCATAATTATATTTCTGGGCTTCACCAGTGCACGAGAGTACCAGGCAATACTGCTTGAGACGTCATCAAATTTATGTTTACAGTTTCTTTTCTGAATTGTAGATGGCAGTAATGTTCCTAAAAGGTACTTGACATTTAAGGCTTTTTTATAAATTTACCAATAGCCCGTAATATAATTTTTAATTAATATTATTATAGAATTTACTGTTTTTTCACTGCGAAGAAAATTATACAAAAAAATCGAATCATTTATTTGATTACACTGTCATCTATAGCCAAAGATGGAAATCATCAACATAAAATGACGTCATATAGCAACATTTTTAAAGCAATGAGGCCATTAGTATCTAGGTGCACTGGCTTCACGCACTCAACGAGAAATTAACACATTCGATTCCGGTGCCAATAGGATACCTACCTAATTTGTTTCGTCGGTTGCTAATAAAGTAATCAGCCAAGTTCTATACTTCTTTAAATTTATTTAGTCTATGTCGACCCCATTGTAAGCAAAATTTAATTAGTGAGATCCACTAGTCGAAACACAATCCCAATGAAATTTAATTATGAAAATCTTTATTTAAAAACTTCTAAGTCTTACGTGACCTGAAAGTTTCCTAAATTCATCTCAATATAATCAAATGCAGTCGAGGTTTTTAACATTATACGAACTTATTACGAATTCGAATTAACAAAAATACCATTTTCCTTACTGCAGCAATTCACGTAAAATATAATCGTTACTGACAGGTGCGGCGCTCTCTCACGTGGGTGGCTAAGGAAAAAAGTGGAAGGCCATGAACACACACAACTTTAATTTCCAATAACTAATATAATACTAATCTAGTTTAGAAACTTAAAACCATTGATATAAGCGACAAATTAGAATTTTTTGAGTAACGTAAATCATTCGCTTTAGGAGAGCAGATTTCGATACGGATCGTTCTAAACAAATCAACAAACGTGTCACCTAGGTAATTTTGATACAAAATCTTACGTCAGAATTTAATAAGGCTTTTTATATCTAAAAATATTTTTTAACACAAATTATATGTTTGGTAGTTGTGTTACTCTTCCACTGGAATCGCGCAAGGTAGAAATTTTTCAAAAGTTTTAAAGTTATCTCGTTAAACTTTCCGAATGTTTACTGAATAAAATATTAATTGAATCGCGACTGAAGTGGTTTTGGTAGAAATCATTTAGAATAACTCCATTTAAGAGTTGTAAAGACGACATCGGAATTGAGCATAAATTCGGTCAACAATTAAAATGTCCAAACAGACCAAAATAGAAATGGCTATGTTTGGCATATTCCATCATTCGTCATAGACCGTATTGGATTATGTATTACATTCGAAATGTTCACATGACCATATTTGTATCTATTAAGGGCCCTTAATCCACCATTGCATATACCGTCCTTTTGAAGAACAGGCCTTATTAGATTATGTGTGATTTTCAAAATATTTACGTGAATTGCTGTTGGCGGGCGAATAATAAACAATAAAAGCTCAGTGCATGTTTTAATTACGAGACCGACTGGAGCGAGTGCCAGACTTGCAATAAGTGACACGCTTTATAAACGAGTAAAATGGTTGAACAAGATGCCTGAAGATGGCCAGTGTCTCCCAGTCACACTAAAAGTTTGCATTGGGCTGCCTGCAAAAAATCATTATTCAAGAATCGAAAATTAGAAGTACTAAACGGGTAGAAATTTTAAAAAAGGATATTGCAAACTAATGTGAATTTTCCTTAATATTTGTGTTCCTATACTAAAGATAGGTATACTGCTCGAGCAAAGCTTAATATTAAAGCGATATCCATAAGTTAAAGTAAATCGAAAAGCTAAAAATATTGTGTGGTGGCAAATTTTTAAATTTGTTTATCTTTCACATTTGAATGTTTTTTTTTTTAAATTAATTATGTATTTTCTATTTAATTTTCAAACAGTTGGCGGCACCCTGAAATTACAAATAACGAGCCTAACAAACGGAAAAGTAAATGTATCCTCCAATTTAATGTGCGGTGCAGATAAATTTACCATCTAGATGAGAAACTGAATATAAACTGAATTTTGTTAAATTTTATATCTTGTTAAATTTTGTATCAAATTTTTATAGAAAATTTATCTAGGTAGCTTTAGCAGCGTACTGACATTAAAGGGGAAATTCCATTGGAAAATGGGCCACTTGGCGATATTTTTAGTGTTCGACGTTTTGTTGATACAAAAATTGAAATAAAATTTCCGATGGTTACGAGTAAACTTATACTGTGGAGAGCATACAAATAGGAAACATATGTGTTATACTGCTTCAAACAACTTTTCGTTTTCACATAACAAAGCCAATTAAATCTATAATTTATTAATATTTGATGATGTTTTGGTGAGAAGCTAACAGGTATGACATGGAAATTATTTTCGTTTAAAAAATCTTTGGCTTTTCGAGAAGTGTTCGTGTCGGGAAGTTTCGTTATCACTTTGGAAAATCAATCTTTTGGAAGATGACCAGTTGCATAAGGAGTAAGATTGATTTTCAAAATTTCTTCCTAGCCATGAAGGATCTCTCACATGACAAATAAGTCCAGGACCACTCGTGCTAAGTTTTAAATATTTTTCTATAAACTTTTCACCCACACGGCGAAGATTTACATTTCTATTGGAACCGCAACGTAAAATATCGATTCGTTTGTAAAAATGACTTGCCCATTGTTCATGTTCAACTGTTTTTGTGTCTTTTGGCAAATATTAACCCTGCCGTAATAGTTTGTTTCTACATTTCGGAGGTTTAGGACTGTATATCAACCGCTTATTCAAGAAAGACTTTCTTAGAAATTGATGTGTTATGCGATCACTTTGGGTCTTCTGCACCAGCATGTGATCCTGTATTATATTTGGGACATTTACAGATACATTTCTAAGAAACAAAAAATTTATATTTTTATATGAAAAAGTTTTAGTTAACATTAAAGCTCGCTATAAATCCGTGATATTATATTTTAATAATTTCGAAATAAATATGCACGTGAAATTGCCTAATAACCTAACACATTTTGCGAAAGAATTTATTTACTGTTTCAATATTAAAAGTTAATTTAACGAAATTTGAAAAGCTTTTCCCTATTATACGCTCGCCACTGTATAGTCTTTTTGTCGGCACTTTATTCTATGGATGGGGACTTAATCGTCTTCAATAGTGCTATTTAGTTGAAAAAAAAATAAAAAAAACAATACATTTTTTATCTACTGACTCGGTTGTTGCATGATTTCTTTTCGAAATTTATAAATAATTGTGCTTAAGAAAACTAAGAAAGCTAAGCAATTTTTAAAATTAAATTGGATAATATCACTAAACATTTTGAGGACTCAGATAAAATTTAACTTTGACAGAAGTTTTAAAACAGGCGCGTCAAATTAAGGTAATGGCGATTTTCTTCTCAGAGAATATAATTAGAAATTGAAATCATCAATAATGCGCCACACCGTTTTAATACACTATACCGCTAAATACCATTATTAATTTTGTGATTAAGTTGAAGCTAAGTTTTTTCGATGAAGTTTTGTAGCAAAAGTAATATTCAGTTCCGATATGATAAGATCGTTCTCAAAAGTTAACAACAATTTTGTTTGCTAGTCTAAAATGTCTGTTAACTCATGATTTTTGGATAAAATGTACAATAAAACGAATAATTTTAACCGAAAATTTCAAAAAAGGAAAATTATCGCTGAGACCAATTTAATTGTGTGTTTAATTTAATAATTCATACATCATAATTGCTATTCTATCCTTTTCATCGAATAAATTTAGATTTTTCATACATTTTAATATAAAAAATGAAGATACTGATTTATCAAACTAATAATGACAACTTTTTATTAATACTCTCTCTTCATCCACTGATCATTTATTTAGCAACGCCAAAAAACGACAGCTTATAATTATTAATGGTACAGCTCAGCATAATCATAATTATGCTAATTAATATTTAATCCATTACGCATCGTAATATAAAATCGGAAATTATGTTTACTGCCGATAGTTCATCGGTTCGCGGCGGAGTTAGTTTATACATCGTTAAGTTTTGTGACTAAATTAAATTAGGTCACCGTTGAACCTCACTTCGTCGAACTTTCGTAGCTATTTTGTAATTAGCTTCAAGCATTACAAAATAAAGCTTTCCCCTACTACGTCAATTAATTGCAAATCGTGGCACTCTTTTGTTAGTTGTCTTTATACATAATGTGAATTAACTTACGTTTTACAGGATTTGTATTAGGATTGTTTTCTTGAGTTTTATGATTTTTTTCTTCGTGCAGGGCAGATTGCAATTGGAGATCAATTTCTGAAATAAAAATTAATTCGATATTATTCGGTCTCAATTTTAAACTTCAAGTATTTCCAAAATCGAACTTCGAATAATATGCAAAATCGATATGTAAAATCTGAATCTTTCCACCCGCCGTAATTTTACAGCAAGTAACAGTGGAAACAACTAACTAATATTCAAGTTTCATGATTGCAACAAAGCTACATTCTATTCAGTCTCTCGAATACTTTATATTATTACGTGGATGTAATTCTCATTTGATTTCAGCAAAATGAAATTTTGGCAGAAATTTATTGAAATTGCACAGAAAATATAAGACAATAATAACCCACTCTGAAAAAGGACTACATACTACTTCAAATAACTAACGCAGTATTGAAACTTAAATAATTTTCGCCTTTGACAATCGTCAAACTGAAAAACCCTCTGAGATTGGCTCGCATAGTGATTATATACATACGTTCAAAATAGGAAACATTAAGATTTTTAAATCAGTAAACCCTGCTTCGAAATGACCCCGAGGAGTTCTCTGCCAATTTTTTTTTAGTTATAATACGTTCAAAAACGCTTACAGTGCAATATTAAAACAGAAAGCTCTATCTCTACAAGACTCATAAGCTCTTGTGCACAATTTTTGAAGTATAACTAGATTAGCGAACTCTGAATGTGTCGAGATATTATACTGCTCTAAGCCAAATAGCAAAACACTCAGAGATTAGCTCGCATAATGACTACATAAGTTCAATAGAGGATAATTAAGATATTTAAATCAGTTAGCTCTGTCTCGACATGACTTGTCGGCTTTCGTGCCGAATTTTAGAAGCTAACTGGATTAGCAGATTTTGCATGTCAATGTATATTATACTCTAAAGGGGACTTAGAATAGCGATTATTAGTATGTGAATGGATATTATACAATTGTAATGGCCTGAACATATTGCGGAATAGGTAAACGCCAAATTGAATTAAGTGACATTTTGAAAAACTAGAATTTACTAATGGATTTTAAAGTTTTCGTATTGTGTCGAACTGAATTTAATTTTATTTCCTAGAATACTTGGCCGAATTTTGACAAATCAGTTTAACTAATCCGCCTGTCCATGCTAGAAGCCAATTAGCCTAAAATACCTTCAGAGGTTAGCTCGCATACTGACTTCACACGTTTAAAAGATTTAAAAGTTACATACATTAAGATATTTAAATCAGAAAACCGTGGCTCGATATAACCCCCAGATGTCGATTTTTTAAGTTTGACTAGATTAGTGAGCGTTGCATGTGAATGGAGGTTAACTGATATAAGTCAAATAGCAAAAATTTCAGACATTTTTTACGTATTCGGTGTGATTTACACAAGAAAATCAAGACTCGATTACAACTCCGAGATACTTGGCTTGTTTAACCTCATTAATTTTAGTTATGTTGAAATGTTCGGGAAATAAGACTCATTAAAATGAATGGTGAGCTGATAGTCTGACATGAAATTATTAATCAGAAGTAAATCATAAGGCATATCATCAAGTAGTTTGTAACTTAAGATTGATTTATATAAAATGATGGCAACGTCGATATAAAATTGTAAGGTCCCGTGGAACAGTAGATGAAATAGGTCATTGATATAAAAAATTGAAAAATGCTTTGGCCACATCAATAAATAAGCTTGACCTTAACATTTTCTATCCATACTGTTATATATAAAGTAAAATGCATTGGTTACTGCCGACTATTGCTCTGTAAAACCATACTGGTTAACATCAAATATCATGTGAGTATGAAAAAATATTATTAATCTCTTAAGGATAATGGCCTCAAAAATCTTTGATATACTGTTCAAGATAGAGTTTGGCCTAAAGTTAATTTATTTTGTGCGCCTTTCTTACGTAAAGGTTTAGATTTTTCTATTTTGAGCGCGTTGAGAAAATAGTGCTAATTAAGGCAGGCAATGGTTGATTTGCTTTAGTAGGATTGCCTTTAAGCCTTACGTGTTATATTCAGACGTCCTTACTAGTTTAAATACCTTAACGTATCAAATTTTGAACGTATCTATATTGTCGGCGTCAGCCGATTTCTGAGATTTTTCCTGTTTCGTTTAGAGCAGTATAATATCCATACAGATTCAATACTCGTTAATTTAGTAAAATTTTGAAGGTTGGATCTCAAATACTTAAGGTTGAGTATTTTGCTAAACCAACTAACTATTTCCTAATTTCTTTCAAAATATTTTCATGTTATGAACATTATGACATTTTGTTGTTTCTTCGGAATAATTGATCAGTTGGAGTATTTCAAGGTTAAATCAAGGAAAAATAAATGATGTCATTTAATAGATTTCTTTAAAATCGAAAAGTTTAGTAAATTTTCTTTTCCCTTATGGACTCCATTCCAAAGACCTATTTGTTCTCTCATTTGGCGACTTACTTAGGAAATTAAACGATTTAATGATCATCACTCGATTACGTCACTCAATAAATCACGAGGCTGACACGTAAATGGCGCATCTAATAAAAAAATCATATAATGTTTAGAAAGTGTCTTTCTTCAACGATTGTAGACTAATTACAAGTTACAGTTGGTTTAGTACCACTACTTTTGTTATTTTCACAATAGTGAAAAACAATAATGAAATCTCTGCTTCATCTTTTAATGACAACCGTCGAACGCTAGCTTTCTCAGTTTAAGCATGGCTATGCACAAACACCGATGATGCTGAGAACGTTCAGACCACTCACTCGAATTCGGCAATTATTTCTGAAAACATTATCGAAGAAATTAAAAATAAATTTTACTATGTTTACTCAGACAACTTAAGTTATTTACAAAATTATTTGAATTTTTTACCGGTAGCTGTTTCTGCATGTCTCAGGTAGATTTTTCGGTTATATTATAAATTATTCATGAAATTTTATTTTTACTGTACAAAAGATCTACTGAAAAAATTGTCTTTAATTTAATGGTCATTTTATCTAAAATTGTTTTGAGTTTATAGAGAACATACCTCTAAATTCTCAGAGGTCATCTGTAAGTCATTGGCGTGCACTAAACATTGATTTAGAAAAGCGATCATGTAATTTAGTTAGCCGTGTCATTTCATCCATTAACAAATCGAATGTGTAAATTTCATCGTGGCGCAGTCGAAACCTATTCATTTTATATTTTACAAATAAAAATTTAAAACAATCAATTCATCTAAATTGATATCGATCGCACAGAAAACAGAAATAAATCCTATGATGATCCAAAAAATCATAAATTTGCGTTTTTTAAGATCAACCAGGCATTTAACAAATTTTCCATAGCCATAAAACATTTACAAAAAAAATAAAATAAAAACATTTTTCAAAATAAAACTTTATAAATTTTTCACGTAGAGCTTTTTGTAAAAAAAAAAATTCCCATCACCAAAAAGATAAACATATTTTTGTCTTTTTATATATCGTTTAGTATATCTACCTACTATGTGTAATTTAAGTACTTTAACATTATATACGTTAGATACATAGGGAGTAAAAGAGAGTTCCATAATGCATGTGCCTTTAATTTTTTTTATTATTATTATTTTATCGTTCGTTTATATATATTAAAAAAGCCCACCACCATATTATTATTGTAAAGCTTACACAAGATTCTAGAGAGATGAAAAGTAAATGTTTATATATAAATTTATGTTGTATATAATTTTTGTGGTAATAATGTATTTAGGAAGGATGTATAAAGAAAATATTTTATGTGATGTATATATGATGTGTGTGATACACACAAGGAGTGGAATATATTTTGTATTATGGAAATCCCTATTAATAAATAATGCGATGAATCCCTAAAAAATGTAATAGTAATGATACTAATCAACTAAAATCAATAATAGTAAAAAAAAATAACTAAATAATAATAATAATGTTTCTAAAACTAAAAGGTCAAATAATTATTATTTATTTTCTGTTACAAGCACATTATGATTACTGCCACGTTAATACACCTTAGTTTAGTGGATATCGATTTATAGAGCGCGCGTCTACATTACACTTGCTTGACTAGGGTAAGTTATAAATTATGGATCTGGAACTCCGATTTCCGAAAAATTACAAAAAATTCTCGATTACAAAACAAAAAAAAATATATCATCAAAATTTACTTACCAGAGATGTACGCTATCTGCAGGAGTATATTTAATAATTATATCAGATTACACTATGATCAAATTTGCGTGTTTGTGTAGACGAGCACTTTATAAACATACATATTATATAGAAGCGTGAGTTTTTTAGTTGTATACTCGCAAAACACTGTGTGCTGTGATGATAACACATTGAGTGCGCACTAGAACACATACTTAAGATTATTATTGACCTTTTAATTTTTTGTAAAGGGATTCTTCGTGTTGATTAATTAAGCGCAGTTCTGAAGTAGATGGTAATCTTAGGTGTGGCGAAGGAACCTAAAATTTACTAAATCCTACCACGTATTCACTACGCCGAACATATTTGCAAACTATTTAAAAGTATAGACTATTTCCTACAACAAAAAAAAAATCCGTAAATTTGTTACAAGTTTAGTGTGACAAGAATATACCGGCCATAAACACTTGAAGCAAAATATAAAGAGATCATGTACGTTTTCAAATATAACGTCAAAATAAATAGTTTTAAGTAAACTCTATAAAATAAAAAACATAAGTTCCACAATTATTTCATACTTGTTTAGGTTTTCAGTATTCAAAACTTTAATAGTTTACCACGAACCGAAAAATAAATTAATTTCTATTGTACAAATTCGCAACATGGTTATTAGAGTATTTTATCGATAAATAAGAAGGTTAGTTTAAAATAAGATAAGTATCTATAAGTAATAACGTATTCCACATTCTCAATTTAATATGTTCTAAAGTAAAAAACACGATTAACTGCATTATTAGATTCTTGTTGAAATTAAGTATCGGAAGATACTGATAGATGGCAGGACAAACATTTTCAAGATTTTTTTTCTAATATGCCCAATTTCAATTATCGAAAACAAATTACTTGTCGATAGAAAATTAGGTAGAAATATCTACATTTTTTTTCTAGCAGGCTGATAAACGATAAAAATGTGATGCTATAACATGTCCCCCCTGGGATAATGGGGAAATTCTTATTTAACACCTATGTGAGTTTTGTGGAACATGTGGCGTTTTATTTGTCTCGCTAAAACTTCAATAAATAGACAAGGAGTCGGCATACAGAAATTTCCATAGCATCAAGGTGGATTTACATATGCGACGTGTGACGGGTGTCTATAGCCAATCATACACGAATATTTTGACATTCGTCACACGGCACACGCTACACGCTGAGACATGAACAAATTTTATCTTTTTCGTGACGGTCACACACACATCAAAATTTAGAAACATGAAAACAAATTTTTGATTGTTTTGGCACAGTGTTTTTTAGTGACAGAACACAATAAATACACACCACAAAAAATATTTAATTAGTGTGCGTGGCGGCATCCGTCGCAAATGTAAATTGTTGTTAAGAAAGCGTCACGTTAATTTCAACTTGTCCCACGTCATACGTCGCATATGTAAATCCACCTTCATTTTCAACGTTTCTAAATTATCTATAAAATAAACAATTTGGATTAGGGAATAAAATATCGAGCAAGTTCGTTTACAGGCACAAACAGCAGCATCTTTTTTTTCTTTTAAATAATTTTTATTTTGCTCAAAAGTCATAAAAAAGCAAAACAAAATAAAACGGATTTCAGCATCGAAAACAGGACAAAATTTCCTTCACTTAGAAGAAAAATTATTTTTGAAAAGTGTTCACCAAGATACAAGCGTTCAAATCTAAGAATTTTTTCGAAAAAAAATCACTTCCGTTTTTTTGCGCAGTGTATGTGTTTTACCAATTTAGACTATTTGTAAAAAACGATCTATTTGGAAGATGTTACATATCTAGTCTAGTACCAGTTCGATCAATATTGTTAGTGATACGCTTATCTATTTGATTTTGCGTCTTCTTAAATTCCGATTTAATAAACACTCGTATTATGAATTTTAATTTGTTTTTGAGTCAAATTTAATTTGTAAAGTTGATTTTTCAAAGAAAAAAATTTTACTTGGGAAATGCAACCCTATTAAAAACACGAATTGCACTTTTAGCGGCCTCTATTGAAAAATAGCTCGAAAATACGTAGATGGAATGAAATTTAGTAGTGTCCATAAATTGAATCCCACAAAATTAAACCAGGTTTTAAACTAGTCGCAAGAAGTGCTAGGTTAGCTAGGCGAAATGAAACTGACCTGTCCAAAATTGGAATACCCGACTAAATTGAAGAAAATGAGCTGAATAAATTTAGCAATTTATTTAATAAGAGAACTAAACTAAAGGTGCAAAAGACGCATAATCTGAAATACATCTAACAAAAATTCTAATATATCCACACTAACATATGTCGTAACTTTAAAATGATGTCGTAGTTATGTTACGCAAACCTTTTTGATGATTGAATCCTTGGTTCGCGTATTGCATATAAGAAAAAATATTAAAATATTATTTTAAATAATTAAAATATTATTTTAAAAAATTAAAATATAATTAAGCTTAGAGCATGAAGTTTTGGAATGTGGCCAATTTTAAAGAAACTCCATTTTTAATCAAATCCATTTTGTGTGAATTTCGGCCAAGTTGATGGCAATGGTAATTAATAAAACCTAAGTTGTGGAGGAGGTAATTCGGTTTGTATATGATATTCTGTCCACGCAGTTTACATCACGTACAATTGTCATCTAGTTTTCTTGTACGTGTGCTGCTCAGGTAAACGTGTATGTGTGCTGCAATGCGCAAAGGGTGCTAATTTCAATACCAAGGCCACTGCCTAAAAATGGCATACTTACACATTTATAACTACATACGAGCAATTTGCAGTTTTCCTACTCCTAACAAAACTGGGACTAGTTTGTTGAGCATGAAATAAATTCTTTAGGTACTTGAAAAATCCTTCTACTTAATTCAAAAAATACTGTTAATCCTTTTCTACCGCTGAAGGATTTGGACGACAACTTCCATACATTTTACCATCTTCTATTTAAGATCGATTGTCAAAAAATTAATCAACACCAAAAATCCACATTTCTAAAATAAAATGAAATGAGATTTTGATTAAAACAAAAAAATGATAAACTAAAAACTAATAGTAACAAAAACTATAAAACCAATTTTTAAATAATAATAAATAATAAAATAAATAAAAATTTTGATGCGATGCACAAAGATTTTGTGCAATCGACTTTGTTAATTCACCTGACCAAGGATCGTTGAATTGTGACATTTTTGGCTTTTGGGTAAGTGGCAATGGTTTCTTAAAACCACCACTATTACTATTATTGCTATTATTGGAACTATTGAAACTAACTGTTGATGTATTACTATTACTATTGTAGTTTCGCGTCGCTGTTATAGCGGTGGTTTGAGGTGGTGGACTATTCCACGCGTTTAACCAATCGATTGAATTACGATCGCCTTCTAATGGTGATGCTGCCTTATTTGTATTATTGTTTATATTAAAATTACTATTATTATTATAACCATTATTATTTGTTGTTGCTAATGTAGTTGGCTTTTTACGATTATTATTAAATGTTGATGAATTTATTGAGCTATTACTACTTCGATTCGATTGTGTTGATAGGCTTTGCTGTGAACCGAATATACGGCTTCGTTGAAAATTATTATTTGTGACCGCGTTTGAACTATTTTTGTGATTGGATAAATTTTGTTGGGAACTATACATTTGTTGGTGGTGGTGATGATGGGAATTGCTACTTAAATTTGAAAAATTACTATGATAATTCCCACCGTTTTCAGTTGATGATATTCCCTCAATATTTAAATCAGCCAATGTTTTTGGTACAAATTCTGATTTTGGACGTGACATTGCTTCATCTTTTCTGTAAACGAGACAAATAACAAAATCACGCAATAGATTTGAAAATAAAAAAATTTCACGATTTACTCACCTAATTGCCAAATTTTCTACCAAACTCTTCAAAATTTCTGTTGATTGTTGATGATAATCTAGAAGACCTTCAGCAAACGTTAATAGTTGTGACACCTGTTCCACCTACATATTTAAAAAATACAAATAGAAATTATATTACTTGGCGTGTCCCGTACATTGGGGTATCTCACAAATACAACAACAATAAAAACACTACGATAACATTAAATAAAATCAGTCACTTACATCATTGTCTAATAAATTAAACATTCCAATTTGTGCTAAATGCAATGATTCAGCAAATTTTTCTTCAGCACTTCGTATTTCATCGTCTGTAATATGAGATCCTTTTTTGTTTTAAAAACCGCGAAATTTTTACAACAAATTTTTGTGTATGGTGGTTGTTTTTGGTTCAAATAATTTATTGTATTTTTTTTACCCCATCATCATAATTATTTTATTTATAATTTAAATTTTTAAATTAAATAAATAATTTTTTTTTGCAATACATAAAATAATAATTGATAATTTTAAATATTTAAACATAAACAGCATATAAAAAACGCAAGCAGACGGGCGCAGGGAGTAAACAGCACAGGCAAATGAAATAAAAAAAAAAATAATAAAAATAAACAAAATAATAATAAATATATAAATAATAAAAATGCTTATAATATTAAAATAATATGTTGGAGCTTATGTACATAGTACTGGTACAAGCATAAATCAAAATTTTATAGGGAAGCAACATTTTCTTTCAACTAGTTAAATTAACTGTAAAAAAGCTCTATGTTAAAAGCTTTCAGATGTAATAAAAATATTAATATTAAATTTATCTAACAAAAACTTTTGTATACAAGATAATTCTGTATGCATTAGTTGGTTAATGAACTATATACCTAACAATAGTGTCTCAAAGCGTTGAATAGAGTTACAGTTGGATAAAAAAACAACCTCACTCTAGGGAACTAATCTATTCTGTAACTTTGCACAAATCACGAATTGCGGGCAGAAATTCAAATTGTTGTGGCCTGAAAACGGGACACATTTTAGTAATCCCCAATTTAATTACCCAACCGACTAACCATACGTAATGTTCTGAGAAAATATAGACCACGATTATGGTCGACACAAATACGCGGGAGTAGCATTGTGAATGAAAACCGTTTCCGGATAAAAATTTAATTTTTTTAGGACGTTTAGTTTAATTCAATTACACATATGCAGAAGTGAAACATTTACAACGGAGGCTTCGACTAGAAATTAGGCTGTAACACTTGGAGATTGGCTTAACAAGGCTTAATAACTTCTTACGTTAGTATTTTATCAAGTGCACTTTAGCATAAATCTGTACCTACTTGACTACGCTAATACACAGCATTAACGGCAGAACAAGTCCAACTAAGAGCATTTAGACTAAAGTTAAAAATCGATGCTAGAAAATTTCCAGTAGAAAAAATATGTTCTGGTATTCACCGCCAGGGCCAAAGAAAAGAGTAACAAAAAAAAAATTTGTTGAGATTTCTTAAAAGTTTTTTGTTGAAAGTAAACATATTGGTACATATTATCATTTTGTAATGGAAATTATAAATTTCTTTCTGAAGTCGATTTGTAATATGTCGGGGCTCTCAAAACAAAACTAAAACTACGAAAAGTTTCATAAAGGAATTACATGAGTAATATAAACAATCGACAGCACTTCTATGACATTTTGAAAGTTATTTTAATGTGAAATGTTTTCAGTTTTTTTTACTAAATAGTCATAGAAACCCCTGTGTAACTCCCATTGATTATATTTGAAACGATCTAGCTTTTTAGTTTTTTTGAAGTAGATGGATTATAATTGCAATTATCAGAAAAGTCCAAACCTAAGGTACTTGTTACAGGGAGGATTTTCTGACACTTTAGTAAAAAACTGAAAACATTTCATATTAAAACAACTTTTAAAAATTTCAGGGGCGCTTCTAACATTATCGGTTTTTTATGCTTTTATGTTGTCCACGCAGTTGGATTGCGATCCAAGCTATTATAATCAATCACATAGCCCAACGGAGTTGTAAAAACTGGAGCAAAGCTCTTTAAACTTATCGGTCTTTTTTCTATTTAAGACTAACCTTCAGATCGTGCGTTTATGTCTTTTTAGTTAGTTTAACAACCAATTCGTAGAAAAAAATTATACTTTCCGCTCCAAAACCTTTAAAACTTATAGTATTTTACATTATGTTTTAGAAAAACTCTCGAGTTTTCGTATAACTTTCTGGTTTATAAAAAATATCTGCAGAAACAAGTTCTTTTTAGTGATAGCGCTGCTCCTGGCAGCGAATAGAAAAAATAAAATTTTTCTGCTGAATATTTTCTATAACCCTATAAATAGGAAACCTTGATCCTACGATCTTAATTGTGTTCGGTTTAAATATTTGTTCCCAGCGTTTAAGGATCAAGAAGTACGCTTTAGCTGCACATATTCTATGTAAAACGATATTTACATTGTTAATTTGATTCATTTGTGTAATGGGATTGGAAAAGTTGATTTTGCAGGCCAAATGTCTTGTTTTTGATTCTATCAATGATATTTTGCGCCGATTGTGATCGAGATTTTAAGGTTTTCGGCAAACGTTAAGACCTTCGAATGTTGTAAAATTTCAATAATCACGTTTAGTTTCAAGTGATTTGTTACTTGAATCTGATATCAAAAAAGTTGGTATTTATGGCAATTTCGGAAAGCTCCGCTTTTTTACGCTAATCTAATTTTTTTAAAAATTGGCCTTCAGAAAAGAAATTTGAGAGCATCGTCTGAGCTCAATTCTTATAGTGTAAAGAGATCGTCTGATACAGAATTGTGTGTACTAACCTAACGAAAAAAACCAACCGTTTATTTTTCTGTTTGGGTACTGGGAAGAATGATTTCACACTAGCATCTATTGATTTGTCACCATTGAGGCCAGTAATTTTTGGTTGAAGACTTATTGTATTTTATTGTATTTTTCCATTTTGTTCGATTTTATTTATATCACATTTTAACTCTGCTATTGACGGCACAGATTATATTATTTTCGAGATGATCATTAGTTCTTAATGTAAATTCCATTGAAAACAATTTTTTATTTGCTGTAATACAAAATTATTCCTAATGCGTGCTTACTTTAAAAGCAGAAACAAGTTTTAATTTTAACGATGTCGAGAATATTCCACTCCCAAACGAAAAATAATTTCTGTAATATCCTCTTTCTGTTATGACAATTAATTCGTATTTATCTTCTACTCAATTTGGTACAGCGATTCACTTAAAAAATAATTCCAATGAAAATTTTATTACGCTACACTAAAATTTCAATAAATTCCTATTTAAATTGCCATTTGGTATTCATGCTGTCATTCGCCAATAAAATCGATTTCTTATATACAGAATAGTTTTCAATACAGTTTGTATCTTGATTACATTTAGATAAATTTAATAATAATAATAAAATATTTTAAAATTGATTAAAAAACATAAACAAATTCTTTAACATTTTCTACATCAACACGCTAAATAATAAAAGAATGCTTTTGAAAGGAGCTTAAAATAACTCAAGAAAGTCGTCCCACCATCTTTCTTATTTTGTTTGTTTGTATTTTTTTTTATTTGAATATTTAAGGAGAATTGTATATTTAGCAATAAGGATATATAAATAAACAAAAAACATAATAAAAATTTAATTAAGGAGATTCAAATTTTTGATTAAATTAGGACGAAACTCGTATATATTCGCTGTGTAATGAGTTGATTAAAAATAAAAAATTTCCACTCAAATCAATAATAAATTCGTATTTTCTCGTTTCGTCTGCATAAAATCATAAATGTCCTCCTGCTACATAAAATTTATACCGGATTCAGTACATAACAAACAATAAAATTAAACAAAAACAATAAATTTTGAAAAAACCCAAAAATTATAAAATATGGAAATGAATATTTATGATGATGAAATTAAGAAAATTTGACCAACCAAAATTATTCTTAAATTTGATTAATTTTCAATTTTTTTTGCGTGCGGCAAATTAATTTAAGTCCGTGATCCAATAAATCCAATTAAATCTGCTGCAAATTTAAATGATTTACTAGAGGCGTTTTTATGCGGTAAAAAAGGATTTGGTATGGCGTATCGTTTTTATATTTGGTGGTTGGTACAGCAGCGGAAGACCCTTTTTAACTTCCTGCAATTCGAGTTAATTTCCAGGCAAAACTCATTCAATATTTTAATTGAGATATCAATATTTTAAAATCTCAGTCAATTTTTGAATATTGATTGGTTTAATTATATTTCGACCAGCTCATACTTTAAATATCACTCGGGTTTCATTACTCAAATTTGATATTTTTATCTTAAAGAACTCTTAAATATTTTGTTAAAAATGTCCAAGGTTAATCCAACATCACGCGAATGGTGTTTTGGAAAAAGAACCGTTAGAACAAAATCAGTGAAAATTTAAAAATGTGAACTCAATCGAACGTGAATTTTGATACCTAAAATATCTCAAAAGTTTTAAAAATTATTTAAACCTTGAATTTTATATCACAATTTGTATGTTTTGAAAAAACAAATCCCAAGCAGTTTGTTTTTAAGTTTATCACTCAATTGTCTACCAACTATCTAAATTATATTAATATTGGAATTGCAGTGTGCTCTAACAGGTTAATCATATATTTCTTTTGCTTTTCTAAACTTAATTTTTGAAATTGAGGCAGTATAACCAAAAAGCTCATAACTCTGCTTTTTAATGGTTCCTACATCACAAAATGATGAACCTAGCCAAATATATGCATATTACCAAATATATGCATATTATTTATTAAGCATTAAGGCCATAAGGATTGTTATCGGAATTACTCGATTATTTCGAGAGCAGATAAGCAAATTTATTTGGGAGCTTGCTATAAATACAAAACATTTAATCAATTTCCCCTGGCAATTCCGTATTATGTCATAACATTAACTAGTTGTGTAAAAATACCTAGTTTGCGTACCAAAATCTAAAATAAGTTTTATTATCTGAATTTTTTATCTTTTATTAGATAAGCCATAAAAATTATTTTAAATTTTAAACCGGATTATGTCTTTAGTCATAGCACCGTATGTTGAACAAATCAAAGTTAGAAAAACCTTTACTGATGAATACGTGTCAACATTTAACTCAAATATTTATATAATTATATTCAATGCTAAGTTTTATTACGAAAATTAACATTTAGAATTCACATTTGTGAAGCTTCGTTATAAAAAATAACGTTTACTGCTTCTGGAAAGGTAACCTTCCTAATCCTGTAATCCAATAAGTGTCCTAATTTTCGAAAGGAATTACGGCCATAGTCAACATTATTTTCGACAACGGTCATTGTCATTCCTGTTCAGTAAAGTTAGGCATTTTGTAAAATGGAGCGATACACTTTGCAATGTTTTGTTCGTGCACTGCGTATTATTTATGGTATATATAATCGTCGTTAAAGAGAGTGTATGAGAGGATCGAAATTTATCAATTTCACGACGTTCACAAACATTAGGACTATCATATGGCACAACATATCGTTTAAAGGTATATAAGATCAAACTACTCCAAGAACTGAAGCCGTTGGACAAACATAAATAAGCGTCGTTTATTTGCTGATTTTGCCTTAGACAAATTGGAAAATGAATTACAATCTAAATATTAAAAAAATATGGCTATAAAGTTTTAAACATCCCGTTGGCTATAGAGATAGCAATATTTAAAGATAACTTTTGATTCATAATTGTTATTTGAAAACACATAGACCTTATATGTACGAGACCTAAATTGCTGGCTTTATCTTTCGTATCGGCATAACCAGAAGCAACTGGAGTAAGAAACTTAAAACCAGTTTACGTTAAACGCAATGATCAAACACCAGGTCAGAAAAATATCCATTCCCCAAATAGGCACCTATTATTAAATGATTCAAAAATTCGATTCTATGCGTATTAGTTCTAAGTTAGTTATTAGTTCTGGTTCTCGAATTTTTTCAATTTCGCAAAACTTTGATAGGCTCGAATTTACCGTAATCGGAAATTGTTCGACTGTCTATTTACCTACTTATTAATTTAAAAATAAATAAATAAAACTAAAATTTAAATCACTAATTTTTTAGAAACGTCAATACGGAAATGAAGTCAAAACAGATTGTCAAGAACACATTGTCGATTTAAAACACTTTAAAATATATTTTTGTAGATAAAATTATAATTAGGGCCAAATATTAAACATATACGTCCAGCTAATAATAAATATGACAAGTAATGGCAGTCGAGTATTTTCATGTGCTGCCGAAAAAATCCTCTTCAATGTTTTCGTTTTAGTTTTCGAATAAAGCGAATTCGTTAATACTTTAACGTTCGAAAAAATTCGAGAAAAATTTTATTTTTATCTTCATAATAGGGCGGAGTCACCATTTTCTCTGGTTTCACCCAAAGCTAGAAAGTGCACCTGAGTTTGTCTCCTCGTTAGATTTGTTTTCAATGGCTAGGCATCAAAATAGCCCTATAATTATTATTATATTTAACATTGAAAGTGCCTTCAAGTTCAGCAAAATCAGGACCAAAGGGAAATGCCCATAAACCATTAAACAGATGGTGCTAAGTAGTCTGTAGATAGGTCTTTGACGTTTTTCACCAAGCTACCCCCATCCTACATTTTTTTTTTACTAAAATACTCAGCCTGACGATTTATTTTTCCTACGGGGATAAAATAATTTAAATGTAGGTTCGGCAAAACCGCAAAGGGACGACTACGGTCACCTCAACCAATTCAAGCTCTAAAATACATTTCAAATTAGACACAAAACAGAAATAAATCTTTGATATCCTTGACAGACTATTGCAAAACGCGTTTAACCATTTTTTCCAGTTTATCTATTAATGTGTCTAATTAGAGATTAGCAAAACGCTTTTTATTTCAGACGCGTTTAATGCACAAATTTCTCAATATTTTTAAGTTTATCTCTTAAAAATGAGATCAGTAGGACCATCGTCATGCAAAATTTATTTTTCATTATTTCGTATTTCTTCTTCCCATTATTAATATCGATACCAAATAACCCAAGTTGTTTTATCGTATTTATGTTTTGTTAAGAGATTAGCTAATTTTCAGTGTGTCGACCTATAGCTAAACTCGATTAGTTAATCGTCAGTCTATCAAAGGTATTAGTACTAGATTGTCGTTTGTAGATTAATGTTTTGCCAAAATAAATAAGCTCCATCCAAACTTGGAGCGTGTGGGTAATTGCAGCAGGGAAACTTTCTAATTCCAAATATAATTTTGCTTACCGTTGAATACCAACTTGTGCTAATTAATTATTTCATGAGAAAAAATTAGTCTAGAGCCACAAATCATTGAATTTCAACTATAATATTTTCGAAACGCGGCTAATCCTTGGAAATTTGTGTTTATCGTAGAAGTGTCATTTTCAAAAATTTCAGTCAAAAATCAGAAAAACAAAATAGTCTTTCAAGATATGGCTATTAAAACGAAATACATTCACCATTCAAGTATATTCAATTGAACAGCAAATTAATGAAATAAATTCTAATACAACGTGTTTTAAAAACCAAGAAATTTTACACTTCTGATTACTGATACCTATCAGGTATGTTCATTCCCTTTCGTAAAATATGAGTGCTAGTCCGAAATCGACCCAATTAAATTGAACAACAAAGGCTGTTGAACGACGTTTCTTATGGTTAGCAATGAACGTACGTACGTGTCAGAAATAAGTTCTCATGTGTCAAATTCGATGAGTCAAAAATAGTTTGAGCAGAGGTGTTCTTGATTTGAATGGTAAAATTATTAATAATTTAGTGAACTGTTCTCTAAGTCTATCTCACATTTCTATCCATCTCAAGCGTTAATCGGAGAGCATTTAAACATTTTGAACCCTTTACACTCGATTTATTTTCAAGGTTGTAGGGTGTCAACTTGTATTATTTTTAGCTAAAGGAATTAAAATAATTTACAGTGGTAAAATTGAACGTATTATATTTGTTTCATTTATTACTACTTTTTATAATAGTAATAAATGAGGTAAATACTTTTAATTTTTGTAATCTTATACAGTGTGGTACTTTTTTTGTCTACAGATTGATATACGAGTTTTAGAGTAAAACTCTAGCGTGACATACGAGTTCTAGAGTAAATTTATTTTGTCGCTTCCAATGTGGCATACGAGTGCAAAGGGTTAAATATTTAATCGCCAAACCTTATCAAATTGATTCCAAATAGCTAATCAAGTTTATAATTAAAAATCTAATGACAATCCTTTATATAAAAAATCATCCCGCAACATCATTCAACCACCAATTATTTTGTAACACCATACCAACCCAGTTACGCGACCGCCCGCCATCGAATAATTATAATTAATCCCGACTGATTTACGTTTACATAACAATCACAACTGAATATCGTTTTTTGTTCATATAATATTTAATAGCATATTTATATTCTTTTTAAAAAAATTGTAAATGTTTATCATCATACCCTTGGTACCACGATATGGACTTCCTTGAGTCATCTCTGGATGTATGTGGTTTTTATTTTGAGTTTACATTTTTTTAGTTTTTACAATTACATTTTTGGTATTTTTATGTATTTTGTTCAGTAAAAATTACAAAATTTTATTTTTATCATTTTGTGTTGTCAGACAAAAAGAAATTTTTTTGTGTAATTTTTCATGTTTTTGATAAGAAAAAAAAAGAAAAGAAAATTAAAAAAGAAAAAATTAACAAAACACAAACAAAATTAACAAAAATTTTGTTTTTTTTTTAGTAAAATTTTATTAGTAATTAGTTAAGGAAACAAAAACAAAAAAAAAAATTGCCATTCGAAAATTAATTTGGCAATTTATATTTTTTTTTAGATCCAGAGCGAGAGAAAACAGATTAAACCAAAAACAAATTTTATAGTCGAGAAAAAAAGTTTCGAATTTCAAATTTTAATTAAAAGTGAGTTTTGTATTTTTCGTTAAAATTAAATAATATTAAAAAAAAGTGAAATATAATTAAGTTATTAAAAACAATTTGGTTTACCTTTTGCCTGGCGACGCCTTTTGCAATCGTAATCAAGTCGGCGGCCTTGTAATTTTTTCCGATGATGCTATAGAACAGAAAATAGTATTTTTAGAGAAAGATGATGTAATTTGCAGATCAGATACTCACCATAACCTCTTTAAGATCTTTCGTCTGTAAATGATGAAGTGGTTCTAGGAAGTTCTGTTTGATGTTGTCATCTAGGGCGTATTTTACATCAGCCATTTGTCTCAACGATTCACCCATTTCGATCATGGCACATGCTACAAAATACATAAAAAAAAAAGTTTAGAAATTATTATGAGACATCATTACAGCAATTTTATATTTTTTTACTTACCGAAAATGCTATCCTCTCCTAATTTCTTGCCATAAGTCAGTAGACAGTCAGCCAATATACCTTCTGGTTGGGGATAAGTATTACTTTTAGCTTGTCCAGATAATTTAGATATACCTTTTACAGCGGCCATTTTAGCTCGGGCAGTTGGATTTGGTTGAAGATATTCTTTTGTTTTTGCCTGCAGTTCTTCAACTAATTCCACTGTCACATCCGTTTTCTGCATTGGAAATTGAGATAAACGAGTTTAGTTATATTGCAATCATTTCAATAATATCTATTTAATTGGACAACAATACATTTTTCGTAAATTAGTACCTATATTCAAATAAATTAGGAAAACTAAATATACAAAGCAATGAAAACATAAAATGACCTTCAATACCATATATAATTTTTCAAATTTTCAATTTTAATTAAAAGCGGGAGTTATTTTATGATGTTAATGTTCTACACTAGTTACGCAAACCTTTCAATTTGAGTCGATATTTTTTCAAAATCGTTCAAACTTAAAATTTTTAATAAACTACGTTTGGATATGGACATTAAAACAATAAATTAATCTATGAGGGCAGTTTAATAGGTTCATTATAAATGAAAGAAATCAATTGTTTTATGACCAAAGGTCATTTTATTTTCGAACATCGACCGTTAAGTTCGATTCAATGTTTGTCCTTGTTGTTTCAGCAATCACCTCATCGTGTGAGCCGAATCTTTGTCCGTGAAAAATTTTTTTCATATTCGGAAACAGTAAATAATCGCTGGGGCTAAAGCTGGCGAATATGGTGGAAGCGGAGTCTGCATAATATTTTATGTCTCTTGTTTACCCTGTTGGTCGCCCTCGATAGCTTAGTAAGTAGAATGCTTGCTCTGTTATTCGGGGGTCCCGGGTTCGATTCCTGGTGGTGACCAGCAAAAAGTTGCGACTGGGTGTTTTTAACGTGTAATATGTTATGTATATATGTTCGCGTCCATTTTCAGATTTTCAAGCCATAGTAGTTACGGCTTTGTCCTTAATATTTTTGTCCTTAATATTTTACACGGGAACCGGTGCATGTTAATGGGTCCATTGTTTCATCCATCCAATCGTAACGATTCGATACAAAAACTCGGTATAATTACGATTAAACATCATTAGACATTCCTTTGAAGTTGTGCGCGGATTTTTTTTTTATATCCAAATCGTTCACCAAGATGTTACAAACTTGCTCGGTTCATTAATTTCTGGTGTGGCGACCTTAATTGCCCGCCCGACGGTCCTGCAAACCACTTTTGAATCATTCCAAACGATTCAGAACGTTTGTTCAGTGATTTGGTTCGCGTAATATATTTTCCTCGCAAAAATAATGTTTTATCAACAAACGCAATTCACATGTTACGTCTTTTGAAAATTCACAAGGTTATTAATGTTATTAAAGGAAATTCACAAATAGTTGGTGCATATACAATACTGGCAACATTTTCCTAAAGCTAATATCATGGTAAAGTACACATCAATGGTCGGGGTAAAAACCAAACAGTTGCCGGTGATATTTTCGATGACGACATGGGCAGTCAGTTTGTATTCAACAGAGCCATGCCACGGTAATTTACATATTTAAGAATGACGGTTTGAAAGGGGTTTCGTAATTCTCCGTCAGCACCTTATGGTTCCAAATAGCGACACTTTTATATAAAGGACAACCAATGATTTTTAAAACATTTGCTGCTTTAGGGTTTAGAAAGCACGTTCATCATTTCGCGAAAAAATGTATGGCGCTAAGCCATGCCGGGCCATCCTTTGCCATCATTTGTTTCAACATCGGTCACACTTGATTTTCCAACATTAGATGTTATAAAGATTAGGTGGTTTCAGACGTATGTTATTTAGACACACAATTCGGTGCACGAGACGGGCTATTTAATAAATTGGTGACTTCTTAGTGACAACATTCTTTTTCGCCAGTCGTTATATATAATTATTGACATATTCCAACATAATCTCCTTTTAACTCGATACTTTTGTAAAATGATTTTCCCACTTATTTAAGCTTCCGTAAAATTCGATTTGGCCTTTATTATAGCGATAACTTTTTGTTCAAATAACTTTTTGGACTTCAAGTGAATTGTATATGACATCCTTCGTAACTTGCAAAATGGCGAGATACAATAGGTAATGATATTAGATTTATCATTTGACCAAAATACAAGAAATTATCAAACAAAATATGTTGTTTGCTCGTCAATAACAAATGCTAGTTAATAACGCACCAATTAATATGGTCTGCATTTAAAAGTTTCTGTCAGTGACATCGTATTCTCACTATAAACGGTAATTGCCGGTACCGATGTGCTAAATTTCGAGTTGAAGATAGCGAGATCTAAGAAATATTTCTAGCATATCTAACTTCAACCAACTACTACTTACGACGATATTAAACATTTTACCAAATTACAAGTTCATATCGCAAATATCGAATGAATTAGTTTAAATCAACTTTCCAACATGAATCTAATCATCTCAGCATTATTACCAGTTGGTTCATCAACTCTGAATAGACTATATGGTCTTTCATCTACGATATCATAACTCATCCAGCATCAGAGGTATAGACATATTTCGACGGGGTGCTCTTTCTATATCTCGTTAAGTATTTGTTATTTCCTTTTCGGTCGCACTTAATTCAAATTAATTACGACACCGTGGTTGGCAAAATTATCAGAATAAGGAGGACTTTTTGTTTGGTCCCGATGGTTTTCTAAATAGGTAAAACAATGCTGATATCTAGCAAGCTGACAATTTTTTTCAAAGATCGCTTTCATTAAGCATCTTTCGATCAATTAGGAAGGATTCTTTAATCGATCTACAAAAAGGTTATAAATCACGTCTCCAATTGACAACCAATAGGCAAATTGTCCTATTCTTCTAAGCTGTTTGAAAACATTATTTATGATTCACTATTCTTCCATTGCAGTCCATAGTTTTCTGCCATACGACATGGTTTTCTAAACGGAAGGTCCACAATGACCAAGATGAGAGAATTCGCGCTATTAAAAATTTGGTTATTTCTGTGTACGTCCGGCAATATCCGGGCAAAATTATTATTATTTACGTGTAAAGATTGCCTATTGATCCGTGGTTGTGGTTGCTTTATACGTTCCATACAAATTAGGTCTGGATATTTATGTTGGGGTTACCAGATTTATCAATTAAGCCCAACTTGTGATCGTCGGCGATTTTAATTTACAAGGTAGTTTGGTTCAATGTTGATAGTGTTATGACATCATCACTCGACGAAAAGATGTGTTAGTACTAATATAATATTTTACTAGGTTTGTTACAGCTTTACAGAGGCTTCTTGACAGTAAAAGAAATACTATATATGGTTACCATTTTTCTAAACTTCTATGCAACTCAGTCCTTTCAATTCTGTAATACGATTGCCAATTTCTACGTTTACTGCAGAGAACTTTCTTGATAGTTAGTACTTATTCTTGTCAATACTAGTAACCTCTTAGGGTCTGGCTCTTCTACTCACTTTCATCTTTAATGAAATTGTCATCTCGATTTTCTCAGATCTCTAGATTACTTGCATTTAGCTAATCTTTAAATCGGGCGAGGTATCTTCCAGACTAACATAATATTATATCATCTATGATTCAACATCAGTTTTATTTCATGTCACTTCTGGTGCGCGTAACGCAATCACATTAATCCACTGTGCTCTTCTTAATATCTTCTAATGATGTAGTTTAGTATTTCGAGTTTGTGAAAAGATTAATCAACTTTCTTAGGTTGAACCGATTTCGAAAAATGTTGCTGTACCAAACTGTATCTATGCGTCTTATCTTCGCACTCGCTCACCGATAATTTACGGGTCTATCTGTTGACTGAGCTCTTTGAAAAACGAAGTATATGTCCGATCGTGTCGTATTTTTTGCTTCCATTCCCTTGGGTTTCATTAAACACAATATTTTATTAGCACGTTTTTTTATACGCTTGGTTGTACTGTATTGCTTTACTCAATATTTAAGCCCCAGAAAGCTTTATGGGTCATCCTCGTAACAACTATTGTTTATTAATCTAACTTCTTGCGTTTCTGTTCTTCTTTGCCATTGTATAAAACATATGTACTTGAAACAAAAAACAGTTTCCATATTGTATGACAGTTCTAGTAGAAAATTTATATTTCAAAAATCAGAAATAAAGTAAAATCTCTAAAAAATGCATTTATACCAATTATATAAGTTGTCTTTCGCCCAGTTGTCGCTAAATATAAATATTTTTCATACTACCAAGAAGGAAGTCTTCGTTAAAAAAGAAATGAATATTCTATCTAATATTTACAAGATTGACCGTTAAAATTCTGATTTTCCCAGCATATCGATATCAACTTAATTTGGTAACATCTCGCCGATTTTGGAATAATTATTGCAAATACTTTTTGATTGTTTTAACTTTCTACTTCTTCCTATCTACTTTCTTCATGAAATCGCAATCCATTTGGCATCCAACCAGCTCAAAAACAAATAAAATAAAAGTTTAATAAGTTAAACGTTAGAAAGTATCAGACCCTCCGGACCTAGAGCTTCTGAAAGTTCTTACTTAACGACTGGTTTATTTAGGGCGATTCTTTATTTACTTTATTGTTTTCTATCTATCGAATTTTTGTAATTTAAAATCTATAATTAAGAAAAATTGATGCTGCTATAGTAAACATAATTAATTTTTCCCAAATTACATTACACCCATCATTTAGTTTTTCATCCATTCACCATTTAATTAAATTTCTTAGAAAAAAAAATATCCTAGCTAATGTTTTTATAGCCTACAAACTTTATTAACCCTCCTGATGTGCACGCCTCACCAGACAATAATTTTTTTTTGCAAAGTAAGCAAAAGATAATCACACACAAATAATATTAAGAAAAATCATACACACATAATATAGAAAAATGTACTTACCCTTTCCATTTCCACAAAATCCAAATCAAGTTTTGTACCCTCAGCGCCACCCATTTTTTCGGTAACATACTGCAAGGAAAATACAACAATAAAAATATTTATTATTCATTTCAATTTCAATTAACTCTAAACAACATAAAATTGCAAAACCATGACCTATATCAGACTCATATCCATATCAAATACACACACACGCAAAATATAAATCACCCTCGAAAAATCAACATTCCCATTTGGGAAAACGAGAAATATGATGAAAATTCAATTTGCATTACGTATTCTATTATATAACGTAGTCGAGAAGAAATCATTGGAAAACTTCATTGTGCTGTGTGCGTTCGTACGAGAGTATATGTGTTACACATGAAATATTACAACAATCAATTGTATTTTTTATATATGTATATCAAGTATACAGTGTCGAAAATATTTCAGAAAAATGGGGGAAATTAGTATGTATACATACCTATTACATAGATATAACGCCCCTCTCCCTCTCCCCCCAAAAAATATATAGGTTACTAGGTTATTTTAGGAATGAATTTTTTGTCGTATCACAGAACATAATTTTCGATCGATGCTGCAGGGATTGTTTGCTGGATAAAATACTAAATAGATATGGCAAAGAGTTTACAGAACATAATTAGACCGAGTGAATTAATTAATGCTGAAAAATTAATTAAGTTTAGCACTAGACATCTAATTATACTCCTCGTGCATACACATATGAGTAATGAATAATAGCGTTGATGCGCGAATAATTTTTAAACTGATAAGAACTACATAATATACTACGAAGTAATAAATTAACTATGTATGTACATGACTAATAGTATTTTCATTGATGTTCGTACCTAATCTAAATAAATGTAAAGGATGTGAATCAGCCGATAATGTTGTAGTATATTAATACTATTATAGTTCATTGAGTTTTTAAATTTAATTATTTTCATCTCATCATAAAAATGAAGAATGAGATAAAAAAAATGTTTTTCGCTCCTAATAGGTTAACTCGATACATATTTTACAATAAAATTCGAGGTTACGAAGGGATTAACACAACGGTAGCGAAATAATTCGCTAAAGCATTGCGTTGAAATTTTGAATAAACGTTCAAAGTATTTAAAATATATTTTTAGTTTGGTGATGAGATGACCGAGCCTTTTAAGGTAACTTTATGTTAACCTGCGACAAATTTTTTCCTAAAAATGATGTTTAGCTGTTTGTATTTTATTTCTCAGTTACTAAAAAAATCGGTAAGATTTAAAGGGGCCGCTGAAATTTTTAAAAGCAACGGACTCACAAAACAAAATTGCCTTTTTGTCAAAAAATTATAAATATCAAGAAATAATAAGCACAAATTTCCGTACTGGCCAAAAATAAATAAACTTAATATTCATGAGTTGGTACATGATCATACATTCATGACCTCTACGTCAAAATTTGATGTGAGATAACAATTTTTTATTTTGCAGTGGAGGCCATAAACTGTGAAGATGAAGATATGTTTACAAAATAAAGCGTTTTGGTTGGTTGGTTTTACTATCTTTCAATACTCTCAGTCATTTGAAATGTGTTCAAATTTTTGACTGAGTTTGACACATTTGACTGAGTGTTCAAATTTTCATTAATTCAAAATCAAACTGCCAAACCTCTTGGTAACCTCACCTGGGTGTAATTTAAAAAATATTTAATATATCGCACATGAATTCGAAAAGTGACACGACTCAAAAACGTCCTTTTGAGTTATTCGCATATCCCTTTCCTGCCCGGTAACACAATTATTTGGGTACGGCAAAAGTACCATGTCAAAAATTAATTTTTGTATGTTTTTTGAACCAATTTACACATTTGTGCATTCCTTTCAAACTTATTTTCGTCCGAAAAAAAAACACTATAACTATACACACAATTGTATTGGTTGTACTTCAAACCTAGCGAAATTTTTTATCAAAAACGCCATTACATACTATGGTTTTTTACTCACACATTTGTATGGTTTGAACTTAAATTGAGCCATTTTTTTTGTTTTTTGGTTGAAAAAGGGATATAGCTATATTATCATTCCTCATTTAACTTTTCAGAAAACAGGTTTTATAGGTAAAAGGAAAAACGAAAAAAAGACCGGTCACATGTGTCCTCGTGTGGATTGGGTGATTGAGAGTTTTAGATAAATGAGAAACGATAGTATATACATATGCGAATAACTCAAAAAGATGTTTTTGAGATGTGTCACTTTTCGAATACATGTGCGATATATTGCTTCCGTAAGCTTTTCTCAAGTTTTAGTATTAGCTAATTAGCCCACAATCTCGTTATGCTTTCCGACAAGTTCTGGGGGTTACTATGTAAAACGGAAGGTGTTTTACCAGAATTTGGAAATTCAACTTGAATTTCAAATTAAATGCACGACTACTGACTGAGATTTTCTGTTTGGTTTTAATAAAAAATAAAATATATGAAATAATATTTTAACAACCGGAAAACTTCTAATTCTAATAAACCAATGTTCGTTACGGAATGTATAGTAAGCTCCTGCTCCTGGCCGTAATTCCTAATTGATGATACTACTTTTATTACTATTAGAAGCAGTGGTGACTGTTCTACCTTTAGAAAAAGTAATTTTTTGGAAATCATAATTTTAGTGTTGTCGTCGCATTTTTGGATTTTGGACCAAAAAATCTAATCTAATTATAAAAACAAAGGAAACTAGTATCATTACGGAATGAGAGTTGTATCGGTCGAATATGCATTCTTGTGATCATTAAAACAGCTTTTTGTTACTTAATAAATGTTTTTCTATTAGTACTTGATTGTCACTTTTATTAAGTATGTGTATTTGGCCAGAAAAACTTTTCGTGAACGTTTTGCAAAGCTTAAGGTTAGTTGAAGCAATGAAAATATCGATTCTGAAATAAAGACATTTTGGTTGGTGATGACTGGTCATATTCTTGTTCACATCATCTTACACATGTATAGCAAAATGTTTGCTCGCTTCTTATTTGTTTCGACTTTGATGCAAGGACAAATCTACGGTTGACAGTGGCACGCATACCGCTCCGATATTTGCAATTTCAATGAAGATTTGTCACATTCGTATAGCTCAGATAATTTTAAAAGATGAGGCTGTTCACGTTGATTGAACGCGACGAGGTGGGCACAATTGACATTATACAATTAGTTGGCCGATCTAAACGATTGATGTGAGACTAATTTTTTTGACCATGTTGTGAGCCTCAGCCCTATCGCAAACCAATGGATGGATCAATGGATAATTCCTTGTTAGGTACTGTAAACCTTCCTTGCTGTACGCAAAGGTCGAATTTTAAAACCGCACGGAGTATGCCGTTAAAACTTCCACCTGAAAAATTTCTTTCTTTGGTTATGGTCTTTAGACGTCGTACCTCGACGATGAAACCTCACTCCACCACAACCGAAATTGTTGTTTATGTTAAAAGGGTAATCTGGCGACATTTTCTAACGCATACTGAATGATTATTACACGAACAAGTATCTAATCGAACAACCAAGATAACGCCGGAAAGTGCAACGTATTCTAAAACTTTTTGATAAAAGTAATCCCTCAGACTACCGGCCAATATCAATTACGTTAGAAGCCGCTACTGTTTCTGAAATATGCATTAAATTAACCAAGAAATAGTCAACAATTTAGAACTTAATTGTGTACTATAGGAAATATTGAGGCTGATAGGTGTTTTAGCGATTAAATATTTTATGCATTTTCACTAAATTTGATTACTTAGTATTCAAATAGGTACATAAAGATGAAAAAGGACATATCGGGCGCACCCAGCGTTTGTAGAGTCTACATTTGAGATTATAAAGAATGTAGAATAATGCTAAACAAAAAACCTACTTACTCTAGAATTTTCAGCTTCACTAAAACATGTTGAATTTCTAGTAAGATATTGTGTTTTAACGAAATTATAAATTTGGAGTCTACCAAAATTCTATAAGCTCTATATGGGCTGAATGCACCCATTGCAAAATTAGATTGTACAAGAACACATTAAACTCAGCTGACAGTCTGACCTGGTTTACTTTATGAATAGGTATGTCCCACACAGAGATTAAGGGTAAAAATAATTCAGTATATCAGGTCGATGGAAGATTGATTATTTCACTAAAAAGATATGAACTATTGGAGCCGAATAGTCAGTCTGCGTAGGTCGAAGTCCATACATATTTTGCGTGTGTTTATAATGTTTGAGCTAGCCACGAAATGTGCTCAAATTTTCTTTGGGTATATTTCTAGACGCGTCCATAGATTTACAGCACCCAATATACGATGCGTTTTTGGCACGCCTTTATATCTTATTTATAGTTTTGAACGATTAAGCATAGCTATTGATTTATAAAAATATCCTTCAACCGGGTTAATCGTACAAAGTGTGAGTGAAATAATCAGTCAGAAACACAGTACAATATTACCCAAATTACTTGATGAATCAGTGAAAAATACCACAGGTTCTGATACATGATTAGTGCGGCCTTCAGATAATCACAGGCTTCTCAGCAGAATAAACCGCCGAAAATGAGTTTCGCTGCATCTAAATCGAAAAGCAGCGAAACAAGTCAAAGCAAAAACAAAATGGTGTGTAATATAAGAGTAGTTGAAAGCATAGTCTCCGTAATAGCCCTGTAAACAATTCTATGTAGCTTGCTAATTTTTTTAGCAGAGAAATTCGATTTAACCAAATAAGAGAAGAATAAATAGCAAAGATAAAAGACTCAGCGATTTGCAAATAAATGCCATCATTTTAAAAGTTAATCCCCACAATCTACTAAAGGCTCATCTACAATATTAAAAATGGCAGTAGTTTTTTTCAAGGTCACTTTCAGAAGAATTTACTAATTAAAGTCTGCGGGCAACATCAAGGCTGCGGGCCAATAGTCGAGTAAAAGTCAATTTTAAGTAAATTTTTGGTAAATTCATTTATTTTTCAAAAACTATGGCAAACTGATCGAATAATCTGTTCTAAATCCGATTTTTACTATGGTTAATGATTTACCCGACTATTGGCCCGCAGCCCAAGATGTTGGACAAAGTAGGATCTTATAATAGTATCTCGAAAAGAAGCCGGGTCCTATAATTCACCTACATGTTTGAATCTATTAAGGACCAATGAATTATTCTTTCACGACACATAACAATCAATGCACAAGCAAGGAGCATAGGATAACATCACAGATTTGAGGAGCAAAGCCGTTATTAATCATAAAGTACCGCAATCACAAAAAGCAAAACTTAGGCTGCGGGCCAATAGTCGGGTAAATCATTTACTATGGTAAAAATCGGATTTAGAACAGATTTTTCGATCAGTTTACCATAGAGATTTTGAAAAATAAATGAACTTACCGAAAAATTTACTTAAAATTGTCTTTTACCCGACTATTGGCCCGTAGCCTAAATGTTTAAAGTTTAATGTAAATCAAACCGAGTGGACAGAAGACGAATGTAGTCGAATATTCACGACTGTATCCTTTAGTGAAATAGGTGATCATCGCACCATAATTGTTCAAGTACACGTTCGCAACACACCACTGGAGGAACCCATATTATGTATTCTCATTTCTACTATGAACTGTTTTTAAGAAGTTTTAATCTAAAATCACAAGACAAAATGATAACTGCAACTCGAAATTTTTTTATCGAGAAAACCTTTTGTAAGTTACTATTCGACTGGCAAACTATATTCTTGTTTTAGCTGAAAGACATTTGCTAATTTAATATATTCCAGTGAACCTGCATGGTTCTACGGGGGAAAATACCAAATTGAATGAAATTTTGATTTGACGGCATACATTTATATAGGGGCTGTTTTTAAAAATATTTTTAAACACTTAAGTTTATGAATAGCGTAAAACATAAATAGAAAATTCTGATCTTATATTGAGAACAAAGTTTACAAATTTGAAGTTTGCCAACCGGTTTCACCCGACAGCAAATATGTTGGAACCATACTAATGCAATAGTTAATCCCTAGTTAAGCCTAGTTATAAATAATCCAATATAGATTAAATTTTGCAAAATTTAACGAACAAGTTCAGATATTTTTTTTCTGTGAGGAACAAAGACCTAGGTAGAGTTCAAAAATGACAAAACATTAAACTATAAGCCAAGAAACGAGCGGCCAGGATTTTAACATTATTGCCAATACTCGTCTACAAACATGTCATAAATATTTGGCGAATCGCGAAGACGGCAAGTTTCTCGCCTACTCACCAAAAATTGGTAATAAATGCTATTTTGATCAGTTAAGCTTTGAACCTGATCTGAAAATTCAATCATGACAATTCTCGTTCACAATTCCAGTATTTTGCAATATTATTTTGAGATTATCCAACAATAATTAATTGAATTCTAATCATCTTGAGTTTTGTTTAATAAAAATCCACTTACTACTGGAAAAATAAAAAAATTAAATTCAAGATGAGAATAAAGTAATTCAAAGAATTCTGGTATCTTGGCAACAGCCTACGGAATACAAATATTTTCCACTTTTAGATATGATTAACGATAATGAGTTTTCAAAAATTAGTTTATGTTATCGGGTAAACATCTGGCAAATGTCCAATTTAAATTGCCGCATGCACGAATAAGATTTTTTGTATACGAGGAGACGATAAGGCAATTTACAATATATCCTGTTGCCACTAAGTCTAGTCTAGAGAAATATGTTCAGAATTAAAAAAAAAAACATAAATATTTATACAATCGATGCTTTGTATGAAATTTAATGTGGCATATCGAATCGAGATTTTATCATCTTGTATTTTTATTGACAGTTTAACCAAGATATGTACATAGTGCCGAACACCGACAGCATATTCTAGAAGAATCACCCCTTTACCAATTAGGTGACAGTAACATGAGTGATACGTGAGCACCTACACCAAATAAGAATAATCCAATCAGCTTCAATTTCAAATCTTTAAGCAAATTTCGTATCTACAATGATTACATTTTCCCATATGCGATGATGAATTGTCACTCGGAAAAACATTTAGTTAATGTAGTTTATTTATAATAAATTTTTTGTATCTTTTGATCACTTCGAGAGTCTACAATATGTTACGGGTTTCGGTTTCCTGAAAATACTTAAAATGTGTATTAGACATTTACGGTTTCCGAGAGTTTGATCGTAAGCGGTGGAAAGATTAAAATCGAAAGAAAGAAAACCCGTATTAACCTCTTAAGGACCGATTTTTTTAAACTACATATCGTATGTCTCGAGATATCTCGGGTTTGGTCCTTAAGGGGTTAATAAATTCTGAATTTTGTACTTCGCAGAAACTGTCAATTCCTCCCCAACGTAAATCAATAAAATAATTAGTCAGTTAAAGTCAATGTTGATTAAAAACTATTTTCTTGATAGTCAAATTATGATTAAATGTAGAAATATATCACGTTCTAGAGGTTATAAAGCCTCTTTTAAAATTCTCTTTCCGGAAACTATGATTAAGTTAACAATTACCTCAGCTTTGAGGCTAGATTCTGCTGGTACTATGCACAAATATTTTCGAAAATCAAGAACCTCAACCTCCTTTCAATGATGCTGCTTTAATGGAGACTAATTTAAATAACAATTTTAAGAAATAGGAATACTTTACATCGCGCTTAACATTTATTGACAAAATGGATCGATTCTTGGATCGAAGTCCGACAATTAGTCCGAATTAAATTCTATTTACTGATAATATAATAAACTCTGGTTTATTTTAAATCAGAGAAATAATAATTTTACAGACAATTCAAAATGAAAACCAAGATATTGTTATTAACGAACGATTTGCCAATCTCTACACTTTTATCTGCAAATATTTTTAACGTTTTAAGGAAATTAAAATTTAGAAGCAAACATTGGAAACCATTTTTTTAACTGAATTACCTACTTTACGTAGCTAAAACGATTCCCCAATAGCATGCAATGTGTGCAAATCGAGAATACTATCTACGATTTTCATCACCATCGATTATGACGGGTGTGTAACGAAATCCGGTTTTCAAAATCCCGGTTTCCCGCTTTTTTTTTTCTAAATCCCGTTTTGTATAAAAAAAACCCCTTTTAAGAAATCCCGGTTTGAATTTTTTAAATTTGGCATGAGGGAAAATGGGACTGTTAAATGATTTTTTGACAAAACTCAAAAATGAGTTTACGATAAAGTTCTAGAAAATGGCTAATAGGGATGGAATTTGGATGGAGGGCTAAGTGCCCTGAGAGTTATGGAAGTCGTCAGCCTCTACAATTATTGCATTTCAAAATGTAACATTAACAAAATATTGCTGTCAAAGTTAACGGGTCAAAATGATGTCAAAGTTAACAGGTCACTTAAGTCCTTGCAGTTTCGTGAAACCAAGCAAAATGTACGACTTTGAAATAATGGCATTAACATGTCTGGTAAATGTAGCATGCACTTATTTTAACGGTCGTAGCTCTGGTTTTCAGATCTCCAATCAATTTTTATCTATACCGATTAAAAGTGATATCTGGTGAGCCTAGGACAGATACTTGGGTTGACTTTTATTTATTCTAACTATTAACGATGTAGAATACATGACGAAAAATTCAACCGTCTTTGACTAAGCGGACTACATCAAAAACATGGTTTGTGATATTTTAGCACCACCACAGACCTCCGGATTTGAAGAAATCGATTTTAAAAGAGAACGAATTTTTTTTTAAATCCTTGGTTAGTCAAATTTTGTTTTTGAAAAGTCTGTATTTCAATAAATCTGTTAAAATTTGAAACAAAGTTGAACTTAGAATGAGATGTTGATTGAATTAAGAATTTTGAACATGCAGTACTTTTGATTTGGTCATGCTGATTGTACACGACTATTTTTTAACCGACTATGGCCAACTTAGATTGGAGTTTGTACAAGAATTTTGAACCAAGTTCTGAAGTTTTACCAAGCTGGGTGAAACTCGGCTGTTCTCGATATTGTCAAATTCGGGGGTTAGTGCACGATCGAGATTATAATATAGCGTAAGTTTCGGATGAAGTTCTGAAATATGGCGCGATACGAAAATAATTAGGAATGAATTAATATTTTAAAATGGATTTTTGAAGTTCTGGAGAACTGTGACGATGTTTTGAATTTAGGCCTTGTTTAATGGAATTCGCCATTTTTTAAAATATTAAATTCGTTTTTTGAGGATTTGGATTAGGTAAGGCTGCGTGCCAAACTTAAGGTAAAAGACAATTTTAAAAAATTTACTTAAAATTGAATTTTACCTTAAGTTTGGCACACAGCCTAAATTCTTAAATTTGATTTTGCCAAGTTGATATAGACTACTTTAACTGATTATGAAACTTTTGAATTTAATACGAACTTTGAACAATTTTTAGAATTTTACCATGATGGACCAACTAAGGTCAAACTCGGTGTGTAGGACATAATTAAGATTATAATATGTATGAACTTTAGATGGGGTTTTGGAATATGCATGCTGATAGAATTAAGCTTTTTCTTTACTGATTTTGGCTTAATTCAGTTTGGACGATGATTATCAATTTCTTCAATAGTTCAATGAAACTGGGTTGATTCTTAACCGATTACTGGCAATTTATTTTATAGAAAAGAATTGTAATGAAGTTTTGAAGTTTGATTATGCATAATGATTATTATCATAGTCATTTTGAACTAAATATTTAATCTATTCCGCTGTTGTGAGACAATAAAAAAAATTATCTCAAACCCAAATTTTCAATCTCAGATTGAAGCTGTACGATTTTTTTTAATGTTTAATTTTTATCATACTGGTCTACCTATTCAAGTGAAGGTGTTTTTCCACACCTCTTTCATTGATCTTCGTGTTTCCGCATATGGTATTCTATGATCTGCTTTCGCAACACATCTAAATATCGTAACGAATTTCTTTTGTGTCGAAATCTAACTGTCCGAGGATATCTGGCGCAGCCTTCTTAGCCTTATACACTGATACCAGCCAACTTTTGTTAAGTTAAGAAAACAAACTGCAATTTTATAGCCTCTCATTCTCACGTCAGAGAACTAATTGGTATTTACCCACAGTCCTTGGATAAAAATATATTCTTTCATGAATTGGAGAGTCTGACAAGCAGTGCTTCCCAGCCAGCGTAGTAACTCGCTCGCTCGACTAATTGGCCAGTCTTCAAGGAATTGCGGGCATCGCACACTCATATCTAATATTCGCAATAATTTTATTTTCGGAGATTATTTACATTCTGGGACGATATCATTCATACGTATGACGAACTATATCATTAGTCGATATATTAAAATTCGACTTAAATAAAATCGAAATCGTAATGCCTACGTAATCGGCCCCTAGATCGAATCTGATTCGAATTACATACGAATCTCTGTACTCTCGTTTTCGTAACATAATTAGAAATGAGATTTTGATTTCCGGTAAAAATCCGAGATTTAATTAATTTAGTTTCCGAGCTTTTGATAATACAAGAACTCAAGCCGCTACCCTGCTGCTACTTCCTATATTGATGGATAGCATTTCGTTAGTCAGATTAGGTAGATAAGCAATCTCTCCGAAAATTTTTGTCCTTAGTCCAAAACTAGATAAAATTGTTTGAACCTCGCAGATACAAAATGGATCAGATCGCAGATGCAGAATGAAATTCTAATGTTCGTGTAGTTGGCCTAAAACTAAAAACTAAGCAATTAATAATCTCACGATATCAAACATTTATTCATTTGCACCATACTTAAATCAATTTCTATAGATTTATATTAATTAAACACTCACCTGATTAGCTTTGTTAATCTGTTTCTTCAAACCAGCAAACGCCATTTTGTCGTTATTTTTGTATGCAATTTGAATACCGCGATATATTAACTTATTTCAAAACTTGAAAACTCTCAAAAATGTATATTTTATATTGTTTGAAACAATAAAAGTGGAAAATCCCCCCGTCGCCGTTCCACTACAGCAAGATAATTTTCTTATCTTATCTCTAATTGAAAAAATGTGTGTCCAAATCACACGTAAAATAATATTGGTTTGAATCTGCGAATAAAAACAGAACGAGACAGAAATAAATTAATAAATTTTATGTAGAATGGTCATTAGGTTAAATTAATATTATTTTGTGTAAGATTGTCAAATTCCAGAAATTAATCAAAAATCAAATAACGTATATTGATCGTTACAAAAAATAAATCTAAAATATAGCGAAACAGAGGATGGAAGGTCAATCATCTCCATCTATTTATCGATTCTAATCGTTAGATAGTTCTCGACGATGTAATAGCTAAATTGATGGCGAAAATTTAAGAATTTATAAAAAACAAATGTTCTGGTGCTTTGATTTATTGATTATGAAACTTAAATTAGAAAAATAGTAATAATAAACTAGAAAATGAAATAGTTTACGCTAAAGTATCGCATGCATCACTAAATTTTTGTTATAGTAACTATAAATAATAAATAAATCGAGTAATAATATTACATGTCGTCTCACGTCATAATATACGAGTATAGTACTAGAGGTAAGCAGTAACTATAAATAGTTATAGCTGATTAGATTATATTGTGAATGTAAAGATATGAGATAAGTAATGTGATTTTTGAAATTCATTGCAAATAGTTTTTGTTTTGTTTTAGATAGAGAATTTAGCAGTGAAATTGATAATTTGGGAAATTTTATCGATTGACCATGCAAAATTTTGTTGTAATCAAGCAAGTAACATAGCCTAGCTAAATATCTAGAACAATTTTTTAAATTGAAACTTACGTTTAACTTACCACGGCTAGAAAATAAAAATGTTAATCTTGTAAAAGATATGAAAGCGTTTATAAGACGTATGCTACTCAATGTTTAAATTTTAGTTCAATTTTATGGTGCCGATGAGAAAGATAAGAAGATGTTACAATGTATTTCAAAGCAAGACACTCTTCTATGCCATTTAGACTAGAAAACGATTCTTTATAACTCTGCACATACGTACACGTGAGAACTAGTCGGTAACTTTCCTCTAATCTCCGAACATTTCCTAAGATTGATATTTCGCGTCGTATGAATAAATTTAATTTAATTTTTGAATGTAGGTATTTCTCAATTCAAACTTGAGATTCAACTCAACTCAAGCCCAAACAACGATAAAAGATTTCCTCGACAGAAAACTTAACAATTATTGCAAATGGACTTCATAAAATGTATATGGTGCGACAAATTTTAAGTGCATCGTCATCTAATGACAAGAACACAAAATATAGTTTAAGTCAGTGCTGCGACCAACTTTTACAAATGGGAATGGTCAGATGCATAACACTTGAATTAAAAAGAAAAAAATCCTAGATCAGCAGCCAACATACGCATAAAGAAAGCATTTGACTATGTAGCCATCCTCAATTCAGGCCATAAAATTCGGGTTTCAGCTGGTTTCCATGCAAAATCAATCACAAACATTTTTAATCGAGAAAATGTATCTTGACCAATGTTTCAAATCGAATTAAAACCAAATACGGGAAGTCAAAATTCATCGAATATGCAACCTAAAATACCTACTGCATCGAAAAATCCGACGGACGGTCGAAGAGTCCGAAAAAATGGATCGGACCCATACTGTACCGTAATGCTGTGATCGTTATTTGTGGTGATCCCCAGAAATAAAAGCAGTGCAATAAAAATAATGCCGTGAACAGATGCGCAGTAATTATAATGGAAACCATATGGCAAAATATAGAGGGTCTCAGTTTAAGTAGATCAGAAACGTAAACTTAATTCAAGACAACGAGCGGCACAACGAATATTTAAGTTATATTCCTGTGCTATACCTGCACAACAGTTTTACATCATCTCGAAAAATGAAACCTGAAAATTAAGTGGAAATAAAAATTCGCATTCGGGAATTACATTTGCAAATGCCATGTGTGGAACCAAACCAAACTCAAACGTCACATGAAACTAAACTCGGGATTCATCGATTAGACAGCTGGAAAGAAAGTAAGCAAGAAATGTTAGAGAAAAAGCTAATGTGTACGCTGCAAAACTGAAGGTATCTTGACGCATGATGGAATGCCTAATTACGTTCGACCTGAGCTAGCGTCAGAAGATTCAAACTTAAAATCCACCGGAGTGCAGAACTCATTGGCCAACATATCTTCCATGCCACTACTATAGGCTGGCGTAGAGCTATGCAATGTGCAGATGCTTTGGAACGGGAAAAGCGAACCGCGAAAGAGTTGGAGAGGCTCGGTCCCAGAACAGATTGCAAAGTTAATAAAACAAAAACTTTTTAAGTGGTAAATTGTTAAAATAATAGAATCAAAAATGCATGAGTAATGCCTAAAAGAGCACTAGGCATTACTGGTAACAATTTCAAAGCATTACCACACAAGTGCATAAAACTTGAAAGAAACGCGAATGAAAAAATACACACACATTAAATTTATGCTCAACAAACGGACCTGCTCAGCGTCAATCGAACTAAACGGAGTAAAACTTGCACAACAAACAACCGTCAAATACTTATGTAGGTTTGCATCTGAACAGAAAGCTTATCTGAAGAAAACATTGACATAATAATTTGGCCTTAAAAAAACAACAAATAAATGTACCTTACGCTAAAATAAAAAGGAGAAATGGTCTGGGGTTATTAGAATCTATCGCGATAACTGTTGTCGTTTTGTCGGATTCTGCAGCGGATCTTGATGAGTTTTCAGGCGTAGTTGCAGTCGAAGGTATCCGAGCAACAGCACCAGCTTGTTAAATCAGCGATTTATGGATAGGCCGTGGAACACAGCAAACCAGCAGCCTTACCACCGACTCCGCCAGTGTTCGTTGGTTTTCGCTTTTTTATTTTCGCTTCGCCTAGTGAAATCATACAAAGAAAAACAGAACGCTATCGTGCACTGAACTTGTAATTTATCTGTCAAGTGTGTAGTGTTTGTAGTTAAATTATATCAATATAAAGAATTTATTCACTTCATGGATTTTATCACTCATTATTTTTTGGAAAACTCCAGCGAAGAAGAATTTGATCGGAAAATTAGAGCTAATTCTTATCTTAATCTTCCAGAAACAACGTTAGTAAACTAACATTTACATATATTTTACATTTTTAGTGCAGATTCATAATTCGGGAGGAAATACTTACATCTTTACATCACAAAAATATGTTCGCCTTTTCGTTCGCCATAAAATACTACGCGTTGAAAAGATCGCTTGTCATTGAAAATGACGTCGGTCGTTACTATTAGTAACCAAATTGTTTAAATTTACGCCTGAAGCGATCAAATTTTCGGTTTGCGATTTTTGTGTTACAAAAGATGTAAAAGCGAACCAGCAATAAACGATGACGAAGTCGGTGATAAGGCTCCAGTTCTTTGAAATACGTGCATTCTTTTTACTTCCGCCATGGCAATTTAATAATAGAAATATGTTCACTTTTACAATTCATTACGAACACAACTAATAATGAATGAACAAATACTCGTAATTAAAAATTATTTTTTACATTAAAATTAACCGAAATTCTATAAAACAAATAGTTTTGAAATAAAACCGCCGAAAACTAAATGAAATACTGATTTAAACAAAAGTCCGGAAACTTTTATTGCACTCCGAATTATCGGGATAGTAAGGAGAAATCAATTAATTTCTTGGTCAGTTTAGGTTATTCTTAGTATAGTTAAATATTTTGTACTGCTTTTGATCAATTTCATTTAAACTCTGTAAACCTTTTCAGATTTTTTCTAAAAAGTTTGTTCCATAAGGAAGTTACATCCAAAATTCCCCATTTTAATATCACAATGGGATATTAAAGGCGATTAAAATATATTTAAAATAATTAAAGTAGGGACATCAATTAATCACGATACATTTGCAGCAAAGTGAACTACAATTATTTTGGGAAGCAAAAGTTTATATTATTGAAAACGAATATAAAAACCTACCTTTATAACGATTTTTAGTTTGGTGAAAGGATTTATAACTAGTTAGGTAATATGCGATTCATGGGATTTTTTGTTTCTAAACACGATTACATCAACTTTATGTTTAATCTGATACAGGAAACTCTCCGTCATAATTTTGATTTTCCTAAAGGCTTCAGGAATTCCTCAAAATTAATAAAAAAATGTGTAAGTGTCACTGCTTCGCTAGCACTACACCTCATTAAAAGATTTAGCCGCCTCTTCCAGATAACGTATTTCGTAAGCGACAGACACGATAATCAGGTGTTCAATCATCTGCCCATCGAATAGGAGGCCTCCTGGAAAGCTACTGATGATTTAATTGTTTCAATTATATCTATGTCATCCGGATCTCATTTCTGAACCCTTTATTATTCATACGCATCTTAGCATCAGAATACATACTGGTAAATCATAACTTGGGCCGATGTTGAGCAAAGCTATACCGTTGGAGTTTTTACAATTCAACACATTTTCAACACACTCTTCCAGAATCTCTGCAAACTAAATCGATGTAACAAAAACAATCATGGGGTAAAACAGGTAATCGCTGGTGTTCTTGGATATTTCAGTGCGGGCGCCATCCTTACCCCTCTTCTTGTTTAAAAGTAACGAGAAATAATTTTGACATACTGAACGGTACCTGTCACTTAACCTAATATATTCGATTTTTTTTCTTTTGCAAAGTGCTCCCTCGCGACCCTTTAGCCCCCTTAAAGCTAGACAATACTCGTCCAGGTAGGAATTTCTAGATTTTGATGTATTTTTAAGATTTGCTGTTAAGCATTTGTTATTTCGAATTTTATTATATTCCACTGTTCTTCTAGAGAATGGGGTTGCGAATCGCAATTACCGAAAAAGTGTCTCTTCGAAGGGATTTGATTGATTTTTGGTATGCTGTGCCATGTATCATATCTCGATAATCTAAAACAAAAATGCAAGAGTGTAAAATTAAATATTTCTTTAACATATGGAATACAGTATTCTTAATTTGTTTAAAATCTCACTTTGCAAATCTCGATGTTACGTTCTGTGGTTTTATCGTTTAAACTTTCTGGCGTAGTCGAATCATGCCATTCAGAAATCTAATTTTAATCGTTTTTTAGGGATATACGTTTTTTGATTTTAATCGGAAAGGATTTTTCAGTCATATTTCTCAGCTTTTAAATTTATATAACCCTTACAGCACTAATGTGTGTACTAATTTGATTATAGGACCATTTTATTTTCATAGTTATAGTTAATTTTTAATATAACGTTTGTTTAATTTATACGGCCGCGAATAAGATAATATGAACATATCTCGATCAACTTTTTTTCAACTTAATGCTCTGACGGAAAAGCTCACCATGCTTACTGCCTCATTTAAACCGTCTCGCGCTCTTACTCTCTTCTTTAGAGAGAAAAGGGTCCATTTTAAAAGTACGAGGGATGTTTGAAAAAAGTTTCCGATCTTAACATGAAGATGGCAGCACTCGTCAACAAAAATTGGCTGACGATGAACGTTCGGGAGGTACAAAAACTGCAACCAATGACGATAAAATCGCTCAAGTTCACCAAATGGTGCTAGATTACCATCAAATTAAAGTTAAAGAGATAGAAGAGGCTACGAATATGTTCAAAGAACGTGTTTATCACATATTGAATCAAGATGTAGGCATGGGAAAGCTGTCCGCTGTTTGGGTGTCGCGTTTGCTCATTTTGGATCAGAAACGTGATCAGAACGAACATTTTCAACGCTCTGTTGGCGCAGTTTAGATGCAATAAATCAGAATTTTGACGCCGACTAATACTGTTGGTGTTGATGAACCCTAGATACACCATTACATCACTACACGTTTCTACGGCTGGGAAAGTTTTGGCGACTGTTTTCTGGGAGTCATGTCAGTTATCTAAATGAATTATTTTAAAAACGAGAAAACCATTACAGGAAAAACGACCGTATTTGCAGAAAAAGAAAAATTTTACCCCACCAAACCAATGCATCGTCTCACACCTCAGTTATTGTCATGGCGAAAATTCACGAGTTACAGTTTGAACTGTTTGTCCATTCACGACTTTTTTTTGTTCTAGTCTTGCAAGGAGACTAGTTAGAGAAATAAAAATACATTTGAAGAAAAAATATCTTGTATATTTGACAGGTCGGAAACTTTTTAGACAACTCTCGTTAATAAGAAGAGATTTTTCGATTCTACGCTAACAATAACGATGTGCGTAAAAAACAAATGAGCGCAATAAACAAATAGCCAGGTGATAAACGTATAAGTATTTTACATACATTATCACTTAACTGATAAGAATGCTAAAGAAATGTGACAAAAAAAATTTACTGTAATATTTACAAACAAAATTGCATGTCATGTTGACAATCAACACCATACATTTTATTTATTTTCTACAAACAATAGAAATGAACCGGACCTAAGAATTTAATAAGTTCCTGAATGAAAACAAAATATTTGATCAGGTGTATCAGTACAGAAATAAATGTGATTTGCAATTGTAACTATTACCTCGCCTACTAAACTGATTAGATAAAATATGCAATGGAAAGAAAACTAGCTGCGTAATTATTTTGAAATTTAAGAATGAAGAAGTTATAAACTGAGTATTTCGGTAAAGTATGCAGTTGAGTTAATATTTAACACAAAATGGTAGTTAACAAACAAAAACAAAATTTAGCTGAAATGCATAAAACAGCTTAGTATTTCTCTACATAGATCTGACGGAGGAAGAGTAAAGATAATTCGGTAAAGGTAACCTGACAAATGTTCATAATCAAGGGGATGTACGCCGAGACTGGACATTCATATTTTTAACAGCGACATATAATTTTAAAGGAATTTCATTTTATGCAAAGTGTTTTAAGCAGTTATAATTTTATGAACTTGTAAACCACCTACATACATACAGCTGATGAAAAATCTTGTAAATACTACCATCCTATAAACATAAAATAATTTACGGCATAATAACTTTATTTTAGAACACGGGCAATTCATGTACATATTTCACATAAAGCGCTAAAAGTTTTCGTATTTCGCTTCATTCAATGAAAAAACTTTTTCGTGATACATCATGATCACACACCGCCACATTGCACTTTTCCCAATTATAAAAGTTTTGAAAAGTTTACGAAGAAAATAGTTTTTCGAGTTGAAATATGTGTCTAGCTGATGTTGCAAACTAAATAATAATGGTTTGATCTTCGTATAGTTTGAACTGTCAAAATTCAACTATACGAACTATTACAGCACTAATTTAATATTGTACAATTTCGTTATTCATAGTGAAATTATAAAAAAAATGAAAGCACATACATAACGTACATAAATACTATTAAAAACCTAGACATTGAGATTAATAATCAAACCATAAAAAATCATATGTTATAAAGTTTTTATTGTTTTTCCCGCAGTTAGTTTTCCTGCTTTTAATTTATATTATTATTTTTATTATTACGATTACTATTTTAAACAATCTTTATAAATAAATTCATGTCGTTTCGGCAAATTTATCACGTATGTACATACCAACTGAAAACTGATGATGCGGTGACAGTTTTGTACATACATATATATGTACGAGCATTTGTATTTAATTAATTGTTTTATGCGATATAAATGTAGTAGTACATATCATAAAATTTTGGCAAATATTTGCACTGTCAGTATGCATGGTTAAACTGTAACTACTATATAGATTAGGCCGTTTAGTCATGGGCTATTTATGTCTTGAAAAAAATCATATTACATTAGTCGCCACTTAATTGGTCAATTAATTATGATTTAATTATTTTATGCATTTATCAGAGACGACACAGCAAACGTGCGATCAAATGAAACTATTTTTCAATATGATCTCACAGACTTACAAATTGAATCAAATTTAAATTGTTAAAATTATTTAAAATTGGTATTCAAAACAAAAAATACTAAGGCTTTTTATTTTCAATTAAAGCTTGGCTGGAATGAGACTTGAGTAGACAATTCGACAAAATTTCTTGGAACATTAATTTTTCTCTATATCATTTATAAGAAAAACGACTATGAACTAAAAGATGCTAAATTAAATTTGCAACAAGATCGGCTCGCCTCACTTTTACAAAATTTATGCGGAAATGTCGATTTTCGACAAAAAGTTTAGAGTTTGCTAAGAACTGAATTTACGCAAACCCCGGTTTCCGGGTTTTCAAATTAAGAAAACCGGTAATTCCGGTTCGGTTCTTGGGTAAAAAAAACACAAGATCGCCTTTTCGATGGATATAAATTTCAGTTTTAACTTATAAGGGGTGTTTTTTTAAGCCCAATAGAACTTCAAATTGTAAAAAATAACATAAAAAATTAAATTGTAATCAACATTTTTTTTTATTCGAAAGATCAATATATAAATATTTGAAAATTGTTTCGGGCATACCGCAACTGTTCTTGACGAAACGCATTCTGGACGTCCAAATTTGGGCCACTTTTTCGAGCACTGCGCCATTCATATGTCACGAATAACACGAACAATGCTGGCCTCCAAGGCGTCAATTGTTGCTGGTTTATCAGCACAAACCAGTAACTTCATGTAGCCCCACAGGAAATAATCGAGAAGGTGTCAAATCGCACGACCTTGGAGGCCAATTGACAGGTGCATTTCTCGAAATCAACTTATTGCCAAATTTTGATTTTAATAAGTCGATGGTTGCGGTCGCCATATTGCACGTAGCGCCATCCTGGTAAAACCACATCTCGTCCGGATCAATTTCATCCATCTTTTTAAACAAAAAATCATTGATCATGGTGCGGTAACGATCTCCATTGACCATACTGCGAACCCTGGCCTCATTTTTGAAGAAATAAGGTCCGATGATGCCACCAGCGTGTAAACGCACATTCCTTCGACGTGTTGATGTTATGGCATCCTCTAGAGAGTATGTAGTACGAAATCTATCCACAGTTCGATGGATGGCTTGCTCAGATGGACGATTAAGTGTGCCATAAAAATCACGAAGTCGTCTATAAGTTGCGCGAATCGACGACTGATTTTCAAAGTAAGTTTTAATAATTTCGTATAGTGTTGTTCAAGCGTGTCTATTCATGATGATTAACCAGAGTATACTAAGATCTACCAGAGTATATTTTTCATAAAAATTTAATTTTTTGTTTTATTTTTTACAATTTCAAGTTCTATCAGGCTTAAAAAAACACCCTTTACCATAAATAAAGCATACTTTCATTATTTTTAATAAGTAATATTTATTCTATATTTTAAAAATGCTAAAGAATTAAGTGCATAATCACGTCGGAGTGATCTTAATTTTCTATTGTTTTGATGAATTGCTTATACGAGTATACAGGGTGATTTTTTTAAGCTGAAACTTTCAAATATCTCGGAAAATAAACTCTCTACAACAAAAATGTCCATTATCAAAATTTAATCATTCCGAGGGGGGAAGGGGGCATACATTAGTACTAAAATTAGTACTCTTCCTTCCCTTCTTGTAGGTGGGGGGAGGGGGTTTAACTTTGAAATTAAAATAGGAACCCCTATTTTTTATTGTAGATTCGGATTATACGGCTTGTATGTACTTTAAACATAGGATTTCTTTGAAACATTTTTTTTCGATTCATTCAACTCATAACAACAAAAATAAGCGCCATCACTATTGCCGATTGGAGCATTCCACCTAGCGGAAGAAAAGTCGAGGCGGGTATATTACTTTGACGTTTATCAATTTTGTTATTTGACCTCAATATAAAAGTATAAAATTTACTGTGAAAATAATTTTTTTCTTTAGTAAACTTCACAATTTTATATCTTCGTGATAATTATTTTTAATATAAAAGGTGTTATCTACAAATATAAATTGTAATTTGATTATTTAAGTATTAATTAAATCGTATACCGATCAAAATATGCAAGGCATTTTGCATAATTTGTTTAACGGTTTGGGTTGTGTGTTTACATATTTCTAAAGTGCATAAATAATTAAAAGACATAAATAAATATCGTAAACATCATGTTGTACCAACCAGAAGCTAATCAAAGGGAAGGTGACGAAGATTCCGCGTCAACCTATTAAAGTGAGAAATCTAAAATTGTAAAATTTTAGCAGAGCAACAAAAGAAGCACATGAAAACTCATGGTTATTGTGGTGTAGCACAATGTAACACATACCGAAAATCTGAAAACCCTTTGTTTCGCATTCCAAAATCCGTAAAAAATAATCCTTCAACATTAAGGAAATGGTCAGCCATTAAGGATGGGGAAAAGGTTTCCTATCCAGTTTACCATTTGTTACAAGCACTTCCAAAATCTGTTCTAATCTCACTCTTAAAACACGCCAAGGTCAATCCTACGCTTCTAGAAACTGCATTTCCATGTCAAAACCTACCAATGTTACCAATTATCAGAAAACCCCCGAAATCTGGAAGAAGCGAGAGACTTGCGAGACGCAATCAGATCGCCGAATGTAGGAGGTAATAATTAAATTGTAAATAAACAAATTTGTCGATATTGGTGTGCAATAACCATAAACAAAGAACTTCAAGCCAGTGGAAAGCTTTATTTAAGTATTATTTCGCTATGGGATGTGGATAAAAAACTCAATACTATTACTGGGATTCATAGCATGGCCAGTTTAGATGTGTTGGTGAATATTTGCCAAAGATATGCAATGACGCTGAAAGAGCAAATATGTCTTACAATGCATAAATTAAAATGCAATTGTTCCTTTGCTGAGCTGGCTATTTATTACCAGACAAGCGACCGTACATCAAAGCTGTATTTTGCGGATATCGTCCAGCTCCTAGCTAAAGCCACAAAAGGCTTAATATACGGGCAAACGCGCGACGAAAATAAAAGTTTACCCAAAAGCTTCGATCGGTTTCCAAATATAAGAACGATTTTAGACTGTACTGAGATTAAAACGGCTACCTTTAATTGTTTAGCTTGCCAGGTACACATACCTTGAAATTTTTAATTGGCATATCTGCCTTAATTAATTATATCAATTATGTAACCTTATCAACGAGACTGGTCATCCGACAAAGCAATTTTTAATTATTCAGATTTATTGGAAAGCTTGAACTAGGAAATGCAGTGATGGTCGACAAGGACTTCATGGTCGGAGACGAATTGGGTAACGCGGGAATGGAAATGGTCCAAACAGAATTTTTATTCGAAAAATTAACGAAATCCGACGTCGAAAAAAATACTTCGATAGCTTCAGCACGTGTGCACGTAGAAAGGCACTTTTTTCGACGTACGAAGCAATACCGGATTTTAAAAGATAAAATTTCGGTTTCAGATATACCTTACATTGACGACATTGTCGGCGTGTTGTGTGGAATTCAACAATTGCTTTTATTAATTAAAAACTTTACAAAAGTAAAAAATAAAAATTATGTAGTTCATTTTAAAATTACTTTTTGTTTTAACTATAATATATAAGGCATCACTCCTTAAAATTCTTAAAATAACGTGTAATTAAAAATAGTTACTTAACAAAAAAATATAACTGCTGAAATCATCTGATATGTTATCAAGTTTCACTGTGGAACGGCGAGCATAGATGAAGCGCACACAACAACCCCCATTATTTGATGGCGAGATGGTGGAGGCGGTATACCGATTGTGTATACCCAGTTAGAATTCACAATTTCCTCTCCTTCGCGACCTATTGCATCCTCCAAAATAGCTTATTATTTGTAGAAAGGAAATTGTAACTATTTCTGCATCGTCCATAGTGCATGCATTTTGTAACATTGTTTATCCAAAAACCCGGTAATATGTTGCTAAACATTTTAAATATTTGACCAATTAAACAATTATATAAATAATTTGACATCATACATACAGACAAATTTAAATACTTTGCAAACAAAAAAAAAGTTTGGTTATGTTTACTGAAACATTCACATGAAATAGTTGATGTTTTTACATAAATTATAAACAAATATCTTTTTGTTACTTAATTATTAAAAAATATGTGTATTGTACGCAATACTTATGATATTAACAGTTTAACATAACCACTTTTTAATTAAACAAACTTATAAAGGGTTTTCCAATAAAAGGTTTCATTTTGATATTTAAAAAAACGAGTATTTTTTAAGAGAAATCAATGAATGTTTACTTCATTGTAAAGAGGAAGGCATGCCATTAACATTTGAAAACGATATCAGCCAAATGGTCCCACGGCTAGTCATAGCTTCACGAATTCCATCTTCAAAATCTTGAATCGATTGTGGAGCATTGGCATAGACTTTATCTTGCACGTAGCCCCAATGAAAAAAGTCTAAAGGTGTTAAATCACAAGATATCGTGACTAATTGTGATCACTTCTTTGAGAAAAAACACGGTCAGGAAACTTTCCTTGCAAAATTGGGATTGTTAAGCAACGAAACACGTGTGGCATGTAGCGCCGTCTTTCTGAAAATAAACGTCGTTCAAATCAATATCTTCCAATTCCGTCCACATCAATCTTTCTGGAATGTCTAATTCTAAAAATCGACGAGTAATCGACAAACATATGGGTTTTCGTCAACACTACGGGCTACAGCAGCAATATTCTCAGTTGTTCTTGAGCGACGTACACGGTTTCGATTCTCCACATCACTAACTTGTCCTAACAGCTCAAATTTTTTCACCAGTTTCAATATTGCCGGCCGAGAAGGTGCTTCATGACAACCCAAGTTTTGCGAACTGTGACTGCAAAATTTTCACCATTTTTGTATCGTACCATTTTTAATGGCGTGTAATGGCATAGTTTTTTCTTGTCAAATGTCAAAAGATGACAGCTTCAAAATTGACAGCTGCCAAAATAGCAGGCTATTCAAAATGAAATCTCTTATTCGAAAACCCTTCATTTCATCAAGTAATTCACTTATTTTGCATAGAATTTAACACTGTCAAAATGGTAATATAACCGGGATATACATTTATTTTTTCCCGCTATCTAGAGGCGTGTATCCTACTTTAACAATCGTCAATAATCTCGTCCGAATAAAACTTTAATATGTTAGGCCACGAATAGTAAAACTATTTTCGTTCACCTATACAATCTCACCAAGTGTTGATTTTATATCATAATTGCAAATTGTGTTTTGCACTAATTTTTGTGGATATTTCACAAGCGGTTTATCGTGGCTGAAGTCGACTCGTTCGAATTAGTTATTTCTACTTCACATTTTGATAATTTTGCTTAATTTTCGAATTTGTTTGATGATGTTACTTTTATAAAATATTCCTAAAACGTTGATGACGTTATACTCAAATGAGGCAATTTATTTGACGAATGAAAGTGTTTCAAAAAATTATGTAAAAAAGACTTATGTTTAGTGTCTATGTTCAGTTTTAATTGCTCACCTTTAATTGTAAAACAAACAAAATTATTTTTTATTGTTCCATACAAAAATTTGCGATCAAGACAAGGTAGAATTTGACAGCTATAATTTTTTGGTATTACAACAAAAAAATTAATAAAGCTAAATTCATTATGAAAACGTAAACTTTACGTGCACTCTACTTAAAATGAAATACCAATGCCTGTACACTGCAGTTCACTTGAATAGCAACGACTGTTTTTTGGAATATTTTAAAATCGGTCTAACATTTTCAATAATTTTTTGCGTAGAATTGAAATTTGTATGTTCACTTGAATAAGAACGATTAATAAATCTTATTAAAAAATTATTTGTTTGACTAAAAATATAATTAAATTCGATTTATTTTTAATAATTAATTGGATTTACATGGTTTTAGTAATGCGTACTACTTCCCTTATTGGGATTTTAAATAATCTAGTGAAATATCCTAGCAGGCTTTATTTATCGCCCTAATAAGGCTTTCTTTGGTGTCGAATTGTCGACCACCTTCGTAAAATTTCGAGATAACAAACCCCACACGTTTTCCCTGATATTGAGATCGGAAGAACACGGTGGCCATGGCAAAAGGTCTACGTTTTGCTGCGTTATCCATGATTTAACTAGATTACCTGTATTATCTTGCTGATATATCCATGGCAATGGCAAGTAAGTAAGTTGATGCGTCATTTTTCCGGTTGGAAATGACGAATCTCCATGATCATAAAATGATAGATTGAGCTCCTCACTCCATAACGCCGCCTCCTTCGTGGCTATGGTGTTTTACTAAAAACTTTTCCTCTTTTCGAAGGTCGTAAAAATAATAGCTAAATTCATTGGGACCATCGAAGTTAAATTTCTTTTCATCAGAGAAAACTACACGTTTTCATTTTTCAGCCCATGTCATATGTAGCCTCGGGAAATGTAATCTTTTCTATTTCCTCTCCTGATGTAGAGGCGGTTTCTTTTGAAGCTTTCTTCGAACAAGGTGATCTGATTTTTTAATGAGTCTCCACACTGGTATTCGGCTCGCCTCCACACCAGGTCTCTCGGCCTTTGTTGTTTAAGCCATATTAATTTAAGCCCTATTCATATTCATTGCCATTCTTTATTTTTTTATGTTAAAACGGTAACTTTTTTCAAAAAAATTAATTTAATTTAAGTTGAAATTTGCTAACACTTAAACTTTATTGATAACTATGGTCGTTTCTAATCAAGTGAAACAAACAAAAATATTCTTTTTAAGAAAAAACAAAATAAAATAAAATTCTTCTGGTCTACTAAATTATTTTTATATAAATATTTTGTCATTTTGAATAAGTGCTCATTCTATAAAAGAAAATTTTGGAAAAGTTACACCGATTTTAAAATATTCCATAAAAACAGTCGTTCCTATTCAAGTGAACTGCAGTGTACAACTATTTCGTATGATATTCGTATATTGTATCAATGCACCTAGAAGTGATACTAATGGCCTCGATGCTATAAAAATTTTGTTATATGACGTCATTTTATGTCGACAGTTCCAATCGTTGGCTATAGATGGCAGTATAATCAAATAAGTGAAACGTTTATAGCGGTGAAAAAGTTAAAATTCTACAATAATATTAATTAAAAATTATATTAAGGAAACTGTAGATATAAATTTAATGATGTATCAACTTATCAAGCAGTATTGCCTGGTACTCTAGGTGCATTGATTGTATGTAATGTTTTTTGCGTGCTTCATTCAGAAAAGGTTTTTTGATGAATACTGCGATGTTGTTTGTGATTTTCATTTTTTTTTTTGCGTTAATAATTTTAGTGTAGTAGTTTAATAGTAGTGTAAATGGTATAAATATATATGAATACATTTAAACTAGTTTAAATATATAGTTTTGGAAAGAAATTCAGCGTTTTTTATTTTTGAAAAAAATATTTATCAAAATTATAATGATTTTCTCTCAGCGAGGCAGTTCGGAAGTTTTGATGCCTAGTCGGCCGAGGCTTGTCTGACATTTTAAAAATGAGAACTGTAATCTTACGAATGAATTTTAATTTGACTGGGCGACTTGCTTTATCAATAACGATGTAAATACATAATTTCATATCATTTCCATAGATCATCTTCATATCATTTCCATCAAAAATGAAGCCCATTTAACCTAATAGCAGTTGTCCTTCAGATGTACCGAATCTATGGAGAATTACAACAGCGCATTGAGGTTTGTGGCAACATTGGAATAATTTTGGAATCAGAGCAATACATATAGAGCATTACTTACCTGGATAATAAGTAAAATAAGTAAACTTCATTCGTTGAACTTACATGCCTTTCTTCTTGAATGGATAGAAAAGCGATTTTCTTCAAGTTGATGCAATGAGTTTCTGGGTAGTTCAAATGAAATGGTGACATAATCGTCTACTCCCACTAGCATTCAATAAATTATGAGGGCTGTATGATAAATAATTGTGTTTATCGACTGATAACGCCACTGACTCAAAATCAATGTATCATTATTGAACGCCATCTTTTGTACGACACCTACCAACATTTCCGACAAATTTAGCAGCAGTTATCTTTTGATAGCTGTTGCAAGTGGATTCATTTGTATTTGTTTGCAACCATGAAAAAAGTAATATCGGATAATAGGAAGATGTGTGAGGAAATCAAAGTTAAGTTTCTTGTCAGACCTTCCGATTGAGATGACTAGAGAGAATACGACGGGACACGACAAATGGGACGTAAGAAACATAACGAAGATACGGGTGCTTTATTTGGATATGTTTAAGCGCAATCAGAAAGCGTTTCTACGGTGGTTTGTAACTGTTGATGAAACATGGATCCAACATTACATACCAAAAATGAAACAATGTAATTCATCCGTAAAAAATTTGCTCCAAAGATGACGAAGACGGTGTATCTATCTGAAAGGAAAGTTTAAGACGACCGTTTTGTTTTGGGATTCGCAAGCCATCATGTTCACGGAATATTTGGAGAAGTGAAGGACAGTACTGTGCAGGATGATTAGGCCTCCCAAAAAGTCCCAATTTGGCCTAAAACGAGTACAATCTTCTATGACAACGCATAATGCACTCGTTAGCAATTGCCACAGCAACACTAGATGAATTACGCTTCGAATTGCTGTGTCACACATCTTACCGCTCCAGGTTTGGTGCTTTAGCTGGCTATTTATGATAGTTCGTCAGAAAAATACAAAAAAAATAACCTATCAAGGCTACTTTGTTAGGCTACTTTACCCCAGAAAATTTTTATTTGGGTTGTTTTACTTGGGTATGTTGCAAGCACGCCGCCTTCAAGTAATCCCCAACTTCTAGGGGCGCAGCACAAATGTTAAAAAACCCAACCCAGATTTTTTACTTTGTATGCACATATAATATGCATTTCTTATCCCACGATTCTTTTCATACCATACTTCTTCCATTTTTTCATCCAAACTTTCGAATTTTATTCTTGGTTGTCTCGAGCCCGAGAAAATCTGCTGATCATGGGAATTAGCGCAATGTAAATTTACGTCAACACCAAAGGTTTAATTTTTCCTTTGAAAAATAGAAAATTATTTTGTCTAATAGTTGATTTTGGGTTATTCTAAAATGATAGCTAGATATTATTTTAAATAAGAGATTACCAAGCTGTTTGACAGTTCGAACTCAAAACCTCAAATTTACTATGATAAGCGCTACGTATGCTCAAATAGTTGAATTTCTTACGATCAGCGGGTTCTCATACTCACCGAGTAGATGGTTAAAGGAGTCTAGAGTTTAAATAATTCAACAAATCGACCAACACCTAAAGACAGTAGAATTTTTCTATTTATTCGAAGGGTTAAATACGCTTTCAGTCTCATGTAAATTCGAATTACGGATATCCTTGCTCGATACTTTAAAGTAGAAATGTAAGTACTCTTATTCCAACCACCTTTGTTAGTAGGACCAACACCCGTTTCAACATTTTAAGCCGTCCTTATTTTTTAAATGTCCTCTCCCTTTCTCTAATTCGGATTAACTGAAAAAACCTTGTTCACTGGTAAGCTCTGAAGCTAATTTGACATTTTCTGTTATAAGCCTAAAATCTTTCCAAACGTTTAACCTTCTAAAAACGAATAATGTTCTATAGTACATCTGGTTTTGAATCAATACTATCAGACTGAGCTAACCATAAATTCAATATTCACACCGCAAGATAAAATTTAATAATTTACCAATTTTGTTAAAATTCAAATCCAATGTCTACCCAAACGAAAACGAGAAAAATAAATTAAAATGTTGAAAAGCTAAGAAATATCCAAAATCGCATAATTTTCTATCTTTTACTAATCCCCACTGTGACCTAACCCACCACCCTCATAACATACCACACATATTACAAATCGATTTTCTTTAATAAATTATTGCATAATATACATTTTTTGTGTGTTTTATAAATCCTAGATTTTCTCATAAAATTTCCACCAAAAACTTTTGCCAAAAAACGAGAAAACATTAGCCTATAAATTTTGTCAAAAGAAAACACACGCAAACACAAAAAAATCTATAGGAAAAACAATTTTAACTAATATACCAAACAAAAAAAACAGCGAAAAATGTACACATATGTTACACACAACATCCAATGTTTTCCACTTTTCATAGATCGTAAAAAAATCGGTTGTTACACAAAAACAAAAATTCCAATCAAAAGTTTTCTTGGTTTTTTTTTGTTCAACGACTTTTCAATTTGGAACACACAACAGTCAGTATACATAATCGGGAGAAATGACGTAACATTTGGAGATATATAAAAGAAAAAAAATTATATATTGTAAAGAAAATCGCATTTTCATAAATGAAAATTATGATTTATATTATATAATCAACGACCAAAATACTTACTTACAATTCCAAAAAATAATCTGGGAAAAATTAATTTGTTTTTACCCTTTTTGTGTGCGGTGTTGAAAAATTATTATATTAAAAATTTTAAATGAAAAACTAAATTTATAAACATGATTTCTACTATACAGCAGCTAAAACTATCTATATATGTAATGAGCAAAATGAAAAATCCACTAAATAAACTATGTATATGTAAAATGAAAAACTATATATTATGTAAATATCGTTGGGGTTTACACACAACCAGCACACGAAAGCAAAAACAAAACTATCGATTTTCTTTTGAATTAATTTTATTTTATTTAACTTTTCCACTAATTTTTTTTTTCACTAAATACTTTTTCACTTATTCGTTCTTCACACAAAAACTTTTATTTTATAACATATATAATACGGCTTTCCTAGCATTTTATAATATTTCGCCGTCGTTACACAAGAATAAGTTCGCACAAATAAAACAGGAGGAAAACTAAAATAAAATATAAAATTGAACACTTTTAGGAAAAAGTTGGAAGCTTTTTCTCAAAGCAACACTGAAAATTTATCCACCCCGAAATAAACGAGTACACAGAGGAATTGACGTACGCTAGAATATGCAGTAGCGAACGCGCGACTATAAAACTACAACTGAACAAAATTATCGTGTATATTGTAATATGACGGAGAGAATTATAAATTCTGACTGTAGAGCGGAGCGGCCTATATACTACAAAAAACAAATTTCAATGTATTTTATTGTAGTGTGCAAGTATATTGATAAACTTCTATGTACTACTAAATTCCAAAAAAAGACTTATCTCTTTTATGTCTTTAAGTACAATTTATACTCCATGTTTTACACAAAACCAATGTACTCGCATATTGGTATTTGTGCAGTTGGAGACATGCGCGTCAATGCAAAATACTCTCGTACACTAAAAATATGATAAGAATTTTTCGCTTGTAAATATCGTTCACGAGTATGCTATGGAATCAATTTATCCTTTCAGTAAAATTATTCGATCTGTCAGAAAAGAATTAAGTTATTTAAAATTAATCCGTACACATTTGTGGTATTTTGGTCATCGATGATATGATGTCATTATATCATGTATATATTATTATATACATAACATTTGTTTGTAGTAGTTAGTAGTAGTAGGGTAGTTTTATTTTTGGTGGTGTAGCGCCTGTAATATGGTGTAGGTAGGGGATGATGAACTAAATTAGGCCAATAACACAATAAGAACAATCGAAATTAGGTCAAAACAGATTTCCATTATTTTATGATATACATTTTAGACCGGACGGAGACAATATTTTTTATAATTATATATCTGACATAGATAACCCTAAAACGGATTTAGGTTATTCTCAGTTGTCTGACGCCTTCTGTAAGAATAATAAAACTATACATAGTACAACTGTTGTGTTTTTAATGTAGAAATAGTGTAAAATTATGCCTTACCATAACAGTGTGCTTGATTTAAAAGTACAAGTGCTACTTACTAGCGGCGTTTACTGAAATCTAGTCTAAGTGGTCTTTCTAAGTTTTGAATAAATGCCTGTTTTAATAAAATAACATAAAATCTCGACCAGCGAACACTTAAGAGCCTATAAGTTATACTCTGTTTGGACTATTTTGCTTAGCGATAAGAGCACGTTCAGCAGAAGCCTATAAAATTTTGCTGGTTGTAGGAGTAACGGGAAAGGTCCAAACAGCATATGTATGCGTTGGCTTAAGCAGTCTTTAATTTCGGTAATCTGTTGTTAGAGGTTAAACAAGATGCCCCGGTGTCGGCTTACTAGCATACTTCTACGATCTGGCTTAGATAGAACTGAAGCTCTTAGGTTAGTGAAACTACACACCATCGCAACATTTTTCTATTTAATTTCACACTAAACGAGATAAATAAGTTTAGACATCTTTAAACTTAAGACTACGTCCTAAAATGATATTTCCTGTTGATAATAAAGAGATAAACAAATGTCATTGACGTAACCTGCCGTTTTTTACAAATAAGAGTTATCCCAGTCAAGCACAATTCTACAGAAACCTGCTGATTTATACAAGTTCGATGTTTAATATTAGATGGAGTTAGAACATAGCTAAAACCTACAAGTAGTTTTAATCGTGCTGTTCCAGGATCAGGAAATGATAATGCGAACACATAGTCTCTCGCGAGGTAACTTTCTAGCAGAAAAGGAGAGAAAATCTCCTCTCAAGAGAATGCCTGGGTCGCTGTAACGGATCGTCATACGTCATTTAAATTAATCTCTCGAAATTCGACGGGCTGTTAACAGAATATCGATGCAGGGATTTCTGAGCGGTAATTGCTAGCCGGCTAAAGCTCACGGGAGGTCGAGGGGTTTCAAAAGTATTCACCGATCGTGAATATACTATATAGTTTTGATTATTTAACTTTATTATTACTATTTATGTATTTTGATCATTAGACACCACATGGAATTATGAAGGTATTTTTTGTACAAGATACCTTAAAGTTAATCTTAGCACAATAATTAATGGCTAATTAGTTCACAATCATACTTGGAACAGAATTTAGTCTTGTGATTAGCAGTGGTCGATTTTTTTTTTGACCACACTATGGCTCACTTCGCCAATTTTTCACATTATGCGTTTTTTTTTGTAACACTCGATCATAAATCATGATCGCAATATTTTCGAAATTATGTCCATAAAACCACAAAGCTTCAACACTGAAGAAGACACAGATTCACCAAAAATTAGGTAAATTTTTACTGAACTGTTTTATGGTAGATTACAATTTAACACAAAAAAATTTATTAATATAGTCAGATGGAGACAAAAATATTAAACTAGGAAGTACTAGTCAACAAAAATTACCAAAACAATGATTGGGAAATTTTCGCCACCCTTAAGGAGGCGTTACACAGGTAACGTCGTCAGCCGACGCTGGCGTCGTAAGATCGTCTAGCACAAACACAGTGGTTGTCCAGTACAATATGCGAAGAAATCATGTCCGCATCTACTGCAACTTTCCTTAGACGATTTTTGTCTGACAAATTTAAAACTGTTTATATATAGGCAAGAATAAAAGAAGACAAATAAGTGAAGCCATAAAGAAACGTTTTACGTTTTTAAAATAATCAGACCTTTTACGATTACGGGTTGGCAAAATACCAAATTAAAATCAGGGATAGGATTGTCTAAATAAATGAAAAAAAAATCGATCAGAAGAGCCCTAAAAATTTATCCAACTCGATTGGAAATGGCCTAATGATAAGGGATTATAAAAGAAACCGGCTCAAGCTAAGAGGAAAGTCTCTCTAGAAATTACTCAAATGGCTCACCACGACGGTTTCAACGTTAAAGCAGATGCAGAAGCATGGGATAATGCAAACTTAAAAATTATCGAGGAAGTCAAAATCCCGCACCCCAATTTTTTCTCGTGTACCTGCCACACAGAGGAAACGAGATGAAATAAAGAAATAAACCGCCGCTTGCTGGTCCAAAAAGGACCTATAAGCAATACGGAGTGGAAGGTAATGTTAAAGAAAGCTAGGCGTAAACGGATATTTAAAAATAACGAGCTCATCCAAAATTATGGAAAAGTTCCAACTATATAAAGTAAATTGGCTTTGCGGGTCGCTATACTACTTCATGCCGGAAAAGGCGGAATGCCAACGAATAAATAGGAGAAATCGAATGCTAGATCTGCGTAATAGGCCCTTTAGGTCTCAACAATAGATCTGCATAATATCAAGGCGTATCGGCCATAAAACCATTAATATAGCGTCCATCGCAAACAGCTGGCAGCTCAGCTGGCAAGGTGTGTTTAGATTAAAATACACAGCAGCGACTACTAATCTTTACTGCCTTTTATATCGAAGAATTCACTTATACAAATGCCTTGAACCAAAAATTAAGGGATTCTTGGAATTCTTCCTCATAAACTAATATATTTGCAAAGCTTTAACCGAGATCTATTAAAAGAGACGCATCTACCAAAGAGTGACAGGAAAATCGTAAATTTTGTCGCAGAATACTTGCCCGAGAAAGAGGACCATCCTCGCTTCTAATCGATTAGGGCTTCAATTATTGTAAAGTAAATTATTGTAAAGCTCATCATCGAAAATTCACTATCGGGTGCAATGGAATATTGCTTATCAAGTAACATTATGGAAAATAACACAGAGAGCGATGCCAGCTTTATACATTCCGCACGACGAGAGTTACTGGTACGACCAACATCATCATCGACTAACATGTATCGAAGGAGGCATAGTTCTCTAATTACCTGTATATTAGATTTAATTTAGAAATATTTCAAAGGCATAGAACCCTATTTAAGAACAGTTATATATAATACGGTAATAAAAGACGTCTACCATACAGTTCCCCGATGAATCACGTCAAGATTATTAGGAGTCGACAAGCTCCCGATTTGTCGACTACAAAATACTCTCTCATTAGAACATAAACATCCATTGGGGTCAGTCAAGAGGCGAAATGGGGAACTGACTTCCTCAAAGGGAGCGCTTCGTAGCTCGAGTAACTTATCGAATACTTCTGAGTAATCCCATCCATCTCGATTCATCGCTCTCGTCCTGCAGTTTCAATATCCTAATATGTGGAGACCTTGCAACGTGGCCAAACCAGCTAACTCGATTGGATTTGCTGAATCTGATGTTACCACTGCCTCCGAGAAGTTGCTTTATCTCATGGTTCACATGAATCCGATATTTGTTATGCGCAACTTTAATTAAGCCAAAGATGGAACGAATTTATTTTCGAAGGTAGATAATAATCTACAATCGTTGTGGTCAGGGTCCAGCACTCACTTCCGTGCGACCTTTCACGACTGCGATATTTAGATCACAACAACCTTGATTGGGCGTATACAATTTGTTGTCCGGCAGCGATTCGATTCAGGCTTTTATTTCTGCCCGCATACCATTCGACGATGTTATAACTGCCCCGAGGTATTTAAAGTTTTCAACGCTATTAAAATTATGGTCGCCGATTCCGCGATTTGGCATGGAGATACTCCTGGATGTTGTTAAAAATTTGGGAGTGCTGCTGTTCACCTCCAAACCAAGTTTTTTTGCGTAGCGATTGAGCGGTTTGAAACTGTCCTTGATATCGCTAGGTGTTCAGCCCAGAAGCATGTATCATCTGCATATCCGTCCATTCAAAGGAGTCTAATAAAATTCTTTCAATTACGATTCCACAGACATGCCCAGACGTTCTTAATTTACACAGAGAAACCAGTTTCTCTGGAATTCCTAGATATATGAGCGCGGTCCATAAACTCTTGCGGTTGATACTGTCACGTGCCTGTCAAAAGTCATTTTACTAAAATTATCCTTATGGTGCAACATTAGTCAGTGGTTGATCGGATGGGACGAAAACCATATTGATAGTCGCCAATGATGGTTTCGGCGAGCGAGGTGAGTCTGGCGAGTAAAACGATACTTTACCCATTTAAGATGATCCCCTTTTTTGCAGCGGACATATGAGCGCGGTCCTCCAGTTTTCCGGCAACTGTTCTTATTCGAGGATTCCATCGAAACCGGATGCCTTTCATGCCTTTCCATTTTTCAATCTACTGATTCTACAATTTTGAAAGTAGGCTTGCCATACTGAGGGAACATCAGTCACGTTTGTTCTCAGCTCTCACTTCCCATCTTTGATGACTGTACTTCTTGGGTGGAAATCTTTAATAAGATTCCTGGCTTAGCAAAACAGCCCCTTGAATTGCTTTGTTCCGCTTAGAAGCTGTTGTTTTCGGTACATGGTCTCATATGTTTATGCAATTATTGAGGGATCTCGAAAGTATTCTTTCGATAGTATTTTGCGCCGCGGTAGTTATAGCTGACTGTACAGTGTGCCACTAATCCTGGTTGTTAGGAGTTTCTTCGTGGTTACTGTGCTCGTCTAAATAATCAGTGACAGCTGATTGGTAAATCTGTAATCAAGGCATCGGAATTCCATCGAACAATCTTGACAACCACCTGATCGCTTTCCATGTCTGTACCTCTGTAAGATATACCGTCGGATATCTAGTGAATCGGCACTCCTACGATTTTTGCATTCGTCACTCACGATGATTTTAATGTCGGAGTGCGGATAACTTCTTCCAACTCGACAAACAATAGATATTTGCTGACATCTGATTTATATTCGGTGGGCGCAAGTACGTGAATGATCGTGATGTTAAATTTCTTAGCGGCGCGGAGTCTGACCGGACATATCCGCATGATGATAAGGCGGAAGTCGATGATATGTTGCTTCACGCGCTGGATGAGAAAGCCAACCAAATCAAAATTCTCCCCCCATTCTGATGGCCGCTGTAATGAAGTGTGTAACCATTGGTGGTGTAATAGATGCAACTCCCAAACCATCTAAGCTCGTGTAGTGCAAGTACGTCTAATGTGTAACTCTTTGCCTGCTGTGAAATGTTTTGGAGATATCGAGCTCTTAAGAGGCTGAGCACATTCGATGTTTCCATTTTTATTCCCATTAACGTGGTGTTTGTGATGAATTTGATATGGTAATCCAAGGCCTTTGTTTAGGGTTCATAACTTAGTTGTTTTTATGAGAAGGTTGTTAACCTGCCACTCAACCCATTTGTTACGTGTGTGGGTCACGTTCTGGTGAAGAATCTAAAGGCATCTAGTCCTACCTTGAACATATTTATATAGCAAGCCGGTTGATACAAGACTTCAGCCACCCGTAACCTGGAGAATAGATGCTGATTTGGTATTAGTTTTATGGCATCAATGACTCGCCGTGACATGTAGTGTGCGCATTACTCTTAACAGAATTTCTTCCGCTCGTCTCCACTACACCGCCTGATTCATTTAAGTTACCCAGAGAGCATCGCGGGGAGGTATGACTACGACTCCACTTGTCCTCCTTCGCTGTTTCAAATCGGTTTAGAATTAAATTCCACAAAAATAAAATAAATTTCAATTTAAAGTGAAAAAGAATGGAAACCAACATAATTGAAGGTAACATTTTCAAATGAAAATGATTTTTTGTGGTTTCTAATAGTCTTATTTATACACATTCGTCTTTTGTTTTCCCATGTGCCGCTCCAAAACGTATACGTGGAGATAAAATTCTTTCCTATTTTCTCTATAAGCTACTTATCGAAGAGTTATTTTCCTTAATTAAATTCGCAGCGATAAGATACGGACCTCTCTTTTGTAATCGTGGTTCCTATAAAGAAAGTTGCTAGCGTCCTGAGTAGCAACTCTTTACGAATGCTGTAGTGTATTACTATAAGCTGGAGTTATTTTTCTCAATAAGAAGCGAAGAAACCAAATTTTCAAAAAACTTATATTCTTGGGCCCTAAAAGGTTATAGTATATCCTTAATTATAATTGGTGCTGCGCTTGCACCAGAAGAAAACATCGCTGAAAATAATTTATATAATAATTCCGAGGTTCGTTTTTGAATTTTCTAAGCCTCTACAAAAGGGGCTATAGTTATCCTTCCGTTCATCGAAATAAACAAATTAAATATCTGGGTGTGTTAAAACATGATAGAGGCTTTCAAGATTTAGCTTCTTTATCTTAATGTAAAACGCTATTTAAATTTCTATTTTGCTTCTTCACACACCAATAAACTTAATTTTGCTAATATTCCCAAATATATTTATCGCATGCAATTTAACAATACAATTTAAAAAAAAAAATCGAATTGTGCGGAAAATAATAAAAACAAACCAAACGATAAATAAAATCGCCGATCAATCAAATTTAATTTTACAAAAATTATTTTATTTTTAACTTTTCTCTATCTCTGTTTTAAAAATAACAAAACAATTCATTTTCATTTTACCGACATAAACAAAACAGAATTACAATGTACAACAAATAAATAACATCAACACAATTAGCAAACGTAAACGTCGCGTAGCGTTTTTCATGCGACAATGAAATTTGATTGATGAATTTTATACGCAAGTGACACTATGAATTTAGATCACAGCTAAGGTAGACCAATAAATGTTAGCATAATTGGTTAAAAGAAAAATTAAATCCATTTTCCAAATATACCAAAAATAGTAAATCGTAAAATAAAATTTCCGATTTCAATTTGATAAAACACGACACATTCAAGAACACCCGGAAGTAACGTTTAAAGGCGCAGAGCTTTTTCCTCTTGTATACGCTTTTTTGGGCAGATATACTCGTATATTCAGTTTTCTTTAACATGTACACAAGTAAAAAAAAAATGTATCGGAAAATGATATAGAGAACGCATGCGTCCACTAAAATGTGTTTGTGCTACTATAAATAAAAGGTCGAAAATTGATTGTTAGATTTCGGGAAAATTTAATTATGAAATTTATTTTGTCGATTAAAAACCAAAACCAACTAAAATTAATTTTATAATCAAGGCTCGCATTTGGTTGGAAAATTTTTTATACGATGATTAACCAATCAAATTAAAAGTTATTTTACTCTTTTAATTTTCGATTTTCCGAGAAAAAAAAGTTAAAATTAGATGCACGCTGATTTTTTTTTCCTGCGTGCTTTATAAAGAGGTGGGGCAGTTGTCGGTTATACGGCCAGCAAAAAAGCACGAAAATTATAATTTTGTTTAGCTATGTTCTGTGGTCTCATGAGACGGATATTCTATTTATTTTCGGTAGTTACTATTATGTGGTGTGCTAGCGGAAAAAAAATCTTTGATTTAATTTTCTTGTTGTTCTACATCCGTATGTATATACACCAAACAATTCTCGAAGGTATACGTAAATGCGATAAATGCGTGAATAATTTTAGTAGAAAAAAGTTTTGTGGAAGAATGTTAAGTATCAAACATGATATGTTTACAAAATATCCTCGGGTTTTGTGTGTTTTATTTGGGTTTGACGGTTAGGTGTGTTGAACAAGTACTACCCTCATTTGTTTTTTTTTGTTAATGTTTATTTGGTAATTTTTTAAATAAGGCTGTTATTTCTTAATATTCCAAGTCGCTTAGGAGGTAAATCGAAAAACCTTTCATTCAATCTTTAGCTCAATCAAAATGATTTCATAAATTCTTTCCAATAACATTTTATTCTATTGTAAAACACGAAACTATTAAATTGTTTTGTAAGGCTCAAGAAATATTTGACAAAAAGCTTAGCCATACGTATGGTAGGTAGGGAGGCTTCCCAAATTCAAAATGACGCTTTGCATACCGATAAAGCCAATTTGTGCTTATTAGTGTTCACGTGGAAAAATAATTACTAATCGAGTAACAGCAAATAAAAATTTCAAAATTTCCCCTTGATAATAAAAATAAAACCCGATTTCTAGGGAGATTTTCGAAAGGCAGCTACACCAACAAATTTGTGCTTATCATATGAGCACCATTTTCAATAATAGAATCAGGAAAATCCTATACATCTGTAAGTGTAACCGTAAATTGAAATAAAAATAAATCTACAGCACAATAATATTAATGATGAACGACAAATTAATTTAATTTCTGTCCGTGTTCTAGGAACCATTGAACTTGGCATTTCTGATTACATAGTACCATCCGGTAAGTGTATTGTCATCTGAAAAATATAGTGGTTGAATTTGTGCTAATTTGAAATTGGCATTTGTGAGAATTGGCATTTGTGATTTCTATGAGAAATGTTCATTGTCATCCGAAAAATATAGTGACTAACAAAGGCGAAATAATGGGAATGAGTACTGAATTTGAATTTTGCTGTTCTAATTAGTCTGTCTAATGTTCAGTCCTTTAAGAAAGTATCAATAAAGTGACTCTAGAAGTAAATCAAGAAATTTTTTGAAAATAATGGCAGTAAAGGCCAATCAAATGTTAAAATAGTACTCATTGTAATTAGGATCCTCCGCACAACACAGGCTTTGAATACATTATGCGAGGAACGCTTGGAGGAGAATAATGATAGTGTCCTTTTAATTAACCCTTGCTTTATTGCTGGTGACCATTGCCTTCCATTGCTTGGTTCAAGCTCATATAGAATCAGCCAAAGAAGCAGAGCGCCATTACGTGTCTGTACGAATTCCTGGTTTGCTTCATGGACAATAGGCATTGAGCACAGAACGGTCATTAACTGCATAAGTTACAGAATTACACCGCATCCCCAATAGAAAACTTATGACTTTTGCCTTACAGAATAGTATGAAAACAATTTTGAGAAAAAAAAACTTAATGTTCGTTATGTTGGTGGTTTCCGTATGAACAAAAGTAATCAAACTTTTAACTTTTATGAGAAATACAATGAAGTTAACCGAGGTTTGGATTTAATGCCAATTACACTGTGCTAGTTTAAAAATGTGACAAGCTGGGCACCCGGGGGGTAAACCTAATTCGAGTACGCTGAATTCAATGGTGCTAGTCCCATTTCAAAGTTAGTTCCCATTTTTGAGATATCGCTTTCGACATGTTTTTGCTCTGATACCCTCATTTTCACGTTAATAGCTCCTAAACCATAAAGATTTTCGTTATGCTTCCTTCAGCAAAGTTGTGGCGCAAGCCAAGACAAACAACTTTGCCGAACATATCAAGACCGAAAAACCACACCCCCCATATATGTTTTTTTTACTTAGGCCAAAGTTAGGTTGGAGTGGCTGCTTCCGCACACTTAGACCAGTGGTGGCCCGTTGTGATACCACAGGAACCTATTTCCTCTTTACCCGTGTTCAAAACAATTCGGAGCTCCGTACGTAGCGCAAAATATCTCACACTCTACAGTCAGCAAGATCTGAAAGGCTGGCCATACTGTACACGCCCAAATACCTATACCTTCTGTATGATAGTGCCGGACACGAGCATAGGAAGTTATCTAAAGTCTCTTCTTCCTTTTCGTCCATGCAACTTCTACAAAGTCATTCGTCTGTAGACCCAGCATTCTCGCATGCTCCCCAAAATAGGCAGGGTCTTGTCAGTTTTGGCAAAAGCTTCTCACAGAAGACTTCGGCCTGCCGTTTTGAGAAACGTAGGTACACAGGTAAGGCTAAATACAACTGGAAGTCGGCATACTTAGACCAAACAGGACGCTCATTTCAGATAAGATATAAAGAACACATCACAAGTACATAAAATCAAGTTTCGCACAACACATAAAAACTGAAAATCATACACTAAATACAATAAAAATTTAACCATTTTGCACATAATCAAAAAAGGACTGAAATTAGACAGGTGTACAATTTGACTCATGAGTCATGAGACATTTGTATACTGTACGTATACGAATTTTTCATACGTCAAGAGTCAAATTACGGTCAAAATTCACACCCTGAAAATATACAAAAACAAAAACACCCACAATTTACTTAGGACAAAATCAACACAAAAACTAATAAAATTTACGAATATTATCCATAACTTAAAAACAAAGGAGGTACCAAACAGCAGCGCTTAGCTACAGTATATAAAGGGCTTCAAAATAAATTATGTAACAGTAGCAAAAAATAAACCGATGAAGAGATTATTCTCAAAATCGATATTTCTAAAAAAGTTAAAAAATTGGCACAATAAGTTAGAACTAAAAATTGTAATATAAAATTAAAAATAAAAAGTTTTTCATCTAAATATATAAAGTGCCAAAAGAACACAAAAAGTAAAGTGAAAATCGGCTTGTGAAATCTGGTGAAATAAATAATATGGATAGGTGTTTTAAACTCAAGTGCTTTTGTTATGTGTGTGGAAAATTTACAATTATGAGCAATCGCCGCAAAATAAGTGATGAAACCGCTCAATTATATCGACTATAGTTTTCACAAAATGTTATTAGTGGTGTAAATTGGGCGCCGTCTTTTGTTTGTACAACATGCATTTCCCATCTGCATAGATGGCAAAACACTGGAGCTGCAATGCCATTTGGTGTCCCGATGATATGGATCGATCCACAAGGACATGATGCAGTTCCATGTTATGGGTGCATGAATTATATTCTCGGTACAAACAGAAACAAAATTGGTTGTTTGACATACACTGCAACGACAAATACTCAGCTACCGCTGCCGCATTCAGATGAAATACCTGTTCCGGAAAGATCAAACCCAACTGAGGAATATTTACCAACAACATTTAAATCAGGTGAAACTGGAGAAACATCTGCATCAATATATCAACCATCAAATGTCACTGCGCCATGCAATCACTTTGAAATCTCACAAAATCGTTTGGATAATATGGTACGACGCCTGAAACTATCGCAGCGGCAAGCCATTCTTTTGTCAAAGGATTTAAAACTAGTGAACATTTTGGCTCCAAATGTTCGGATATATGGAGCAATAAATCGTCATCGACATTTTAAGAATTTTTTAATCAACTGAGAATAATTCACTCGCTCTGATATCCGAGGTTTGGTATCCACAATGCATATAATCCCGAAGATTGGCGATTGTTTATCGATTCCTCTAAAAACAGCTTGAAGGCAGTTCTCCTTCACGTTACCAACTCAAAGAATTCCATTCCAATTGCACTCAGCACAAACACAAAGGAAACCTATGCATCAATGAAAAATAAATCGATTTGATTAAATACAATGACCATCAATGGAAAGTTTGTGCAGATTTAAAAGTGATAGCTGTTTTAAGTGGTTTGCAATTGGGTTACACTAAAAACATGTGTTTTATGTGCTTATGGATACACGTTTTAAGGGCGACCAATACAACGAACGGAACTGGGCTTTACGTCAGAACATTAGATTGCGATACGACAGCATCGTTGAGGTTCCACTTGTGCCAATTAAAAAAATATTGCTACCACCACTTCATATCAAGCTTGGAGTAGTTAAAAATTTTATAAAAGCGCTGAATCCAGATGGAAATGCGTTCGTCGAATTGCGTCACATTTTTCCACGGTTAAGTGGAATGAAAATAAAAGAAGGTTGGTGTTTACATCTATTCGAATGTAAGTTTTGATCAAATGAATTTCATCTCGCATCTTATTTTTTATTACAGGAATACTTAATGGTCCAGATATTCGTCGTCTGATTTGAAAATGCTCTCAGTGAACGAGACCTTGTGGCATGGAAATGTGTAAAAGACGTTATTAAGAATGTTCTCGGAATTAATCGGTCAGATGATTGGCGCAGATATATTGAAAATATGGTGACAGCTTTTCACAATATAAACGTTAAAACGTCATTAAAAATACATTTTTTGCATTGTCATATGGAAAAATTGGCCGAACAATCATCAGCCGAATCCGATGAGCACGGCGAGCGTTTTCACCAAGTGACGGCAAGGCTCGAACATTGGTACAGCGACAAAAAGCTAGATGCACTCTTGGGTGATATTTGTTGGAATTTGCAAGAGGAAGAAGAATCCGAAGACGACACGAACGAATCAGAAAATTAAAATTAAAAGTTAAGAAAAATGTTAATTTTTTAGGAAAAAATTGAGAAAAATCACAATAAAATCAACTGAATCAATTTAATTTTCTTTTAAATAGTTTCTATTGTATCTATATTTGTCGATGAGGTGTTTATTCGATCGGTTTAAATTCAATAAATGGACAAAAATGATAAAAAACTGTGTTTTTCGTCGAAATGACAAGCAAAAAAAAATTAGATGTGGTTTTTCGGTCTTGATATGTTCGGTAAAGTTGTTTGTCTTGGCTTGCGCCACATCTTTGCTGAAGAAAGCATAACTAAAAACTTAATGGTTTAGGAGCTATCAACGTGAAAATGAGGGTATATGTTGACTCAGAGCAAAAACATGTCGAAAGCGATATCTCAAAAATGGGGACTAACTTTGAAATTGGACTAGCACCATTGAAATCAGCATACGAATTAGGTTTACCCCCCATTTAAGTGTTATTTATTATTATGATTCAAATGGAACGATATCCAAATCAATATCTCTTGATACGTATCAAAACATAAAATTCTGACTAACAACATCTTTTTGTGGAAATAAATAATAATGAAGTATGGTTTAGTTCGAATTTTATTCTTTCTATTGGGTATGCTCTTCATTAGGTAAAAGTAAAAGGCTTAAGTTATAAGGAGAAGATTTTTGCAAACTACAAAGAACTATGCATTTTAAGCAACGAAGCTCATTTAACTATCAAATTTTGTTGGTCACTGCGAGTTTTCCGAACTCCACGAGTTCCTCAGTCCATTGGAATGTGCCTAAGATTGTTGAGAGCTAATAGCGACTCTAAATAAAATATTAAACAGCAACAAACTGAAATTTGTTGACTAATTTAGTTTTTCTATAGGCCATCATATTTATTATACTCGTCGGTTTTCTTAACTGTGCAAGTGATGATGATGAATGATCAAGTAAAATATTACGAGTGCACACCAAGTTGAAAGCTTGTTTGCTATGTGGAGAACTGATCCATTAGATTTTGTCAAATCAGACACTTGAAACACTTGACATTTATATTTGAAAATTGAGCACCTGAAATGGCTTTTGCAGTAATCCACAGTATAAACAGGAATATTATGTATTCCCTACTTTAAACATAAAATTATAAATTTATTTGTTTTGTTGTATTTGTGGACCGACTGGAGATAAACCTAAACAAAAGTATAAGTACAAGTGAAGATGATCGAGTAAAATATTCGAATGTTTAACTTTACTGAAAGAATATTTTCATCCCAACGATAACAGCCCATTTAAGTTCACAAATTTACATTCTAAATTGAATTAATTTTATAACTTTTTATGTAAAGTATTGCAGTTAATTAAATTGTTAGAGCTTGGGCTTTTTTATTCTAAAATAAAACTATAAACTAAAAATTACAATTTACTCTTAATTAGATCCAAACGAAAGCCTTTTACACATTCAAGTAGAGTTATTCAACGATAAATTGATAGTGATACTTTTGATGGTGACATAAATTTATCTTGCCACTTTACATTTTATCTTGGAAAAAATTTAGTGAATACGAACTTACTAAAACATCACGATATCCAATATAAATGTAGACTTCTACGATAATTTTTTTCGTGTGTAAAGGTTATCACTTTTACACATTACAATTTATCTTGGCTTTTAGAGAATTAGGACACAGTACATTAAAATCAACCCGTAGTTATCAATCGATTTATTAAAATGAAAGTCACACTAACAGAAATATGAATTATCCTTAGCCAAAAGGCGAACTGATATGTATATAATCCCGCATATGGTTGTAAAATATTCTGAGGCCATATTCTTGAATTCCACATGTGGATATCTGCCTAAATTTATAAAAACGTTCGGAAATTGTAAGGCATGTATTCTTGAATTTCCTACTAATGGAAAAATTCCCTATTAGGGGAATTTTTCCGAATGGGTATAAAGTATGTGGAAAAAACTCCCCATGCTAGTTATTTGACGATTATGTTATTTTAAATATAAAGTTCAGCTAAACGATGTGTATAGTGTTATTAAAATGAGTTTTCGGTAAACCTTAAGAAAACTAAAAGAGATTTCTTGTTTTCACGAGATTTAAATATGTTGGGATAGTTCGTATTCAAAAAGTTGTGGAGTTTTTACTGAAAAAAACCAGGAATACTTACGAAATTTTTCAAAAAGTACCCTTTCACGTAATGGTATTTGCGTTACTACGTCTTTATATTTATTTAGCCTATGGTTGCGAATGTAATATATTCATCATTGAGCGAAAGTGGTGAATTCAAAAGACTGCAAATTTGGGCAGTTATTTCTCATAATACAAATTAATTTGATGAGTTAAACAATAAATGGTTCCATTTAAATCCCTAAAATGAAAACAGCATTTCGCTCTATTCGTCTACTTAATCACTCTGATTTTAATATCTACGATTGAAGTTAAATTACTCTGTAGCACAACACTGATTTATTATCTTTGCTTTTATGGATGGAACCTAAATAAATCTAAATATTCCAAACCGTGTATGTATAGCGGAATTTATACATGAAACAACCACGTAAGTATATACCATTAAAATAAATCAATTACAAAGAAGGAACTTCCATTGGTTTGTTTATAAACAGCCATCCACATTATTTTCATTTAAAATATGAGTTTAAAGGATTAAGTGAAAAACAAAAATATTAACACAAATTGCACATAAAGTAAAATGTACGTAGTAAATGACTTATACATGATTGCGACCGACAAATATTACAACACCATATGAATCAAAAAAGTTAAGGGGAAGAGAAACACAATAGTAAAAAGGCCACCACCCAAAGTTTAAATAAAAAAAATATAACGGTAGGATATGGTTGGCGTACTAAACTTCAGGGATTCCTCGGGCGCGAATAAATCAAAGACAATATAGTTGATTACCTAAATAGTGTTTAAAAACAAAATTACATGCAAGTTACATATTTAAGGCAATAACCTAAAACCAAGTGAAGGAATTAACTTAATCCACACGCATGTATCCTCTTAATCCTGTTTGTATTGAATCTTAAAGTGTTTGAATATCGATTTATGAGTTATTCCTAAATGTAAAAATGTCTAAATCAAATCACATAAAAAGTCCTAAACAAACAAATCTTACCTCTATATATTTTGGGTTATTTATTTATAAATGCCGCTGTAAATCTTGTCTGTTATTCCTGAAACGAAACCAATAAAAATTCGGTTAATAAAGCATCCAATGTTACCATGCTAAAAAATAAAAGTATGCGGCCACCATTACGTATTAAATTCTTGAGAAAAATTAATTTTGTATGTTGTCTAACAATTTTTTAGAGCGTTATTACAGTGAAAGGTTCGACGCACAAAGTACAAAAAATTAGATCAATTTAATTCAACCCAAACCAGTAAGAAAAATCATTTTTCTTGAATTATTTATTTTAATATTTTTGTTTTTCTCTCCAGCTAATTCGCCTATACACGCCACATTTCAGAAAGTTCAATATCTTTTAAAATATTCCACCGAAGGAACGTTAGTTGGCGAACCGAATTTATAAGTAAATTTATAGCATCAGAAAAAATGGCAGACATTTTTTAGAACCATTGCAATCATTTAGATATTTTGAAATTTTTTGATTTCGTATTTAAAGTTCCTAATTCTAAGCTCCAAGTTGAATTAAGCTTTAAAGGTTATGTTTAAAGTGTAAATGTTTTCTTAAGTGTAAATATTTAAAGTGTGCAGTGTAGATAAAAAGTAAAGCGTAAAATCTAAATTATAAAGGATAATATTTAAAGTGTAAAGTTTGAAAGTTAAAGTATCAATCACTCATAATATAGCAAAATTTTAGCACATAGTTGCCAAAAAAGAAACTCTTTCGAAGATGTATGCAAAAACATTGCGCAATAAATTTTCAAAACTATAAAATTTAATACTAAAACCTTGATATTTTATTCAGAATTTTTCAATTAGACAATGTTGAAAATTGTACTTTTGAGCGGTTTATCCAAAGCACATCAGGTTAATGTTAAATTGAAAAAGTTACGACATTTTCGAATGTTTTGGATATTTAGAGCACTTTAAATATAAAAGCTGCTGATGATCAGAGGAACTGCAACATAAATTCACAAAAAAAATATTTTTGAGTAAGAGCAGAGCTTAGAGAAAATTAGAGCTACTAATATTTGCATTCAATGTGGATTCGTAAGGGTTGGACTCGTTTGCCCGACTTTCAAAATCCAGATTTGCAAAAGCCCGATTTTCAAATGCCCGATTTTTTAATTTTTTTTTTATGAATTACGGGGCCGGCATTTTGAAATGCAATAATTGTAGAAGCTAACGGCTTCGATAATTCTCACGGGCAAAAGCCGAGGGGCTTTAGATTTGAACTTTGGTGGACGTAGGAGCCAGGATCAGCAAACATGTCGCAATGCGTGCCGCACGTAGGAGAGGATTATATAGAATTTATTAATGACATCAAAAACTTAAACGTTCTTTTCAGGACAACCAAAACTATATTTTATTAATATAATATATTTATTCCAATTTTGTTAATTAAATTTTTCAATTATTGGTTGAGGAATGGCCAACTTCAATTCAGCAGGCTCAATTCCAAAAATTCTAGAATAATTCACATTAAAATGCAAATTGTATCCAATAACCGAAATTTAACCAAGATCGGCCAAAAAACGACCGAGTTAATAATAAAAATGAAGATAGAAAAACAAAATTTAATATTTAATATTTAAAAAAAAAAAAAATCCCGACTTTTGTCGGAATTTTTAAATTTTCAGTAAAATCGAGATTTCGAAAGTCGGAATTTTGAAAATCGGGATTTGGAAAGTCGGGATTATAAAAGTGGTTATTTTGAAAGTCGGTATTTTGAAAGTCGGGATTTTTCGGGGTCTCCCAAAAAGCTAAAAAAAAAACATTTCCGCGAATTGTTTGGAAAAGTCAATAATGTTGGTTCTGCAAAAACAAATGACTGCGAATTAATGAATTGAGCTAGTTTTTTCTTAAAAACCTATAAAGATAAATTATAAACTTTAAACAGATAACTTGGAGTTTAATTAGTATTCTGTCTCTAAACGATCTCTTTTTGAGCTAATCGATCTTTTAATTGGGATTTTATAACTTTATATAGTTAAGAGAACTGGTAAATGAGAAAATTTAATATTGAGCCAACTAAATCTATATTTCATCTATACATTATTAAAAATTATGTTGCTCAAATTTATAGATTAAAGTGTAAAGTATTAAATTTTACCAGTTGCTCAAAATTGCGAAATGACCCAAGTGCTAAAATATAGGGTGCGACAAAGGTGACTCTATGATGTAACAAATATTTAACTTCTTTGTTTGCGAATGTTTAATTTTCTTTTTTTCTATTTCACAGATAAATAAACTTGGTAGATACAACAAATGGAAAGCTACTATATTGCACAAACAACAGAGATTGTTTTTCTATTCCTTGCAAATAATTTATAAATAATTAATGCTCAACGTGCATACAGAAGGTTTTATGATGGAAGAACTGCTCCAACGGGTCCAACAATTCTTTCGCTGGTGGATAAATTTGCTGAATTTGGGAATGTTGGAGATTCAAGCCGAACGGGTAGACCTCGAACTCGCAGATCGGTCGAAAATATTTATGTTGAGGCAGAGCGTCGTAGAAAACCCGGAGACATCAATAAGAAGATCTGTCCAGTTGCAGCTTGCTAACCGCATCCTTCGGCGAATTTTAAAAGAAGATTTTCATCTCTTCCCGTAGAAAACCTAATTGGTCCAAAATCTTGGGGACATCGAAGCACTTTTTTACAAATTTAATGATGACCGTCGATACCCATTTGCACTTGAGCGGTTTGGTAAATAAACGAAACTGCAGGTTTTGGGGATCAGAAAATCCCAAAAATCTTCATCAAAGGTCATTACACCCAATTCGTGTGTTTGGCGTAGCATTACCACCGAAAAGATTTACGGCACATTTTTTTCTCATTTTAAGACCGATGAGCACGCCTTTTTGGCATTTTTTATTTTCGCAATTGCCACCAAACCTAAATGTATATTTATTTAGGCCACCAAATATGGTCACCAAATGTATATGGTTTCATCTAGATGGTGCGATAGCCCATATGTACAGCACGTTTACCAATGGAGTTATTGAGGTAACAATTTCCACTTCTGATAATTTAAAAAAAAAAAAATGTTTTTGTAAAGAAAAACATACCAGAGTATAACTTTCACGTAAAATATGAATATCCATTCTGTCAAAAAAGTAACGAGAATTGTAAATTTTTTTTTGTCGCTAAAACTGTTTTCACTGCTCTATTTTGTCGGTTCATCTCAAGTGTGTTTTACGATTTTTATAATTAATAAAAATATCGAACAAAGAGAAAAGAAAGAGAAAGAAAAAAGTCAGCCGGAGCCATATTAGATGAATACGGTCGCTGTTCGGTGATATTTCTTGAGTTTTTGGTCAGCAATTCGTTCACAATGATAGATTTGTGAGATGGTGCGTTGTCGTGGCGCAAAATCTACTTCTCTTTCCACAAACCTGGCCTTTTTCGACGAATTTTCTCTCTCAAACGCCACATCATATGCCCAAATAATATTCTTTATTTACCATCTGGCTTGCTGATAAGAATTCCGGGTGCATAATACCGCGATAATTAAAGAAAACAGTCAACATTACCTTGACTTTTAATCGACTTTGACGTGGTTTTCTCGATTTCGGCTCAGTTGAAAGGCGCCATTCCGAACTTGTTGACTAGTTGTTTGCATGTCAAACTCATAAACTCATCACCAGTTATAATGCGTTTTATGAATGTGGTCGGAATTGACTCGTTCTAGCATGTCTTCAGCGATCTTTCGGAACTAATCGAGAGGCAACGCGTTCCACAATCGTGTACAATGGTACGAATTGATTCGTAAGGCACAGAAAGTTCAGTTCAGACGACAGTTGTGCCAAATTAGCGACAAAAAATTTACAATCCCTTTAAGTGGCCTTAACAAAATGTACATAATAATTTCAGTTGATTTAAAAGTTTACGGCTTACAACAGTTGAAAAGGTAAATTCGACCGCACGCATTACAAACTAATTTATGAACTCTTTAAGTTCATAAATTGATTATATAATAAATTGAGACAGAAAAATGAAATCTACATAATATCATGTCCAGATACAAAATTGATGAGCCTACATATGTTTTATGTATTTAAGTTAAATTAATTAAAATTACATATCCTAAAATTAATTTATGGTAAATGTGTTAGTGTGGTAAAAAAACTGAACCGTTTAAATGTCAAATGTTTATATTTGTGTGTACAGATAAAATATTTTTTGCCAGTAGGACTTTGTATCCACCCACGTATCATGCATATTTTGTATGTATATGCGGCAAAGGAAAAACATCCTCGGCATGCTACTTATTTATGTAATTAATATCCACATATAGACCATTAACGATTGTAAATACATATATAATTAATGTACTATATGTTTAAAAAGAAGGTGATTCCATTACAACAAGGTTACATTGTACCTGCGCTTGCTTTGAGGATGGTAAAATGGGCGTCTGGTACATGCAAATGGATCTATGCGCAGATGGTGAAATATTATTTAGTTAGACAATTTTTTAATGTCAGCACGGTAAATGTCAAAAGTTAGCCTTATATATCATACTGCAATGTTGTGATACATTTATTGTCGGAAAAAATGTAATCATTTTTTGTATCAATTTCACAATTTGATGTGGGTTATACGCGCAAATTTATGTTTAAAAATGTTTATACACAAAACACCCTCGTAGCAAAAATATACTAAAACTGGAGTGTTTAACATTGTGGATATTGAGTTACACATGTAGCTCAGACGACATCCGATATAGAATTAATTTTTTAATTCTAATTTTAGTCAGGTGTGGACACAATTAATAATATTATAAACTATATAAAATTACACACGTGCTGCAGGATCAAAAACAAAATAAAAATGTACGACAAAATATCGACATGAACAAAGATCGTTAGAAACGGATGGAGGAGAGAGACAAATGGCCTAATGTACAACAGGCAAATGAAGCCGCGCATAAATAATCGAGATGAACAAAAATCTGACACGGATTAAAAGCTAAAAAGTCAAAAGGCTGGCTTGGACGAAAAGTCAAAATAAACTGGAGGCGTAGGTAATGGCGCAATATCTTGCTTTTTCGATGTCCGCACATCATATCATGTTAGTCTCAAACTCCAGCAGAATATCAGCGCAATCATTACTCGTTTCCGCAAGCATCGATTCGATTTTACTGCGCACATCGACCAAATGTATTGACAGATTCCAGTAGTAAGCAAACATCATCTCATCCGTTCAGCAGGGTTTCTGGCTGACAGAGCGCCAAATCCAGTAATCCGCGATTTAATAATTATGGCTCATATCAAATTTTCAGCTGAAAATCTTATAGAAATTCCAAGGTAATTAGTGGGTTTGGTTTTGCGGAGGGGTTTCAAACTAAAAAAAGTGATGGTAGTAAACATCCAATCAATACTCAATGAGGTATCAGTGGATTTTCACGAATATACGAGGGTATATCAAAAAGTCTTGCAATATCATATGAAAAAACAAAGTGAGTGAGACAACAATATATTTTTCAAAACCATTTTTTATCGCGATGAAACTTCTAGAAGAACATTTCGATGTAAATTTTACAGTTCGTTTGTTTTTGTCAATTTAGTAACATGTGTTTTGAATTTTTCTTAAAATGAATGAAATTGAATATCGCGCCGTTATTAAATTTTTCTGTAAAGATGGACGAAATGCAATTTATATATTCAACTATATATCAAAAGTTTACGGCGAATCTGCACCATCATATGCCACAGTAACAAGGTGGGTAAAATTATTCAAAAGTGGTCGGGAGTCATTAGAAGACGACAACCGCTCGGGTCAGCCAGCAGATGCCATTAGCCATGAAAACGTAATTTTGGCCGATTCTATTGTATTGGAGGACCGGCGTATTTCTGTTCCGCAGTTAGCGTGGAGACTTTCTCTTTCATACGGTACCACATATACTATATTACATGACCACCTTCACATGTCGAAAGTAAGTGCGCGATGGGTTCCCCGTTTGTTGAATGCAGAACAAAAAAAAATGCGCGTTCAAACTTCAAAGGCGATTTTAGATATGTACAAAGAAGATACAGAAAATTTCTTGGATAACATAATAACAGGCGATGAAACATGGCTTCATCACTGGGATCCGGAATCCAAACAAGAATCGATGCAATGGATTAAACGTAGTGAACCACCACCAAAGAAATTCAAAACTCAACCGTCTGCTGGTAAGGTTTTGGCAACAATTTTTTGGGATGCTGAAGGAATTTTGGTAATCGATTATATGCCAACGAAAACCACAATCACAGGCATATATTACGCAGAGATTTTGCGAAAATTCAAAAAAGCGATCCGGAAAAAACGGCCAAGGAAAGTTAGGAAAAAATCTTGCTTCTTCACGACAATGCACCCGTGCACAAGGCTAATATTGCTCAAGCTGCATTAAAGGACTGCGGCTTCGTGGAAATTCCGCATCCACCGTAAAATCCAGACTTGGCACCCAGTGACTACTTTCTGTTTCCCAATTTGAAAAAAACACTAAGGGGCCGGAAATTTTCCAGTGACTATGAAGTACAGTCTGTTGTAAATGAATATTTTATGGAGCAAAAGAAATCTTTTTTTTTAGAGGGTTTAGGCAAGTTAATTGATCGATGTGACAAATGTATAAACCTTAAAGGAGATTATGTCGAAAAATAAAAATATTGCTGTCTCACTCACTCTTTTTTTTCATATGATATTGCAAGACTTTTTGATTTGCCCTCGTAGAGTAGTCAACAAAAAGGGAATTCTAAGAGATTTGTCGAACATATGCGATAAAATCGGGTGGTTGGCCACTTCTAAAAGATGGTCAACATATCGTCAGAACATAAGACAGCTAGAAAACATTAAGAAAAATAACATTGGTAAAAGCACGTTTAATTATTTTCCGATACATGGTTTTACAAGCGCTTCCACGCATAGTTTGTCAAGCTAATCCATAACATTGACCAGTCGCCTAACACATCACATACTCAATCGTTTGCATGAAGCGATTCGTAGGCTGTCCTTGCAATGTCTTTCTAATTCACCTAGTCGATGGAAAAGTTTCGTGGCGAACATGTGAAATATAAGATTTCTCGAATTCGGTTAACTATGCAAAAAGATGTTAATCCTACAATATTAATTATACCACAATCCTCTACTTTGGCGAAGACTACAATCGCTCGAAATTACTATTAAATGGCTGTAGTACACGATCAACGAGTTTTACATAGATAGATGAACGTCACGTTTTCCTGACGATTTTATGAGGTTTATTCTATAAAAGTGGGAATAATTCGAAAAATCTAGTTCTACGGAATATCTGTCCAGTAACAACCAGCGACCCAGCCGGATAAAAACCGAAGACCAATTGGTCAATTAATATAGGTTAAAGAAGTTGGCTGTACACCATCTCGATTGTTAATGGCGAGAATTCTCAAAAAGCACCCTGGTACTGACGATCTGCTATCATAACCACTGTGAAATGTTAAGACATATTACTCAGGCGGCCGGTGGTGAAGTTATCCTTCTATTCAGTACAGACAACTTTGATAAAAACTAAAGGGTATCAATCCATTAAGGGCGATCAGCAATGTTGATTTGATTGATCTATAATAATGCTTGAAGAGATTCATTTGGATAAAGATGCACATTCTAGGTTGGGTCTTACGTCATCAAAATGAATTGAAGAATATCATTATTTGTTGCCCTCCCAAACCAAACCTAATATTTTAATACGAAAACAACTTTTTTTTTGTAATAAATAGTTTACTGTGTATGTTATGAATGTTAGTTTGTGGCGACTAAATCTTGTAGACAATTTTTCATTCATTTCAAGCCGATTTTATTGATCCTTTGCACAATCTGTTTCTCCGATGACAACATACATTTCTATGGAAATTTGGAAGAAGTCAGAATCCAGTGTCGAGGGGAGAAATTAGCCTGGTTATCGTTTCGATTATCTCCGATGAAAACACTGTCTATTAAATTAAAAGTGATCAGACCCCAGGATCGAGGGCTGCATATGTCTATCGCGAAAACTGTCGAATTACAAAGAGACTGTAAAAAAATCCAATTCCCCAAAATAATTTCGTTATTGTATTTAAGGATTCGTTCATTTTGCATATGGCTGGATGAACATGTAGAGAATTTACTTCAACATTTATAATTTTTATGGTTTGGGTTTTGAGGTTGCGATTATAATTTCAAATAATTTTCAGATGGCTGATGTTGCCTAAGTTGTAGGTAGTTATTTAAGAAGTTCACAACATGTCTCTGAAAATGTTACTAATTTCTTTACAAAACTCAGCAAACTTTTCCGGGAATTTTTCTCGAATCGGGTATTGAGAAAAATTTACTGAGCCAAATATTGTTTAAAATTCGTTCATATCATCATACTGCAGTGACCAAATTACAAAAATATTGAAAATACTTTTAACTTACATACAAAATATAAACACATGGGTGCAGTAAAATCATCACAAAGTTTATTTAAGAATTTCATAGTGCTAAACATTTTTATAGCGCTGGCCGCGATTTTACTCAACATGTTTCCAACTGCTGTGTTGTCTGAAAGCGCCCAATGCATTAGCAAATTATTAGGTTTCGCTGCGCATTTATTAATCCTTTCGTAACCTCGAATTTTAATGTATTTAAGAGATAAGATGATTCGATTGTTACAATGATGATGATTATTTTCGATTCGAAAAGATTTGTCAAAAATTCAAATACATGTTCAGAACTATTTTAATATAAAACCTTAATAAACACATTTTTATTAATCACTTGTTTTTTGTTTCGCAGAATATTTTGAATATTTTTCAAAAAGTTTAAAAATTCACTCGATCGATTTCGACTTGTTAGGTCATCATCAGGAGTATCTATTGATTTGTATTAGTAAAAATTTTGTTATATAGTAGAAAAAAGCAAAATATAAATAAAAGAAGGAGGGATAGAAAATAAGCAATAAAAATTAATCTACGGATCGCGCAGGTAGGCGATGAGTCATAGGTTGAGTAACAAAATTCAAGGTATATTATTGCGTACGTGAGAATAGAAAAGGGCGGGTCTGTAATTGGTGAGAACCGGATTTCTCTCTGTTCGTTAAGGATATTTTGGTTAAGAAATATTGATTTTCTAATTTCGTAAGATTCTAAGGTATCTAAACGTCTGCCTTTGGGTTGTATATGTAATATGTCTAACTTGTTCAAGCTAGCTGTATGATTTTCTAAAGTTAAATGGTTGTGGAAAGTTGATTGATTGCAACCAGATAAATGTTTCTTAGCTCTAACTCCAAAATTGCGCCCACTCTGACCAATATAGGAGAAACTACAATCATTGCAATTGATCCTATAGACACCAGATTTGGAAAGGCGATCAACTCTAGGGTTATTGTTAAAAATCATTTTCTTTATTGTGTTATTATTATAAAAAGCAAAACTAATATTGGTATAATTGGACACGATGTTGCTAATCCGTTGGCTCTTTTTTCCTATATACTCTAAGCGACGCCAATTTTCCCGTGTTGGACTATCCGGTGGATAAATACCCGTTAGAGTTTTACGCTTTAGCTTTTTATTTAATAACTTTAATATAGTCCTAGTTGCATATCCGTTATTCGTTGCTATTTGAAGAATTATGTTAAGCTCAGTGTTATAATTTGAATTTGACAGAGGGATGTTTATTAGTCTATCTATGAGTGAGTGGAAAGCTGACATTTTAATATTATGGGGATGGTTTGAAGAACTAGGGATAACAGCGTCTGTATACGTGGGTTTCCGATAAATTTTGAAGTCTAAAGTAGAATTAATCCTGGTTATTGTTATATCTAGAGAATTAATACATTTATTTTCTTCTTTTTCTAACGTAAAATCAATGGTGGGATATTGAGAATTTAACCAAGTAAGGAAAGAGTCTAACAGTCTATCAGTTCCATTCCATAGACATAATATGTCATCAACATATCTATACCAAAAGATTATATGACAAAAATAAGGATTGTTATTTGATATGATCATTTGTTCGAAGAAATTCATGAAAATTTCAGCCAACAAAGGTGACAGAGGAGAGCCCATGGGTAGACCATCAGCGAATTTGAAATATGTATTATCAAAACAGAAATAATTTTGTTTAATACAAGTCTCAAAAACTAACTTCAATTCACGACGTAAGCTCTCATCTACAACATCCCAATCTAAGTAATTAAAAACTATTTGGGACAAAGTATTAATTGGAATAGAAGTAAAAAGACTGGCAACGTCAAATGAAACTAGTTTTGAATGTAACGGAATGTCGACGTCTTGAATTTTGTTAATCAATTCTACCGAGTTCTTAACCGAGTAAGCCGAAAAGAAATTAGTATGACAATTGAAAAAATGTATGAAACCCTTACATAGCTTGTAGGCAGGAGCATTGCAATGCGCTACTATTGGTCTAATCGGAATGCCTTCCTTATGGATTTTTGGTAAACCATAAAGGATCGGGGCAGATGGATTCATGACAGAATACTTCCATCCAGTTCCATCAAATAACTTCTGGCATTGGTTGATACACTTACTAACCGAAGTCTTAAAAGACTTAGTTGGATCTCTGCTAAGCTCTATTGCTTTGCTTTCTGTAATAAAATCAGAAATTTTATTGCAGTAATCGACTTTTGTGAGCACGGTAATTGTATTGCCTTTATCCGCTTTACACGCTATAAGGTCATGGTCACGTAGTTTTTTCTTTATCGCACCAATCACTTTTAGGTTAATATTAGAAGCAGCAGAAGAAGAAGAGTTTATCGGAGAAGAAGAGTTATCAATATCTTTCTTTATTTGTAACGCACACACTGATTTTATTTGGGTTATCTGGCCAGATAAGGCTGAACAAGTCGAAATCGATCGAGTGATTTTTTAAACTTTTTGAAAAATATTCAAAATATTCTGCGAAACAAAAAACAAGTGGTTAATAAAAATGTGTTTATTAAGTATAAGTGTGTTTCGCCAAGTGCCTACGGCAAATAGCGTAAAAAGTAATATAAAACCAAAGATAAACATAAGTTGAAGTGACACTCATGTCTGGGATACATCGATTCGTTTCGTTCCAGTCTTTTAAATGTTTTCTACAAAAAACGTAGACGTATTCCTGATGAAACTAATCTTAAGTGCCCGGCCTAACGTAAAGCAAAATGAACCTAACATTAGCAAAATCGGGAAGCCGGTTTAAGTATTAAGACCAAACAAAAGCGTATTTCTTATTTAACCCTAAAGCTCTTAACAAGAGCCTGTGAGTCTCTAATTTTTTTTAAACTGTTATTTTTTTTAGTTTAAGTTATGTTTTTTAATAAATGAATTAAACGTTTATTTTCAATAAAATTAAAAATATACAAACAGTTCCATGTCAGAGACTGAGAGGCTCTTGCTAAGAAGATATGTCATAAAATTATGTTAAGAGCTTTAGGGTTAACACTAGAAAGACTGAAACTTTTACTGCATTTGGAAAACAAGAAAAAATTTTGGATTTTTAACTTATAGATGGAAAATTTGTAAGAATCACAACAATCAGTTTCGAACGGATGAGATAATTGATTTGAAATAATCAGTCTTCTCATCAGGTCGCGACGACTGATGTTGTATTTTTTACATTGGAACACTGTCTATATAAATAGAACAATACCATGTAGTATTGTACTACGAAAAATTAGTTGCGAGAATAGAATATAGATGGAAAATGTGAAAGATACGAATTTCGTACGCTACGCATTAATTCGCTAGTAGTACAACTACATGGTATTGTTCCATATATATATATACACAATATTTCAATATAAATAATACAACATCAGTCGTCGCGACCTGATGAGAAGGCTGATTCAAATCAATTATGTCGTCCGTTCGAAACTGACATTTGCCATCTATAAGTCAAAAATTCAAATGTTTTTATTACTTTTATCGATTTTTACAAATTTATGCTTAGAAGTTAGAACAGCCACGCTTTTATTCGGTTTGCTTTCATACATCGTAAGAACACAATTATTTGATTTATATACATAGCAGAGTGGAAAAACGAGGCATGTTTTCCTTCTTTTGTTTGGATACTTTTAGTAGTTCTTTTTCATTTCCTCTAACAGTTCCAACTAGAGTTGTTTTTTAGCCAATAATTTTGATGCTAGCGACATGCTAGTGAAAAAATTATCGGTCGTAATATTTTTTCCACATCCTATATATGGCTGGACAAGATTCAGAATAACGTATTCAGCATTGACGATGGTCGATGTTCATTTTTCCTCAAATAAGAAAAACCATTCAAAACATATTTGCTGATGACATCTGCTGCAAGCCAGAATTTGATGCCAATTAGGTTTATTAGGCATATACTGCGTAAACCTGCACCTGGCTTTTGATTATTTTTTCGACATCTAAAAAGGACTAGAAACAGTGACTCAAACCGCAGGTGTGGCAATAAACTATCTGGTGCAATAAAATTTGTTATTTTTCCATTTTGTATTTATTCGTCAGTTCGATACTTTCGCTCATTGTGTACACATCCAGTGATCTAGTCAGCTTTTGGTGTTTTGATTTGTTAAATTTAGTGATATTACCTATATTTCTTGATGTTTGATCTGATCCAGTTCAGTTCATGTTTCATGAAACAACACAAAGGCGCTTGCTAGATTTAAAATCAAAATTTGTGATCTAAAACAAAATTTGGATCATGTTTTCCATATAAAATTTGAACTGATCCAGATCAATGAGCGTAAAGAAACACGATAATTATTGCAATATGTCGAAACAAAAAGAGTTAAGTTTAGAACAACGTGTGCAGATACAGCTTCTGCATGAGCAAGGGAAATCGCAAGTAGAGATTTCCAAAACTGTGAAATGTTCACGCCGATCTGTGCAATATACTATTGAGCGATTCACCGCGAGTCAAAAAAAGAAAGCTCGGTATAAATGGGTCTTAAAATACCTAAGTCTCACCGAAGAAGATTGGTCAAATATCGTGTGGTCAGACGAATCAAACTTTGAAGTAAGTTGACAATTCTATGCCCTAATAATATTAAATAATATGATTTTAAAGTAAAATTCATCGATACAAATATGTTAGTTTTCCGAAGTCTCTACATTTTCTTAATTTCAGATTTTTGGTACACCTGGTCGTCGGGTAGGCGAAGCATTTAATCTAGAGTGTGTGATACCAACCGTAAAAATCGGCGGGGCAGCATAATAGTCTGAGGCTGCATGAATAATTCTGGAGTTGGCGAAATGTTCATGTGTGGGGGCCACATGAACTCTTTAAAATACATAAACGTCTTAGAATCTGCGTTGCTGCCCTCATTTATAACACTTTTGGGTGATACAAACGTGAATAGTGTTAAATTCCAGCAGGATAACGCGCCATGTCATAATCCTGCCCGCACAATGGCATGGTTTCGAGAAAATGGCATTGAGGTTCTGGAGTGGCCTGCCCAGACCCAGGAAATGAACCCCATCTAACAGTTACGGAGTTTATTAAAACGCAGAGTCAGGCGCTACACAATAAATAACAAAGAAGACCTAAATCACTGTCTGCACCAAGAATGGAGCGCCATACGTCCTGCAGAATGTAAAAAACTTGTAAGCTCTCTACTCAAAAGAATTTCTGCCGTAATTAAGCCAAAGGGTGGACCCCCAAAATATTAATTTTATATAAATAAATAGTAATGTGAACCTATAAAAATTGTTTCAGTTTATTTCAAATTGATACTCCCAAAAAAATTGTAAGATATCATGGGTGCTCAATACTTTTGGCCAAGACTGTATGTTGTCCTGGTTTATGGCTAGCTTGACTATTTTCAATGAACTTATTCTATATTTCTGAAACCAAGGCCAATTTATCTGTTTTTATGCGCTTACTTCTATCGGTTCTCCTGTCAAAACAAATAAATCGTAGGATTTGCTTAAACTTTTCTCTGGCCATAGTTTTTGCTCACCATAAATAGCTCAATTTTAAATTTTTTACCTCGTAAGCTCCACGATATATGCTCGTCATCCCAATATAATATATGCTTCATAATATTATAGTTATCTATTATCAATGAAAATAATATTGCTTTTTGCGTAGCTTGTTGGCCCTTCCTCATACTTGAAAATACAAGGAGATGGTAATCACCAGTAACACCACCTTAGACAAATTTTGACCACACAGTACCGGCAGCAGCTGATCTCCTGAGTGGTGTTTTCAGTTTCTTCATCAGAATCTGAAATAATTCGCATCCAACTTTCTGGACATATTGATGACATTTTCATTTTCATCCTCATTGGTCGATTCTTCATCGCTATCTTCAATTTAAGATGCTTCACTTTGAATGTGAACCGTTTCATCTTCAGATGATAGTTCAGAACTTATTGTATCTGATTCTATATCGGAGAACTCTGCAAGGATGTTAGTTAGCTTTTTCAATAAATCACTTCTATTCGACATTGCTTTCATGAATTTAGGGCACAAATGATATAAAACAAACAATTGTATCTTTTTAGAACAAGTATATCACTGCATAGAGATAAGAATAACAAGTACTACGGACTAAGTAGGTCGGACGTCAATTGGATCTAGTTTAAATTCTTTTTATAGTTACATTGAAACCTAAATTTCATTAATTCACAGTCAATAAAAAAATAAATTATCGACCAGTAAATTATCAGGTATATATCTAGTTACCAGACCGTGTATATTTCACAACATAATTAAAAAAAACCGAAAATGTTCCCTAAAGCTTTTTTGAAATCCTTAAAATACAAGAAAATACCATAATTAAGGCTGTATAAATTTTATATTTATGTTTCGTAACAACATAATTAACAACATTTTTCTCGTATCGCATATTTTTGTTGCCTGGTTGATATACTCCCATACACTACCTAAGTATACATTATTTATACCAACCTTCTTAATTAGCTTTAAGCATATTTTAATTGCCTGTGCGAAATAATATAAGTCGACAAAAAACATTGAAAATGAGAAATTTTCCATTTGTTGAATTAATTTTTGGAAAAACTCACAATAATAACTTCAGCGCAGTTTATAAATCTTTATAAATATTCACAAAAAATTGTTTATGATAAATAACCAAAGTGATATTATTGTTCAGCATAAAATATGACAATTTTCCTTCTTCTAGGCGATACACCAAAAAAACATTTCCATCGGGTTATTTATTAAATGTTGTATACATTTTTGCGTTCAAAAACAGGATGAAAAAACCAACAACAATAAACTATATACAAAGTCAACACAAAACATACAACTCTCTCTGAAGTTTTTCCAGTTTTCCATTAAAATTGATTAATCTATTTTTATGTGTAGTGTTATTTTAGGATATTGTAAATGTACACAACAGAAACAACCAAATTGTGTGTTTTGACACTTGTTGCGCAAACATAGTATCCCCACCTAAACACTATAAAAATTATGAAATTAAACTTGCACATGCTATATTGTGTCGAGAGCATGCAATAAAATTATGCATACTAGAAACAGCTTTCCGACACGAACAAAATTGAAAATAAATGTACGAGATTTTTTTTTGTCTACAAAATGGTTGCGTCCACTGCATGCCAAAATGTTACTAAAAGTTACATTTTTCGACAATTTTTCGTTCACTGCACACCAAAGTAGGACATTTTATTGTGACAACTTGGTGTTCACTGCATGGGTTGTGCTCGACACGCCATAGTAAATTACAACAAAATGTTTTTGTCTCAGATGGTAAAAATCGAAAAATGGAAAATTGCTAGAGCTTGCCAAAACTATAAGTATTTACTAATATTATTTATAATTATGAACGTTATTATTTTATTATATTATAAAAACATAATAGACAAATTGTAAAATATGTTAGGAAAGTTTACAATTCACATAAAATGGCACGTGTCGTTCACTGAGTTTTAAAGTTACTTCGCCTGACACCAATGCCACATTACTAACACTACACCAGAGCGACAACAATTATTTGCACTGAACGCAGCCAATGAAGTAATGGGTTAGCGTAATGAAATCCGTTTTATAAAATTTCTAATTGCTCTTGGTGCCCGTACGATTTTTTTATTTCGATGATCTTTATATTTGCTATCAAGAAGTTGAACATTAAAAATTACAAGACTCAATGGTTTTAAATTTATCAAAAATAAGAAAATTTGATTTTATTTCTTATCTAACTGGATAGTAAAATTAAGATAACAATTAAGTTTGCTAAATAAGTAGCAGATTAAATAGTTTCTTATTACTGCACCGTGAACTGTTCGTATGTATATTTAAGTAAGTCAACTTTAAACTACTTCATCTGCTTAATAATTCAAATGACATATTCAACATAACGACCGAGCATGACATACAACAACTCGCTATTCGATCGTTCAATACAATAGCAGTAGATCTCGTTCGATAACACAAAAATAACATGAATCAAGAACCCTTTTAGTTTCTCAATTTCGCTCACTATTCGTTTTTTACTGCATTTGAATATCAGTTTTGAAAATTCATTTTACTATTTGAATTTTTGGAGGCTCTTTGGGTACTTATTAAATTCTGAACCAAACAGTTTGATCCAGAGGTCAAATTCTCACACGAGAAAATTAGATGATTTCGCTCACACTGCATTTAACAGGAACAACCTTATACTTCTTAAACATCGTAAGAAATGATGTTTCCTAAATTTTTAATCAATGTTACCACTCAATTTTACTGAATACTACGTGGAATTTATTATTTATTTTATGCTAACTCACCTGTTATTGTTTCTAAGCTTTCCAATAAAAAAATAAATAGCAGAAATTTAATTATGTAAAATAAAATGTGTGTAGAAAATTTTACAGCACGCCATTACAAATTATCAAAAACAATAACTTCCGCATTATGAACTGCTTTTATTTTGATTAATTTAGGCATGCAATAAGTTTCTGTGAAAAATACAATGTACACATAAATAGCATTTTTAGGCCTTGCCTTTAATTTCCATAACGAGTACATAATAAAAATATTTTACTTAGACCAAAACAATACTCGAACCACCTACATCCTCCCACCTTTTGAAAAATACGTTTGCGATTTGTGTTCAATAAACAAAAACAAAATTATACAAATTTTCCTGTCACAGTGAAAATTGGTTATGCTATTTTCTCAAAATGTAAATAAAATATTGAAAATGTAATAAATTTTACCCCGCTCCTCAATATTTTGATTAGCTCTCTAGCTCTGGTATATAGATTAAGGAGATTTTATTTATGTATAAACAAATAATATCAAAAAAAAAAAATAACAACAACAACAAAAACGTATATTCATTGTTCGCGCCATTAGATTTCGCGGTCCCCATTTTAAAAACCTACTCACAGGTGGTAAAAATCATTTCTTGAATTTTTTTATCTCTTGGTTAGATCTACTTGACTACTACTGAGTAGGCGGGAAATTCCAAGAAATAAGAAAACCAAAATTCTTAATTAAGTTTTATGTACGCAATTTTTGAAGTTCAAAGAGTCGCCAAGAATGTTATTTTCCTTAAGAAAATTTACAAGGAAAATCAATATAATCGGATGGAAATCCGAAGAGGAAAATTCACGTTTTCTACACAGAAAAGTATATTAGGGAGGAGACATTATTTCGGATTCTTGATTTAAATTGTAATCCTTAGTGGTGCTTAGTCGTTACGATGACAACAGCACACATATTTGTACACGTGTTAATATTTTACCTCAGTTCTCGGAATCTAATTGTCTTTTAAGATAAAAGACCGAAATATGTTGCGTGGTGTATGCTTGTGTGGGAAGTATGCTTTACGTGTTTATTTCGAGTATATAAATGGTTTTATTACTGATGGGTGTACAGTTAAGCATATAGGGATTTTTTTACCGTATCAGAGTAGGGATTTTCGTCAGTTTGATATTACTGTAATGGATTTTTTGGTCGATTAAAGAATTAACACACACAAATTCGAGATTTTATATAACAATATTTTGTGGAGGTTTTTCTATATCCTTAATCATTTTATGTATTACAGTACATTCTATGTACTACAACGAAAACAATGTGAAATCCCTAAAACTGCTTAGATGCTACATCCAATGGTATTTCGGTTCGCAACAAGAGGATGCCAGAAATGATAACCGAGTGCGGAACCTTTTCCACGTCTTTCATTCATCGAGTAGGTGATTTTCCACAAGGACCTACTTTCGGCGATGCCGACTCCAGGACCTTTTTGAGGTCTGGTTTTGTGTTTGTAGAACATGTCCCAGCCATATAACCACTTTTTAAAGATAATTTCGTATCTCATAATTCATTCATAGTCATCGAATTTTTTATTGGTTATACGAATTATTTTACGCTCAAATTCAAGTTCCTGCATATCTCTTACTGTTAGAGTCCATGGCTTACAACCAAACGTAACCACTGGTATAATCAGCGATTTGTAAACGTAAATTTATGTTTGCCGCGGAATATTGCGACACCTAACATTTGAATGTTTCGTAACATATTCGATATCTGTGATCCCAGTTGCAATCCTGACTGTTATATCTACAGTAGTAATGTTTAATTTTCTCCTACTACTTGTCTTCGAAATAAATTCTCATTTCTCCTTAATTCCGTATTTACCTTTTTGTGGTAACCATATATGTATTTGATATTCGATTCGCTGATTTGAAGACCAATTTGATGAACTGTTGACGCTTCTGTCAGGGAACGATGATGCGGACCAAAAACGATATCTGATTAGCGTATGCTTATGACTGGCATGAATTAAAAATTCAATAATTTACACTTTGATATTAATTTGAAGGGATACCTGGATTGTACGCCTGTGTTGAAAGTCTTACAATATACTGTGAACAGGAATTTCCTCTTCATAACATTTCTTCAATATATTACTGAGAATTAATTTTCCGGACCAAACACACACGGGAAGTCGCACATGTCTCACTTCACTATATATCGATAATTTTTTTGCCATTACGTCGATCAAAACTTTATAACCAGTTTCTGGGATTTTCTTAGTCGACTATACAGTTAATACAAGTTCGCACTTCGCACCTCCAATGAAACATTTAATAGTCGATGTTGGCTCCACGTTTTGTTTTGATATCTATGATATTTAGAATTTTTTTTTTTAATATGAGGATAAGTTTAATCCTCCGAGATAATCCGAAATTCCTCAGTGGCAGTGTAAACGTTTACAAACGAAATGTTACATTCGTGAAACAAAAGTAAACAGATCCGATTATTGACAGGTATGAAATCAATCAGGAACTGGCGATATCGACTGTTTACTTATAGAAAACCACTCCAAATTCGCGATTGCTCGTATTGTTGCTTTGACAAAGCGTGTTTCTTGTAGCACTGAGGGTGGAGTCTTATATAGTTTCATATTGCGATGTCTATTCAAAGCCTTGAGAGGTTCTCCGTGCGATTCAGACTGAGTACATCATATATACGTTCCATGTTTCAGTTTTAAATCGTATGATACAATTAGGGAAATTACCAATGCAGCCGATCAATCAGACATACTTTCAATAACTGGGGATTTCATTCTCTCGAGTACCTGTTCAACGATACCATATTTAACTCAAATTTGAGTCAAATCTTCGAGATAAAAAATGGATTAGACCGAACCCGGGATCTAATTTTTACTAATGTTCCAGTTTTTTTTAAACAGAAGAATCACCAACACCTTCCGTTATTAATTATATTCACCACAAAACCATCGAAAAAATAATATTGGAAACCAATGTGAATAACAGGTTTCCTAAATTACCAAAGCCGTACCATATTACAACTTTAAAAAAGTCAGTTCGAATAACTTACGGAATGCCGAATTCAACAGCAATGACATATATATGAACTTGGAACAATTTTACACACATCTGTTTAAAGGCCCGGGTCTATGAGAAAACCGAATAAATAGCCGACATGGTATGATGACCAACTTATCAGTTTTAAAAACAAAGAACACAAGACTATTTTGACCTTAGATACGAAAGCTCAGATTCGCAATCTAAAGGATAAAATAAAAGGCAATCCCAAACACTTTTGGAAATTTTTTAAAACCAAACGTGAAACTGATTACCCAGCCTGGATGAGATAAGATTAAATCCTTGTGATAAATTGATCATCACCAACATGTTTGCTGAGTTTTTCCAACCTGTTTATAAAGAATAAGACATTGATAGTGCCAAAAATCCAACCACATATCGAGCCAGAAACATTCCATTGAGACCATCCATTGAGCATTGGTAGAATCCGGAGAAGGATGTGGTCCTGATCCCAACTTTTCCACAAAAGTGGAAAATAACAAGAGTGATGCCTATTTTCAAAACTAGACCTAGACCTGCTATACCTAAGTTATTTGAACTGGTAATTTGCAACTCATTCAGAGCAGTGCTCCCACGGTACGATTGCGCAATACCAACATGGTTTTATGACCAAATGATCGCCAAATTGAGAAGCATACAGTTGATGTGATATACACCAATTATGCAAAAGCTTTCAACTTCGTCAGACACTGCAAAACCTTGGAATACATTTTCAAGTTCCGATTTTTTAACTAGTTCGTAGCCTGGTTAAAATTTTATTTGAACTTCCCATGGACTTTCATCGACTCAGTAAGCGAAACCAATAAACTGCAAGAAGACATTGATTTCTTAGCGATACAATGCGAGTTTAATTCTCTGAGTTTCAACATTGAAAAGTGCAAATCTCTAGCATTTCATCAAAAAGCTAACCCCTATAACACAAGACTTTTTGATTTGGAGGAGATGAAGCTCCTGTATTGTACTGCTTACATTCGATCCCAGCTGGAATATGCTGTAAATATGTGGTGCCCATTGTAAGAAGACTGTATCCAAAGTATTGATAGAAATACCACGTAAACCATACCACCTAAACCTACAGGTATAACCACCATATTTAACTGGATGTAAGACTTACAACTTAAAAAGTACATTTATTGGTAATCTCGTATTAGGCCTAATCGACACTCTTGAAGTACTAAATTCAATTAAAATAAAGATTCCTATAGTAGCCAACTAAAGTATCGTGACTTCGTCCACTTAGATAGACACAGACAGAACCAACTATGGCGATAATGAACCAGTGAAGATGATGTGTAAAAGTACTACTTTTATATTTACTTTTATATTTTTAATTTTTCAAGTTAAATTTGTAGACTTATTTCAATATAGCTAAATACGATTATTGTTTTGTAAAAATCAATCATCTTATCAGGTCATAGCGACTGAAGTAATGTTAGGTACTTGTATTATTTGTCCATATATGCATATAGAACATACCTTGTAGTACTAAGGATCTAATTTTGCAAATTATAGATTACAAGCCAGGGCAGTTTTAATCATCCTCGGATTGCGACAAATAACAATTATAATATCAAGAAAATGGTCGAATTATAAGAAAACGGCACAATTTTTACCTTTCATAAGCTTATCAACAAATTTACAAACAACAATTTTTAATAAATTATTTTCTGCATATTGCATTTCAGCAGATTGTCATAAAATCGCAAAATTTAGTGTATTGTAAAACTGGCTGAGCCACCATAACTTGAATTATTGTAAACTCCTTAAGCCTGGAAAATTTATTCCAAAGATATCCAACATAAACTAATTTCTTATTTTCTTATATTGTAAATAACTAAAATTTACTAAACTATATTTATTTTCTTTCAACTCTCGAAAACAAATTAAATGCGCATACGCTAAATCATAGAAACTGTAATTAATAATATTCCGAAAATTCCAAGATATCTTCAGAAAAATCTAAGTACTAAACTCACTTAAAAATCGGACATACATAATGTATGGCAACAATATAATTAAACATCCGAACCCACTAAATAATACAATTATCAATAATCGTTAATTAATTAAATAATTGGATTTTCAGAATGTCACCCCCGAGATATCTTATCTGGATACATTGTTTACAGCAACAACAAATAGCACAAACCAACACAAAAGATTACAGAAAATTTTAATTTTTTATTTCCAGTTTTAGAGTTGCCCCTAACTACGCCAATTACATTTTTGCTTTTTGTAAAAATAAGCACAAGGAACTTATAGGACGATGTCCACCCTTCTCAGCCCACGTATTTATAAGGAGAGCAATTAAATATAAAACAGCGAGATGTAACCTAGGTCCCGGACTAATGTCATTTGGATACGTAGTTCTATATTATTTTTAGCAAGAGCGCGTTCAAAAAATTCGGTGAGTACTCAATAAAAGAAATTTGAAATACTATTTAAAGATGTAGTCCAAAAGAAAGAACGAGAGGTAGTATTTTATCCTTCATCTTCAGGAAATTGAAAATTGGAAAAATAAAAACCGCATACTAATAGATTTTTCTATAAATATAAATAGATTGTTTTGTAAAATACATAACATCCTGTATTGTCCTAGACCGCAAGAAACACGTGTTTAGTGCATGATAACAAAAATTACATATTGAGTTGTCATACATCGATTCTACAGATTATATCTCCAAAATAATTTAACACTTCCTGTCAACATTTTGCTATGGTTTTGTTGTTCCCCTTTATAAATTTTATTAAGCTCAACTATAAAATTTTAATATTTTAAGATTTGATCCTTTTTGGAGAGCGTACTTGTATGATGTGGTATGTGCACGCCAAGAGTCCTTCAGATAAAAATATCAAATTAGTATATTATTTAATTCGTTATTATTATTTGGGTTATATACACTGAGTATGAATGTGGTTAAGATATTTGTATTGGGAAAAGTGAAAAACTTTATAAAAAGGTAAATTTGTAGAAAATGTATTAAGGTTTTTTATATTATAGAGGGTTGCGGGTGGTTTGGCCTTGTGGCATGGCGACAAAGGATAAAATTGGTAAGGTAAATACAGTGTCGTTTACCCTTTCAAAAAAGGGATTTTCTTTATCATTTCGGCTATATTATGGTACGAAGATGCTGTAGGTGTATAATACTCCTTAACTTTAATTTGAAAATGTCCGTTATAATTGAAACGTGAATGCTTTGAATGGGACGAATAATATTTAAATTTATTGAGATAATATATTCAATTCATATTCAAGGAAAGGATTACAATATTTTCTTTCATTTCGGCATATTTCGATGATTGACGATTGTCTTAAAACCAGACACGTGCCGAAACAATTTCTTTATCGAATAAGAACTGCGTAGCAACACAGTTCGAGGACCACGCGAACGCGAGGATGAGCGAGAGAAAGTCGGATGTCTGTTTGTACCGAAACAGCATCTCGAGAATGCTTAGCGCGTTGCGAAGCTTTTAGGACCTGTACGTCAACGCCAGTAGAGCCGATTACCTGCCATAGAAAATTACTCAGCAAAACCACCCAACTGCACGATATGGTTTTGATATGGTTTTATGAGGAAGTGAAGATTTTTTGGAAGCGTCGGCGGAAAGGATTATGTGATGAACCAAAATTTGTCATCAGAGAGCCACGTAAGAAGATACCACGGGATTATGGTTAACTATAAGATTGGATTCGAACAAGTAGACAACTAGACAAAGGTGTGAGTTATACCCTTCAGTTTATAGGCAAAATAATTTTTTTTGCTTAAAATCCGCATTAGAATATAATTCCTTAGTGACAGACCGACTGAGACAATAAAAAGTCCCTCTCTCTAATGTATTGTTCAATCACAACGCTTTACTCGGATCAAGATCAAATAATTATTTTCAATTTGGCTTTTTTACCGTATCGGTTAAACTGAAAATACTTGGGTTGCATCTTGTATGCTTTAAAAATCGACAGAATATTGTCTTAATCGTGTTCTTTACTAAACTAAATTTGTCGTTGAACCTAATCTAAAAATGAAATTTCAATGTGCCTATTTATACATTTTTTCTTTACCATTCGAACCTACCTAGTTTTCATATTTTTTTTTTTGGAAATTATGTGTATTCTGAAAAATTGTATGGTCGTTTTTTCATTTTTGGTTGAAACTTGAAAAAGCATTTTTAGCTGATTTTCCATTTGAATAATTGTTTTTCTTCTAAATTGCAGATTTTTTAAAACTAGTTTTTCTCAAATTTACTAACGAGTTAATTGATTAATCCATAGTGATGTCAAACATATCGGCCCTAAGATAATTTAGTTGTGTTTTCCGATAACAATCGCAGAACCACTTATTTCAAAGCTACAATATTCTGTTAAGAATGGATTCATTTTAATGAATTTCATGTCCTTTTAAGGCCAATTAATAGTCCCCTTTTAAATTCAAGCACACACCACCCTATCTCCTACAACACAGTTACAGTACACCACATTCGCGTTTCAAGCTCCAAATCAAACTGTACATTGACATGGACAGTGGATTTGCGCTGAATTCTGCACTCTATTCTGTACGCTAGCGAGGAATGTTCGCTTTTATATCCTGCCTCTGGTGGGATTCGAATCCAGTACTTCCCGGTTCAAGTGTCAACGCTTTAATCACTACACCACTTATAGTATTGCATTATTCAGTCGCCCAAGGAGATTGTTTTCGTAATCTTATTAATTCAAAACAGGATATCACTTCTGTCATAAAAACGGAGTTGCTTTGAATTATGATCAGAACTTTGTTAGAATAAAAATTTAATTTGGTCATAATTAGTTGAAGAAAGAAAAAAATATTTAAATAAAATTCAAATAGTTCCAACCAAATTTTCAACAAACAACATTTGCAAAAATAGGTGACCATCTTTTAGAACTTTAAAATTCACATTATAATTCCAATTTTGTCCTAAACACTAAATTTAACTACTATATGGTTTAAAATATTGCCAAGTCTCATTGATTAAGAGCAAATTCCAGAAAGTCATTAAACCTTAGTGTAAGAATCAAAATCTCATTCTACAAACCGTGCTTAAAGAAAAGAATAACTTAAAAAATTGTCGAACTACACTCATAATGACAATAAATATACCAAGATTAATAAAGCACATTTTGGATCTTTTATTGCACTTTCCTTAAAAACGATGCAATTCGAGCGTATGTAAAGAAATTCGTTCTACATTTCAGAGAATAGAAATTTCCCTCGCTTTATAAATAGCCAATTTTCAGAATTTTGCATAAAATCCACGTTAAAATATAAATTCCATTTACGACTGCGACATAAACAGTTAACAATGAAAACCGAGTTCCATTCAGCATGACCAAATTCTTGAATTTTATGAAAAATTTGTGTTAGCATCCTCGTACTATCATATAAACATAATGGGTATGGTTACTAACCAAATTTGACCTCGATTATGTAATAACGGCGAGTTCCATTCAGCACGATCTAATTTTAGAATTTCCCCCAAAATTTGTATTAAAATTCAATTCCACAATTTAAATTTGTATCGGTGAAGAGTACTGAGTATGAACGAGTTCCAGTCAAAAAGGCCAAGTTCTGAAAATTGTCCTTAATTCATTATATTCAAACCCTCAAATCAAATTTGAGTAAAATAGGTTAAGAAATATCAATGTCCTCTCAGTTCATGACCAAATTCTAAAAATTCATCCAAAATTTTAGTTATAATTCTAATCATGTCCTACATACCGAATTTCATTCTTGATTATTTGAATTATGACACGAGTCAATAGTTTACCACTAATCTCAAAATTGCCAAAATAGCTACCTAACGCTGTTAAATTATATCATAATCAAAATTAAAAAAAATCGTTTACCAATATTGCTTGACAAAATTAATAGATATTTTGCGATGGTCATTAAAATTTTCGGTTGCAAGGGGTTTTTCAATACTGACATAACAATTTTGTATTTAAATAAAACACAGAATAATTGAGATATTGCACTGAAATTTATTCCAGGTGCAGTAAAACTGTTACATTTAACTATGGAATTCGATCTCGTTCATATGACCACCGCGAGCACTTTTGCAGCGATCGATTCTTTGGGGCCAATTTTCCACCTTTTTTCATACATATTAGCCGGGTTGATAATTTCGCGTCCGAAATTGTGTCTCAGCTCCTTAACGGAGAACCATAAAAAGATATCCAATAACGTTAAATCGCATGCCCCCATGTGGCTTACTGTAACCACTTATCACTGGTGTCAAGTCTATTGAAAATCTTTACGTAAAATTCGCTACAATGTAGTTTTAGAGATTCCCAATTTCTGTATAAAGCGTGGAATCGACTGATTTGGTTCATTTTGAATTGAAGCACTTACGGCTGCGATATTTTCGGTACTTCAACCGGTGTGTTGTCTTACTGGCACAAGAACATCCAATAGTGAATATTTTGACTCGAATTTATTCACTATAGCACGCGCAGCCTGTCTGTATGGTGGGACGATTATTACAACCTAAAATTGGAGTAAGCGTTCTTAAAATTGCGACCACCAACTCGGTATTGTGGTAGTAATTTTTATTAATTTCCATACATTGCTCGTATCAAGATAAAAATGTTAACCTTGACTGACGTTTTGACGTTGGCAGATCATGAAAAACGTTCATGAGTGGTTCATATTAAATAATTGTTATGCCCTATTGGAAAACCTGATATATACCATATTAGGATGCTCGATGACCTGAGTCAATCACCTGAGTCAACAATCCCAAAGTCTAGATTTGACACAAACATTTCAAAGAAAACGTCAGTTTATCGCAAAAACAATTTACCGAAAATGACAATTCATGAAAAAAGCCATTTAAATGAGAACGCCAAAGCTATGCCAAACGAAAAGTTAGGTTTGGATTTTAAAGTTTATTAACGTTTGAACGATTTTCATAAAAATTTGTTAGGAAGGGCTGTTTCAGGGCCAAGAAATAAATACGAAGAGTCCCAATCCTCGGAAAAATTGGAGAGGGGATGTTTTCTAGTGCAAGGAAAACTATTGCGATGAGTCCTAAATTCGAAGATTTATGAAAGGAGGTCCTGAATCTCAAGAATTCCAATATATGTTTTAAAAAATAGTCATAATGATAACAATCCCACGAAAAACAAACCCCTTTCCGAGCTTGAGCGAGCTTTAGTGTGTCTGACCATGATAGGTGATGTAACACGAAGCGTAAAAATTGTTTCTGTATTGCCCATTCATCTGGATACTGTGATAACGCGACCATATCTGAGTTGCTTATTCAAATATCTCATTGAATAGTATTTTTGAAAGAGGAGATCTCAAGTGGGACCGCTGCGGCACTCCGGATAATGTTATTTATATATCTTGTAGGCAAGAAGATACTGGGACGTACTTGCAGGAATATTAAGTTTACGATAAGAAATAGGCCATTTTAAACTATGAGTAGAAAAACCGATAGGTTATGCTTTGTTCGAATAGCACAAGGGGGAACCAACTTGTCAAATGCCTTACTTATATCGGTAAACATGTATCTGTGACTTGCGATATCAGAATGTGGACCCTTTTATCTATCAGAATTACGAAAGATTTATTCCAGAACTATGGAGAAGAAAAATCACAATTTTATCAATTTAAAGAACTGACCTGGAAAGATTTCAGATTGAACTTTTATTGCTGTTCCTTATAATACTACTTAATTGGCAAAATGGTTCGAATATTTTAATATTTTTAGGTACTCAGTGCAGCAGCAGGTTAGATTTCAACTTAAACTCTTCGAACAGTCGAATAAAATTATAATTTTCATATAAGACACGGGAATGCGTTCGCCATACCGAGTTCTTCTAGAATTATGGCTGCGTATACTTATCAATATCCGAACCGTCCGAAATAAACCTACCTAATGAGTTCTTGGCATAATATGTAAAACTAAGATCCAATTGCATACCATCTTATTGTACACTTGACTAATCTGTTGCAAGTCCCATGTATTGACACAACCTATGAGAAGATGTTCATAGGTAGCTGGTATTGTGTAACAATCATACTCAGTAGCGACCTACGTGATATCACGCGTCGTCGTTAGCAGCAACAGTCAGAACATGATTGCTTTTAAACGTGAGAACATGAATACTTTTATAGCTAATATTACTTGAATACAGGAATGTTCGTTGGCAGTGGGAATTAAAAGTTTTCGGCTTTCCGGCAGTACGATGGATGTCCCTGGTAATATTAATATAAGCGGCCTTCCGTATATGAGTTAGAAGTATGTCCTAAGTATCTTTAGGACGAAATTCTGTGATAAAGACAAACTTCAATTTTGATACAATCCTTAGGGTAAAGCAAGGCAACAAACGTGCCCTTTTTGGATTTTGGTTTACTGGTCGAGGACTAGAAACAGTTATGATGGGATTGGTCGTAATGGCTGCCGATGTCATTTTAAATGGAACCGAGCCATTTCCCTGCGGTATAGGGTAGATGATATAAGATTTCAATAAAATAAGGCTCTGGAAAATGATGAATTTGAATGGCCACTTCACAACCGACTAGAATGGAATTTGGTTTATGAGATGAAAATGGAAATGAATGTCTTATGTGGTTATATAGAATTGTCTATTTATCAACTGCCTATTTGCTACCGAAAAATGGGGAATTTCAATGAAATTTAGCGATTTCTAAAAAGATTAAAATGGGTTTATGTTGAAAATGCTATCTCAATGAGTTCTCCGTGTAGCTCAAGAAAACAACTTGGTACTAAAATAAAGCTAAACCTTTTTCTTAACTGAATGGGATACATTCGGTTTGTAATGTATGAAAATAATTTTTCATTCATTAAAATTTGGATTTAATTTTAAAAATATTGAATGAACCCATTGCTCACCCGATGGAAATTTCTATAAGAATTCTCTTATTTGACTTCTTTTATCTGGTATATTAGTTTAATAAAGGCCGAATTTGAAAGAGCCGCGGATCCAGGTACCAGAAGAAGCTTGTGGGTCATTATAAAATAAAATTGTTTTAAAAGACAGAACTCGTATTGGAATCATAACCACTCCTACCGAATTGGGAGAACACAGTTTATATGATAATTGTGTTCTCCCAATTCGGTACGGAAACGTTTCTTAATTTGACTAAAATTAGGTATTTTCTAACCATAACTAACTACTTTTCAATTTTTCGGTGAATTAATGATTTTGGCGAATTATCTTTTTTGGCGAATAAGTTCATTTTGGTGAACTGTCGTTTTCGGTGAATTGAGTTTTCAATAAATTGCCGTGGAGCCAATAAACGAAATTTGCAATTATTAGGGTTAACACTTCGAGAGAAAAACAGACAAAGTTTACAAATATTTTTACAACAAGCCATTTTATAATTAATTTGAAAAAATAGTATGGTGTGAATCTGTTTCACTCTTGACTCTCTATCTTCTCTGTATAGATTTTACGTTTCGAAAACATAAGAGAACAGGTATTTCATCGGATAATTTTAAACAGTGGCAGCAGAATCAAACATTAAATAATTTTACAATATGCGTACGAAAAACTCATCAATCCTACCTAACGAACCCTATTGTGCCATTTATAGTCAATCTGTCATTAAACGATTCCAACTACAGATAAAAGTCCAATATCGAATTTACAAACAATCCAATGTTGTTGGGCTATGTAGGTGACAATCACATTAAAATAAAACAGAACGATAACGTTTTGCGATCATATCGCAGTCTTTATATTCCAATTCCAACTGACCAAATTGAATATGGGTTGAAGAACCTTGTACAAAAGGCAAACAATTTAAATTTCGACCCATCTGTATAAATTAAAATTTTAATCGAATTAAATCATAAGCAAACACGCTTTTATGCACACAGCGTAACGTCTTATCATTTTCTCAAAAAAAAAAAAATAAAAAAATTACAAAACACACAAAGCGAACTAAAACAAATGATTACCTTTATCTTATCTGTATGTAGCATTTATCCAACAAAAAATATTTCTAAAGATAAATTTTACGGGAAAAAAAGCACTTTGTTTGTTTTTATTTAGGAAATTGAAAGAAAATTCAGCTTCATTTCATTATTAATAAAAAAAAGACAAATCTGTAAATTATACATATCTGCTACTTAAAAAATTTGAAGCGTTACGTAACAAACATTTCATTATTTTAATAAAAATACAATTTTGTTTAAAACAAACAATATACTTACTTTAAAAAGCTGCCAGTTTCAGTATTTTTATGTCGAACTTATCTGGAATTAGACAGGAGTAAAATAAAACGTTAAAAAAGGTTTATCAAAAAATTATAAACACTTGTTGGTTAAACCGCAATAAAATTGTACAATATATGATCTGTAAGATAAATCGCACTTATAGTTTTAGGCAAAATGTTAATTCCAAATCTCTTGTTCATAGCGAACAGATATGACAGTTTCACTTTTTTTATATAAAATGTATGGTTATAGTTAAACCTAGGGCCATGATGCCACACCACATTAGTTGAAATTTATATTCATGTAGGTCATGCTTTTTATATACATATTATATTATTCCATTTTTGCTACATAAGCTCTATGCTTTTATACATAATCATGTTGTTTTCGCTTTCTTATTTTCAATATCGATTTAAGACTAATTGACGTCATGCTTGGAGATTAGTTATAGAGTATTATCTATTTTTTAATACTATTCCAACCAAGGTTGTCGGAAATAAGAAGCTACAGACGTGATATTTTTCTATCTAATTACCCTAAACGACTTTATGATATACAGTGGTGTTCAATGAAATAGCACACTATGAACATTTTTTAGTAATTTAAAATTTACAATGACATATTACTTACTTAAAAAAAATTGCAATACTATCTAGAAAAAAAAATACATACTGGGTAACTTGAATTTTATTCGTAAGTTTGGGGAAATCACCGGAAAAGAATATAAACTATTTTTTTTTATTTTAAGAAGAAATATTAAAGACGTCCGTGAATTTAATTTGTTTTAAGATTTTTTTCGGCTTTTTCGGACAAAATATCATTTAAATGGACACCCATACAATGTTTTACGACAATTTTTGTCGCATAAAAACAAAGAGGCCATTTATTAACAATATTTCTACCACAAAAGTAGAAAAAATGCATTCCCCTCCCCCACGTTTAACCCCAGGGCACTTGTGTACACAAAGATACACAAACCCTTACAAAAATGAGAACTCCCTTAGGTAGCTTCTTAAACGTGGGGTAGGGTTAAACGTGGGGGAGGGGAATGCATTTTTTCTACTTTTGTGGTAGAAATATTGTTAATAAATGGCCTCTTTGTTTTTATGCGACAAAAATTGTCGTAAAACATTGTATGGGTGTCCATTTAAATGATATTTTGTCCGAAAAAGCCGAAAAAAATCTTAAAACAAATTAAATTCACGGACGTCTTTAATATTTCTTCTTAAATTATATGTGTTGGCTGTTATACACATACATAGTGAGAATTTCCTGTGGTTTCTGATTTAGTGAATATAATTCGCTAAATCAATATGTTCTTGTTTTGTACTATCGGTACAAAGCAAGATTTTGATTTTTGCAGTTTGGTCGTTGCAACCTGATGAGTAGACCAACTTTTTATCAGTACGAAACCAAGCTGCCAAGAAGCTACCTAAGGGAGTTCTCATTTTTGTAAGGGTTTGTGTATCTTTGTGTACACAAGTGCCCTGCCTGGGGTTAAACGTGGGGGAGGGGCAGTGTTACCAGATTGGAAGTTTAAACTGAATTTGCCAGTTTTTTTTACCAAAATAAGTTTTTAAGTTTGTTTTTCAGAGAATAAGTTTTTAATATTTTTATTTCACTGACTCAAAATTGAGTAAAAATCTATAAAGTAAATGGTATTTATATAAAGAAATAATTTTTATAAATATAACATGCACAATATCTATATGAACAATGCACACCGTTACCAATTATTGACACTATATTTCGTGCTTGTAGGAAAATTTTTAAATTTCCTGTATCATGGGGAATTTTTTTATGCAGTATGTGATTAAACAAAACGTGAAGTTTTTTGCTGTGAGCATCCTGAGGGAAAAAGTTTTTTTTTCATTGCATACAAGTTTTTTAATCTGATCGGTCTGGTAACACTGGAGGGGAATGCATTTTTTCTACTTTTGTGGTAGAAATATTGTTAATTTTTTTTTATGTTCAATGAAATAGAACATCAGCACTCAGCAGTCGTAATTTCATCTTTGCCGAATGATCATCGAGAAATTGATTTAAAGAAATAATAAATTTGGAAAGCGTCACTCAAAAATGTATTATTTCAATTTTAAAAATTATAAATCAATACTGTAATAAGCAGATATGGGTCGCCCAAGTCATTGCAACGTTGAAGAAAGGAAGATTACCCACCGATTAAAATCTGAAGGAAAATCGGTTTCAGAAATAGCACGAATCCTTGGTCAATCTCGTAAATTAGTGTCAACTGCTCTGAAACCGCAGGCAGTAGTCGAAAATCGAGGCCGCCTAAGAATAACCACTAAAAAAGAGGATGCTTTAATCGTAAGAGCAGCCATTTATGATGTCTAAGGAAATAAAACCGGACCTCAACTTAAAACTGTTTGGATGTCACCATTCGTACTTTCTCTTGGTATGGAGTTATGGGCCTGGTCGAATTTATTGGATCAAAGAAAAAATTAATACCGACGTTTATGTTCAAATATTGAATGAAGTAAGGATCGGATATGCTGAAGATGCCATGCCACAAGGCTTGTGTTTTCAGCAAGATAACAACCCGAAGCATACCTCTAAAAATGCAAAGGAGTGGTTTAGTTGTCGTAATGTGAACGTTATGCAATGGTCGGCTCAGTCACCTGACCTAAACGCTATCGATAATTTGTGGAATGATTTAAAGAGAGCCATTGCAAACAAGAAATACAGAAATATGGTCGGCAATTAAATCAGAATGGGAACAAATTCAGGTCCACAAATGTCGGATGCTGATTGACTCTATGAATCATAGGTGCAAAGAAGTAATACAAAATAGAGGTCACACGACTAAATACTAGTAAATAAAATGTTTTGCCACCATCACTAAGACTGGATAAAGACTAAAATTTGTGATGGAAATAAACTGTACTATTTATATGAAACAGCTGTTTATTAAATAAAATTTTAATATGATTGAAAATGTTTATTTTATTTATTTATTTAAAGAAATCTATTTTGTAATATACATGTATGATTTCAGATTATGTACAGTAGTTTAAACAAAAATTATATTAAAACAACAAACAACTTTAAAACAGAAAAAAATATAGTATATTTCTTCAATAGTTCTTCAGTATATTGTTGAAGTTGTCCTTTGATAAATTGAAGTCAAATAGGCCGTCGATTATGTTAAATAATTTAGACAGCCTATTATGGGGTTGTTTTTTCCATAGTTAGTAGAATGGTGTTCAAGTGCTAAAAATTCATGGTTTCAAAATGTTCTGCATGGCACGTGAATTGATATGTTTTCCAAGATGTAAGCTGAATCAACGTGACAAAGCAAAACGTTACCAATAAAAGCCGCGCCCAAGAGAAGTCGTCTATTTTCAAGCGTGCATATTTTGTAATCCGTGCATCTTGTTGTGTATGGAGGTAAGCGAGCCACATTTTCATGGAATGGTAAGTTGTGGTCGTAATCCCAGTCACTTTTCTTTAACAAGAAAATCAGGAACTTCATTTGAATGCTTTCAATTCTTTTTATGTGCACAGAATAGTATGGATTCCAGACCGTTACAGCGTATTCCAGTTGAGATCGAACATAAGCGAAATAGAGTGAACATAAGGTTTGAATATCCTTAAATTCACTTGTCCATCATCTTTTAACAAATCCGAACATGGCACTCGTTTTCGCAATACAATTTTCAATATGCTTATTGAAACTGGCGTTTTCGACAAATGTAACACCTAAGTCTATAATCTCATTGACTCTTTGCAGTACTTCGTTGTTGACTTTGTATGAAGTAATTACCGGATTTCTTTTACGATGGAAGGACAAGATTGATGATTTTGCATTTCTTAATATTTAAGTATAGTGAGTTTCGATCACACCACTCACTTAATCCATCTAAGTCTTCTTAAAGTTTCTCCATATCTAATAATCCATTAATAGTACGAAAAATTTTCACATCATCTGCAAATATGAGCACGTCTGAGTTTTTGATTATCTCGGTTATTCGGTCTATGAAAACAATAAAAATCCAAGGCCCGAGGTGTGATTCTTGGGGAACACCAGATGTAAATTTAATAACGTATTATAATGTTCCTGTCGTGAAATGAATTTGAATTTATATAGATACTTATTTTTAAGTTTCTACATATACATAATGTATTGTCTAAATAAAATAAAAATATTAGAAATTGATAAGTATTTCTCTAATTAAATATTTTCCATAAATATTACCAACTGTGCTATTTCATTAAACACCACTGTAAATACAAGGGCTGCCGTAAACGTTTTTAGAAAAAGTAATAAAAAATTAAAGTTTTTCATCAAGAATTGCATTATTGCTTTTCAAAATATTCGCCTTTGATTTATACACTTTTGCATACGCACAAACCATTTAACGAAAGACTTTGGCCAGTCCGAAGATCATAGCTCCAAAACATGGTTTTTGAACGCTTCAATCGCTTCTTCAGAAGATAAAAATCATTGTCCACGCGTCTTACCTTTGATTGTTGGGAACAGGAAGAAGTCATTGGGCCAGGGTGCTCGCATTATCGTGATTCAAAATGATTTGCCGTTTTGGGTTGTTTTCTCTCAATTTATTGAAAAGCTCGGGCAAGCAAATGGTCGTATACCAAGCTGAATTGACTGTCTTTTGAATTTCAAGAGCCATAATAGCCACATGACCTGTTTTCGTGAATGAACACACTACCATTTGCTTCCCAACGCCACGAGCTCGCACAACTTTTGGTGGTTTTTCTTGGAACTGGAAGACCCAAATAGTCGCTTGCCTTTTTTTTACCGCTCATACGCATATATCCATGACTCGTCACCTGTCACGATCTGGTACTTGTATACGTTTTTGGAAATACCTCCAACTATATACGTTTCTGGAAATACATATGTATACGTTTTTGGAAATACCTCCAACTAATTTTTTAAGAATTTGGCGACACATTTAATCGACAGCCTTTTTTTCTGCGTTTATTAACAAATGTGGAATCCAACGTGCACATAGCTTCCGCGCCTTTAAATGTTCATGTATAAGATCGTATGAACGCTGGTGTTACTAATGCCTAGGCATGCCCCGATTTCACGATAAATCACATGACGATCCTCTTCAATCAGTTCTCTCACAGCATCGATGTTTTTTGGAACAACAGCTGTTTAAATTCATTGTACCAATTATAAACACTAGCCAAGGATGGTGCTTCGTTGCCAAAAGTCGAATGAAGTGATTTGAAGCACAGTTGTTGAGATCGAAAATCGTAAAAAAACATCACACGAAAATTTTCACGCGGTAATTCCATTTTTTTACAGAATTCAATTTTCAAGTAAATAAAAAACAAGATGTATTGCGATGCGAACTGACAGATGACTTCTGAGAAACATAACCTCCAAAAATGTTACACTGTTTGACTTACATAGAGATTTGCATCGGAAAACAGTAGTATTATCATTTTCTAAAAACTTTTACGCCACCCCTCGTAAATCATGCGGTAGTACAGCAAAAGTCTTTGCCGATTTCTTAAGGAATTTTATATTGATTTTAGAGTTTTCAACACGATATAACAATAGTTTTAGAATCTGGTAAATATTTAATCTCATATCATATACTTCACTTTTGTGTTTCTATCGAGACATTCAATTAACTTTAAGGATAGTTGGTATTTGGTGTAAAACCCCTAGTTAAACCCGACTAGAAAATTTACCAAAACTAAAATTTTGACTAAAATTTTAATTTTTGAAACATTGACCTGGAAAAACAGTGTTAAATAAGTTTAAAATCTCAGGCGCTAAGACAATTAGGTCCAATTAGAGTTTTCGTAACACTTTAGGTTAAACAGATTACCGTTTATTTTCCAATATTCAAAGACGAGAAAAACCTAAAAGTAACTTTGTGTGTCGACCTCTTCAGCTATATGAAAAAGGATTTATTTTACAGAGCTTTTGTAAAAAAATATTCTTCCGTTTTGGTTTCAAGCTGCTTCACTTCTTATGCATTTAAACTTTTGCTTTTGATGTTACAGTGTGATCTTCCGTCCGACATAAAAAATGTAAGTAGTCGTTTTTCATTGCAAAAGCTTGGTAAATGTAAAATCCGGTAAATTTGTAAAAACCGTATTATAAAAATAACGGTACTAGTTTTAAGTCTATTTCGGCTAGGATTTTCGAGTAGCGAACGAAAAGTTGATATAGTTTCCAGTCATCTTACATGCAACGCTTTATATAATAAAATAACTGTTTTAGGTAATTGAGCCCATACAAGTATCCGCATCGACTATTTAATTTCCAAAAAAAAAAATCTTACTAAACGATTAATAGTTACAAAAATGTCCATAGTAAATCTAACGTATATTGTTAGATTTCAGCTACTGAGAAATATGACCGAAATTGATCACATTGGTTATAAAATTAGTGACATCTATGTTTCTGGGACAGAAACATTCCGGAAAATGAACACATGGTTTTTAGGTTGCCATTGTCATAATTTGATTTGATTTTTGTTTTGATTTTTGTTTCTAGAAGATACATCGATTGCACATACAATATCAAAAAAATTCCAGAATAACGGTAAAAACGGTTATTGTATTTGTTATAATGGAAGAAAATTCAGAATGTTTTTTATTTCTTTTTCATTCATTTAATTAGTACAGTTATTATTATTTCCCAATACATATGTATATGGTGTTGCCTCCTCTTCCATTTATAATAGATTGTCATCTTCTGGGTATTGAGCTAATCAACGTATCGACGAAGCTGTCTTGTCTCCAGTCACCTTGAAGAGGATTGCATAGTTGCACTCGTGGTAGTGGTGGTGGTAGTCTGTTGTGATTCTTGATGTGTGTGGCATGGCATTGCCATGCATTAAGATGAATTCTAATCCACCATCTATGTTTTCCCGGGACTCTTCTTTTAATGTATCCTTTCCAAAATGATATTTTTTTATCGGTGGGCATATTTTGTACCCATAGACTGAGAAAAACATTTCCAAAACCGGAAAATAAAAGTCTCTAACTTGCATCAATAAATAAACTTTATACAATTATGTTGGTGACACATATTACTGCATACACTATTCAGAATTTATTGGCGATAATTATTTTTGGCTCATGCTTCTGGTTGTTAACCTGGAAAATTCTATGCTTGACACAATTACATTGAAAATCAAGAGGAAATTCATGTATATGTATACTCGAAAATATTTTTCAGGTCATTGAAACAAGAAAGAGCACTAAACATAAAGAAAGTGTAACTCCTTCATTTTTCGCCACAAATTTGTATTTTGCGCCTCATTTTTGCTACCCACATTAAATATACCTCGTCGTATATCGTATACGAAAAACATGTAACATTATGCAAATTATGTTTAAGCATACATTATATATTTGTTTGTTATCTGTATATGTTGTACGGTACATAGTCATACTGAATGTAACTTAACGTATAGGCTTGGTTTTATGATAAGAAGGTAATAATGATAATGATGATAATATTTAAGTTGTATAATTTGATGAAGATTCAGAGGGATTTTGGGTTGTTTCATATCGTTCAAAAGCTGGAACATTAAAGTTTCTCTTAAAATATGTGTGAAAATCTCATCAAAATTTACTTCAACATTTTGAGAAAGGATTAGTTACTAAATAAATTACATTGCAAGATTTGTTTTCATTACTCGTCTGGGAGAACACCAAAATTTGTATAATATTTCTAAGAAATATCATAACATTTGAAACATATAGTACATATATAAATTAAGTATTTGTTTGGTACAGATTTTCTTAACAGATATCAATTTCTAAAGGAAATGTCTTATGCATATACATACATAACTTAATCACATATACAGAAGAAAATATTGTTTCAAAGCAAGAAAGTATGTACAAATTTTGTTTAATACTTTTAACATCAATTATTTAATGTTTGCTAAATTTTATTTTATTCAATTATTTGATGATATTTTTCAGCATCGCAAATATCCTATGAACCTTGATATTTCATTATAATATAAATGCGAAAGGTAGACTTACGACATAAAGTTGATAATCTGAAGAGTTCAATCAAAATTTATGGGAAAATAATTCACCAAAAAACGACATTTTTTCGGAAAATACGGAATGTAATGGAACTGGTATCCGACCGATATGGCCGTACACATTTAATCGTAGACCATATCATCGTAAATATTTAAACGCATGGCCACAACATCGTATAAGCACTTACTCGTAAGACCAGTTAAACGTAAGAGCAGTTAATCGTGAAGGCATTTAGACTAATTACTCGTAAACTACATTATTGTGTGAGCATTTGTAGTCGTAGTTTAGACCGTTTGCGAAAACATCGGAATATCGAATGATTAAATGTCGAAAAAATTTTATCATAAAAAATAGTCCAATAAAAAAATTTCCAAGTAAATAATCGAAAAGAAACGCGCGAGATCATCCGCAGCGAGATCATGAAATTCGACTGGAAAATTCAATTGTTCCAAAATATAAACAAACATAAAAAAGTTCGAAAAATGGTCAATATTTTAGATATTAACAGCAATTTTGACCGGAAATGTTACACCGGTAGAAATTGAATTTCGAAAATTTTCTAGCAGATTAGTCATTACTCTCAAGTTAATGTAGAATTACATTTATGCTCTAGCCCGTAACCACTATGGCACATTTTAGTATTTTTTAATCGAGTGTTTGAAAATATTTCTCAATCCGTTCGTTTAAATTTTCCGGTCATATTTCAGGATTCCACCCGTGATCTAACCATCATTTCTTATCCTCTCCTCATACTATAACAATGCACTCCGCTTAGCCACTTAGCATTGGATTGTTTTAGTGAATCGATATTATTTTTTGGTAAATGGCGCGATTCCACCCAAACACCTCGTTTTTAATTTAAAATTTAAAAAATAATTACTTTTTTTTTAAATTTAAAAATTAGGTTTTGGAAAACTGATCTAGCCTGGTATTATTGAAAAAATAATTATAGAATCTGTTCATAACCGTTTTTCTCGTAAATGATATACTTTTCAAAATTCATGCAAAAAACGAAAAAGCTCCTATTGAAGCTGCAGTTTTGGCTTTAAAAACGAAAAGGCCCCAGTGGAAGCTGTCACTTCTGGTGGACCGGTTTCAGTTAAAAACAACTGGATCTTCCAATTTGTGGAAAAAGCTTAAGTATGCAGTTTCATCCCGATTAATAACTGATCTGGACCGGTGTTTTTACAAATTTAATTTAGAATCTTTTAGTTCATAATCATTTTTCTCGTTAATGATTTACTTTTTAAAATATTTGCGAAAAACGGAAAAACTCATATGGAAGGTGGACTGATTCCAGCCAAATCTGGGATCGCCAAATAAAAGCTTATGTATGAAATTTCATCCCGATCAAACAGACCGTCTGACTGTAGAGAGGACTTAGACATTAAGTATGCACGCACACACAGATTTTTACGAAATTACTTTTTTTGACTTCCACGACATAGCGAATGGTAAAGCTGCAAAAATCTCAGGGTCAAAATTTTTCATGATTACTATACTTTATTTTACTTATTACTTAAGATAAAATTGTTTCATTTGTTGAATTAAAATTGATCGCTTATATGCTAAATATTTATTTTTAATCCTTATACCACAAAAATAAACTTCCCAATCCGCAAAACCAATCAAATTACGTGAAATGCTTTGTACCACGCCTATTAGTTCCGACCTCGAGCTGAAATTGTTTTAACTTTGTTGTTGTTTTAATACATTTTGTGTGATACCATGGTATTATTTCCTATCTAACTTCCGATGACATGAACGCACGATTACTATATGTATGGCATAGATGGTCGAAAAGGATACGCACAAAAAATTTCAAACTCAGAAATACCGTTAATCAAAATTTCCCTCTCGTCAGATTAACTGGTCTTACGATTAAGAGGCCTCCGTCTTACATTTAACTGGATTCGCGGGGAACTAGTTATATGATTAATTAGTCTTACGATGATGTATGTAGACAGTAAATGTTAACGATGATATGGACATAACTCCATAAAACTTCGTTTATAGAACGAAATTAGATTTTTTCTTAAGCTCTTTGAGAGCAAGTTTATGTCATGGATCTACTCTGATGATCTACTCGTAAAGAAGAATATTATTAATAGTATTGAGGAAATTGAGCCGGAGTTATTTAACAATATCATCAACAATTTTGGAATGGTAACTTATCGTAGATCACTTACAAGCCATTATTTTTTCAATACCGTACCGGAACCTTTGTACAATCAAGTTTGGACTCCATAATAATCATCAAGATCTTGAACCCGAAAATCACAAAAGCCATAAATAAGAAGAATAAAATAACAATACATACATATGTATATGCAAAAAATACAAACTATAAGTGATTAATCATTTGATCACTTTCGGTGAATTATGCGGTAAATTGTAATTTTCGTTGAATTATCATTTTTGGCGAGTTGCATTTTCCGGAAATCGAAAATTCGAAAAATTGTTGTGTTCGGTAGGTTACCGCTATTTATAAATTTCGTTTGAAGTGAATTATAATTCGCACAACTTCCTTGACTCCATATTTGATTTTGATGAAATTTTCGGAAACTTAATCTTAATGCTTTCGTTAATGCAAGGTAAATATTTAACATTTTTTGCATCGAACAAAAGTATCTCCCTTCCTTTTTGGGGAAATGATACTAAAAGGTCTTCATACAATTACACAGAGTTCGCACGAGCGCATTCAACTAAAACTCAAAGGGCCATCTTGTTCTTGAGATGGTTTAGGAAATACGGTTTCTGCTAATGTTGGCTTTCATGATTTCGTCTCTCATATTGATTGCGATTGAAGGAAAAATGTTACACTCAAAATGTTCGATTGAAAACAAAAAATACCACAAGGGTAATATTTTGCTACATCCAGGGTAATTTTCTCTACTCCAGGTTTTTTTGTCGAGTAATCCATTTTTGTTCTTGTCATACGCAATTTTTTTTTCTATTCATGTCAAAACATACGTGTTTAATAAGCGGGAACTTTAATTCGAGTATGGAAAAAATTTTAAATGACATTTACTTCACATCAACATCATCATTCTCCTCAGATTCATCTGATGAGGAATTTTTGGAACAAACAAGTGTCAATCATCGACATGACATGACAGCAAAGATGAAACAAATATATTGTGTTGACATTTAAAAGCGGCGTATAGTCCATTTCTGTTCCATTGATACAAAATGAGGGTACTATTTTTAGAGTGGGAAAATACCAATCGAAATCAACATTAGTTTCCAAACGCGATCTGGATGGATTTGACCCAGTATACTTACCTAGTTTATTCAGTAAACAAACTAAAAACTTCATCAACTTCGTCATAGCTGCATTAATTAATGAAATTAAGGTGGTCTTAAAACGTAAAGATCAATTAAAAAATGAACTTTAAATTTTCAAACTATCACTTTACATACCTTACTTACTTTGTCATTGTAAAGGAAAAATTAAGTTGAGAAATAGCACGGAGAAATTTGTTAATATTTTAACATTTATATTTAACGACAAAATTTTCATGAAAATACCGTTATGATACTTAGAAAAGTAACTCAAATAAATATAAATTTTTATGACATATCAGCGAATTTGAATAGTCAAGACCCTAGATAAGTTGCGTTACTGGGAAAAAAAATACCTAGCAGTAGTCCCTTAAGATAGACACAAAAAAAAATTCAAATCTCGAAAACACGTTCCAGCTTCTACCTAGACAAATGGCAGATGAAAACATCGCCTGTCACATAACTAGAATTAAAAGAAAAATCAAATCAATCTAATTTAACATAAGTAAAAAATAAATCACCAGAACATACCGTAATTACAAGATAAATAATAAAATTTCTAGGGAATCTTAAAGAACCCCCGGCTTGTCTCTAATCCATTTTTACTTATAAGTAGTCATTTAAGTTCACAAAAAAGTTTCTTTAATAGAAATATCCATTTCCATTTCCTTTTCAAATATTTTCGAATAAACTGAGGGGACGACTACTATCATCCTTAGATGATACTTATAATCTTTTTTAAGAATCGGAACAACTACTTCTCTTTTCCAGAGCGATCCTGGAAACATTTAAGTTTCCATACTTAAACTAAACATAAGAGATAGAACATCATCAAATAATAATATCTTTATAATTCAGTAAAGTGTCCCAATACAATATAAACGAACTTTAACAACCGAGGTACCCCTAAGTTTCTAACAAAAATATCAAAACAAAAAATTGAATTAGTGTTAGAGAAGAACCCAAAAAAAATTCTTATTGAATTTAAAATTGTGACTAATATGTACACTGAAAAAATTGTGTAAAAGCGACAGAAAGTCTAAAATGTGGATTTGTTGATTTTTTGTTATTCGCAGTTTTCCACTACAGTCTACAATATGAGTAATTTTACTTTCTGAGGCAATACCAAACCATTATCAGGGATTTAAGCATGGTTCTATATGATAGACCGATCAATGAGAAATATTTTGTACAAAAACATGTTTCAGAAGGATGGAATTGAAATCTTGTTATTAGTATTATTCTAGTTTCAAGCTGCCTACATCGTGAAACCTTGTGAAAATTGTTCGTCCTTTAGAAAGATGCCAATTTGCTGGATTTTCACAATCGTAGTATTTTATAGGCTTCATTTAGCATACTTTGGAAATATCATAATTTGTAGTTTTTATATAATCTTAAAGGAAGAATACATTTTCTTAAACATTTTTTGAGATAATGAAACAAGCTCTTTTCAAAAAACGAGGGATCAATCAATATTAACAAAATATTTAACTGTTATAGATAAATGGGGCAAATAAAAAAAAATCAGGGGCCGAATTTTGGTCAAAAAAATGGGAATAAAAATTATGAGAATTCGTTGTTTTACTTCCCTACTAGACCTAAAACATTAAATCATATAGGTAATTGTTTGATACAAACAGCGGAAAAATTCAATATCTACGTCTAGTACGTATGTATGTGAAACAAAGGTAGAACTCATAAATTGTATTCCCGTTTTTCAACCAAAATTGAGTCCTAGGAAAAAATTAGCGATGTTCTTCAACACCAAGAACGTGAAGCTGAGTGTGTGACAGAAGCGTTCTTTACCTAAAAATTAAATTTCAATGTGTCTATTTATACATTTTTTATTTACCATTCGAACCTACCTCATAGAAAAACTCTGTATTTCCATAGCAAACAATCCTTAGCCCTCTATCGGCAATTTTCCGAATTACTTTTCATATTTTTTTTGTTGAAATTATGGGTAAACTATTTTTATTTAAATTTTTTCTATAATAAAAAATTTAAATAATTAGAACCTGCACAACTTGCCCTTACTTTGGCAAAGAACATTCTTAATATTAAATGTAAAACGTGCGAGAATTGTATCCGCCACACCATAGACAATATATTACGCGTTGCGGCGAAGCGAGGGCATAATTTTTAGTGGAGTTAGTCATAATTTACCACCTCGTTATACGATCATAACGTTTATTAGAATAAATAACCATTGGTATAAACATCTCATTAAAATTTTAGGAGGTAAATATATATTATAAAAAAACTTGACATATTTCATTCCATCAAACCTTTCTATTAATTTTCTTTCAAAAGAACATTAAAAGTTTAATAAGCAATCAAGGCATTATGTCACCACCGACGACGACAGTAATATTCATCTTCCCCAACACCTAACCATAAATTCAATCAAACTTTATACCAGAGCCGATGAATCAAGCAAAACAAAACCACTTCAAAATACTCTCGATAAATCAAATAAATCAAAAATTTTATGGAAAAAGATTGCGAGCCTTTCCCCTAATACATCACCACACACAATATATTCGATGTTCGCACAGTTTAATTTTTTTTATTAAAGACAACACCCAGACAATGGAAACACAACAAAGTAGGGAGATGAAATTTTTAATATATTTTTCTTTCGTCTATTTTATTTCTTTAATATAACGAAAAAGGAACATGGTTTTCTTCAAGAAGAGCAAAAAATCTAAAATCAATTTTGAATCTGTATTACATCAGATTTTTCTAGATAGGGAAGCAACGCCATAATGTCTGGCTAACGACAACTAGGACGATTTATACATAGTTTGCTGCTACATATATACTATATTGCGTATGTTATGCTATTTAGCATCTTCCTAAGTATAATGTCTTGTAAGATTAAATAGCTACATGTAATTATGGAGCAGGATCACGTAATATTTTATAGTCGGGAAATTTTGGTTTTTCTTAATGGAAAAAACGAATATTTATATTAGATTAATTTAATTTAAAATGTTGTATTATTATCTAAACACATAAAAATTTCCTTATGTATCGTACTAACTCCATTGTTGGATACTATGAAAAATCGTATAAATCGAATTACAGAAAGGAAAACCTATACAGAACACAACATAATACATAAAGCATGTTGGCGAAAATCTAAAAAATAAAAATGAAAATAAATTGGAAAGTATCAAAACTAATTTTTCTTTTTACACCAAGGGCATATCGAACATATACCCGATAATCTTTTAAAAGCGATTACGTACCAACATAAAAAAAATCAATTTGTTATATTTCAAGTAAATAACCCTTTTGTACTCGAATAAGCCGTTCAATAAAACGTCAAATGATACGTGGACACTGTGGGTGTCTGAATAAAACGAGTATTGATTTTTAAGTGTCTGGATCTAATAATATTATCAATTATTTGACGACTTAACACGGTTAATTTAGCAGATATCTTTCATGATTCAAAGGACGCGATCAGTTTATTAACTAGCAATACATACAGTAGACTCGCGATAACGTGAACAAGATAAAATAAAGCAAATTCATGTTTACGAGATTGTACAGTTCAAGGGAGTCGATTTTTTTCATATGAAAAAAGGACAAAATGGGAATCCCCGAATCGCTTATTCAACTTTACTTGATAAAAATTATGAAAAAAACACCAATTGGGGATCCCCGAATCATACGAGAGTGTACAAAATTTAGTTCACGTTACCCGGAATTCACGGTATACGGCGTTCAAGTTATGGCGAGCCTGCTGTATTTTATTCTGCTTTAGGCCTGGTCAAAATGAGATAAATTTCAAAACTTGGTCCTAGTGACGGTCACATCAGCAAAAATTAAAGGTCACTTTTCATGTATCGGGCCCGGAGTGTAAACACCAATATATGAATATATCGTAAATATAAATGAAAATTTCTAAAAATTGTTTTTGTTGATTATGCCTGTGGAAAATATTTTAAGTTTCTTTACATGTGGAGAGCCCGGAAAATTTGGTTGAATATATCGTACTGGTACAAACAAAACTTATAATTTGTAAAATATAAAAGTTTAAAGTGTCATGTCTAAAAAGTAGTTCAAATGGAATTCCTAGTGATGGTTACCTCTGGAAAACATTTCAGATCAACTTCATAAGGGACGCTCGAGATTTTCCTCGAATATAATCATACATACAAAATTTGAAAATGTCTAGGAATTGAATGTTTAAGTATCATGATTGGAAAGTGGTACAAATGGCAGATAATAAAATGGCATCCTGATAGTTTGTTTTCCTTTGACTCTTGATCTTGGGAGGCAAAATTTCAACAGTTTAGATCCACTCGGGCTGAAGCTCATTTCTTATCCATGCTACTCGATAACTTTAATTTAAAATTATAGTCCATTTGAGAGTCTTTCATTGACTCCATAATTAAATAGTCGTGTTGAACTAGTAAACAATTTCAGAGAAATATCATTCTCGTTCTTCGCTTGCGACGACGGACATGAACTATATTTCTCCTACATTTTCCATTACTCCTGTACATAGTAGGCTGGTAGGTTGATTGTTTTTTATAAAAATAGAGACTCCTTACCGTTTGTTTTTCGGATCGTTAAAATGGGATGCCATGTGAAATTTTCTTTAGAACAATTTCCAGGTTAAATTGGTCTTCTGAACATATCAACATTATTTTTTGGCAGAATAGTTCGGAAAATATCACGCTTTCGATGGATGTTGAACCCGAGTACGTTTCAGATAACAAAGCAAATGGAAGTAGAGCATACAGTGACAACAAGTGATTGAAGCAATTTTAGCTCCTCAATTAAAGTATATGAATTCTCAGTTGCTCGATGAACATTTTGTGATATATAAAATCCGAAACTCTCCTGTAGTAGAATCTGTGGATTCGATTGGAATGACTATGATTCTACTTTGGGAGTCAACTCCCAAAGACACGGCAGTAACATTCGGAACCACCTCGAAATTCATTACTATCTAGATCAGCTTAATATATAAATACCAGAGCTGGAGACCAATTTGCATTTTAGGTTGGTTTGGTTTCTTTCAATGATAATTTTTGGTTTTGGTTTTATAAATTATAATTTTGATTTTCATTCTGGAAAAAAATTTAAATAAAAAAAATAAAACTAAAAATTTTAAATAAATAAATTTTATTCATAAATTAAAATAAAAAATAAAAAAGGTATGTTTCCTCCAAGCATCAAAAAATTCATCAAAAAATAAAATTCTAAAACATAATAAAAAGTAAAAATAATAATAATTAATTTTTTTAACTTAATTTGTATTTAACTTAACGAAAAGAATGTCTTCCGGCACATTCTCGTTTAAACCAAGTTGTTATCTACTAAAATAAACTTCAACGTTGAAAACGCTCGCTCCACCGATATTTGTGTTGCAGGGACAGCAAATATTTCTTCGGGTCTTTATTACGACTTTATCTTTGTATACTGTCAAAATTTTACTCTGCCGTTCTAAAATTTTGTTTTGGTAATGGTTGCTTTGGGATGGTTTCGGTTTTATTAATTATAATATTATAATGGTTTTTATGGTTTTGGTTTCCAGCCCTGTATCAGATACATTTCTGCTTATAAATATTAGAGACACCTGTCAATAACTGGTATGAAATAACCATCAATTTAGTACGTCCGCAATATAAAAAAAAACTCGGCATTTAGTTAGATTACGTTTTAATATTAATGGCGTTAAAAGTTATCTAGCGCATAAAATCACGGTTAGCTATACTGGTACTTTTTTCTGATAGGTGTGCTAATGTAGTAATGACGATTGTAAAATCGCATTAGGTAGCGTAATTTTGACGAAATCAAACTGTGAAGAATGGACTAAACTGCATTAAATTGTGCATTTATGCAAAAATTGGATTCTAAATTGCTTTGCTGAATAAGTTCTGGAATATGGCTAGCTGGGTCAGCATTAAGACATTTCTAAACCGATGATGTTGAAATTGGGTCTTGTGGATAGGAATCTAAATTATGTGGATCGAAAATGATATCCTATAATTATATATGGAAAATGAGATACTAAAATATTTCTGGAAGAATTCCTGGAATGTTGCCAACTGCGACGAATCTAGGCCATTTCTTAATCAACCTCATAATGAAAATGGATATTGTGGATGGAAATGGGATTATAACATGATTTTTGGAAGAAGTTCTGGAGTGTAACTAACTGCGACGGAACTAAGCCAATTCTTAATCGATCATATTGAAATTATATTTTAAGGATATAAATAAGACTCTAAAATTATTTTTGGGATATGTTCTGAAATATCGCCGGCTAGGCCAGAAAAACCTGTTTCTTAACCGATCATTATTCAATTGGGTATTGTGGATGGAAATAATATTATAAAATGATTTTTAGAAGAATTTTTGAAATATGTCTCGCTCGGACGGAACTAAGAACAGATTTTGTTCAAATATGGTGGATGTCGTATTCTAAAGTTTGTGGAATATGGCCCGCTGGGACGGAACCTGACCATTTATGATGTAACTTGGAATGGTGAATGGAAATGAGATGCTAAAATGATTTCTGGAAGAAAATTTGGAATATGGCTAATTGAAAATGAAGTCTACGAGTAAGCCGTTTCTTTACCAAACATCATGCAATTGGGTATAATGGATGCAAATAGGATAACAAAATGATTTTTAGAAGAATTTCAGGAAAATGATTAGCTAGGATGGAACTATTTCTTAACGCATTTTCTTGAAATTTGGTATGGCGGTTGAAAAGAGATTCTTACATGATTTCAGTCATTTCTTAACCAGACATGATGAAATTGAGAATATCGTGAAAAGGGCGAATTGCCCAAGCTATATTACTCCTCAAAGAATACCAGTAAACAACAAGAAATGAATAATCCAGTAAAAAGCGATAAATTTTCGTCTTGGGGTACTCGACACTAATTACGACTGATAATAATCTGCGAGACTTGGCTTAACGACAGTATGCACTCTAGGGGGTGGGATACTGATTGCCGTAAAATATATACTTTACCTAATGAGTTGGCAGCCCACCACCCTTGTTTAGAAATCATTGCTGTCCGTGTTATTGTGGCTAGTTCATCAATTGTGGTTAATGCCGTTAATACTGTGTGTATGGATCCGATTTGGATTACAACGAGATTATCAATTTCATCGATTCCGCTGTGTTACCTGTACTACGTTTGATCGGCCAGCTTATCATTGTAGGTGATTTTAATTTGCCTGATATAGTCTGGATAGATGTTGACGGCATCTTTACACCAGCTTCTACAAACGCAAGAGAATTGTCAATTACAGACTACTTTGCTAGCATATCGACCACTTACTGAAATTGGACTAGCAACAGCCAAGGTAAATTCGTAGACCTCATATTTGCTAATGATGCTTTGTATTCCGACATTTCTTCATGTGTGGATTTCACCGGTTGCTCTAGCACATACATCATATACCGATCGCGATAAATGTTTTTCATGCAAATTATATAATAATTCTTATTATTAACTTTCGCTAACTATGCATGTTTGAACGAATTTCCCTGAAATAGTAATTGGTAATTGATTCAACGTGGCCGGAATTTAAACGAAACTGTTTTAATGTTTAACAACATACTCAGAAATGGTATCCAAAGACCACGTTGCGTTAATTAAAAAGAGACCTGGCTATCGGGAGCCTTGGTATAATAAGTAGTTATTGAATCTGGAAAAACGTCGCCTAAATTGGTTTTTCTATATTGACATCTTGTCCTAAATATTTGTGGAATTACATAAATACCAGGAAAAAAGTAGTTGCTTTCCCACCTCCGATAACCTACCAGAGTTCGGTTGCTATAGTCATCCTTCGGCTATTTGTGAATTGTTTGCGAGTTTTTAGTTTCTGTTTCGTTACCATCTACTGTACCGCAACACTCAGAAATCTTTGAAGAATTTAACTTTATTAAATTCACGGAAAAAGAAGTTCTTAATTGCTGGCTTCACATTGATGTTAGTAAGAGTGCCGATTCTTATTAAGTATATTGCGCGGAAACTTTATGTATTCCGATTAACTTCATACTATATTCAATGAAAGTTTTGAAATTCTACGTAAAGGTCTATTTCCTGACCCCGTAAGTAATTAATAGTAATTCTTTCCGTCATACCAAAGCTTTTTGAATCAATGGTTCATAAAGTTTTAAGTTTCTACAATAAACAAATTATATCTTCGATACAGAACGGTTCTAATCCAGGGAGGCAACAGTTACGAACCTTATTAACTTCTGTCTTAACTTATTTGTTAGTTTAAAATCGAGGCTACAACTTGAAATTTTTTATATACAGATTTTACGAAGGCGTTCGACAAGATTGATCACTCAATTCTTATCACTAAGTTGAGGCATTTGAGATGCTAATTCATTCCCATAGAATGGTTGTTCTCTTTCCTTTCAGACCACCGGCAAACTGTAAGAATTCTGGGTTAATCTTCCCAAATAGATTTTCGCCATCCGATAACTCTATCTTCAATATACGTTTCATTTGTGAGATCAATTTTCAAAAATGCACCCGCCATAAGGTCGCCGTCATACCAGTGCCATTCGAAGAAAATAGTGTTCAAAATCAATTTGTTTTGTACGCACTACGATGTCTACCATCTAGTCGGACAACCGGTTCTTACATCTTATCAAGATCGCTGTAATTTATTAAATATAAAAAGTTTGGACTATCGACAAGAAGTTACAGCTGCAATCTTCGTAAGAAATATTTTCGAATTGCGTACCGATAGCACAAAACTCCTGCAACGGTTAAATCTCTACGCTCCTGAACGTCCAATGCGTTTACACGGCAGCTTACTATATAGTTGTCAATCATCAACAAACTATGATTTTTCTGAACCAATTTTAAGAGCAACGCTCTCTAATTGCCATAACTCATCATAGCGGCATCAGAAATAGCAGCAACTGAAACTGTTCTCCGATTCACTTTCACAGGTTATGTAGTTCTACACTCTTATCAACTATTATTTTTCTAATCTACTTCGGCCTATCAGTGTTTAAGCTGGACAAGCTTTCCTCTTTATCACAAAGGGTATTACCGTTAGTAGAATTATTTTATCGGAAGGTTTAAATTTCTCTTTCTAGAACTTGTTGACAAACAGAACTTTTGGCAACCTATGTACACGAAACAATCATATACAAATCAGTGTTCAAAATTTGTTCCACATCAGTAACTTATTGAATTGAGTCAAAAACTCAATAAAAATAGTTACCGCCTCATCAATGATGAATAATTAAAAATGTATTTCTCTTGTTTGCAGTACATTCTAATCACTTTCATTTTGGTTAGCAATATCTTGTCTCGTAAAAGAACATTATATCTCTTGTCTCGAATATTTTATCCATTATCCTATAATTCAATGATTTCCATGGAAAAATTTCAATATCATTTTTTAAATAAAACCACCCAGTTTTTATTGTGGTACCTCCTCTCCCGAGCGTAATGATGCCAAACTATAAAATAGATGGCGCCTATTAAAATGGAATATTTATGATTGATGAATACTTTTGGGTGCGGATCTGCGAGTTCCAAAAATTTTAACCCACAGATGTAGATGAGTATATAAACAAGTAGTATTTACTTCTTATCTGTATTAATACGTATGTACTAAAATGACAACAACAAACAAAAAGAAAGAAAACAAACATAATTTCATACTCTCTTCTTGTATATCCATTATCAGTAAAATAAGAAAATGAAAAATAATATCGGGTATATATGAAATGGGAAAAATTATTAACCCTTTCACCCTCCCCATTATACGTTGATATGATAAGAAATTCTTTTAATATAAAAATATAACTTCTATAACCAGAAAACCATACACAAGCGCAAGAAGCATAAGGCGATTATGTACCATATTAGTACCCTCGCCTATCAATCAAACGTCGTATAAAGAAACTTTTGAAAAGTTCTATAGGAGACTGCATGGTGCCGATACGAATCTTGATACTATACTATGGAAAAGAAATAAGTTGTTGGCGTATAATCTTAATATATTATTTAAGATATTACTTGTTATCGTATTTATTTATATAAATAGATTTATCTAAGATGTAAAAATAGATTTTGTTCCAATAAAAGGAAATTCGAGACCTAAAATATGCGCTTCATTTCAGTTATATTTACATCGAATACTACCTCCTACTACTTTACTAGACTTGTAACCATACCCGCATATAATCAATATTTTGTTGTGAAAGGAAAACAGAGTTCATCTTCTTATTTATACATAAATATAATAATAAGAAATGATATATAAGACGATATAATTTTTCTAAATAAACACAATACACAAATCCTTACCAGAATATGTAATGTATGTGTACGACCGTCTTTGTGGGAGTTCGAACAAAATGTGATATATATGTATATACGCGTACAAACAAATTAAGAGTTGACACGCACGGGATTTAATTTGGTTCCTTCTGTGTATATGTAACGTGAATTACGTGCGTGATTCTATAGCTATAGTGGGACATATTATATAGATCAGCTAGATAAGAATAAGAATTGTTGATTTATTTATTTAAAAAATAATTAATTTAGTGTACGTGATATTTTACACACAATAAAAAATGTCGAGGGTTAATCGAAATTAGATTACGTTTAACGTAAAATTTTTAGTTCAGTATTTTGCTTCTTCACTGAAAAACCACCACTTATCTAGAATATACATGTGGCCTAAATATGTCTTTAAAAGAAACAAAAACCAAAGATATGAAGACGTATTCCTATTAAATAAAAACGCAATATTCTCAATAACATGGAAGGGCCTTCGTAACAAAGACTGAATACTTGATTGTGACGTATAGATACCCAGCAGATGTTAATTCTGCTGTAGAGGAATACTAATAACATCAGAAGTATGAACACAGTAGAAACTTCAGCCAAATTTATAAACCTACCACCTCTATATAACTTTTACCGAAGCTGACAAACAAATAATCTCCCAGTTTAAGATACCAGAGAAGCTCAAGGATTATCACATGTCTTATGTATAAGAATCCATTTTCAACCACTTCAGCTGTTCGATAGTGTACCGCATGCCATAGTTGCAATTTCAAGACACAAAATCATTTAGTTCTTTTTCACCAGTGGTTAATGCTAAACTACACTCCAAAAAACTCAAAAAATCCAAGAAAAGAATGAAAAGCATCAGTTTTATTATAATTTGTCTTAAAATAAAATTAAGATAGGTAAAATATAATTTGTGAAACTTCATTAAAACCCGGCATACCGAGCAACCAATTTATTGGCTAAGATTACGTTGTTTACAGATGCGATCATTCTTTCGAATCTATAGCTAGCGGAACATTCTAAACTGTGGAATACTCCAGTAATCTTAGCCTCGTCGAGAGTCGAACAAATTGGCGTAAAAAAAAAATCAATCGAACAAGTATAACCATCTATGCAGCATATATACCACTTTAATCAAATAGTGATCATATGCAACCTGCATCGATGCTATTGATAAAGTTAGTAATACAACAAACTGGTCAGGTTTAATTCTCGTGCTTGGTGCTTTTAGTGTTCCAAATATAATCTGAAATATTGGCCAGGAACTAAATTGAATTTTTCCATGCAATATAACAACAGATGCGGAATCGTTTATTTGTGGACGCCATGCTTAATTAAACTTTTAACCAAATAAACACAATTGCTAATAATCGTGATCGAATATTGGTTCTTGGTAAGATTAAAGTTTTACCGCCGCGTTCAAGATACCAAGCCTTAGGCAGATGTTGATATTTAAAATATTTTAATATCGTAGTGATATGTTGTTGGACATTGTTGAAGTTGAGTGCTTTTGTCATGTCTTTCGCCAAAAAATTTAGAGCGAATACGTTTCGAAGACGTTTCCTGGGTAAGACATACGTCAGGAGCATCTATAGATCTAACTTGTATAGGGTACCAATTGACGAGGTACAGGCGGTACAGGTTCCACTTCCGATGAAGATCTAAAGCAAAAAGATAATATGATTCATATTCCTATTGGAATGTAGGACGTATGGGATAATTTTTTTTCTATGTTAGTCGATTACCATTTCTCTCTCTCTGGCACTATATCCCATCAAGGGATTTGGCCGCCTCATATGAGGTTTCATAATCATATTTTCATTTCGGATAATGAGTGATTAATTCATTGATCCTAAACCAGCCGTGAAATTTTTTCCTTGTCACCACCGGGAATCGAACCCGGGACCTCCGGTCGCTGGAGCAAGCATGCTAACCACTTTGCCACCGGGGCGGCGATTACCATGGTGGTATAAAATACGCATTGTCTATACGTGGTCTTGCAGTAAGTAATAATAAGATGTTTGACAGAGTCCGTCGAGGATTACCATCCCAAACAGAGAAAAACCGACGATTCACCGGTATTTCTATATTTCCAGAAGATTGCTAATTGGTCTTATGAGCTTCTACAGGTAAACCTTTCTCAACTTACCACATCACTGAAATAAACAAAGCAGACTGCTAGAACATCCACATAACTCTGAGAAATGACGCCAGATTGCTTAAATTTAGTAATGAGGTTATCTTTGACTAAGAGCCACAGGAGAGGAGAAAGCCCGCATTCACTATGAACTCATCCCTTAAACAATTTGATGAAAACTGAATGAACATTCACCAAGCCCCAACAATGCAGCATCTAAGCATGTACTCAAACCATTTAAAGGTAGTTCGATCAATGCCTAGAACAGGTAATCATAATCGTAGGGAATAGGGTACTATCATTTGCAGGTACTATCATAGTTCTAGAATACTGGGAAGGACATACTTCTGAAACATTAGATCTAACATGAAAGTAGAATAAAATTGAATTTTTGTTTCTTTTTAATTTGAGCAAATGTTGCCTTAAAACTGGCAGTGTGGCCATAAAATATAGTTTCCACGAGTATTTTCATAGCAGTAAAATCAAAAAAAAAATTCCAGAAGTAGTTTGCAATAAACATCAAGTATCCATAAACATCATTCAAACAAAAAGAGCAAGCATGAGCGGTAAGTAATTTAAAATTATTTTATTTTGCAATTCGATTTCGGACACACAATAAAATTATAGCAATGCCATTTTTGTTTACATATTGTTGACTCTTTTTAACTACTTTTTTTATATCATTTATATCATCTTCTCTATTTTTCAGTAAAAAATTTGTTGGGAAATTTGGAACATGTAAATCGTCCACTACAATGGATGAACATTAACATGCGGTATCTTCTATACCGTTTAATTTCGCTAGCTTCAAAAGCATCGCGATTAGGCTCGTTATGCGTGAATTCCACAGTGAAACACATTTTTTCAGTAAAAAATACTGGGAAACCGAAAAGAGGAGAGTATACATATTAAAATTACGTTAGAGTGATAAAGACAAACAAATGTTGCTATAAAAAATATTGAGTTTTACACTTTTTATGGCAACATTTTCCCCGCTTACAGCCAGTAAATTTTACTGAAATTTTTTTTTGTTTTTTTCTAACAAGTAAAGGATTTATATTTTTATCTCATGTTAATTTTACTGAAAAAAATGTTTCACTGTGGAATTCATGCATTACTTGTATATCCTTTTTGTACTAGGCCCTCTACATAACGAGTGTGACCTCCTTTTTTCATTCTTCTTTAAATTAAACTTTTAAATTTTGTTTTTGATCACTATTGTTGATCATATTCATTAATATTTTCGTATCGGCCTTAACGATTGTGTGGCTTATCTATTCGCTCATGATGTTCAGCTCAATCGTGTGGCCAAAACTATTGGGGACCTATTTTAGAGACCAAATTTAAGGAATAAAAACTATCGATAGTTCTACAGTAGTAAACAAATCATTATACGCATTTAAAAATACTTGGATTATTTTTTAATTTATTTATTTATACATAATTTTTTCAATTATTTTAATACGTTTGCGTTAAAAAATTAGAAAAAGTTGCTAGAATTTATTAATCCATAAAATTCATTAAAAATATTCAAATTTAACAAGAATTTAGCGAAACATTTCATTATATGCACTATTATAAAATTACAAAAAAGTTGTGTATAAAATATTTCAATATCTAATTTGCTTGCCATTTTGTTTAATGACATCAAACACACGATTTGGCATGAATTGTATGAGATTATGCAACACTTGGTCATCAATTTCGTCCCAGCAACTTGCAATAGTAGTCCTTAATTTTTGAATGGGGTTAAACTGTCTTCCATTTCTGTAAACTTTTCTTGCAAGTATTGCCCACAGGTTTTCCATTGGATTGCAATCTGGACTACAAGCGGACCACTCCATTAAAGTAATTCTTCTGGACGCAAACCACTCCTTACACTCCTTGGAAACGTGTATAGCAGCATTATCTTGTTGGAATATGAAACTATCTTCAAAATTTTCTTCACTGTAAGGGACGAGTACACTTTCCAACATTTCTATGTACTCGTCGGAGATGATCCTGGACGATGGGAAGCACAAGGTAAGCTTACCTTTAGATGAGAATACTCCCCATACCATCACTTCAAGTGATGTGAAACGAGACGATTCTTATTTAAAATTATGTTGGAATCTGGTTCTTTCGTTTTCCAAATAGCTTTGACTAATTTAATTGGGGTTTAGTTACCGCTCTGAATTTAGCAGGTCCGATCCTTAAGCCGTTCGAGATTCTGCAAATTGAACGCCTTGTTATTAAAAATTACCATTCTGCTTGAATTTCTGTTTAGTTGTGGTTGTAGTCCCACTGCTTCGGTTGTGCTTGTGACAAACAGATGTCTTCATTTTTTACGTGGCTGTTTTGAGCTACCTCTTCCATAGAGTTGTGCAGCTCTTGGTTGAAAGCCAGTCCTCTATTGGATTGAGATCTGAAATATTGCCCCGCCAAGCCATAACGACTCTTTTACCGGGTATATAGTTGATCGTTGAATGTATGCAGCATCAAAACGCACTCATGTCTCAAATCAAAACAAAATGATGAGTGCACGTGAAAAACACTGCAGTAAATTAAATTAAAAAATAAATAATTTCCAACAATTCTAATTAATTTTTGTTTTTAAATTATAGAGTAGAATCTACATCTCTGGCATTATGCTAATTAACAGAAAACCTATAATCTTCTAAATTATCATTCATAATTCCTTGTTATCTAATCGCGTGTTGTCTTACTAACTCTTACGACATCTCGTGTAATTGTTTTGGTTTTTTTATTTTGTTAATAATGTCGTCATCGTATAATCACAATATAAATTAAGGTGGCTTCTTGTCCCATTCATAAATTAGTCCTAAATTATAACAACAAAAATAAATAAATAAAAATAAAATAAAACCGAAGAAAACAGTAATTAAGATGTTTACATTGTCTCAGTTTCTGTTCTTCGTTTAGGTTGGAAATTAAATAGAACACAACTCGGCACAATGATAAGAAGTTTATTTTTGGACCGGATTCTTTTCGTTTGTTTTGCATTAATTAAATAAAAAATGTCAAGTTGCTGAGTACTAGGGGTGTTTTCTATACAAGACTTGTGTAAGATCCCCCATATATAGTACATATTGTCTGTTTCTTATTTATTCAAGTGAATGTTTTTGTGTACATTTACTTTATTTGATGCACCTATTACGTCATCGTGTAATATACCAACGGCGTTTTGCAGTTTGCGTTATAAATGAATAACAATTTGTCGTAATTTTGAATTAGATATCCCTGTGTGGCGTTCAATTACAACTGTTTTAGGTGTTTTAGTTATGCGGGGGTAAAATCAGACGAGCTAAAGCCGTTGTTTTTATTATTTATTGGGGTTGCGTGTACCTACGGGTTTGAATCGAGTTTGTGCCAAAAACTTAGTGGCATTAAACAATTTGCGTTAAGATGACAGACCTTCTATGTTTATTTTATTTAAGTAGACCACGAGCCGTTTATTTCGAAAATGGTTTAAGTCCATTTATTTTTAAATTGAGATATTTAAGGGCTTGTGTTTCAATTGATTTAAAAATATAGGTAACTAGTATTAAGCCGCCTTTGTGTTTTTGTGACCTTAAACATGTTAGATTACATAGAGTAATACATTTTATAAATACTACTTGAAAAAGACGCTGTTTTTGAGAACCTACAATGGACTTATGATAAGTTAATTTTTTTACTTAAATTTACTCAATTATGTTTATATAAGTCCAATATAATTGTTTAGTGATTCTTCTAATTGTTGAATAGTGTAATATCTAGGAATTATTATTTTATAGAAATTAAACAGGAAGTTTTTTATTTTTGATGTAGATGAATGTACACTTGGGTGCAAAAAATCGCACACTGCTCAATTTTCCACAAAAGTTCAAATATATTAAAAAAATCCAATATTTGTTTAATTTTTTTAATGCAGATTCAAAGTCTATTTCAATACCTATCCAGTGGTATCTTTTTTGTACTTGTACCATGCCAACAAAGTCATTTTTTGTCAAATGCATATAGCAGGCTTTCGAATCAACTTCTAAAAATAATTCAACAAGATGAATACAATAGCATGCCATGAAATATCTCGCTCGGAATTGTGATCATTCGCATATCGACGCTTAGCCTGAACGATCCTCTACTGATTACGTCTTCGAATACCACAACACAGGTAGCCGCACAAGTGGTTGCACTAATTTATGCGGGGCAACACCAAAGTGAAGTGGCTCTACAACTAAATTTGAGCCGATTCTCCGTTCGTCGAGTGTGGCAGAGATATCAGGAAACTGGTGGCTTCAGACGGCGACAAGGCTCTGGCTGACCTCGTGCTACAGCACAGCGTGATGATCGATTTCTTGTAACAATTTCATTGCGAAATCGCCGTATGAATGCGGTTCAACTGGGAAAAGCTACAAGACGACTTTGGGAAGTTAATCTGACTGTACACAGACCAGCAACCGGGCCAACATTGCTCGCAGCCCACCGACGAGCCCGTCGTGAGTTCGCTCGAGAGCATTTGAATTGGACAGAAGAAGAATGGAGAACAGTCTTGTTCTCTGACGAGTGTAGGATGTGTTTATATGGCACCGATGGACGCGGAAGGCTATACAGAAGACAAGGAGAGCGATATGCACAATGTTGCATTGAAGAACGTGTCTGGTATGGCAGTGGATCGTGCATGTTCTGGGGAGGCATTTTATTAGAGGCGAAGACAGATCTGGTATTCATCACACGAGCCAATACTGGCTGTCGATTAAGAGGAATGAATTCTCAACGGTACATTGAGGAAGTACTCGAGGAGTACATCGTACCTTTTGTCGAGTTTTTTGGTGAACATTTTCTGTTTATGCAGAATAATGCGAGACCGTATAGGGCTGGTGTAGTATACCAGTACCTTCAAGAGATGGATGTGCCTGTTATGGAGTGGCCAGCTCGAAGCCCGCACCTCAATCCCATCGAACATTTATGGGACGAGTAGAAAAGAAGAGTTCGAGCCAGAGATATTGCCCCAACGAGTCTCTAGGAGTTGCAACAGGCGATCGTAGAGGAATGGGAGGCGATACCTCACTTTGGTGAAATCAATGCAGCATCGAATGGAAGCTGTCATTCGGGCCAGGGGAGGAATTACTTCTTATTAACTGTTATTAACTTACTGTTTTATTTTGTTTATTTCCATGTTTTAATTCCATTTTTACCCCTAATTTTTATGTTGACAAATTCACAAAACCGTGTTCTCAGATGTTTACTCAGATGTTAGATAATTCCCGGTTTTCAAAATCCTGGTTTTCAAAATTCAGGTTTTTAAAATCCTTGAAAACCAGGAATTCCGGTTTTGTATACAAAAAAAAATCCCGATTTTTGGGAAATCCCGGTTTGAATTCTTAAAATTTGACATGTGGGAAAATAGGACTCTTAAATGATTTTTTGACAAAATTCAAAAATGAGTTTACGATAAAGTTCTAAATAATGGATAATAGGGATGGAATTTGGCCATTTCTTAAGAGTATAGTCCTTAATATATTCTATATAATCCGCTCCTACGTGCGGCACGCAGAACGACATGTTTCGATTTTTAAATTCCTCTAAACTGAGTTTTTTTTTTCTAACTAGGGGGCGAAGCGACGGGAGTGCCGCGACCCGACTCATATAATACGATCATATAGTCCCGCTCCTATCGGTTTTTAAAGTCCTATAAACTAAAGTTTGTATCTAGTTAGGGAAAGAAGCTACGAAAACGCCGCGACTCGACTTATATATTTTGATCCTTTACTTTTTTACTGGTTTTATTGTTTTAGTTTTGTTATAGTCGTTTTTTTTTCAAGAAAATTGCAATTTCAATTTTTGAAAACCATCAAAAACTAGGAATTCGACTAATTCTAGAGCGGGCGGTGCCAATATATGGTACTGTTGTTGTAATTTGACAAATGAGAGTTCACTTTTTTCCGATTCACACATAAAAGAAAAGAAAATCGGGATTTTGAAAACTGAGATTGCGAAAACCGGGATTTCGTAGTACACCCGTTTTAGAGATGTCAATTGGCCTGCGCGGAACTCTGATTTGACGCCGTTGGAATTTTTTCTATGGGGTTTTTTAAGGATAGATGGAATGTGGATAATCCAGAGACAATTCCAACTTTAAAATATAACATTACGCCAGTTATTCGCGAATTAAGCGCCGAAATTATCGAAAAAGAAACTGGACTCGCAGGATGTTTTACTGTAAAGCCAGCAGAGCGAGTCACATGAAATAAATTGTTTTTCACTCTTAAAGCTCGATTTATATTATCCGTTTCTTAATTTTTCGTATCAGACAAAAAAAACATTATTATTACATGTATTTTTATAGGAGTATTTATATTATCCGTTGCGTTCAGTTCCTGCAAGTACGGATAATATAAATACTTCAATGAAAAAAACATGTATCAATGTTTTTTTTGTCTGATACGAAAAATTAAGGAACTGAAAGGAACGGATAATATAAATCGACCTTAAATCGGAGACTCCAACCTACACAACAAGGTAAACTGCATTTAAGGTTTGTTTATCTGCAATTACGATACTTGAACATCATTCTTACAAGTTTGGAAGGTACTAATCGAAAAATAAAATTAAAAATAAACTTTTCTCACACATGGAATTTAAACTTGACGTTAATATATTAGATCGTTACATCTAAAAAGATGGTACAACTAAGCACCACAATCAATTTATTTATATACATATTTACTTCAATTAAATAACTGTATTTCTAGTAGTTCAATTTTGATTTACGTAAAAATATGCGATCACCAAAAATAAATAAAAATCGCGGTTTTTCGCATAACGGTATACACGCGATTCAAGTGGTTAATGGTAATCAAACAAATCCAATGAATGATAAATTTATATTCTGTAGTATACTAAAAATAAAAGATGCCACTTTTAATATATGTATATCGAGGCGACCTTGAATTGTAAGAAAAAAAAAATACATATGTGAGTATAGGTATGTGAATTATAAAAGAAAACGAAAAGAAAATTGACTTAATTGGAATTTGTTGCAGAATTGTTGTTGTACCGCATATGTTTATTTTTAGAGATATGAATGAAATTTATAACCTACTACTACTTAGCTTTATACAGATATTACAGTGGGAATGACTACGTATAGTGCAATGACGGTTTGGCGATGTTTCTTTTTACCGCCCACTCTTATAAACTGTCTTATGTCCAAATATACAATCATGTTTTTATTTTACGATAAAATTTGAAACGTGGCGCTATAAGTTACTGTATAAATATTATGTAAGTTTAAGCATAATGTAATTCGAGGTGAAGGTAGGTAAATTTTTTGTTATTGTTTGAATGCAAAACTTAATGTTCGTGAGAATATACATACGAGTATGTATTGTTTCTATTTATGCATAATACATAATTCTAATGAACAGAAGTGGCCACTCAGATTCACATACTCGTAATTACGTCTTCACTGAACCAAACATATTTTTGTGTGGCTTTGAAAATCTTCCGAAATGTGGCCGGTTGAACAATTGGTTGTCTGGTCTGGTGTTGGTGGTTCTGCTCTAGTTATATTTTTCATTAGTTCTTCTCAAAATTCTAAAGAATAGATTGATGTCGCAACATTTTCTTCAAATAAATTAATCAAAATGTTGCGGAACCGGAGCCAAATGAACTCTAAAGCCCCTAGCTTCAGCCTAAAGTAACACAAAGATTCCACTTGCTTGTGATTTACAGGTAGTTCGTTGTTATGGCGTTAGCAACATATGAACATTTCAAAAATCGGTTGCATAAGCACGCTAGAAAAGTGAGGATTATTGGTTTAAACGTGTTGGAAATATAAAGAAATTCATCATTCTTTTGCTTCATTGTAACGGATATTCTGGGAATAAAATAAGAACAAATATTATGTTGCCATACAGGTGACAATACATTTTATAGCATTTTGTTAAAAATTAAATGGAAAATTCGATAGCGATTTCATATTTCGGTTTAAATTTTATTCAACTATTTTAAGATTTTATAACCACAGATAGATCAACCACAATAATTTCAATTTGATGGTGAAAGAAATTATCAGGCGGAACTGGCACAACCACAAACAGCGTTATAATTTAAAAGGATAAATAAAGTACATAGTTGTTTTGATTATGAGATCATGACGATAACAGAAGAAATAATTAAACATAATTACACTAAAAGTTATTAGTCCTAACATTCATGTGCTCTACATTTTCATATTTACATTGATTTAGTGTGGTTGACAACTTTAGGCTTCAACAAGAGCTCAAACAACTGACCAGAAACCATAACGGGCATTATCCAAATAGAATATACAACTTAAGCTCCTCAAAAAGTTTGAACGAAACTTATGCTAGGAAGAATGATTTGAATTGAAACACGGTTACAGAAGATGTAAATAACATAGGGTTGTTAGGAAGGTTTCCAACCTTAACATGAAGATGGCAGCACTCGTCAACAAAAGTGTATGGGGGAGTGTTTGCGCATGCGTTCAAAGTTACTCACCGAAATAGCAGCTATATTAGATATGCAGTTGTTCTTTAACAATCGTTTGTATGTGTCCATGTGAGTATTTTTGTGAAAATGGAAAAAATCAAGTATCGAGCTGTCATTAACACGGCTTCTCCACCTGCTATCTGAATACTATTGCAATCTACTTTCTGTTTCTATCAAAATTTGCCAAGATGGAGTCTGGTGTGGTAAACTTGCTATAATTAGACGTTTAGAAATCATTTTTTGTCAATAGTCTAGACTACTAGTCTTTTGGATAAATACTTACAATGTCAGTAGACACCATATTGAAATAGAGGAAACGCCAAAAAATGCATGCTATAAACATGCTATCTAGGTCTGCCGACATAGCATGTATTCATAGCATACAGATAGCATATAAATATTATTGCGAGTCTCCACTTGATATTTGATCGAAATTTTCTGGCATAACTAAAAGGGAAAACCATTATAGGAGCTTACTACACATCGTTACCTGACAGGATGAAGTCAGAAATTGTGGAAAAACGGCAATATTTGAAGAAAAAAAATCTTGCTCCATCAAGACAATGCACCGTCTCACACCTCAGCGGTTGCCATGGCGAAAATCTACGAGAGCATCGCTGGGAGAAGTGTAAGTCTATACAAGTTTCAAGAAAAAAATGTCTTTTATCTTCGATAGGTTGGAAGCTTTTCAGCAAAGCACAACCTTTGTGTATTGATTACTCGAGCAAGATGACTTTTAAGGGTTATAAAAATAATTTAATCTAATTATTAATTTAACGATCGCAATCGATTACAACAATAGGTAGGTAAACAACCACCATCAAACAAATTATTGGGAACTGGGAATACAAATTAATGCGGTCCGTTTTCTAAAAGTGGCTCTGACTATAATACATTTTTATAGTGGCAGCTAATTTCTGTTGTTTCAGACAGATCTGCCGTTAACATTCAGTTTGTATTGCTTTGAGTTGCATACAAAACGTGATTTTTTACGGTGTTCAATATGTCGGATTTTGTGATAACTAAACAGCATTTGCGGGAAGTGTTAATTTTTTGTTTTAATTGGAAAAAGTGCAGCTGAAGCACATCGAATGCTTGGGGAAGTTTACGGTGACAATGCTCCAACCGATAAATCATGTAAAGAATAGTTTCGACGCTTCAAAAATGATGATTTCAATATTGAAGATAAGCCTCGCTTGGGACAACCAAAAAAATTCGTAGACCATGAGTTAGAGGCATTGCTCGATGAAGATCCAACTCAAATGCAAGAGGTGCCTGCCGGTACATTGGGGGTGACCCAACAAACAGTTTCCGTACGATTCAATTCTATGGGCATGATTCAAAAGCAAGGCAGCTGGGTTCCTTATGAATTGAAACCAAGAGATGTGGAAAGGCGATTTTTTTCCTGTTAGCAGCTGCTTCAAAGACAAACAAGAAAGAGTATTTTACGTCGGATAGTGATGGATGACGAGAAGTGGATCTTTTACGATAACCCCAAGAGGAAAAAATTCGCTTTGTCCGGCCAATAGTTGCCATCGACCTCAACATCAACACCGAAGACGAACATTCATGGTTCGAAGGTTATGCTGTGTATCTGGTAGGACCAAAGAGGCGTTGAGTACTACAAGCTGCTACAACCTGGCAATTCCATTACGGACGAGCGGTACAAACTACAATAAATTGGGTTGGTTGTTCCGACGGATGCAACACGATTTGGCAAGTCACCGGTTCATTTCTTCCGAAGAAATTGAAAATTGGCTTCAAACTTGGATCGCCTCAAAAGACGAAAGTTCCGAGTTGTTATTCCGAGATGGGATTCGAAAATTGCCAGAGGTGGGGAAAATCGTAAGCAGCGATGGACAATATTTTAACTAATCTGTTCATTCATTTTATTTTAAAATAAATGCATCTTTAAATATACTACTTTACTTGATGCAATCATTCAGCATTTTCTCGATCACGATAAACGCTCAAAAGCAAGAATACAGCGCAGTACAATCGGAAGCTTTTGACAGCCTTTTCAAGAGTTAACATTTCACTGAGGGTTCAAATTTTACGTTATTTATAAACCATTATTAAATAATTTAAACAAGGTCTCTTAAATAATCTAAATGTAGTCCTCTACAGGAAGCCCAAACAAACGATTCAGAACTACTTGAACTTTTAAAATCTCGAAATAGCCTTAAAACTTTATTAGATTACCGTGAAGTTAAATCTAAAGTGCTACATTACAATAAAATTCTGATAAATTCTGCAAAGAAGGAGCAATTTGATCCAGGTTCACACGTGGATCAGCAGCAATTCCCCTTTCCGAAGTCACAACTGCTACAGTCGCATTTGCAATCGAATTAGATGGGTTAATTTGGTGTCCCAGAGATCATTATTACTAATCAAGAGGTTATTTAGCGAGTTGTCTATATTGATGGGATTTGTGTGATCGAGAGACTATATTCGTCGCACTATATTCGTCGATTATATCTTCCATCAAGCTGCGATTACGATCAAAGATGAGAGATGATCTCAAAACTACATCGGCTAGTTTAACTTACGAAAGTAACGTACGATTTTGCCAACACAGTAATATATACTATAATATAGTACATAGATGCTGCTAATTCAAGAAACTGAAGTACGTACTATACTAAAAGATCCTATTAATGAACCAAACCAATCGTAAAATCAAATTATAGTGCTGAAAGTGTCAGTGATTAAAGGTTTGGAAGATTGCTCGCCAGTTTTGTTCCGAACAGTCGGAATATCTTTAAATAGATTAAATTAAAACTTCATTCAACAAGCTTACAATCACCCACAAGTAAAAATACTAAAATAAGGTAACCATTCATTTTTCTCTTGAAAGTATATTGAAAAAAATTACATCAAAAATACACATACATTCAGAAATATAAATAAACAGAATTTTACTGAGCTGAAGAGCTTATGTTTCAGCAACTTAACGCCATGGCAACAATTTCTTGATAAGAATTTTAGGTGTGCTACTCAAGTGCGAAATTTAAAAAGTGATGTGGCTTTCTCCAGATTTTGTCCAATTTTGCCTACCATTAAGTTTTTCCAAAAATTAATGAAATTTGAGACAGCACCCCAAAAGCGAATTTAAAGAAGTTAGTTACTTTCATAGATTTGCCAACATTTTATTTACTCATTAAAAAATTGTCTACTAAAAAATGAGAAAGTGACTAAAAAGCGCTAAAAGAAGTTAGTGAAATTTTCCCGTACCCCTCCGTAAAAAAGAATTAAAGAAGTGAGTTATGGTGTTAATATATAAACGTTCTACATATCAATCTAAAATGCCAATTTAAATAAATTAGTTATGCATTACAAATTGTCCAGCTAAATATAAAATTTTGCCCACCCAATAATTAGATTTTTCCACCTCATAAACTTATGCACGGGATATTCAAATTTCATATACATATGTACATATACATATTGTCAATTTGAATAAATGAAATACGTTTTAGAACTGTCCATCTGTGTTATTATCCGAAAATTAGTTTTGATGTATAAATCTAATAATTGGATGGCCGTTATTTCGAAGATTGGTTTATGGGGGTGGCCAAAACCAATTATTAAGTGGTAAAAATTCTTATATACACATGGGCAGTTCTAAAACATGTCTCATTAATTTAAATTGACAACATATTATAAATTAACTTAAAAGTATGTATACGTCAAAATTTTTAATATTTCGTACATGGGGGCAAAACTAGTTTACCACAATACTGTGGATGAAATTAATTCGCAGGTAGACAATTCTAAACCATAACTCATTTATTTAAATGGACAGTAAATAATGATGATACGAAAATTCTAATAATTAAACTCGAATTTGAATGAATAAGAAGGCTTATGGATTTGGATAAAACTAATTAGGTATGGGAAAAATTCATCAGCACATAGACAATTCTAATACAGTCTTAACCCGATTTACCGAAAGGCACATAAAATTTTGCTTTCGTTAAATCGGGTATTTTTTAAAAAAGGGTTTTTAAACCTTAAATTTATTAAAATAAAACTAAAAATTTAGAAGTACATAATTAAAAATTATATTATTAGGTGTATGACTTAATTTTTACAGATTTTTCAGCAAAATTTATTTTACATAAAAAAATAAACGGGAGTGTAGCGAAGTTCCGGTTTTCAAGGTCCCAGTTTTTTATAAGTCCCAGTTTTCAAAATCCTGGTTTTGTATAAAAAAAAACTCGATTTTTAGGAAATCCCGGTTTGAATTTTTAAAATTTGACATGTCAGAAAATAGGACACTTAAATGATTTCGCAAAATCATTCTAGAATCCCATCACACGTATCGAATTTTACCAAAATCTGGTAAGAAATGGCCAAATTCCATCCCTATTAGCCATTTTTCTAGAACTTTATCGCAAACCCATTTTTGAATTTTGTCAAAAAATCATTTTTTGACAAAATTCAAAAATGAGTTTGCGATAAAGTTCTAGAAAATGGCTAGAGTTAGAGATGGAACTAGGCAATTTCTAAACCGATTTTGTTGAAATTCTCTACATGCCATCGTATATGAAATGGTTTTCTAAAATGATAAAAATCTTGCAATTACAAAATATTGCATAACAAAATGGTGCAATTATTTTTCATTTTAGTAGTTGTCATTAATAGATTTTATATAACCCGCTCCTACGTGCGGAACGCAGTGCGACATGTTCCCTGATCCCGACTCCTACGTCCCCCAAAATTGAAATCTAAAGCCCCTCGGAGGGCTAAGCGGGGGAGGGGGGGGGGGCGTATCGACCTCAAACGTGCCCGTGAGAGTTATTGAAGCCGTCAGCCTCTACAATTATTGCATTTCAAAATGTTGCAGACTTGGTTTTTTCTAGTAAATTTTTTTTATGTTAAAACATTATTAGTCCAGCCGGCCCGAATTAATAAAAAATATTTTTTCAAAATCAAGACTACTTTAGAACTAGAAGAAAAGAAAACCGGGATTTCGAAAGCCAAAATTTTGGGGGCCTGAATTTTGAAAACCGGGATTTTGAAAGCCGGGATTTTGAAGCCGGGATTTTGAAAGCCGGAATTTCGTAGTACATCCAAAATAAACAACGAATTTAAACTTGGAAATATTGTCCATCGTTTTTATGTGCGATCTCTCAGGTAACATGTCGCTAAAGAAACTTCCAGGCTTCGACAAAATAAGGTCATCGATGAATTTACGCACATCGTCCAGCGTTTTGGATTGTTTATCCACTAACACGTGCTGCATTGTCTAGAACAAATCGTAGTCGGATGGGGCCAAGTCTGGTGAATATACCGCATATAGTTGAAGAGATTCTTCTGAGTCAAGCGAGAAACATGAGATCGAGCGCTGCCAAGCAGCAATATGACTTGCCTGCTTCCTTGCCCAGTAAATAGCATCTTCTGACGAAGTTCTTCGCTCAGTTTGTTCAATTGTCAGCTGTAGCGTTCCATAGTCACCGTCTGACCAGTGTTTAAGAGTTCGTTAAAGCACACACTTCATGTCCCACCAGCTACATAGGAGATACCTTCTTTAAGTTAATTTTCTGTTTCGGTGTTGTTGTACTGGGCTTCCGGGATCTATCCACGACTCTTAACGTTTGGAGTTCTCGTAAAAAATATACTTTTCATCACCAACCACAATTTTCTACAAGAAGTCCTATTTTTATTGCCGAGCAAGCAGTGAAAGTCACATGTTCATACGCTGATCTAGCTTGTGCTCGGTCAACACATGTGGAACCCATCTTCCAAGTTTTTGAATTTTTCCCATTCGGTGCAATCGCTTGGAAATAGCTGTTTAGGTGACTAATACCGGAACCGCAACCTCTTGTTGCGTTTGTGTTGAGTCTTCTTCTAATATAGAGCTTGTAATTCCGCATATTCAAGCTCTTGTGGTTGTCCCGGGCGTGGCTGGAAGATCGAAATAACCACTTCTAAAACGTTTGTACACAAATAATTACAAACTTCATAAGCCACAACGTCGGCAATAAGAACACTACAAATTGATTCCCGTACTTTAGAATTTTCTTGTTGGAATTCGTTTAGAATGCAGTGCCGAATGTGCTGTTTATCAGTTGCCACCATAAACTCTGCTATTCTGAGGGGTTATGTCGCTCACGGTAACTTGACACGCAATAAATTTTCAAGTTTTTTTAGCTTTCCTAAAATCGGATACTTTTCTTTCGTACAATCGGATGTGACAAAATCGGGTATCGTCTAATCGGAGTTTCGTTAAATCGGGTTAGACCTGTATATAACTCAATTATCTAAAATGACGATTAATAATGCTTACTACGAACTTCCTTATACTTTATCGTAAACGTTAACCAAATATTTTATTTTTACCCGTAATCGGAGTGGTCAAAACCAGTATTTGGTGAGCAAAATTCGTTCACATCATATGGACAATTTTTAAGCATGGCAAGTTTATTTAAATTGACATGAAAGAAGGCTTTGGAAAACATTCTTATATTTAACAACATAACTTACATCTATAAATTCTCTTTTGTTAGTGTTACCTATCATTTATTTTAGCGCTTTTAGAGATGGGTAAACCTGGGCAAAATGTGGGCAAAACTGGGCAAACCTAAGCAAAACTCTGGCAACTTCTTTCATTTCGCTTTTGAGGATGCCAGCTTAAAGTTCACTCGTTTTTTAGTACTGTTGGGTGGACAAATCTTATTAATGCGGGTAAAACAGGACAAAATTGTGACATCACATTGCTTAAAATTTGTATTTGGGGGTGTTAATTTCACACATCTAAGAATATTTCAAATTTATTTTGCATTCGACTCTGGCAAGGACTGCAACTTTAATCTTCAATCTCTACTATCTTCCCAAATCGTTGTTAATAAAAAAAAAAAAAAACTTTATAAATTAGCATTCGTGGCTAGTTTAGAAGAAACAATGCACATCCAACTTTTTTTTTATATTGGCGGATATAAAAATGTTTATTGGGTTTTTGTGTTAATTGAAAGCAACCTTAATTTACATTGCCTTATTTTTTTTTTGCACTAGCCCCAAAATATGGTGCCATTTGGCCCGGTTTCAACATCTACAATTTTTACAATTTTCATTCAAATTTTACAAATTTTCATATTTTACATTTTTTTTTTGATCTTTTATTCATCTTTCACGCATCGATCCTCTTTCATACTTCTATCTGATTCATTCTTATAAAATCATACACATTCTTATATACGTGCATCCCCATTCGTATTCCTTGCGCTCAAGAGGCCATCGAACATGTGTCTGTTCTGATTGAATGAAGAACATTTCAGAATCAAATGTTCGATGTCCTCCACAACCAAACAGCTTTCACATAATTCACACTCGATCAAATTCCGTTTCTTCACTCTTTCAAATTACCATGATTCAATCTCACACGTTCCATTGTTCGTAACATTCTAGCATCTCCTTTGATCTCCTTAAAAAAAGGTCGCCTCAAAGGAGAACTAACCAACTCAAAGTACTTCTTGCCTTTCACCTGACATTTTTAATAAACTCGCTCTCCCATTTTCTCCACAGATTCACCTGAAACATGCGAAGTACATCACTTGCATCTATGAATTCATATTCATTTATACCTTCAAGCAAGCATCTCCGTTTTGAAAGCATATCGGCTCTTTCATTACCTTCAATTTGTAGGTGTGAAGATATCCATTGAAGAATGACCTCACTCCCACAAGATTGAAGGTATTCATACAACGTTGCCTTGCGAATTCTCCCTTCGACAAAGTATCCAATAATACCTATCATATTTTAGTATTCTCTACATAAATATCATCACCGGACAAGTGGTGTAGTGGTCAAAGCTTCGGCACTTGGATCGGAAGGTACTGGGTTCGAATCCCATCAGAGAATGAATTTTCATCATCGATTACAATCGGTGATGTTATCCCCTTAAGGACCGATTTTTTTTAACTACATATCGTATGTCCCGAGATATCTCGGGTTTGGTCCTTAAGTTAGGGTTTGGTCCTTTTATAAACACTACTAGACCCTTTGACGGAGTGCAGAATTCACCGCCGACTTACCGTCCATAGGTTGACATGGAGCTTGCAATATTGTGCAAATGGTATACTGTGTAGGTGAATGGGTTAACAATGTGGCGTGAATGGGTGGTATTACGATGGGCCAAAAATCGCCGCCTAAGTGTCAACCACCTACATAAATATCGGTTTTTTCTACAGAGGGATTTTTTTTTAAATATTATCATTTGCTAAATTATGTAACGAACTTATTAATTTAGAAGTGTTTGGAAGCAGAGTTTTCTAGAAGTAAAACATAGGTATTTTGCTTCCGAAAGAAGTTAAATGGTCAATTTACTAAAACAGTTCGAGTAAATAAAACAACTTCGCGTCTGTTGGATTAGATAGTGTTGTGAATATAGTGATTAAGTCTCAACCCGCGAACACTTAAGAGCATAAGTTGCGCTCCGTTTGTACCAATGAGGAGAGGTACGAACAATTTTAGGGGTTGGTTGTCAATTTGTGACGAGAAAGCTATAAAATTTTGAAGTCGTAGCACTAACTGAACTGGTACAAATGAGTATAACTTAAGCTTTTACGAGTTCGCTGATTGAGGTATAAGTAAGTTCTAACAAACCGTCAGTTTTAGTGAAATTCAAGCCTTAAATTACGACTTCTTTAGACCCAGTCCATTTACTAAAATTAAAATATTTGGAACCACAATAACTTAAGTTTAAAGTATTAAATCCTTATTACGATCAAGGTCATGTCGATTAAAGCAACCTTGTAGTAGAGTACCTCATCGTCAGCCAGTTGTGCCAGTGTCTTTTCTAACCGAAACACATGAAAATTTGCACTAATAAATCACGTTTGTAGCACTTGCGCTTTGTGGCCTTGTGCATGGCGTGACCATTGATGCCCAAACAAAATAAAAATTTAAAGAATAACACAAGTCTAAGAGGAATTGCCGATCTAATAAAACCTCGTTAGAGACGACCTTGAACCAGGCGCTCAAGACACATTAGTGTTGTAAAGTGAATTACGCGAATATAAACGGATTTGTTAAGACATTGAAAATATTTTTTATTTCTCAAGGTTTCTTGTTCTACGGTACTCCCCAAAGGTTCTTAAGATGTGTCGATATTTCATTATACATATTCCAAAACAGTTGATAATTTGTACACAAATCTTTTAGAATTTTGATTCATTCGCTATGGATTTTAAAGATTTTATTGCTTTTATCTCACTTTATCACATCGGAATTTCGCGTACCCTATTTCATGTGTAAAAAATACATTTGTGTTGTGTCAAAATCAATGAAACAAACGAAACGACAAAAAAAATACAACACAAAAAAAAATCTGTGGGGTGGTTTTTTATTTCGTTCTATCTTTTATTTTTGTTTTTTGTTTCATCTCATTTTTGCTTATCGATTTCGTATTTTCTTCAGCAGGATGGATTTTTATTTTTTTTGGCTCAACGAGACATTGTGTTTGTACTTACATTTTGTTGATTTACGTGATTTGCACTGATTCGATATTTGCGAATATTATACACTTTGATTTGATCGATGAACTAACTTTTAAATCACTTCACTTTTATTTAAATAATTTTTTAATGAATTTTATTAGCATCACAAATTTATAAAACGACTGTGACAGTACACAATTCCGCCATTAAACTATTTTTGATAGATTTTACTTTTGACTTTTCGTTTCCCCACAATGTCAAATAGTGTCATCTATTGATGGGAATTTTGTTGTAACAGGGTGAGGATTTTATTTTATTTAAATACTAATCCAAAATACGATAGAAATTCATAAAAATTCGGATCACATAGTTCAATAAAAATTTAAGCACCAGGTATCCACAATACAATACAGTAAAATACGGAACATCGTTTTAACCGTCCATTTAAATTTATTCCTATTATTTTCCCCATATCAGTAGCAGTGACACCTATCAAACAGATGAACTAAATAATAAACAAATCAGTTTCTTCAGAATATAAAGCAAAAGTTATTTATTAAAATAAATTAAAACGGCGATAAATAAAATATAAACTGCACACAAACACATTATGTCTTACTCCTCTACTTCCTCGACTACATCCGTATCCTTTTTAAGCTTCTTAAGCGCACTTACAAGGCTATTCCCAAACGACTCGGTAAATTTGGGACTCAAAGTTGCAAACAACGACTGCGGCAATTCAAAACACTGAGACTGATCTTCAATTTCCTGATTCACTACATTATAATCATCACCAACGACCTCAAAACCTGCAGCCGATAATTTTATTGTGTATCGCACCATCTCGAGGGTGGTCACGTTCAAGTATATTTCCAGCTCGGATGACTCAAGTTCGGTTGCAATTTCGATTTCCTGTAAATGTTCCCGGATGTCACGTATTACAGCGGTCGCCTCAGTATTCCAATCATTAACCTCTTCGAGTTCATCCTCCTCGCCACTGGACATTTTGTTAAATTCGATTTTAATTTACAAAATAGAAACAATAATCGCCGTCACTCCACCTGGATCGATATACGCAGCGAACTAAACATTAAACAAAACAAACATTTTGACATTTCATTATAAGCATTTTATTAATTCTTAGCGACCTCTAGTCGTGGGTAGTATAAATAATTATTTAACGTAATTTATGAGACGTTTCAAATAATGAAGTTGGGCCTGCGTTTCGAGCTCAGCCAATTGCTGTACAATCGGAAGTAGCTGTTTAACATGATCCTCATACCCAGTTCCGGTGTTCTTTAATTTCTCACCATAAACAACTTTACCATCGAACTCATTGACCGGTACTTTCATATCCTTCTCGACCTGCTGAATTGTAATATTCAGATGGTCCTCGATATCGGCCAAGTATTGTTTTTCATTGTACCAAATGCAACACCCTTTCTCGCTAGTTAATCGGGTATTCCAGCAATTACGCCCACGAGTAGGACACCAATCGCCATGGTACCAAACCTTTTCAGGAACAGTTGCCACCAAACTAATGGCCAGACCCATACGTTCGGCACGACCTACACGGCCGATACGATGGACGTAGTTGGATTTCTCATCCGGAAGCGTTATATTAATCACTAAAATGGAATAGTTTTATATCAGCTATAAAAAATAAAGTAAATTGCGAATTACTAACTGAATGGTAGACCGGTAATATCCAAACCTCGGGCCGCGACATCTGTACAAATCAAAAACTTAACCTTCTGCTGTTTGAAAATCTCCAGATTATCTTTCCGCTCTTTAGGGGCACGATCCCCATGGAGACAAACGCACGAATATTTTTTAGAATCCAGTTGCACAAAATATTTCTCGAGATTATCGCAGTCAAGTTTTGTACGGCAAAATATCAGCGCTCGATCCATATTATGCTCGTTTATCGCCTGAATACAATACTCGCCTTTTAACATTTTAACCGCTTCCGATAGTGTTTCAGGCGTATTCAGGCCGGGTCGAACGCCATCTTTGGCATGAACTCCATCAGTTTGGACATGGGTACGAAGATTATGCCACGACTGATCCTTCTGTGGATCGACCATGCAAACAACGTGATGTACGGTCTCTGGAACAGCATCTTCACCTTTCAAATCGACCCAAGTCGGGAAATGCATAAGTCGTTCAGACAATTTCTTTACTTCGAACGAATGAAGTGTGGCACTGCACACGATCATTTGAAGGCGCCGACCGTCGCTTGTGATTTTTGGAATTTGCCGATGTAGTCGATCTATTAGGTCGGTATAGCCAGATTTCAAAAGGCCATCAGCCTCATCGAGCACAAAAAATCGGCAATGAGTTAACGAGACATGGCCGCTTCCAATTAAATCTTCGAGGCGACCCGGCGTTGCCACTATAATGTCGACCCCATTTTGAAGCGCATTCATTTGGTCCCGAACATTTTGACCACCTATCAGCAACAATTCCTTGAGAGTTGGATCTTTCAGATATTTCTTGAACTTGTTAATCTGGTTCAAAGTTTGCTCGGCTAATTCACGTGATGGCTCAATGATAATAGCCTGTGGTGCATTTGGTAGAGGCGTAAAGGCAGCTGCTTGTCCTGAAGCTGCTGATGCGACAGGATTTTGTTTTGTTTCTTCGGTACTAGCTTGACAAACTGCAATATATCCATCAGTAGGTGGATATTTAAACGGGACGAGTCCGAAATTGAACGACATTTCTGCGTTCTTGAGTACAACCGCTGGATAGAAAACATCCCGCTTCAATTGATCATTAAGTTTAAAAGCAAGTCCAAGATCAATTCCATTTTTGGCGAATTTGATCTCCCCTCGTCCCAAATCCAAATAGCAACCAATCACATCATTCATTCCGAACGCCTCGCCATAGTCATCAAATTGTTTGTTGTTAGATTTCTTTCCGGTACCGCCAAATCCGAATCCAAAGCGATCAGTACCCAAGTCGAGCGCAGCTGAACTGGTTGACCACCCGACACGGCATAATCCTTCATCGGTAACTGTAGCTTCGTAATAGTATTTTCCGGTACCTTTAACCCCAGTGGTAGCACGGCATCCATGCCACTCTTTTTGTTCACGTGACTGACATCGCATTCCATCGGGCGTTACAGCCATTGCAGAATCTCGATCGAAAAACGATAACGTCCACGGTACTGGTTGCGCTGCCGAACTTCCACCTTTTATACCTTTCCCTTCGCCTAAATCTTTAAGCGTTTCCCATACGATTTGAATAATAGGCAAACAGAAAGCTCCCGTCTTACCGCTACCAGTCTCGGCAGCCATTAGTACATCCCCACCGCCCAGGATTAACGGAATAGCTTCAGCTTGCACATCGGTTGGCAACATCCAATCCATTTCATCAACCGCCTTGCCGATTTCGGGAAGAACTCCAAATTCTAAAATTTAGCAAAAGAATAATGTTTGAGGTTATGTTGCGCAAAATGATGAAATACAAATACTGCAATAAATTTACCTTCGAACGCCGTCATTTTTGCTTGATTATATTTTTAATTGATTAATGAACCCTATATTAGGTTATTATAGCCGTTTTTAATAGTTAGGTTGCGAATAAATGAATTTATATGACCGGCCGATAAAATTTGTTGTGACAGACAGAGTGATAAAGGCGTCACTAGACGGTCGAACAACAAAAATATTGTTTCAGCTATTTAACACATTGGTCAATTAAGCGCTTCCCTCAGAATGTAAAGAAAATAATACCCGAAGTTACCCGAATCACCAAAATTCACGGTTCCACACTTTAACCCCTGCAGCTATACTCGACGCGACCGACGTGACTAAGTAGAAATAAAAAGTTAAACTATAGTAGTGTTGCTTTCGCTAATCCGCTTAGCTTAGCTAAGAAATGTGAAAGCAACAACTTTTGGATTTAATTTTTTAATGCGTTTTAATTTTTCTGTGTTGGTTCATTTTCTTAATATTTATTTTATTTTTTTTTATTTTAAGAAATAGAATAAATTAAATTCGGTATTTTGCTATCAAATAACAAATGCTAAATTATTATTCAATATAAATTTTTCTAGAAAAATAGAAAAAATAACGCCTTGCGGTAAACACCATAACCATAAAATGATTTTATTTCCCCTAATATTAAAAATTTTTTTCTTATCATTCTAAAACAATCGGCTTGAATACAATGCAATTGTTGTTGTAATCTTTTGAAAGCAACACAGCTTATATTACGGTGTTTCCATGACAGAGTTAATCGGGATTATCTCGGATTATCTCATCATGGAAACGAGTCGGATTTAGAGTTTTCGTTAAATTTCTTAATCCTCCTTAACTCGACGAAAGTAGTTGGGTTAAATGAGATTCTATCTGTCAAAAGAAAAAATATAGTATCCAGAAAATATATATAGTATTATTATAAAATATAGTATTATTATAAAGAAACAATATAGTTAAAATAAACACGGGTTAAAATATTCACGAACAGATTCAAATATAAAAAGACTGACAAAAACATAACACTGCCTGAACTGTCAAAACAAATTTAGCATGGAAACGATAGGGATTAGCTCGCCATGTTATTAACTCGACGAAACTCTTAACTCGGTTTATCCATGTCCATGGAAACGTAGTATATAGAATTTATACTAAAGCAATTATACTCGACGTGATTTAGACGTGATACAAAAAAAGTTGATTTAACTTTAACTTTTTGTTGTTGTTTAGTACTAAAGTGACATCTTACAGAAATTTTATGAAATAATTAACCAATTTTATTTTGTTTTTGTTACCATTTTGACATTTTGAAAAAGCAACTGCGCGTTTTTCTTTCAACTACTAACTTTTAATATTTTAAATTTTTATTATTTCGTAAAAAATGAAATAAATAAAATGAAAGTCAAAAGTTAAATAAATGTCAAAAACGTGAATTCATATATTATATATCTCCAGCATAATTCTTTCAGCGTGATTCTTTCTTTGTTTCTTTCCCCTTCACCCATAAACTAATTTTTTGGCGGGGAAATTGTTGATTCTTTTTTCGTCAATTTTTTTTTTGATTCACTGATTTCTTCGCACTATTACGTAGATAAATATTTCTTCGCACTATTACGTAGATAGATAAACATCTTGTTTATTTGTCGTTTTTGGGTTAATTTTAGTTTAATGTTTGCTTCGAATGCAAAAAATATATTTTTTCAACCAAGGAAGCCATTTTCGCAGCAAATAATAAATATTTTTTACTATTCGAATAAATCAAAAAACATAATTTTACGCACATATATAAAAAAAGAAAGGCTATAGTAAAAAAAGGGTGTACGAAAAAAATCGTTCGGATTGTTTTATTTGCTTATAATAAAAAATAGAAATAAAAATGATTAATTTAAAATATAATTTATATTTAATTTAATATATAATTTAAAATAAAATTTATTAATTAAATATTACAGTTTTAAATTAATTATTTTTATTTTTAATATGTATAAGCAAACAAAACAATCCGAATTTTTTGGTACGCCCTACAAATGCGCAAGAAATCAAATGTGGACGTCGATTGATTTTTTGAAATCAGAGAATCACGCTGAAAGAATTAAAGTGTGGCGAGACCCAACAAGACCAACGATCTAATTGCAACCATAGAAATAGAAAATTGAATGTAAACATCTGTCAAGCGTCACAAATTCGGATTGCAAAAGAGAAATCGAATAAATCAACAGGGCCTTAAGTAGATTTTTCACAACAGGGCCTTAAGCAAATTTAAGTCGTCACGTCGTACAAAACAAAAAGTAGTTTTGTTAGGATGTTTTATTTGACATATGAGACCGCCATATGCATTTTTTATATAACCATCCTGCTCATGTGACAAATGAAATAGCAAATTTTATATGTGAAAAAACGTAAGTCAAGCAACATAGGGTTACAGTTAGTAATACTTAAATGGGTGACCGCTTGGGAATTCTATGTGTAGTTTTAAATTTTTTATATTTTTATTAATCATATTCTATAGTATATAATTCTATGATTGCAACATGCAATCACGAAATATTTAAATAAACCTTAACAAAAAACAAACCTCAAGGTTTACCAATATTAGTATTTTTTGTTTATTTTTCCATTCAAAAAATGTTTTTAAATAAAATTGAAAACTGTTATTATAAACAGTACAATATTCCATTTACATACGACTAACATTTTTCTTCTGCAACATGAAAGAGATATAATGATGAGAGACAAGAAAAGAAATATATCCCATTAAAATTTTGCAGAAGACTTTTTGAGCCACTGCATCGCCTAAACCACTAGAAAAATGAAAATGTTTGATGAAAAATGAAAATTTGCAGAAGACAAATGTTGGTCGCATGTAAATGGGGTATAAAAGTAACAATCTAAAAAATAGCTTAACATTTTGTATCCCTTTCTCAACCAAAAAATTGGCTCTATTATTCAACCCACACAAATGTGTGAGTAAAAAATCATAGTATGTAATGGCATTTTTGATAAAAAATTTCGCTTGATTTGAAGTAAAACCAACACAATTGCGTGTATAGATATAATGCTTTTTTCGGACAAAAATAAGTTAAAAAGGAATCCAGAAATGTGTAAGTTGGTTGAAAACACATACAAAACTAAATTTTTGACATGGTACTTTTGTCCTACCCGCACAATTGTGTTACCAGGAGCAAAAGGTATATAATCTCTTTATTCAAGGTCATTCTTCAATTAGAGTTTCTAACACAAAAAAGTAAATTTTATAATTTTCTAAAATAAATCCGTCCCGCATTCTATTAAATTCCGTTTCGGGTTACTAGGGTTTAAACAAAGTCTGGTCACTCGGCATAATTTTTTTTTTTAAAAATGTCGCTACCGTTTTGTAAAAAGAAAACAATTATTTTGACAGCTGTCATTTTGTGCGGCAGAGGCGAAAAATTTTGTTTGTCGCTCGGTATTCATTTAAAAAAAATAAAAATTGCAAACTATACAAAAAATTCTGGATTCGGGAACCTCATAAAATTGTACAACGATGGAAGCGTTAATAGCAAATGTGGATGAATTTGATTTTAAAATCGAGCGTGATCTCAATGAACAGTATGGGGCGCTACCACTTCCATTCCCAGGCATGGATAGTAAGTGTCGATTCCGCGACTCCTATGTATTTGTAGGTTATGTATATTTTGGGGCTAAACGTTTTTGTATTATTTTAGAATCGACGGCCGCTGTTTGTTTATTTTTTAATGCCACGGATGGTTCAGAGTGTGACAAGGGGGCTTCCTGTCCATTTCGGCATATTCGCGGCGATCGAACGATCGTCTGTAAACATTGGCTTCGTGGCCTCTGTAAAAAAGGAGATCAGTGCGAATTTCTGCACGAATACGATATGACCAAAATGCCCGAGTGTTACTTTTACTCCCGGTTTAATGCGTGTCACAATAAAGAATGTCCATTTCTGCATATCGATCCGGAAAGTAAAATAAAAGATTGCCCGTGGTATGATCGTGGATTTTGTCGCCACGGTCCTCATTGTCGCCATCGACATGTACGTCGTGTCCTGTGTATGAATTACTTGGCTGGGTTTTGTCCAGATGGGAGTTTATGTAAATTTATGCATCCTCGATTTGAGTTGCCTCCCCCGTCCGAGGTTAATAAAGATGCGGTGCAAAAGCGGGCACCAACATGCCATTTCTGTGGTGAAGTTGGACACAAAGCGTCTTACTGCCAGAAATTATCGCCTGAACAGCGGGAGGCTACTATGCGACTGGAAGAAGCTAAGTTTCGGGCACTCGGATATTTCAAACCAAATCCGTATCAACATCACCAAAAAGATCACCATGCGCGAGAGAAACAAATCGCTATGGGCCGTGACGGCACTCTTGGTCTCAATGGAAATCCGAATGAGAGCGGGATGGATCCAAATGCACATAATGGGGAACATATGCCGAATCCACATCAAAATATTCGACCACCTCCTAAACCGCTGGAGGAGATCACATGCTACAAGTGCGGCGTTAAAGGACACTACGCGAATAAGTGTCCGAAGGGTCATTTGGCATTTTTATCGACTGCTGCCCATCATTTTAATAAAAATAAACAAACATAATAGAACTTATAATAAACTTTATTATTGTAAATTTATAAGAAATAAATGTAAGAAAATTGTTCAGAATTCAGAGAAAATATTTCCACTCGAGTTTTCGATAAAACGGCGTTTTCCCCTCGAACCATTTGTCCATGCAGTCTCTTGAGCAGAATAGATGTGTTATTATGACATGGTCATTGCGTTTGTTTCGTCTTAGCAATAGAAGATAGCATTCATGGAATAGCAACTGATCACAAAAAGCACCGCCACATCTCCCGATCGGTCCTTTTCGCAGTGTGGCCGCAATTGGTGGTGGGAACATTTCATCCGGTACTTCGTAATCCAATATTTTATGTGCCGCACCCATCGAAATCTCATATAGCGTCCTTGGCACTCGCAGATTATTTGGATGAATCGCGCGCAGCTGATCCGGCAATACAATAACACGCTTTTCCTTCTCCGTTTCGACTTGATTTACTGAGTCGTCGATCAGCGGTGATCTGTTGGAACAGCATGAATATGACATGAAATAACTTAAAAAATCGAGCGGTGTAAAATGCGTCGATGGAAATGTGCCTGTTTTGAGATCCGGATAAACGGTATATTTGATAAAATTTGTGTCGGAAATCCTCTCATAAGTTTTTGAATTTTCTTCATAGTAAAATAGATAGAAGCGTTTATTTAATTGGGTAAAGGAATTTTTCCGCAACGGGATTTTGATATAAGTCACTTGTTGTACAGGATTCATAACATAGACCGGGTCCGATGACAATTTAATTATTTCAGCAAAACAAATTTATATCCTTGTTATATTTTTTGCAACGCTTATTATTACTTTAATTTTATACTCAAAATTTAAAAAGCACGAAGCATTTATGGTGGGGGACATATACGAAAATATTCAGAAACCATTGGTCGTAATTTTTTTAGTTTTTAATTGTAATACATAACGAAATTGCAAAGAAGAAAGATTGAAGCATTGAGTAAAAGCCCTACGTTTATATTGTGGTGCGATAACGCACAGGTTTAAATAAAGAAATTAAATAAATCAGGACGTACCGACTAGCTTGAATGAAGCTCCACAAATTTGAAATAAACACAAAATGCAAACCCTGCCATAAAACGAATAAAATTTTACGATAATGTCTCCTTGGGAAAAAGGCGTCGTTCTCTCATTTCAGTATGAAGTAAATTTAGTAATGATGATTTTAGGAAATTTCCAATGGCGCCACAGATTTTCTCTGAAGTTTCCATGATTTCAAAGTCAAACCACCTTGAAAAATTATGGTCCATGTTATTAATGCAGTGTTACGGATTGGCCGAGTTTGATATAACACGGTCAAATTTCAGAGCTTTGTCCGCATAATTCATGTTAAAATCTCAACCCATCATCCTGAGTTAAGACAAAAATTATGGTCCATGTTATTAATGCAGAACTCAAAAATAGTTTAATATGAGCGATAATCCCTTATCAGGACAAGTGCACTTTGATGTCTTTAGCAATAAACATTTTTCGAAAGAAAGTAGAAAAACTGAGATGAAGAAAAAAACTATTGACGGTACAGCGGAGTTGATCCTAAAAGTGATCCTTTCAATTATCATATACAACAACATAGAACTAAAACGCCATATTTGTTCTCAAAGGATTTCGATTATTAATAGTAAGAATTGGGGTCGATTCCGGGTTCTAAAATTTTATGTTATGTTATGTTATTTTTGTTTTTTCAATACAAATTCCAATAGGAAGCGGGGAAATAAAATAACATAACAGCAATTTTATGCCACGAGAATCGGGCCCATTATTTTATTAAACGATTGTTCCGCAGTAATTTGCCAGAAAGCCCGCGATTATTTTTCTGCCTTTTCCGGTGTCATACTAGTTGTAGTTTGTAGACGCTTTGCGCGCCTTTGGTGGGTTGGTTATGATCCTCCTTGGCAATTGAATTATACGCAAAGTCCGACAATTTCCACTGGCACATATTCTAGATCCGATGCATCGTCTAAGATAGAACCAATCAAAACGGACCACGTGATCTGATCTGAGAATTAACCAAAAGTTACTGGCAGTGTGAGTGAGTATAAATATTATACTGCGAAAACAGCTTGAATGTGAAGTTGATTGTAGCAGTTAGCAAAAACGGAAAAAGCGGGAGTCTTGATTATTACAAGTAGAAAATTCGGTCTTCATGGAACCGTGTCAGCTCGGACTAAACATACTTGCCACAAGTCGTGTGATGTATTCAGATTGTACTGTTTTTCAGATGATATCAAAAAAAATCCAATCGGAACCATATGAAGTTAGAAGGGGCAAATCGCATCATAGCACGATGAGCTAGATCCGTTCTATACGTAGGTATACTGAGCACTACCCCTTTTAAGTCATCCAATATTTCAACTTTCGGTAGGAATCATAAAAAGCACAAATCAAGTAGCACGATGCATTTTCTTCATTTTCACAACAAGATTTTTCAGCCGAAACCAAAGTAGCTTACAACCTAAAGAGTAGAAAGTAGAAACAACCTAAATCAATTTATGGTCATCACATAAAGGTCGATTTATATTATCCGTTCCGCTCAGTTCCTACACGTATCGTGTCAGACAAAAAAAACATTATTACATGTTTTTTTTTCTATAGGAGTATTTATGTATATTATCAGTTCCGTACGTGTAGGAATAGGAACTGAACGGAACGGATAATATAAATCGACCTTAATCCGTTAAGTCACAGTACGCTCTCTCTATATAAAATTTCTTCTATGGCAGCCGGAACCATATAAAAAAGCCAGAACCAAACTAACTATGACACAAATAGCAAACGACGCAATAATATAGGAAGTATTGTACATGAAGTATATAAATGGCACAATCTGGACCTTTGTAAAATGGCCATTATCCGTTCCACTACGCAACTTCTAAAATTTCAGCTGGAGCACAAAATCTAAGGCCGAAACCAAGGAACTGTGCCCGATGACATCATATGATTAAGATTGGTCTTTGCTGGTTCGGACACATTGTAGTAGTTCCGGCTACCAGTGTACTGTACTAGTAGAAAAAATAGCTTTTACCAGGTATACAAGTATGAAATGCGGATTTCAGACAACAGATGGTGCACCAATACAGTTTGTGCTCTAAAAATTTCACGCTGCGCTATTTTGTTGTTTCACCAACAAACGTGTAAGCGCACGAGTGATAAATTGGAAAAGTGTATGGATATAGTGTTGTATTGTTGTGTTCAATATGTCGAAATTTATACCGGTTTTGTGTGAACAATGGTTTCGGCGCGTCAATAGGGGTAACTTTAATGTTGCAGACAAGGAACGTAGAAAACCTCCAAAAAATACGAAGATATGCAGTTGCAAACAATGTTGGATGAAGAAAATTCGCAAACACAAAACCAACTCATCGATCAATTGGGCGTTAGTCAAGAAGCTGTTTCCAAACGGCTACGAGAGAAGGGAAAAATTCAGAAGTCGGGTAGATGGGTACCACATGAGTTGAACGATAGGCAAATGGAGAAGTGCAAAAATACTTGTGACCATTCGCTCGCTCGTTACGAAAGGAAGTTGTTTTTTTGCATCGTATAGTTACAAGGGATGAAAAGTGGATTTATTATGAGAATCCGAAGCGTAAAAAATCATGATCATGGTGGGACCAGAGGGGCTAAACGTTACCAACAACAGTTGACCGATTTGAACCATTCGCTGCTTGAAAAAAGGCCAAAATACCGAAAGCGGCAACACAAAATCATTTTCTTCATGACAATGCTCCATCACATACGGCAAACCGGTTCGCGACACTTTGAAATCACTTAGCTGGGAAGTTCTATTTCATGCGGCTTACTCATCAGACTTGGCTCCTTCCGGTTACCATTTATTTGCATCGATGGGTCATTGCTGAGCAGCGTTTTGGTTCATAAGAATATAGGGAAAAATGGCTCGAGAATTGGTTCGCAGCAAAAGAGGAAGATTTTTACTGACGTGTGGTATTCATAAATTGCCCGAAAATAAAGCACTTTTTACCATTCTTCCGAATTTAACATGTTTTTTAGCAAAAAAATCCGCAATTAATACTTGTACAGCTATGTAGTTGCACTACCATCCGAAACAAATTGCGCTCATCGTGCAACCTTCTAATTGTCACCGCTGGTGAAACTTTGGTTTTGGTGGGCTTTGTACATTTTATATTTTATTTCCAATGACCTATAGATCGAATCGTGCTCATTTCGCAATGATCCATCCAAGTCCCATTGATTTCATACGGTTGTGGCGCTGATGGTGCTGAAAACTCATGAAATTTAAAATGAAGCAAGCTATATGCATCGTGCTGTTTGTGTCACATTGGATGTGTTCTGGCTGGCTATTTTTGATTTCAGCTGGAATTTCAGATTTTGGGTGAAAAATTCTATTGCGCTCAGTAATGTACAATAATCATGCTATTTGTGTAACAGTAGCATTGTATTGGATTGAAATGCTCGATAATACACAATGACCTATAATGGACCATTTCATATGGTTCGGCCTTGTCTGAAAAATGATGTAGTACCGTGTGTGGTATCATTCTTGGTTTGGTACTGGCATCTAAATTTTTCATTTTGCATGGAAGTGACATTTCGAAAAGATCCCGCTTTTTCATCTAATTGATTTTCTGGTCGTACCATTTTTGACAGTTTTTGTTGTTTAATTTTTGGGAAGAAACTATTTGTTCCTTTATGTGCCTCTCTAATAACAAATAAGCCCCACGCTAATATCCTTGGATAGGAATGCATATAACAAAAGTTTAAATGACTAGGGCGTATTTCTGATTTAATGAGAAACAATCCGGCAGTTCGAAAACAAATAAATTTTGGTCTCTTTATGGGTGGAACTATATTTGGTGGAACTCACTGAATACTTCAAATGTTGCAATTTCGAATACGGCAGAAATTCAAATTAATATTAGCAAATATAAAGATTTATTTATAATGGTGGTGGCAAAGAAAGGGAAAATATGAGAGAGATAGAAATAGACTTTAAATTTGGTGCATGTGCAGATTTACGTTGCATCTTAATTGTGGCAGACACAAAGACAGTACACTTCCGTGACGCAAAAGAGTTGAACTCTGTTCACACAATTACACAACTCTCTAACAGCATATCAAATCACTTACGGCATTTAATCCAATATGGGGTTAGAACTAGCTGGAAGCTGGAACCACGAAATTACTTTATCACAATAATTATATAAAATAAACTTGCCGACGCTATTATTTTTTCACTAATAGCCAGATTAGACATTAAAATAACAAAAGAAAAATGAAAATTGGATTTTTCCCAAGAAAAATCAATTAATAATAATCGACATTGTTCACATAATGCAAATCGAAATTGTTCCGCACTTGAAACGAATCAATCAGCGATCTCAAAATATATTTACGCGACATTTTCTAGCAGGTAACTACTCGGTATAATATACTCACGTCAAATGAAACGTATCCTTTTCCGCGTACTCGTTTGTAACGAAATTTTCATAATAATATGGAATATGCGTTAGCGAGTAATTATGGCACATGCTTAAATGATTAAGAGACACACATTTAACATATGGCAGGTGATATAAATTGCAACCTGCAAGTTAAATGTACAACATTAAATATTTATGGTGCCATCCCAAAAAAAAACCAAAAATGTACAGAACAACACTTACGATCGATATAAACACATTTCAGATGCTGTAAGGCAAACAAAATCCCAGGTATGCCACTTAATTCTGTGTTATCGTTAAACGAGATTTCAATCAAATTTTTACATTTACCCAAAGCCTCCGGCAACCATCTCAATAAGTTCCTATTAGCATAAAACATTTCTAGCTTGTGCAGGGTCCCAATCGCTTCGGGTATTTCCGTTATACGATTACAGCTAACATTTAAACGTTTTAAATTTCGTAACTGGCCAATTTGCACTGGGATTATGTGCAGCTGATTATCGGACACATCTAAAAATTCTAAATTTTGTAACGCCACTATATCATCTGGTATACATTTGATGACGTTTCCCGCCAAATGTAAAAATTTCAAATTTACCATCTGGTACAACAGCCAATCGGGTATCAGCTCGATGAAATTCTCTTTCAAATAGATTTCTTCACATATTTCACGGTATTCGAGAAGATCGACGGGGATTTGCTTGAAGTCGCGATAGCTCCAGTGTAAAATTTTATTGTTCATAATTTAGCGCGCACAAATTATAATTACTCTCGTATATAACCAAAATGTAATTAGGAAAATTTCGTACACCAAAAAAAAAATTAATTACAAAATTTGACAAATAAATTAATTTTGTTTGAATTTATTTTTTGCGTTTTTACCAATGAAAATTTTAAACTGAATATGCGAAACAAAAAAAGATTTTTTTTTTAGAAAAATCGAGTTCATGAACGTTGACGAGAATAAAGTTGTAGTTTAGGTATAGTTGCACCACTGAAATTGAAATTCTACCTTATAATTATAAAAATTGTGATCAGATTTCTAATGTACTTACCGCTACCTTTATTGCTTGACCCATCGTGAGCTTTTAGCGAAGATTAGAATAGGCTTAAATCCCATTTTGCTGAAGTCTGCTATAGGTCTTTTAGAAGGGAAGTGACGCAGAAATTTTTTTCGCAGGTCTTCTTTTTTTTCATCTTTGCAGCTATGTCAATAATCATGAAGGGTATTTCAACATTCGTTCTGTTCGGTGAAAAAAAAAATTTACTTTGACGAGGGAGTTCATCTGTCGTCCACATTAGCTGCAAATTGGACTGGTCTGCCATCTCATATAGATGAGAGACAATTTTGGGATACATTCGACGTAAGAACATATGATTTTAGAGTTTTAATTGAAGCTTTACCACGATTTTGCAATTTGATAGACACGAATAAGTTGGAGAGAGATTATAGATCTCTTATCAACTTTTGGCTCAGGGTCAAAAACACCCACCCAGTATTCCCCCACCCCAAACAGAATTAGACTGCCCTATTAAACTTTTCTGTGTTTTCTAGATAAAAGAACGAATTTAGTTTCGGCCATCCGAGCTGCGTCTACTTATCTTCATTGTTACCCTAATAGAGGTCTATTCGTCTCTTTGATTTTGCAAATTTTGAATGTTGGTTTGCCATAGTGAGAGAACATCAGCCACGTTTGTTCTCAACAGTCTCGTGAGCTTCCATGTTCCGCTTGAAAGCTGATGTTTTCGATGCATATTGGCTCATATGTTCGCGATTCTTTTGTCGGTGATACTCGTATTTAGTCGTAGTTCCTTAGTACTTACATTTTCTGCTAGACTTTTAGTGTTACGGTAATTATTGCTGGATTTAAGTCGTCTTCTTCCTAAAGCATTTTGGCCGCGGTAGTTATGGGATATCTGTATGACTGTGTACCGAGCCATTATTCCTTTGGTTATTAGGTACAGGTTCTTCATTATTTCTGTGTCAGTCTAGAAACTCAATGATAACTGATTGGTAACGTTGCAGGATAGTTGATATTTTAAAGCATCGACATTCAAGCAAACCGACTGCTTTGCTTAGATAACAGTCTGCACGTATATTTGAAGACGACAAGCATATGATCGTTGGAATCTCTATAAGATATAACAAAGAAAATAGTTGCGCAGTGCCACTAAGTCTTAGTGACTAAGAGATCATGACGCGATCGGTTTAGCTTTCCGTCTGCCTTCATTCGATGTCCACGATGCCTTGTGAATTTTCTTATGTAGAAGAAACAAACATTATTCAACTAAATTGTACATTATTGTCAGTTCTGTGAAGCGTTTGCCAGCGACGCTTAAACCAAAAAATAAATTAAAATATAAAAAAAACTCTATTCTAGGCCCACTGGTCCGGAATAACGTGTTTAGCAAAAAATGATTAATAACTTTAATATAATTACATTCGCAGGTGATAAAGTTATTGCGGTGCAAAGTAACTCGAGATTCGAACTTCAGTGTCAGGGTCAATAAATAGAACTCGCGTTTAAAGCAAATTAAACATTGCAGTTATAAAAGGCAAATTTGTGAGTTGTTGTCCTCCAATAATATCCCAAAATAATCACATCCGAGAGGAGTTACCTTTGATGAAAGTATGGGAGTAACTTTTCACGTTTTAAAAGTATATAAGAACGCTAAGAAACTATTCCAGTCCATGGCGAGGGTGCCATGGAAAAAATGAGGACTGAAACATAATACAGTTGTAAAAATTTACATATGTGTGGTGGGGGTGCTATTCACGTATGCCGCAGAAGAGTAGTTTAATAGATCAATGTTTTTAGAAATCGGTCAGAAGAATATCCTATTGTAAAAATAAAACTAGCTAGTAACTCCTGATTTAAAAATGCTTGATTAGAAAAGTGTAACATTAAAACTAAAAATATATAAATATATAATTAACAAATTTAAAAAATAGCAAATTTTTAAGCCATATTTAGGCATGGATTGAATATTCGACACATATTTTTCCAGTTTCCTTATAAATAAAAGATGTATAATAAAACCTCAATGTCATTTTTTGAAAATAACCATTCTTTTAACAATTTCATAAAAAGACTAATTAGGAGTGCTCGCGGTTACAATATAGGTTAGTAGCTGGCTATAAAACTTAGGTGCAGTGTAAGAAAACAAATTCTTGAAATGCTTTTTGAAAGGTTGCGGAATACTAATTCTATTTCTATTTCGAAACAATATGGGTCACTATATAAAACATTTTTAAAACTTTAAATACGTATAGATACCGCAGTGGTAATATTTTATAATTTAAAAACAATGGAAAAGATGGTGTAGTTTTTGAAAAATGATTCAAAATTCTAATCACACTATTTTGTATAGTCAATAATGGTTTGATGTTTGACAAATAAATTCCATCCCAACATGTTAACTCGTACTATAGACGAGAATCAATCAAAGCGTTATAGAGACATTTCAAAAATTCGGAGCTGCAGATGTTACGCAAATGGAAAAATGATCTTAAAGCACGATGTAGTTTTTGTTTTAAATTAATCACGTGATTTTTAAAGTTACGCTGTGAATCAAGATTTAAACATAAATATTTGAATGAACTAACTGTTTCAATGGGAACGCAGAGGGTGCTGCAACTAGAGTCGTTACACGTCAATGAGTGATAGGTTACTGAACCATAATTAATGACGGGACTATTCAGATTGAAGTACATAATTTTAGAGTTGTAGCTAAGAACCATGAAATGAACGTAGAACCATTTGTTTTTAGTAATTTTAGGTCACACTTAACGTCATATTTCAACGAAATCATATTCGGCGCAACGTCATCGGCAAAGGCGACAATATTACCACGCAAATCAAGATACAAACTAAGATTACAATAAATCAAAAAAACAAGAGGTCCCAACGCAGATCCTTGATTAACCCCAACATTAACCATTTCTTCATTGCTTCGGACATGAACAATACATACACTCTGACCTCGATTACATAAATAGGATTTAAATAGAGAAAGTGCCACACCCAACTTTTCCAGTAGCACTTGATGATTAATGGTATCGAATGCTTTAGTAACGTCTATAAAAAGAGCGGAAGTCTTAAGGTTATTATTCAAATTGTTATGAACAGGCATTAAAAAAGAAAGAAGAGCCACTGCGGTGATGAATTTTTAATAAAACCGAATTATCGTTTATCTAGAAAATTAATTTTACCTAGAAAATTCCATAATCTAGATTTAATAATTTTTTCAAAAATCTTAGAGAAAGTGTTCAGTAAAGTGATTTGACGATAATTATTTGGGTCAGCCCGTGAACCCTTCTTAAAAAGTGATTTCACGATACCTACTTGTAACTTATCAGGAAACACCCCAGGCATACTAAAGATCACATTTTTAACCACTACATTAGAAATTCCATCAATACCACACGATTTAGTATTTTTGAGTTCACAGACGGCTGAAACAATTTCCAAATCACTAACTGGAAAATAAATAGATTCGAGCTATTGAACCGAGTCAGAACCATATTATTTCGAACAGTATTTTCGACAGTCGTATTTTCTTGTGTTTCGTTTAGAATGACGCTTGGTATATTAATAAAATTATTATTTAGCACATTAGCAATTTCATTAGGATCCGAAACAAAATTATTTTCACCAATTTCTAAAGAAGTAATAGTATCTGAAACGAGAACGTTGTTCAATACACTATTTACAACTTTCCATTTTGATTTCATATCTGAAGCTGAAGACATCTTATTTTTAAAATATGTTTCTTTAGTTTTCGGTATCAAAGTTTTAATTTTTTAGTTTAGCGCACCAATTTTTTTCTTTAAAGAACTGTTACTATATTACGATCATTGAATAGTTTCTTAGATAACCTGTTCCGAAGATTAATCAAATTTAATAAGGCGTTGGATATTCAAGGCTTAAGCTTCCAGTTTCTACGTTTAGTAATGAAGATTTCGACAAAATTTGAATATGCTATATTTGGATCATCCGAATTCCAAACTATGCACCAATCATATGTACTTAAGGATATTTTGCTAACTCTGTAAAATTTATTTTCGTTTGACATAACGTTTCCTCACATTTACGGCCTCTGTTCATTGAATTATGAACACTATACTAATATAGTGAAAAACTGAAAGTTTTTTTTAATGTTTTAATTCTTTAAAATTAAATAATTTTGAGTATACATAAATTGGAAAATAATTAAAATTTGGTTAAACTACCTTTATTTTTAATTATAGCTTTTATTGATCATTATTTATCAATATTTTTTAATATTTATTTTAAGGTGGACACTGTGTGATTGGGGGTTTTATATACGTTGGACTTAAGTAAGGTCCAACAATTCTCGATAGGGTTTATTTTTATTTATTTTTATTTATTTATTTAACCAACAGTATTAATTTACATCTGGTATTTAAAAATAGGTTTATTAATATAAATCAAATTTGAATAAATTTTTTTTTAAAACTCTTTTAAATTCATCTCTGGACAAATTAAAATCGAACACGGTAGATGCAATATTAAATACACGGCTAGAATTACAAACCGGGTCCGACATACCAAAATTAGACCCATGGAAGTGCAGATCAATCACTAAGCCTCGGTGTCTGAGTGATCTCACTGCGGGGCACGTATTGAAAACAAGGACAGTAGATGTGAACAATCAATTCGGCTCTCGAGGTAAACAACATAAATCGCTTCTGGATTGATTCTATACGGTTAGAGGAATTGTTATAGTACGGATTCCAGACAATTGACGCATACTCCAAGTGCGATCGAACAAATGAAGCGAAGAGGACTTTTAGAGTATATGGATCATGAAAATCTTTGGAGAAACGGATTAAAAATCCTAACATTGAATTAGCCTTATTAATACATCTGTCAATATGGTCCTTAAACGATAAATCTCGTGAAAACAAAACCCCTAAATCTAGAAAAGACTGAACTCGCTCTATCATAACGCCATTTAAGAATAAACTATTATCAGGTCCATAACGTCTATAACGTTTTCTAGAAAAGTTCATAACTTTACATTTAGAAACGTTCAGGCAAAGCTTACTCAAGCTACACCAGTCGCAGAAAACATTTAATTCCTGTTGTAGATTTAGCAGATCGCAATCATTTCTAATCTTACAAAAGATTTTTACATCATCAGCGTAAATCAGAAACTTACAATGTTTGAAGCACCGCTTCACATCATCTATGAATGCAATAAATAGTAGAGGTCTAGATAAAATATTATTTAAAAAAACTTTTTGAGTTCTATTCGTCAAATATGAAAAGATCCACTTTAAAGGAAGGGCATCACAATTGTTGAGCTGTCCCAGTTTCTTTACCAATAAAACATGATCAATTTTATCGACAGCTTTGCTAAAATCAGTAAACACTACCCCAACACCATCACCACCTTCTAATGCTAACGTCAAAAAATTTGTAAACAAAGCAAGATTTGTCACAGTTGACCCTCCGGGGTAAAACCCATGCTGGTTTGCTGAGATGGAATTTTTAGTTAAGAAAAAGATGCGGTCCTTGACCATTGATTTAAATAATTTAGGAATAGCCGATAAGATAGAAATACCGCGGTAATTTTCGATATCCGTTCTCCGTCCACTCTTGAAAATTCGTTTAATGAAACTGGATTTCCAAATTGAAGGAAAAACTCCACTATTCAAACTCAAATTGAAGATGTCCGTCAGCGGCTGAGCCAAGACCGAAGCACACTTTTTCAACACAAGCGGGTGAATTTTGTCCGGGCCACAACTCATATTCACATTTACATTCAACAGAACGTGCAGAACGTCATCTGTAGTAAACTGAAATAAAATGTTTGGATTATTACTAGCAGTCAAAGAATTGAAAGACATTTGCAAGGGTATACCTCTACAATTCCGTTTCGAATCAACATAAACTTTTAGGGTTGTTTCTAATATTCGATTCGATCTCGACAATATATAAATTATACAAGAAACGATTTAAAATTTTAAATTGAGATCTGAGAGCGCTAAATATTTCATAATTTACGACGGATGGGTTTAATTTATATTTTTTATGAGCTTTAGATTTCCGATTTTTTAATCCCGAGTGGCGACTATTAAACCATGGCTCGCGTATCGACGAAACTACAGGTGAACGGGGAATAAATTGTTCAATTGCCAAGTTCATTATTTTATAAAACTGATCAATATAAGCGTCTAAGCTACCCGTTATATATTGATCCCAAAATTGGTCCAGAAACTCATTTAAAGCATTATAATTTCCCTTTTTATAGTTGAAAGACTCAATAGAATTAAAATGTACATTAACATTAACACAATTTTCAAATATTAATTGGATATGTAGTGGTATGTGAAAAATACTTGAAGAACCGCCGAGATCATTACAAGCAATGATTGTGCCGTGTACTTCTACTGGAATGAACAACAGATCGAGGATATTGCTGCAGTGGTTCACGATGTTATTAATCTGTCTTAGCCCGAGTGAACAGATTGAGTCCATCACCAGATCTGAAGTTAGATCACCATTGAATGGTAGAAGTTCATCATCAACAGTAAGCCATTTTATTTTCGGTAAGTTAAGATCTCCCAAAATCTTCACAGAATCAAAATCAGGAGCTGCAACTGCTAGTTGGTTTGAGAAAAATAAAGACCATATATATTAACGGAGGATCCGTATGGTATGTAAACAGCAACTATCAACACCAGCTTTCCGTTGAAAGCATGTTTAACAGCCAAAATCTCCAACTCGTTACTCCCAAGGTCAATAATCAGCCCACCTCTCGCTGTCGATTCAAGATCCGTATAAAGATCACGTCTGAAAACATAGTAGTCTGGAGGATTGTACTCTGCAGAATTGTGCGAGCTTGTCAGCCATGTTTCCGTGATGCAAATGACATCATATTCATTTTCCAACAACGATAAGTACATTTCACGCGATTTTGATCGAATTCCGCTAGCGTTGTGATAATAAATAGACAATGTGCTGATTTCGTCAGAGAGTGGCAGTGTCAGTTGAGCGATAGGTGCAAACAGCGGCATCGGATTTGAAAAACGTATAAAATCGGTTGAGGTTGCAGTAGATATTGTTACAACGTCGTTAGAGCTGAGCGTGGGACTAAAAAATTATTATTAGATAATTAAATCCGGATAATTGCCAGGCCAAGGGAGGATGTCAATATTTTGGTTAAGGAGGACATTCTCTATTAATTTTGCGGTATGGCAAAGAGCTCCATTTTGTATAAAAGTGTAAGAGTATTGGTCTTGAGGTAGCGACCTCATGTAAGGAAATAAAACGTCTGTTAACACTTTTTTATATTGTTCTTTCCTGATGGTTTCCTCTACGAAGAATATTGGACCAGGTCCAACATATCTCCACTAATGCAGCTCCATATCATTACTGATGGTGGATGTTTTATGTTCCTGACTACTCAGTTACGGCCTCTAGCCTGCATTCGTAATTTAATATAACCTATAAATTTAAAACAACTCTTTAATTTCGGATTTTTTTTATTTAATTTTTGAAAATATGTAATGAGTGCTTAAAAATTTGGGTTACCTTCTTCCAGTCGTCTTATGTCCACTGCTTATGAAGTTTAGCCCAAATAAGATGTTTTTTCCCCATTTTTTCAGTGAGTCTGGCTTTATTTGCTGGACGCCTGCATTTCAAATTATTTTCATATAGCCTTCGTCGTAATGTCATCGCTGATATCTTTATCCCTTCTTCACTAAGGTGCATTTGTATTTCACTCGTCGTTGCACTGCGCTTTTCTAAGGCCGATTGAATAATTTTGAATAATTTTGATTTTGAAGAATCTTCGCCAAATTACTTACTGAAGAGCAAGAAACTTTTTCCATTTTTGCTCCATCTCTTACTTCGATTTTTACCTCGACAACTTTTGAAAATTAAACCCAGCCCTGCCATAGTTATTCCGGGAATGTCAGGATTGGGTCTAGTATAAAGTGAAAACAAGTATCCCAGGAGTTGCAACCTCTTAGATGTGTCTCAGCATAAATGGTTTTATTCGTCGATTTTTTCCTTTACATTTTTTGAATTCCGAACGCAGTTTAGCCGTGTTTTTTTATTAGCGCCCGATATATGTATCCGGAGCACCCAATTTTCTATGTCAAAACTTATATAACTATAATTAATTTATTTAACTCCAAACTAATATTTTTCATTCAGCTTTTTAATTAAAAATCGACATAAAAAAATTTTGCGCTACCTATTTATCGGGAGCCGCTATCGGGAGCACTATCCATTTCAATGGGAAATTTTAAAAAGCCTTTATTTTGTAAACCCCTGAAACCATTAGAAACTTAATCTTGCAATAAAAATTTAAAACGCAGCAAGATGAATTCTTGTTTATAACGTCATGTCAAAGTCAGTATATTTCAGGTGATAAATGTTTGTTTTATGGATGCATTTATTTTTCATTTTTATGGTATAGCGACACCAGTGATAAAACACGGTTATTATTTCTTAATTAGACAGCCAAAATGAATAAGGCAGAAATATCAGTTTTTTTCTCTACTAAACTGATATAAAATTGATCCTAGATTTTACCTAGAAATATAGGAATTTTTTCTAGTAATGTAGTCCACGATTCAGTGAAGTAAGTTATTATACCTTCGATAATAACTCACTTCAAGCAGCATGGCTAGAATCAACCGAACAGGGCCATTTCAAGGTTGGGTGGCCTTATGTGTCGTGAACAGAAAACGGATCGATTGTGACAAAGCACAGGATGTTTGGGAGGGGGTAGTATTATATCATGTTAAATATCGGAGACTAGATTAGGATTTTTTGGTTTGACGGCATTATTTGTTCTTCCTATGATGAGTGATGACATCTAGTTTTAAATATTGGAAAATATTCGAAGTGGTTAAGTATACATTTCAAGTTTAGTTTGGTGTTTTGTAACAAATTGTTTCTAACTTAAAATTAAATGGTGATTTTAATGATCGGTTTTAATTGTGCGAATAATTATAATTGTGTCGTTCTTGTGTACTAATAAAGTGGTAATGGATAATTTAACATTATTGTGAAAATTATTACTGTGTTTTGATGATTTTTTCCGGAAATTTATAGAACAAATACTTGTTGTCGTAATAAGTCAAAGCGTTTCAGTGATTCGAACCTTTATTGTTAACGCTAAGTCGTAACAATTATATTAAGGTGGGTGTACGATGTCCATATCATAGTAACATGATACAATCGACTGATCGTGCTTATTTGAAATCGTCTTCGAATCTCTGAAATCCGTCCATCATATTTGTGACTATACATTTCAATTTGTTCTAAGCAAAAACATATTCTATACTGGTAAATTTACAATATTGAACATATTATGCAAATTATGTAAAATGGCCTTTATATTTAACCTAGTTTTATTTATCGCACTTTTAATTTATGCCATGCCCTTATAAGCACAGTTTCACCAGTAAAAAATTACAACCACCGATGAAACTTGTAACTTAAAAATTAAATAAATAAAACGAATTTGACAAAGAAGGCATTTTATTATTCTTAATTGATGGCCGGAACGAAAAATTATCATTTTATTGCAACCCATTTGAGATTTTATATATTTGTAGTGTTCTAATAGAGAAGATTTGGTTGCAGGTTAACATATTAAATACCATAGCAATGACACCTAAAAGCATTTGTCATGAAAGTATTTCCTCCCTCAACCACAGAAGACACAGAAACGTTATAACGCTATTTTTGTATGAAAAATATCTACTCATTTTTTTGACCTTGCTTCGCGAAAAGGTCGGAAAAATTGTTTGCAGAGTACCCAAAAGAAGGAAAAATTCGTTATTTAGATGTTTTAAATTTGAAATATATATTAATAAATTTTAAAATCATTACGGTTCAGAGACGTAAAAAAGGTAGGAAAATGGTCGATAGGTAATTTTTTCTTGCTCTACTCAATGGCGCTTTTGAATAATATCTATTCTGTCCTTTAATCATGAAATAAAGCAACTCCTCGGAGGCAGCGATATGATCGGATTCATCAAATCCAATCGAGTGAGATGGCTCGGCCACGATACAAGGTCCCCACAACAAAGGATGATAAATAAAGTATTTCACCAACAACCAGTCGGGGTGCGTCGTAGAGGAAGACCCCGACTATGTTGGCGTGACGACATCGAACAAGATCTACGAACGATTGAGATGGTTGGAGGGCCAAAGTGCGGGCGGCGAAATCCCTTTCGAACTGTTCGAGAGCTTCAACATCAAGCTCGATTTAGATTGGTTCTTTTCGCCTTTTAACGCAAAGTGGCTGACATCTGACGGAATATTTTAGAACTAGAGCGAAATGTGATTGACTTCTCAAAAAATATGATAGAACTGTGACTTTCCACGTGTTGTAATTCTCACGACCTTTTAATTGCTCGATTGGTGGTTCTCTCAAATTATTAGTCGCCATCGTGTTATGATTCTTACATCACAATTCACAATGCTCAGGTATTATAGGGAAAACTCGCAGTTTATATTCTTATTTGCGGAATACGTTTTAATTTAACTTTATATTATACCATAAGTATATTATAGGTAGGTACATACTTCAATACAAATAATTGCATAATTACTATTTGAACAGAACAAGCCGCAGCGTATAACGAAAATATTTAGTTTTATTTTAATTGCTGAAAATATTTCTCTCATAAATATTTCCATACCGGTTCCATACCGGTGCCATACCGGTTTTTAATATTGCATATTTAGGTCTCGCTCCAAGTTTATCATAATTTCAACTAACAAAAAATAAAATTTAGTACGCACGATAATATTTATAAATTGCATTTTGTTAAAATGTGAATAAAAATATAATACCCATACTGTTTGGGCTGACATCTCACGTAAATATCTTGGAACTAATATTACTCTATAATCGTGTTTCTTGTGAATGTGAAAAAATCAAATAAATTCTAATGCTGTGTGCTTTATGTGCTTCGACGTTATTTTATTATCTCCTAAACAATTGAGAAAATACAGTAAACCGAAAAATAGAAAAATGCTTCTTCGTCAATTTCATGACACTGAAACCCGAGAAACAAACCATACAATCGACATGACGTGGACTTTCTTTTTACAACAACAAGATTTTGATAGTCAAGATGTTGAACAGAATTTGCAGTTTGAGGATCAATGTCTCGAACAAGATCCTCTTTGTCAGAAGTAAATGAAACAAGATCGCAGGTAGTCCAGGCTGTACACTTTAATAAATTCAAGCCTCCGATATTCGATGGAACAAATTCATTTCATGCCAATAGAAATGCAAATTCATGCCAATAGAAATGCATGGAATGATGGAGTCGTGTCGCAGAATTGATAGTGTGAGTGCTTTTTGATGACAGATGGAATCAAATGCTTTACCTAAATACGTGCACGCTAGATTAACTTGATGATGTTTTTCAACCAGATTAGTTGATGTGGATCGACCAGACATAAACCCGTGCTGGTTTATTGATATATGATAGGCAATTGTGGATTTAAAGTTGCTGCATAATACTAATTCAAACAATTTTGGAATTGATGATGTAGTTGTTATTCCTCTGTAGCATATAACCTCGTCTCGTTTACTTGATTTAAAAATTGGTGTAATCTTTACACCAATTGTGAACAGGTAACATAATGGAATTGCTAAAATGGCAGCGTACTCCTTCGGAATAGAAGAGGGATATTGTAAAGACCACAACCGCCTCCAAAAAGTGCAGTACAATATCTAAAAGAGCCAAATAAAATGTTATCCTTAAAAATGGAGGAGGAGTTATTGAGGAATTATTGATACGTTATTATTACTGAGTAGTTCGTACAATCCCGTAGTAATGCTTGGTTTATAGAGTGATTGAAAAACGATGCGATGGTGTCCTATATCTTTGGTGTATTAGGAGCTGGTATTTGTAGGTCACATTAGCAGGGTATCCTTCAATTTCGCGTTTATTCATTTCCAAAATTGTTTTAGTTTTATTTTTCCTTAAATTTGATCGGGATACGACCAGTATTTTGATTTGAAATTAATTTCAAATTCATTACTACTTAGGCTGCGTACCAATCCAAGGGTAAGGCCCTGTAAGTGGCTTTTAATTAGGCTGCTGAATATTTTAAAGGCATCTTTTAGCAGGGTCTAGACAAAACTTTGTAAGATCGGAGATGTAGTCGGAGATGTAGTTAGGAAAGCCCATTGAATCGAATATTTAAAACCCATTTGATGTTGCTAGATGGATAGTTTCTAATATAATCCAACAACGATATAAGTTTGTTGGCATGGTGGTTAACATCAAAAGTAATTGTGAAAGGCTTATATTTTCGTTGTTGTATGTAACATGTTAAAGTTTCTAGAGCGTAGATTAGATCACTGCAATCTGTTTTAGATTGATGAATAACCACTACAATAACGTATTTACTCTCATTTTATAAACTTTTACAACTGCATTGACTGATTTAATGTAAAAGGTTTGTAATTTAAGTCCGTTCCGCGACCAGTGATTTTAAAAATAACAATTTTCCAATTTTTCATCTAAGGCAACACAAATTAAAATAGATGAAGGTACTAAGTGTTAACCATTTATCCAGGTTGAAATCTAAGGTTCAGCAAGCAGGAATTTTTGAAATGGAATATTTTTATCAACTCATATTCTGAATCACATTCTGAATCGCACATTGCATCTTTGATTTTAGATGTTTTTGCTATCGCTGCCTTGATGAAGTTTTCGGAACGCTCCCTTTATGAAAAGACCTTTTGACCACACAACAAATCATCTAGAAATTTATCTGATGATTTCAAGGTTTGTGTCTCGAGTTTCAGTGTCAATTTGTGCCAGATTAAATATTCTTTTTTCTCAATTGTTTTCCAGATATCAAAAATCATTGAATGTAAATTGCGCCTAAATCATGTTTGAATCGACTAAACTAATGTTGAAGCTTCTGCTATTGTCCACTAAGCGGCCGCGATGAAAAGCCAAGTAGTCTTAAGAATTGGCCGGTAGCTAATTTTACTGTATACACCCATTTAGTGTGTAGTAGCTCAAACACGACGATGTGGAGGGAGGTTTAGGATTAACAACTGGGAAATTCCTAATTGATCGAACGAAAATCAAACGCATAAACGGTTCCACAAAGACAATTTCATGCAATGAAAATGAATACGATTAAATGTATCGAATTATTGAAGAACTTAGCACAGAAGGAAATTACAAACTGAAGCAAAATACGACGTGCACTTTCGATTCACAACAGACCTGATCTGGGCAATCGTCTCGTAGAAGCCATTATTGATAATTTGCTTGACGGTGTAGATTACAAGCAACCACAATTTTAATGTTAATGAACCATAAATGGAAAATATTTGGTCTGCCTGCTGATATTATTGGATATATCCGGAATTCGGTCAACAGGTCTTACTGTAGTACTTATTGTACAATCAAGAACAGTTGTATTTATTTATATTTTTTTTTATTTTTAATAAACTCAGATGATTTTTTGGCGAACATATTTAAATTTATTTTTGATTTGTTTTTGTTGTTGTGCGATCGTAATCGGAAAATATTACAAGTATTCTTTAAAATTAGACGGCACCGTACAGCAATATTATACATATATACATGCTTATCGGTGATGATATATTCGGAAAATTCGCTGGTGTTTTTTAACCTTGTGCGGGCCGTACCCCCGTGCATATTATCACGAGACAATATTGTGTTGTGTGTGAAAGCGGTGTCGCGAATACACAAACATTATTTATTATTGTTGTTATTGCTTTGTTTGACATAAATGACAAGCAGACTTGCTCCATTTTGGTGCGATTTCTGTTAAAATTCATTGCACGTCGGATATATTAGGCCGTTTGTTCTTTTTTATAATTTTATTAATATTTTTTTTTTATGGAACAGAAAAGACGGTGTTTTTACCCTACTACATTAATTTTTATCGAGTTGACTACGAATTGTTTGTCAACCAACCACCAATAATAATATTATTATATCACTTCAAGTTCTGTCATTAAACTACACGAATAGTCATAATAATTTTACGTGTGTTCGCTTGTGTCGGGCACGAAATGTAGCAGCGGAATAGAATTAAGAAAAGTGCGTTAAAAAAGTGTTTTGTGTACAGTGTTTCGTGTGTAGTGCGGGTTGTTAAATATCCAAAATTTCGTACTGAATATGAGTCATCGTTTTGCACGGGTGGCATAATATATTAAGAAGGTCATGGGCCAACGTCATCTGAACACTTGTGTAATTAAATTCCTGTTAATGAAACAATGAAGTAGTGTAAGTGAATTTTTTTTAATTATGCATTGTTATTTTATATTATTGGCATAACTTGTTTAACGGCCACTGCTGGCCCTGGGGCTAATTCATTTTGTTAAGTTATTTTGTAAAAGTCGTTGAACGAGCAATTTACATCCACGTCTTGGTCACTACACTTCTAGATCCTAGTAAAATATTTTACTGAACGTGTTCCTTGTAATTTACCTACGCCAGTTAGAGCAGATTGATAATAAATGACGTGTTTCGAGTGAAATTTTTAGTAATAAAAAGCCATTGTCCGAATAATTTACTTTATTATTAATGCTTTACGTTTGCTTGATTAGAGAGGTAGGTACACTGGATCCTGAAAGTATATCATCGTCTGCGGTACTACAAATCTTATTATTTTTCATTTAACATTATTAAACCCTAATCCATTGATTTAATAAATTGTCTATTAATGTCATCGAGGTGATTTCCACAAATTTTGAATCACATCAATTTGGCGAGATTGGAATACTAAATTCCTACTTTATACGAGTGCGGAATACTAAAATTTCAAAATATACAATACAATGCACATTATATTGTTACGAATTTCGGAACACTGGATGCGGATTCGTAATGGATTTTACAAATAAAACATTTAAAGTTAAAAACTTTATTTACCAATACATTTCACTTCTTCAAAAAATTCACTATTTCACTTAAGCTGTTCACTTTCATTTTTCGCACTGTTCACTTTCTACTTCATATAACTTGCACTGTTCTCTCTCTCTCTCTCTTACTGTGTGACTCTAACACTCGACCACCGTCGGACATATCTCGTTTTCATTATATCGCTGGCCTATGCTATGCCATTTGTACATTGATCTTCTTAGCACAACCCCAATGTTGGATATTATAGGTCCATACTGGTTTTAGCATTAGCCTGTACAGAACCAATTTGTTATGAATTGAGAGCTCATGATTTTTAATTTGCTCATTGGCCTAGTACATACGGACCAAAATATGAAATACGTCACCAATGAAATACTGAAACAGGCAGGGCAATAAGTACAGCGATTATCTCGACATGAAAATACAGTAACCACTAGATTACTCATCATAAACTGAGAAATTAATTTAAGATAGATAAATTATTCTACATGATCCCTGAATCAGTTGTAATATTGAATAAATAATAATAATAAAAACAAAATAGAAAAAATTTCATCCGTATAGACCAAATAAATGAAATTCGCCATTACAATTTTAAGTGTGGGTAACCGCAGCAGGGAAACTTTCGAATTTCAAAATGAAATTTTGCATACCTATTAAGCCCAATTTGTGATAACTATGTAGTGCTCACGAGAGGAAAAAAAATTAGTGCTATAGCCGAAAAATCGAGAAAAGAAAATTTTAAATTTCGCCTGAAAGACGAAACAAATAAAAACTGATTTCTAGAAAATACCAGAAATAATTTAAGCCTATTTTTAAAACTTTCCAAAGGCGGTTAATCTGACAACATTTGTGCTTCATAAAAATATAATTTTCATACATTTTCATTCATAAATTGAGGAAAAACAAACTTGCCCCTAAAAGATACTATTTTAAAAGAACAAAATACTCATACCAATTTTAACATGACATCACATTAAAGTTAATTTTCTTATCGAATCGGGTATCGGATAACCAGATTCAATCTTAACAAAATATGAAAATTGCTTGCTATTCCTTGTTAATTCTAAATATCATTTCGGCTGAAAATTTTTGGCTGATATCTTTCGGTTGACGTCGACGAGCATCAATCATTGTATAGATCAATAATTGTTTCACACTATCTACATTATCGACAATTTTTTGCTTTCAGCTGGAGTTTTCAGGCGAACTAAGGTGATGTCAATATGAGTTTGGGGTGAATATGACCCCATTGCACAGAGTTAGGGTTAAAGTTAGCCGACTTGCTCCAGCCGAAAATGTCGATAATGCAGATTTGATTGTGGCAAATAAAATATACCAGTCAAAAATGCCGATAATGCAGATTCGGCTGTAATAACAAAAAATATCAGCCGAAAAAAGTCGAGTTTTCCTGGACTTCCAACATAGAAATTGACCTTTTAAATGATAATTATTAGTTGATGTGCCATTTAAATAATTCTCCAAACATGTAATACAGAACTTAGAGAAATTTGGTTTTGTATATTAATTTTAATTGTTTCGAATGAAAATTTCTTATTTTAAATTTTTTAGTTGGTTTTAGGAATTTGTAATATAGATAATTACACTCCGGCATGAAATCCGTATCTGCATTATCGACATTTTTTCGGCTGGGATGTTACCGACAAAAAACGGATGTCATTTTCGTTTGATTAGTTTGAATCTGTATTTTCGGCATTTTTCGGCTGGAGTCCGCTAACTTTAATAGGGTCTAACTAAAATGACAGTTAGTTCATACCAATGGTTCAAAGATGGCACAAAACAAACCGCATCTGATGTTTAATTAAAATTTGCTATATAAACTTAAATTTAACATTCTAAAAAACATTTCTAATCAGTAAACGATAAATCGAAACCTAGTTTGAGGTTAGAACTAAATATCGGTTAGATTTTGATTTATTATTTGAGAGACATCTAACAATACGTGGGTGAACTAACGATCAATTTAGTTAGTCGGGAATTTAGAAAAAAAAACAGCGTCAGGCACACATATCATTGGTCACTATGACACTATATGCTGTATGTTTTGTACATATTGGGAGTATAACTTAGTTTTTTGGATTTTTTATGGTAAATTTTATTTAAATCAAAATATTTTCTATCGTTATCTATGACTTTGACCATCATGTATGGATTCCATCGAAAAAAATTGTTTTTCTTTTGATGCGATCCATTCATCGAGCCAATTTTTGATTTCTGAAGTGATGGTTCTGAAGTGCTGGTCTTGAAGATCGCTTTGCATTGTTCGGAACAAATAGTAATCTGATGGGGTACAATCTGGTGAATAAGAAGCATGCGATAGAATTTCCCATTTAAGTACTTCCAGTGTAATTTTTACTTGTTTTGCGACATGTGGTTGAGCATTGACATGCATCAAAACCACTTTACGCTATTTGTTGGCTGGAAACGGACGATTTTCGTTCAATGCATGATTCAAATCTATCAATTGTTGTGGACAACGTTCACTAGTAATAGTTTCGTTCGGTTTTAGCAACTCATAGTACACCACTCCTTTCTGATCCCACCAAATGCACAACACAACATAAGATTACTTCCATGAATGTTTCTTTTTGCTGTTGACGTGGATGGTTCGCCTGGATGAATCTATGATTTTTTGCATTTAGGGTTATGGTAGTAAATCCACTTTTCAGCGCCAAATCCACTTTTCAATGTTGGTTTAGTCAGTTCATGTGGTACCCATTTTTCTCCTTTTTGAATCATTTTTATGGCATGTAAACGTTTGCTTATGGCTGCTTGAGTGACATTTAACTGTTCTGCAAGTTCATTTTCTGTTTGAGCTGAGTTTTCCTTCAATAATGCTCCCAATTCTTCATCTTTGATTTTTTTTTGGTTGACCAGAACGTTCTTTGTCAGTGTCACTGACATCAAAAGCTCCACTTTTGAATCGTTTAAACCAGTTTTCGCAAGTTTGTTGAGTTGTTGCATGTTTACCATAAGTTTCTTGAAGTTAACGAAAACTTTCAGCAACTTTTTTTTTGATTAAAGCAAAAAAGTAATGTCCCTGCAAATGCTGTTTTGTTGGTACGAAATTCGATATGTTAAACGGGATTAAAAAATATGTTGTTTACGATTTCACGAATATTGACAAACTAATTTTAAACGTGGAATGTCAACACTTTTACACTTTTATGATTATTATTATATGATATTAATGATATAAGTTTAAGATAAATAAATAAATAAATCCAAAAAGATATTCCTAAAGCCAAAGCTTGTAAGATATTTGAAAATGTACTCCTAAAGTTGACCGGAAATGCGTAATGCAAAATTATTGCCACTTGAAAGACTCACCCACTTTACCACGAAAACTATCTAAAAGTGTATCACAGAAGTAAGTATATTTACATTTATAATTAGCGTTATTGTCGGTATTTTTTATTCGATTTAAAAACAGTTGTTATTAATAGAATAAAGTTTGCTCTTAGCGCATAATATGTTTACAGATAACATAGAATAAATTTACACGATTAATAAGCAAAATATTTTAGCCCCACAAAGATTTTGCATTCATCATTCTAACAGTCTGACTCACATAACGTACTGGCAAAAATATCGTATCATTGTTTGATAACACAGAACAATATATCATATCACATTACTCGGTAACACGCTACTTGTGCTATACCAAGTACAATAAAATAAGCGTGGAGGTATGCGCGTTTTATGGTTAAAATAGTTACAATCAAAATCAAATAGTTCAATAATTGCAGACGATTATTTAGAAATTATCAAATATACATAAAAAAATTGTTAAAACGATCGATGGCTCGATAACGTCACACGTTATCATGACAGTGTTGGGAAATACGAAATTTATAAACTGGCGCTTATCATGCGCGATGTGTTGATTATATTTTGATCGACACCTAGGTATTTCGGTCGAAATTTTAACATTCGCAGGCCCATTTGGTCATGGGACATGAGAAGGTAGTAATCAGGTGCGTAGTTATGGATCGAAGTCCCAAATAACCTTCTATTACTAGAAGGATGCGTATTTGCTATTTCTTATACGAAACTAGATAACTATTACTAAATTTTAGATAAATCCCCGTTCATACCACCCGCATAACTTTTACATAAAATGTTAATTATCAATCAATTAATTGATTATATTATATTGGCAAATATCCCCGAGTATGTAATTAATTAAGCTCTTTGGCCACGTGATCCAAAGTTTATTTGTTTTTTAAGCAGGTAAGTAACACAGACAATTAAGAGAATTATGAGATGTTTGCGTACGCGACATGGGGAATACCAATTAAGTCAATATTGTCATTAATAATACGGTATGCCAGTACGATTGGTAAACATACTAAAACGATAAATTGTTTACAAAACACTGGAACTTGCTAAGTGCCACTTTACGGGTTGCGAATACATATTGAAGTTGAACTGCAAAACAGAGTGTATTGTTTTGGGTGGCCTTAAAAATTTGTTTTTAAACAAAAATATTTTGTGAAATCGATATTTTCACTTCTATTGTTTTCAAAATTTTAAAAGATAGGGAAACGTTGCGTTAAAAATTAACTAAACCGGTTACGTTACGTTGATGTAGAGGGACTTTTTCATCTGTTGGCAGTTTGATCGATTTTCACAATTTGTATAACAATTATGACTTTATGTGTAGAAGTGCGTTTTGAATTGATTAAAATGTTACTGATAACGTGAATAACGAACTCACCTGGAAACCTCTTCATTTTTCTTATCAATAAGAAATTTTCAGCAAGAGAACGACATAAAAAAATATTTCCGCATACGATGGATTAAAATTAGATTTAATTTTGTATGCTGGTACTAGGTTGTTCAGTAAGCTCAGTAAGTTTCGTCATTCGATAATAGATAGCGCCATTACGTTCGTCGTTTTATTTTTCTAAAAATGGTATGAACACCTGGGAAGTTTCATTTAGATCTGTCAACTCATTCGTATATAAACAGCTATTCAAAGTTGACGTGTCACAATATTTTTCGCAATGGAAAAATTTGAATATTGTATGACATGCAATATTTACTACAGGTCGTAAAGGACTACACACAAATGTTTTCAACATATACCTAAACATCCTTAATAAGTAGAAAATCTACTTAGATTAATTATTTTAATCATAAAAGTTAATTCATAATATCATTGTATAGAAGAAACATCGAAATAGGTCAACTCAGCGAAACCAAGTCGACGACGACAAGCTCGGCGATGGTGAACCCGGCGACGTCCAACTCGGCGACGGACAGTCAACTCGGCGATGGGAAAAAATTGAAAAAAAAAAAAAATAATCAGAAATGAAGATATAATAGACTGATTTCGGGATAGTACACCATTGGTTCGAGTGACATATTAAAGTGACTTTATTGGTTCATGAATTTTTTAACACTCGACCATGTCTTAATCGATTAAGATGAGATTTTATGTTGGATGATAATTACAAAATGAGTTTTGAAAGAAGTCGTGGAATATGGTCACCAGGGGCGGAACTCGGCATGGGATTGAGTATATTGGATGGAAATGGGTTTCTGAAATGAGTTCTGGAACCGTTACCTTGTAAGCTAACTCGGAAATATTCACTTAAATGTACCTGTACTATATAGACTGCTATTTGGAATTAAAAAAAAATAGGAGTCACTAAATTATAAATTAGGCGTATGTGTGTTGATTTTCTCTAAATACATACTGTAATTAAAAAAATTGAATAAACTCGGGAAGTTATGCCTATGCCAAAAAAATCAAAAATACTGAGATTATTTTAACAAAGAATTGAAATAATAAACAGAAAATCCAAATGCCCATCTTTCTTATTTAATTATTTATACCTAGATTGCAATTGTTTCATTCAATTATACCTCAATCGTCCAGTCAGATATAGGTTTTATCTTCATTGGTGAATTTCCCAGCCTCCTACATTATCCGTTCGATATCAAAGTCCGACTCAAACGATTTTGGTCGATAGTAATGACAATATTTTTTCGGTTTATGTTTCCCTTATCTTCGGCTGAGGTTTGTATAATAAAAATCCAATATAGTCAATCCGATCATAATCGGTTAAGAAATAACCGAGTTCCGTTCTAGGTGACCATATTCCAGAACTTCTACCAAAACTCATTTTAGAATCTCATTTCGAATTTAGAATTCCACCAAAACATGGTCGAGCTTAATAAAATTTCATGAACCAAAGACATTTTTTTTATTTATTTAGAACAGTTTTTAGAAAAATGACGTCACTCGAACCAATGGTGTACAATCCCGAAATGAGTCAATTTTTTCTTCATTTTTGATTTTTTCGACCGTATTTGGCCTTTTAATGTTGACTATTTTTTAGATTGCTTAATCCAGAATTTATCTGGCTCAACAATATTTCGAAACAGGTTCACAATTGCATGGGAACGTCAGACACGAATATCAATTGATTTGAGTTCTATATCCAATTCAACGACTTGCTCATACAGCAATAATGTAAAAAGCCTTCCGCATGGCCCTATCTTTCGTTCGTACCGTCACCTCACGTAAACCTTGATTTTGTTGATTGGTTGAGATGTGCAGAATTGTCTCAGTGATCTTTTTTTTCTAGACAGTATGCTGCGGAAGGTGCAAAAAATAATTTTTGGGTACGAATTGAGCTGAATTGGAATTCTAAGGGTTAAGGCCAAGTTTTGTTCAGCTATGGTGAATGAAGGAAGTGGATAATTCCTTGGCCGATTCTTTTCAGATTTATTTTGTAGACAAATCCAGAACTTCATCCATGATTTATGTTGGAAGGAGCATTCCTTCTCCGACCATCGATACTTAGCTTTTAAACTAAATCTCCAAATTACAAATCATAACGTGTTCAGAAATCCTAGAAGGACAGTATGGCGTGTATATAGGGAGGTATTGGAGGGCATCATTCCATCTCGAGTTCCAGGACTCCTCGACACGGGTAGTGAACTGGACTCAATGGTGGATACTCTTACTAGGGCTTGCAATATCTCTATGAGGGAAGTTTGCCCATTAACAAAGATAAGGGAAAGCGAAAACCTGTTTGGTGGACCTCGGCACTTGCGGAGTGCCGGAAAGCTTGCGGGTCTGCTTTCAATAGAGCGAAAAGATCTAGAGAAATTCAAGACTGGGACTTCTATAAGGAAGGCCTCAGAGCTTACAAAAGGGAAGTAAGGATAGAAGCTTCTGTGATAGAATGGAAGGGGTCTCAGAATCCTCACGCTTAAGAAAGATTCTCTCCACTAGTCTAGCTGTTCCAGGTTATTTGATAAAACCGGATGGCGAATGGACGGCGTCTAGTGAAGAGACTCTTGATCTTTTGATGGAAACTCACTTCCCTGGATGTGAGGAAGTGTCAACTGCGGGGCCTTCGAATGACTGCGGGCCTAGGAATAACTGTGGGGTCCATCTGTTACGTACAGAAGATTTTCTGAATACACGGAAGATAAAATGGGCTATTAAGCCCATTGGGCCTATTGGTCTAAGCCTTTCAAGTCAGCTGGCCCGGATGGGATTGTGCCAGCAGAAATTTAGAAGAACTTAAAGGTCTGGCTTCCCTAGCTGGGGTACATCCCGATGAAATGGAGGGAGGCTAGAGTGATCTTCATCCCGAAAGCAGGTAGAAGCTCACACAGCAACCCTAAGGACTTACGACCAATATCTCTGTCATCCTTTCTGCTGAAAATCATGGAAAGGCTGCTGGACGTCTATATTCGGTCGAGAATTGTACCCAGAAACTAGGCACAATCTCAACATGGATACCATAAGGGTAAGTCCGTGGATACGGCACTACACACCTTAGTTCGGGGAATAGAGAAGTCACTGGATTTTCAAGAATTTTCGTTGGTGGCGTTTCTCGATATCGAGGGCGCTTTCAACAACGTGAAGGTGGAGGCAATTAGGGAAGGATTGCTGCCACTTGAGATCGAAGACCCAGTAATCAGGCTGATCGATCACTTACTTGGAAGCAGAAGGGTCATAGCGAGGATGGGGGAAGTTTCCGTCAGGAGACGGGTCGTTCGAGGAACACCTCAGGGAGGTGTCCTCTCTCCCCTTCTTTGGAACATAGTAATAAATAGACTACTACTGGAACTGGAGAGGGAAGGAATGAGTGTGGTTGCTTATGCCGATGACGTAGCGATTGCTGTCTCGGGTAAGCACCTGGGTACAGTCAGAGCGAGTTGGGCCAGTAGATGTGGATTGGGGATTAACCCATCTAAAACAGAGCTGGTCCTTTTTACTAGGAAATATAAAATTCCGGCAATGGTTCCATCACGCCTGAATGGTACTAGACTGGTCCTTACTGAAAAGGCAAAATTCTTAGGGATTCTTCTGGACAGTAAGCTCAGTTGGAAACCAAACACGATAGAAAGAGTTAAGAAGGCTACTGTGGCACTCTATACTCTTGTAAAAATGCCATTGGAAGAAAATGGGGCTTGAAACTGGAGCTGGTACATTGGCTTTACACGGCAGTTGTAAGGCCCGTACTGCTGTATGGTGTGAGCGTATGGTGGCCAGCTCTCAAACTAACATACAGGAACATGATGGGGAAAGTGCAGCGGGCAGCCTGTCTGCTCATTACTGGGGCGCTGAATACAACCCCCACTAGTGCCCTAGAGGTCATGCTGTACCTTCTCCCGTTGGATATCCTTGGCAAGCAAATGACGGTTAATACGGCCGCCTGGCTATCAGCGACTTTGGGTTGGAAGTTCCTGCAAAAATAGCACTCAACTATTGTCAATTCAGTAAGGTGTGGCCTGGCGAATTTAGACTATATAACCATATGTTGTGTTTTGGCAAGCTTTTTAAGGTGATTCTCCCCTCTAGGGAGGATTGGAATAGTGGTCTCAATATGGAGACCGGGTCAGCTAAATTCTTCACCGATGGCTCTAAGCTCGACGATAGAGTGGGAGCGGGTGTATTCTGTGCAGAATTAAATGTTAGTTTATCTTTTTGTCTGCCTGAGTACTGCAGTGTGTACCAGGCTGAAGTTTTAGCGATTGAAGAGGTCATGAACTGGTTGAAGCATAATGTAATATCGTTAATTGATATCACTATATCTATGTGGACAGTCAGGCGGCCATTTTTTTGCTAGATTCAGTTTCCCTGGCGTCAAGGGTGGCGTTGGATTGTCACACATCTCTTAACGAGATGAGTGAACATTTAAATATCCAGTTGGTAGGGTTCCAAGCCATTCTGACGTTGAGGGAAATTGCAGGGCAGACGAGCTAGCAAGGTACGGTACGACTCTCCAACTGGAACCAGGGAGAGAATGTGTAGGAAGGCCTATGTCTATGCTGAAAGCAGCAAGCCATAGGGAAGCAGTTGCCTTGACAAACGCTAGGTGGATCGCCAGTTCAACTGGCAGGGTAGCGAAGCAAGTATGGCCTGAGCTGAACTTGAATCGCTCCAAGATCATAATCACACTAAGTAAGCGTGATTTAGGTAGAATTGTGAGTTTAATTACTGAGCATTGCCTTTTTGGAGAACATGCAAGAAGGCTGGGTCTGGATGCAAATGACTTCTGCAGAAGCTGCATGGACGAGGAGGAGGAGGAACCTCTTGCTCACTTCCTTTGCTCGTGCCCTGGCTGGTAGAAGACATGCTCATTTGGGAAAATACACTATGGACAGCCTCTGTGACCTCGAAAGCTGTAATGTACGAGATCTCTTACGCTATACTAATAGTACTAAATGGGTTTAAGGGAGTTTATGATGTCGGATCCTGTGGTATCACAATGGGCCATATTTGGCCTAAGTGTGCGATAGCAACCACTGAAACCTAACCTAACCTACACAGTAAAAAAAAATTGAATTTTCAATGCAACTTTTACCAACTTTGTCTCACAAATTTAAATTTTGACTGTAATAATGCACAATACTATGATTATTACGTGTATTTTCTCTCTCTTTTGAATATTTCTGTATTTTTCAACTGGAATTTAAAATTACATGAAATGTACCGTACAATTACAAACTAATTCAACCAATTTTAGTTTCTTCTTTAAATTTGAGAGAAATAATATCTAACGCGCACCGAAAACATAAGTTATTACATAACTTTACTAGCAAATTTACGGTATAAACCATTTAATTTTCAATAAAAACTTATTTTTCAAGTTTCATGTAATTTTACGTGAACAGGTTCGGCAACTTTTGCCCACATGAAAATTCATGCATTTTTCGAAATCTCGAATTAATTCAACATACCAAATTCGAACATTATTAGTTAAGAAATTGCGTAGTACGGCCGAATTCCAGAGCTTATCTAAAATCCACTTTTAAATCCCCACCCAAACCGAATGTAGAATTTCTTCAAAATAACACGTTAAAATCCCAATACAAGTTGACCTTTTTTATAAGAGTCCTAGAGCCGAGTTCTACAAACTAAGTTGGGAAGTTTGTTACAGGCTGGCTACTGCCAACCTGCAGATTTCACTAAGCGCATGCAGAGGCCTCCACGGTGATTTTTGCCGGCTACGTTCTCAGGGAGAAGTGCTAAGGTCGTGGGGTTTGAGGCTTGCATGTGCTTCTGGCTTACACCGTGATAACAGAAAGTTCGGGGACACGAATAATAATAAAATACCGAATGTTCCGCCGAAATTCGTCAGCCGGAACCTGAGGAACGAACAGCAGATAATCAAAATAAATAATAAAAATAATAATAACGGTAGAGGTGCCTTGGTGCGCGCATCCATTCGAATTCAAACAGGGCAAAGCACCGGTTACGAAATCGGATGCGGGCACCAAGGGACCGCAGACACTAAACCGACACAGAGGGAGTCTCCGCTCCCATCATACCGACCGAGAACTTAGAAATTCATTTTGTTTATTTTATTTTTAAAAAGGAAAACAAAAGAAAACACAACTTCCCACGAAGAAAACAAGAAAGGGAGGGATCGAGAGAGAAGCGAGAGAGAGAGAACAATGGCACCGAGCGTGCACCCGCTGTGCGGCGCTCGATTACAAAATATAAAATTAAATTTAATAAAAAAAATTTAAGAAAAAATAATAAAAATAAAAAAAAAAAAAAAAAAAATCGTACCTTACTATTTATATATAAAAAAATTGTTGCGGCCTTGCGCGGCCGTCATGCCACAGGTACCACCCTGTACCCGGACCGTTGCGGCTTTATGTGCCGTACACTTCCGATGCGGCCTTGGTGCCGTTGTTGGGCGACTCCCCGCCTTGCGCTCGAGCGCTTGCCTGGTTGGGCACTATAACAAACGTTGGGCGACCTTTCGCCTTTGATAAATTTTGCCTGACACCCGTAGAAAATGATGTTTTGCGGCGTCCGTTATATGGGATGGAACCAGTGGAAAATAGTACTAAAATTCCAGATCCAATTACCAATTTGTTCACCCGTGAAAACACTGTATCCGTAAATTATTGCGGCACTAGTTAATTATTGTGGCCCTTCGAATAATGCCACACCCGTAAACTACACAACAATACTCGATGAGCCGCCTATATATCCAATGTGGCACCTTCGTAACGGTGCGTTACGTAAATAATTATTTGGTACCCTTTGATTATTGCGGCACTTGCTAAAATATGGTACCCGTTATAATATTCGCTACCCGTTGATATTCGTGCCGTTTGATGACCATGTGGCGTACCGGAAAAATGTGGTACCTCGTAAATAATGTGCATTCGCGTCAGAAACCAGGTTACGTGCCACATGTCAAAATTCAAATCTGTTTCTAATATCTACTCACAACCCACATAATCACTTTATTTTTTCATTTTTTTGTTTTTTTTAAATATACTTTTGGTTATTTTTGATAAATTATCCAAACTAATTTTTCGCTTCTCTTTCCATATGCAAATTATTCCTGCACAAAATATCGCCTCACAAACTTTGTTTCTTATTGTATATATATTGGGAAAATATCAGTAACATACACCCGTTGAGTAAATGATGCAGTAACATAACATTTAGTTATCTTTATTTTTATTCCTAATCTTTATTTTTATTCCTAATCTTTATTTTTTTTAAATAATTATAAATTAGAGTTATACAACTTATACTTGTTTTAAAAATGAAAAATTTAATTTAAGTTCTCTCCACACTGGAAAACTATTCCATGTCAAAATTGAACTTCACTTATATAAAAACCAAACTTGAATATCAAAATTACAACTCGACTTATCAAAAATCAAAACTCGAATGACAAAACCAAAAAAATATTCGAGCGTCGCACAGCTCGTAAAACGTTTTAGAAGAAAATGCATCTCTCTTCTCTGTCTCTCCTTTATACCAAATTTTCGTTGGTACAAAAGAGAGACATACAAGAAAAAAACATTTTTTCAAAACGTTTTACTTTGCACACACTCGATGCGCATTGTTCTCTCTTTCTCTCCCATTCTCGTTCCGTTGCCAACATAACAGAAGAAAACACACAGGAATCCATCCACCAAGAAGTCACATTCACACAGCGAAAACCCGGACGCAAGAAACCACGTTTAGACAACAAAAACCCGGACGCAAGAAACCGTGGAGAATAGAAACAAATTTACAAAAATGTCTTGTTAAGACAACACAGTCGTAACAAGTTATCGGTTGGGAAACGGCCTGACGAATCCTAAAATTTCGTCAAATTCGACTTACCGAATTTGACAATCATTTTTTTGCCTACTTCGATTGAGCATTATGTTAGAATGCCAATCCAATTCTGCATACCATATTTGACATAATTGGCGGAGGAAAGGTAAAGTTCCATTGAGCATGGCATAAATATGTCCTGTGCAGTATAATTATAGTTAGTTTAATTAATGGAATATTCTTTGGTGACCAAAATTAATAAAATGTTTGAAATTTTTGCGAATTAAACTTAATTTACTTGAAATATCTAATCCGGTAGTTAATCTGGCATTGAATAACATTGATAGTTTTCCGGGAACCATTGCCTTTGGGATGCCTCACATATGTCTTTCATTTTTTTGTTGCTATCTCGTGGCTGCCCAATTTAAGGGTTACTAATGGATTTTAGGATAATTTTTAATATTATGGTTTCAGGAAATTCTACTATAAAATTGTGGAATAGCAGGAGGATTAAATTCATAAATGTTTATATTATTTAGGAAGCCGGAAAATATTAATTGAGAATTAAATTTCAGAAAATCTACCGATGTACGTGAAATAATAATTTTTTTCCTCAGGTTGCTGATTTAGAGAAGCAATTGTTGAAGACCAATACCATCCATTATTAGGCCTTTGTCCTTTCTCTAGTAGATTAGAATTATGTTGCGCCGTATGATCGCTAGGTGTCTGAAACCGGGTCGTTCCATCCCAAAAGGCTTTCTTATCCTTCCTATTATTATGTGTAAATAGGCTGTAGGAATAGGCCTGGCATTATCCGGGACACTTGTCCAGTACTTGGTCCAGTCCAACAATCAATAAATTGATCAAATTGAATATTGTGCAGTGATAAAATTCTACTGTTCTAATTGAAGGTGTAGCACCAAACCAAATTAATGACCGATTGTTAAAAATGTACACCTTCAATTAGAACAGTACAATTTTATCACTGCACGATATTCAATTTTTCCATTGTACGAAAATACTGTAATACCTCAACTTTGAACACCTGTTATTATACGAATGAGTTGACCGATTCTAGTCTTATTTGAGATTGTTTGTTATTGCCAAGAGAATTTTCTCAAAATGTGTGTGCTTTTTGAATGGACCAAACATAATCTAAAAATATTAGTCTCATCTATGACCAAGAGTCCATAGTGGTTTCTGGGACGGTTATATTGAAATTTTTCCGCTCAACATATGACGTCTGTGCTTCTTAAATGGACCAAGCATGATCCAAAGTGTTTTCTGAAATTTAAATAATACATTTTGGGTATTCAACACATGACATAGGGCTGTATTTTGCTCATTTATGAACGCGTCCTTTAAACAGATTTTGAAAAACTTTAAAATTAAAATTCTTTCCATATTTTCCTCCTTATTCTTCCTTATTTTCATTAAAATTCTTATTGATTCATTTTTGAATAGATGGATTTGGATAATGGCTGTTATTTAGTTTGGATTTTTAATTTTCCAATTTTAAAGCTAGCAACAGAACAAGAGCGACGACGACAAGCGTCGACGAATAAATAAAACATATCGCCACGATATCGCTGTAGCTAACAGAACAAAAGCGTCAGCGTATGGCGATAAAAAAACAACCAAACGGCATAACCTTCTGTGTTTTTGACACATGACGTTGTGGCATTAGGCTACTAGATTGAAAAAAAATGGTTAATAATATGACGGTTAATTGATGCCAACTTATACATATATAAAAAACAGTTGGCAACATTGTTTCGTCGGCAACAAAAATAGAAATAGACTCTAAATTTTTTTCAACGAAAAAATCGTCGTTGCCTGCGTTGATGGTTGTGTTTGTTTTGCATGATTTCGGTGTTTTCTAATATGACAGGCGATTTCGCTCGCCGCCTTCGCTCTTGTTCTGTTTTGAGCTTAAATGTGAATCAAAATTTCAATATTGATATAATATCGATTTAACTTAGTAAGCTGTATGGTAATGAAAAAAGAAATTCCTTTTTTAGTATGGATATTTAAATGCCCCTTAAATGTATATAACTGGTTTCTTTCTGTAATAAATTTGAGTATCAAAATTCTGTATAATTTGCTTACTAAACTTTACTTACATTGTTTATATGTGTGAAATTACTGCTGATCTAAACCTTGCATATTAATATAAATTAATAATCGCTTATTTTGGACATACTTTTTATTTCGTGATGTTCGCGTTTGACGTAAATTTTACATTTTCTGTGTCATTTCAAGACTAATCTTTACAATCATGTATTAATGCTTCGATTTTATATTTCTTAACACCTTGGCAAAAACTGTTCGCTGTTTAGAGGCAAAATATTGAGAAAATTGATTTGTGCGTTTCAAAAAAACGATAAACTTTGAAACCTAACCTAAACAAACCTTGTTAAAGTTAGCCGAAAGTTTCCAGCCGAAAGATGGTAATGCAGATAGTGTCTTTGCTATCCCAGCAGAAAATATAAATTGTAGCCGAAAGTTACATTGCTTGATATACCTAGTTCTACATATATTATTAATACTATGTTTATTGGTTAAGTCATAATCCAAATCCCCGAAACGTGGGTCAAGTCTTAAAAGGATGAGGGAATGTAATTTAGTATAATGTAACAGAAAGTTCGAAATTTTCGAAATTTAATTAATAAAATGTTCTATTAATTTTGAGTAACCCATTTTACCATCGATCCCACGATGTTTATTAGAAAAGCCATGGGCTTAGGTAGGCCCACGCGAAATTTGGATCAAGTCTGAAGGGGATAGGGGGGTATAATTTAGTATAATGTGGTATATTATACTAAATTATACCCCCTATCCCATTCAGACTTGATCCAAATTTCGCGTGGGCCTACCTAAGCCCATGACCTTTCTAATAATCATCGTGGGATCGATGGTAACATGGGTTACTCAAAATTAACAGAACATTTTATTAATTAAGTTTCGAAAATTTCGGACTTTCTGGTACATTATACTAAATTATGCCCCCCTATCCCCTTCAGACTTGATCCAAATTTCGCTTGGGCCTACCTAAGCCTATGGCCTTTCTAATAAACATCGTGAGATCGATGGTAAAATGGGTTACTCAAAATTAACAGAACATTTTATTAATTAAGTTTCGAAAATTTCGGACTTTCTGGTACATTATACTAAATTATACCCCCCTATCACCTTCAGACTTGATACAATTTTCGCGTGGGCCTACCTAAGCCCATGACCATTCAAATAAACATCGTGGGATCGATGGTAAAATGGGTTACTCAAAATTAACAGAACATTTTATTAATTAAGTTTCGAAAATTTCGGACTTTCTGGTACATTATACTAAATTATGCCCCCCTATTCCCTTCAGACTTGATCCAAATTTCGCGTGGGCAAACCTACGCCCATGACCATTCTAATAAACATCGTGGGATCGATGGTAAAATGGGTTACTCAAAATTAACAGAACATTTTATTAATTAAGTTTCGAAAATTTCGGACTTTCTGGTACATTATACTAAATTATACACCCCTATCCCCTTCAGACTTGATCCAAATTTCGCTTGGGCCTACCTAAGCCTATGGCCTTTCTAATAAACATCATGGGATTGATGGTAAAATGGGTTACTAAAAATTAATAGAACATTTTATTAATTAAGTTTCGAAAATTTCGGACTTTCTGGTACATTATACTAAATTATACCCCCCTATCCCCTTCAGACTTGATACAATTTTTGCGTGGGCCTACCTAAGCCCATGACTTTTCAAATAAACATCGTGGGATCGATGGTAAAATGGGTTACTCAAAATTAACAGAACATTTTATTAATTAAGTTTCGAAAATTTCGGACTTTCTGGTACATTATACTAAATTATGCCCCCTATCCCCTTCAGACTTGATCCAAATTTCGCGTGGGCCTACCTAAGCCCATGACCTTTCTAATAATCATCGTGGGATCGATGGTAAAATGGGTTACTCAAAATTAACAGAACATTTTATTAATTAAGTTTCGAAAATTTCGGACTTTCTGGTACATTATACTAAATTATGCCCCCCTATCCCCTTCAGACTTGATCCAAATTTCGCTTGGGCCTACCTAAGCCTATGGCCTTTCTAATAAACATCGTGAGATCGATGGTAAAATGGGTTACTCAAAATTAACAGAACATTTTATTAATTAAGTTTCGAAAATTTCGAACTTTCTGGTACATTATACTAAATTATACCCCCCTATCCCATTCAGACTTGATACAATTTTCGCGTGGGCCTACCTAAGCCCATGACTTTTCAAATAAACATCGTGGGATCGATGGTAAAATGGGTTACTCAAAATTAACAGAACATTTTATTAATTAAGTTTCGAAAATTTCGGACTTTCTGGTACATTATACTAAATTATGCCCCCCTATCCCCTTCAGACTTGATCCAAATTTCGCGTGGGCAAACCTACGCCCATGACCATTCTAATAAACATCGTGGGATCGATGGTAAAATGGGTTACTCAAAATTAACAGAACATTTTATTAATTAAGTTTCGAAAATTTCGGACTTTCTGGTATATTATACTAAATTATACCCCTATCCCCTTCAGACTCGATCCAAATTTTGCGTGGGCCTACCTAAGCCCATGACCTTTCTAATAAACATCATGGGATTGATGGTAAAATGGGTTACTAAAAATTAATAGAACATTTTATTAATTAAGTTTCGAAAATTTCGGACTTTCTGGTACATTATACTAAATTATACCCCCCTATCCCCTTCAGACTTGATCCAAATTTCGCGTGGGCCTACCTAAGCCTATGATCTTTCTAATAAACATCGTGGGATCGATGGTAAAATGGGTTACTCAAAATTAACAGAACATTTTATTAATTAAGTTTCGAAATTTTCGGACACTCTGGTACATTATACTAAATTATGCACCCCCCTCCACACTTGGTATACCCAGTTCTATATTATTTATACTATGTTTATTGGTTAGATCATAATCCTAATCCCCGAAATTTGGGGCAAGTCTGAAGAGAACAGGGGGGCCCTTTATCTCTTTCAGACATTGCCCCAAATTTCGAGGATTTGGATTATGACTTAACCAATAAACATAATATAAAAAATATAGGATTAGGTATATCAAGTAATGTATCTTTCGGCTATAATTTATTTTTTCGGCTAGGATAGCAAATACACTATCTGCATTACCATCTTTCGGCTGGGATAGCAAAGACACTATCTGCATTATCTTTCGGCTGGAAACTTTCGGCTAACTTTAACAGTATCCTAAACAACCCTGAAAACCTGACTAAAAATTTTATTTGGATAATCATATACATTAATCCCTCAATTATATATTTAAGTTCATCCTAAAACAAGAGTTACTTTAATTTTTTTGACAAACAACGTTTTTGACAATATGAGTTTGTTCGTTGTGGCTTTTATTTATTTTTTGCGTTTAAATATCGAATTAGTTTACCGATTTACCAATAACAAAGACTACTACAAAAATGACAGTTAGAAACCATAGTTTTTTTGGCAATACCTCTAAAGTAGTTTCTACTTACGCCAATAGATGGCTCTAAATTTAGAAAAAAAATTCTTGTTGTAGACATTAAACATTTTGAGAAGTATAAAAATAAATTCTCTCTCTTCGAGTACCTGTCAAATTGTGAAACAGTGATTATTAGTATTTTTGATCGAATATCCCCAGTGGTACGATCGAGTAAAAAATATTTTCGCCTTTCCACGGATTACGTTTTCAAAATCTACAACTCACCGACAGTCCATCATTGTTTAAATCAGCCGAGGCAACCCATTTATTTATATTTATGCATATTGTTATTTTTTAGAGAGGCATGAGTGTTACCAGAGTAATTAATATTTCCCCGATTACCCGATGTAATCTACTATAATCATAACAGTCGTTCCTCTTTACATAATTCTTAACATTACAAACTTAGTATACATATATTAATTTATAAATTTAATTTATCAATATAGGTTTCCGAGTTCTTGTACCTCTTCGCACTTCATAATTGCTTCCATTATTTTGTTTTAGTGTTTTGAATTCATTTAACTGTATTCTTGAAAACTCAAATACTGCGATTCAATTAGTGATTGATTTGTGGTTTCAATAACACCGCGCCTCTCCTATTGGTGATGCAAACGGTTCTAATACTTCACTTAAATTTTGCAAAAAACGATGGTAATAATTTATCAGTCCTAAGAATGACTGTAACTCCGATTTATTTATTGGACGTGGTGTCTTTTGTACTGCTTCAATTTTAGAATCCGCCTTGAAAATTCTTAATTTGTTTAATTTGAATCCACAATATTCAATTTCGTGCTTTAAAAATTCTGTCTTACTCAAATTTATTTTTAATTTGTATTCAGAGAGTCGATTGAAAATTTCTTCTAATCTCTGAAGATGAATCTCGTCATTTGAATCTGTCACGTCATTTGGTTCCTTCAATACCTTGAAGAATGGACTCTATTTTTCTTTATCGCTTTGCTGGGGCACATTTTAATACATATAACATACGAGTACATGTATATATAATCCTTTGTGCATACTCAAAGTTGTAAGTGTTGGTCATCCTCATGTACTTTCCATTATAAGTATGCATTACGAAGGTCTAACTTTGAAAATTTATCACTCGCCGCTAAGTTTTCAAATAATTCATCGGTTGACTGAAGTGGATGTTGTTCGGTTGCAAGAAGCGGATTGTTTGTGACTTTAAAACCACCAGGGATTCGAACGATGTCATCTGGTTTCATAACAGGTACTATTGGAGTTGCATATTCGCCTGAACAACCCTGGTTTTTCACCTTCAACCACAATATATAAATCTAACCATTTTGAACTATCTTCGAATTCAACCATCATTTCAATCAATCCAAGAATATTTAACTTATGATTAATTTTAAATTATGTATTTTCTTTTAATTTACAATTTGGAAATTTTTCAAAAATTTGGTACTTGACATAATTGAAACAGGCGAACCTGTGTCCAGTTCCATTTGAACCAGTACATCATTTATTTTGATGCCAATCCACATTTTATTTTGACTTAACCTATTTACATAAGAACTACCCCTTTCCCTTACATTAGCAACATAACTTTCAATTTTAACAGTCTGTTCGAGGCAACTGGTATTACTTTTTAATTTATTACACACTTTTTGAATATGACTTATTTTTACAAAACAAACAACTAGTTCGTCCCTCACACCTAAAACATTTTCTTTTCTAACCTCACAATTTTTTGTTATGAAACTTTTTTTTTTGTATACGTGTGCTATGAATATTTTGTTTTTCTTTTGAATTTGTGTTGGTAGCGCTTACCTTTTTTATCTTTTCCGAATGAATCGCATTTACATTTTCACCACCTGAAGATTTAAATTTTTGTGCGTACCACCTTTACGAATGTTAAATCTACTGTTTCCAACAATCTATTCCTTGCATGTTCATCCCGAAGGCCACACACGAACTGATAAGTGCTATCTCCAGAAAATTTCCGAAATTGCAACTAATCGCCATTTTCCGTATTGACGCTTCATACTCTTTAATAGTTTGCCCTTCTCGTTGATGATGGTGGTGAAATTTATAATACTCGAATATCTCAACAGGTGTTGGAACATACATTTTATTTAATATTTTCACTATTTCGTCGTATCCTCAGCTTGTAAGGGTCACACAAAAGATCATGTGCCTCCGTGTCAATATAATGGAGTAAATGCGGCTTTTTTCATCTGCACTTTTGTAATTGAACATTTTTAATGCTCCTTCAAATCGAATTGACCACCACCTATCGAATTTATTTTTAATCGGATCGAAAAGTTCGATGAAATTTGGTGGTATTAATTTTTGGTCCGCTATTTTTCCCGTGATACACACGTGAATTTTATATTTGTTTTTTTTTTGTTGAAATTTATACTTTTATTATTATTTTTTTCGTTTAATATCTTGTCGCCAATTATTGTACTTTACGTTTCTATTTATGCAAATAAAAAACCAACACTCGAGATTACTTTTGATTTAATTCTTTTATTTCACCTTACATTTTATTTACCCAAGAGCAATACAGGAAGTGTCTTCATGTTATCATTATATGCGTCAAATTCCAAATGTTCCATACAACTCGACGCGCATAACCATTCACACAAAGAGCGGCACGGCGTCTTTTTTGTTTTGGATAGTTTTGAGAATTTTAGACTTTTGTTTTATTAATTTTTAATATTACTAAATAATATGAGTGCATACGTGAATGACGAATGAGAAATGTATGGATCACAATTGAAGTATGGTTATTTTTAGGTTATGTTCGGCGGCGAGGGACGAATTTTTTTGGCCGCTTGGTGTGGGACATAATTTCGCGACGGCGGATGCCACTTCATTCGATAAAATTTCTTAAAATTATAATTTTTATATTAAAAATCCCACATTTGTAATGTTTTTTATAAATAATTGGCATATAATTGTTTATACTATCGTTTCTATACAATACATAAATAAATGAATGCATATTTAAATTCGCCGCTCGCCGTCGACGCTTGGTGTGTCTAGTCCTTAAATGAAGCATACAGGATGATTCGAAGTGATTGAGATGTATTACCACTTACTATAATCCATTCGACGATATTCTACCGTATATTCTTTAAATTGAGCGAATTAGATCCGCACTGAATGCCAATGAATCCTGTGTTGTATTCTTGTGTATTGAATCAAATAAAAAACCTCTTAACGAGGTAAATGTTCGAGTGACGAAAGCCGAATTCAATTCACAAAATTTCTGATATCAAATTTGTACCGAAAAAAACAATTGCATTCGATTTGTCAACGATTTTTCGGAATGTTTTTCAGGTAAGACCGTTCCAATGGTATATAACATGATCCTGGCGGCCTCCAAGCGAAAAAGTTCGAAACTTGCTGTATATATACTTCGTTCGACTTCCAGCACAGTAGGTACTTTCGTCACTCGTTTGGACTGCCGTCGAAACTGTTCTATGGCAATTCAGAAAAACCACTTATCTTTTTTTAAGCAAATTTTCAGGAGATCGCAGGAGCAAGATCGCACAATAAGATCGAAAAATTTAAGCGGGTTTAAAGGTATTTTCAAACATACTTAGTAGTGTATGTTTGAAAATATTTTCGAATCCATTTAAATTTTCCGATCTTATTGTACGATCTCGCTTATAATCTCCTGTAAACTTGCATGAAAAAAGATAAGTGGTTTTTCTGAATTGCAACAGAAATGGTGGTCGCGTTTCACTCAGAATCCTATCAGATTTAAATATTTAGCAATAAATCTTAATTTTACCAATAACAGCAATACGGTTGATGCAGCCAAAGTCAAAGTGACATTTGTAATTGAGATTGAAATTGAGTGGAAATTTTAGTAGTACACTGCGAAAATTTTATAATCGATTTTAATTTCTTGAAAACTACTAGCGCTATCTATTATCTATCAATCTAAACTGCTTTACCACTACCATTTTTATGTAGAAGGTCAAATATTAGAGTCGAAAGAAATTTATTTAAAAATGGAGATATGTCACTTCTGTATATTCTGTGCTAATACATTGATTGATACGTGGTTAAATTTAGGAGAAAGTTAGGAAAATCTTCTCTGCCATCAAATTATAGAAGTGAAATGTTTTTAGACAATATATAGACTAGGTACATTGTCATAATTTTATAAGAACAAATAAAATTGCACGAAAATGCAAAATAAAAATCTGAAGAATATTTAAGATGCAAATTGTTATACCTTGTGAGTAAAATTATGCATTTCAGGGAAACACCTTCCCTTTCATATAGTGCTTACACTAATATTTTCTACTTTCAAGCAATAAACGAAAGCATTACTTTAAAACAAATATGGATTAAATTACTTACATTTTATTACTACTATTTGACGTTATAATAAATGATTACGTTTTTCTACTAAACGTCGCGACATTTACAATCGCGGTAACGCTTATGCAAAGTCAACCTGTTTATTTTTAATAAATGCCTTTTATAGCACTTTATTATTTATTTGGTCTGAGAACATGTGTGGCCCAAGTGTACCATAAACAATAAAACAATACACTTTTGACCTGCGTTGAATCATCGCGTAGCGCACGTGGTGGAATAATTACTAAAATATGCATAGTAATATACATACAATAGAGTTGGGATATAGATGAATGACTGTTGCGATGGCGGTGCTAAATTTGTGTGCTAATTGTGGGTGGAAGTTTGCAAGATAAACAAAACATATTCGCGAGTGTAAATAACAAATTGGAAATTGATTTATTCAGTGCGAGAAAGTTAATCGTTTTGTCTCTAATACTTAAATCAATATTTGTTTGTATAAAATTCGTTCTTAAAACCTTGACTTTTCGAATTGTTTATTTACGGTGAACGGACGATTAATTGACGAAGGTAAGTTACACGATACTTGGGTTTATATAACTATACATTTCTAGCATTTCTTTGCTGCCTATCTGTATATGTATATAAACAGCTGTTCCGTAAATATATAAAAATATTGTTGCTTATTCATTTCAGAGTTGGTAAACTTGTTGGCCGTTAAATTCCTGATAATTTAATTAAACATTGAATCGTTTATCGCACTTTCGCTGTGATATTTTATATTTATATACACACATGGATGATTCACGCGTATATTTGACAGTTTTTTAGTAAATAATTTTAAATTTAATTTCAAATTAGTATACAATGGTTCATCATTAATAATAGTTGAACAAAAATACTCAAATCATGTGTACGCGATAATTGAAAATGTTGTAGCACGATAAAAACGAAATAAAAATCACGCTATCGCGCACATCACAAAAACGGTAGCAAAATTATCAGCTGTATATAATCCAACAATAGTCGTATTAATAGCACGACGAGATAATTTTTTTTTACATTTTTATGGCACGGTTTAATGTTGTCGAGTCGTGCGATTTTTTAACGAGGGAGGTGATAAAAAAATTCTGGTCTTATCAGGTATTGCTACTTATTTGTATATATAGACCAATTAAATTTCACTCATTGAAATGTAAAATGACGAAATGCTCTAATTAAATCGGAATAACCAAATAGGTATAGACGTAGTTTACATGGTATATGGTCAAGATTATAAGCTATTGGGTTTAAAGCCTCCCCCTGGTCACACAATTGGAATCAGCTGTTCTTTACGACATATTTCCATCAAAGCCTTTGAAAGTTCAAGTAAAATGCGCAAATACGTAAAGCCATGTCAGAATAAAAATTTGCAAACAACTGTTTTATTGCTTCGAAATCTATGAAATGAGAACTTTCTATTCTCGAAATGGTTCACCCTTCACCCCACGGAGTATTTTGCCCCTCATGTCGAATTACCCTCAGATGAGGAATAAATGAAGCTATGGGGATGTAGGGGAGAAGGTTAAGAAACATTTCGAAACTTTCGGACCTCTGCGGACAACCGGTTTTTAATCGGTAACGGGAATTAAAAGATTGAAATTTTGGACATTTACCGATTTCGGATTTTAACCGTGACATATACAGGGTGTCCCACAATTGAGCGATCAAACGAAGCAGGATGATACGGGAGCCCATTTCCAACAAAAATAACCAAGTAATGGTGCAAAAGTTATACCACTTTTAGTGTTTTTAGCGCACCCACCAAAAAATTAATTAAAAAAAACCAATAGTTATTTTTTTAACTTTCTTTTTTAACATCTAGAAGAGGGTGCCTTACCAATAAAAACATTTTTACAAGCTGTATGATCTTCAGTCAAATAAAAACAATGGTTTTGTAAAGTCTTTTTTTTTCTCAAAATTTGTTGTTGAAGTTTAAATAACGCGAAGTGAGCGCGAAGTTCGATAAAAACGGTATTTTTTTCAATTTTTCATTTTCAAACGAACAGAAAAATTATTTAATTTTTTTTTTCAGTCTAAATGAAAATTGTGATGAATAGAGGAGATAATTATCGTACCAAAACATCAAAGATATCGAGAATCGGTTAACAAATAGCGACTTTAATGCCGATTTTCGAAACTAATAAAAACCCAAAGAATAAACTGTTGTTTAAATCCTGGATTTTATATCAAAATTACAAAAAAAAAATAAATAAATAAAAATGAATTATAACGACTAAACAATGGCATGTTTTGTGATGTCATTAAAAACCATATGAGTCATAAGGACTCAACATAGATGTGTTTTATGATGTTATTATAATTTATGATGTCATAAATTAAATTTTTCACGAACGATATATAATTTCAATACATAAATGGCTTTAGGCATCCAGCGAGCATCATGCATAGGCAGACGCAAACGGACATTTTCATTTGATATATGCCCAAAATAAAAAAGTGATTTCCAATAATTCTTTGTAATCATCTCGTGAACGTCCCTTTGCCAATTCGTTCTTACGAAATCCCGCTAATTCCGCTTTCACATTATTTAATTGTATATGAACGTTGGGATCAGCTATTCCTACTTTAAAATTATCTTTATTCAAAAAAATTATAGTCAGGCTTGAATCTCACAAATAACGGAATATTTTTTCTTGCATGTATTGCCCATTTTTTAAACGAAATATTCAAACGCAGCGCGCAATGTAATTTCACATATTCGTGATGTTGATAAGGAAGATATAATAAACTTCTTTCCAGTTTCTGCTGCAAAATAATAGCTGCTCCATTTAATCTTACAGTATTTGAATATGTTGTATCGAAGCATGTCATCACGACATAGTCAACTACTCTCCAATCGATTAAGTTTTGGAAAACAGACATCGCGATTTGCAAACCAGTTGATTTTGATATTTTGGGAACACCCAATAATTGTTCTCCATATTTATGGGAAATAATCATCGGTAAATAATCCACGATCTGTGTTCCAGATAACTCCGGAAGTAATTTTCCATCACAATAGCCTGTTGTAAACAAGAAAGTTCATCAATAGAATGTCCAATACTTGGCAACGGCACTGATTAAATGCATTACTGCACGATCTATAATCGTCCGCTTATCTAAATCTGCCAATATTCTAGGTATAATGAAACATTTGCTTCATCTAGGGGCTCCTGCTGTGCTTATCATGGGCAAATTTATTCGCTGTCACTGTCCGATGGCGATGATAATGCTTGTAAGTCTATTGGAATTGATTTACATTTTTCTCCGCGAGATATCTTCGTTTACGATTTGTTTCTGCCTCCTCACATTCCGATTTCCACTTTTCTTTTTAAATTTCAAGTTGTCTGGTTCCAGCCAAATATCCAGGACGCCCTTTCTCACGCTGCAACAAGAGGAATCGCTTGTTATCTTCACTGGTCATCATGGACAAGGCAATAAATATCATCGAAAATATCATCCAGTTTACTATTAAAGGTAATTTCTCTTTCACGGTAGACTTTTATTTTTATTCTTTAGAAGATTTTTCCACTCATCATGCAATTTTTCGTTGGAATTCGTGGTTTAGGCAAAAAAATAAACACTTCCTGGATTGTCAGAGCTGCTTTTCAATATGGTGATTGTAAAAAAACACATCACTTGCTTTTTTGAGCTTAACTTAGCACCAATAATTTGAAAGTACTCATGGCCCAGAAGATACAATTCTGTAGTGGACCGTAAATTAACTGCCATTTTAGCAACTTTAATAGCATTTTCTTAAAATATTAATGAAATTGTTAAACGGACTAGATTTAAATATTACAAATGTATTTCCTTTTCTCGAGAGATTTGAATTTAAACTGAAATTAATTTGCATTTATTTTGTCTATTTATTATATAATACATTGAAACATATTGGCCATAGCAGGTCATAATTAATGCGGTAGGCAGATTTAAATACAATAAGTAATGAGATGAATGAGTCATAAGGACTTAACATATCTGTGTTTTATGATGATACATCAGAAAACACAACTATGATATGTCCTTATGACTCATACGGTTTCTTATGACATCATAAAACATTCCTTTGTTTAGTCGTTACGCTATACCTTATTTATATAAATTTATTTATTTTTTTGAAATTTTAAATAGAAAATTCAGGATCTAAAAAAAACATTTATTATTGGGGTTATTATTAGTTTCCGAAATTGGCAATGAATTCGCTATTTGTTTCAATATTCGATATCGTTGATGTTTTGGAAACGATAATTATCTCTTCTATTCACCACAATTGTCATATAGGCTGAGAAAATTTTTTAAATAATTTTTCTGTTTGTGTGAAAGTGAAAAATTTAAAAATTTCGTTTACATCGAACTTCGCGCTTTAGTCGCGACCTCTAAACCACTTTCGATTGATCCAATATTTTTTCTATTTAAGTTTTTGGCATAACCTCATTTTTCTAGGGAGTGTTCCGTTAAATATCTCTTCATTTTTTCCGCCCCATACAAACAAGGACCACCCTAATCTAGTGCGCATGCGATTTCACTAAAAAACATTAAAAGTGGAATAACTTTTGCACCATCAACCACTCGATAAAGCTTTACTTGGCTAGTTTTGTTGGAAATGGGCTCCCCTATCACTCTGCTTCGTTTGATCGTCCAAATCTAGGACACCCTGTATAAGAAGCATAAAATGTAAAAAATAAATTTTGTTAAAAAACTGGAAAACTATAAATGACACTAACCGAAATTTTTAACGAAAAATGTAACTACACAAATTAACGAAAAGTGTAACTACTAAAAAGTGTAAATAGCGGACCTTTACTAAAAGAGATCTTAAAAAATGTATATTAAATGTGGATATTGGGATCAAATAATCATAATAATTCTAGTCTATCAGCTTGGGTTTATTTTAAAAAAATATTATTGGTCGTCTGTGTACGATTTGAGCTCTCAAAAACCATATTTAAATAAAAAGATAGTTAACGCAGAGCCATCTAGGTCAACAGAGCCGCTCTGTTCGAGCTTTTTGCTACTAAACTTAAAATATGGGGTATACAAATTTATATTTCCCATTGAAACTAATAAAAAAACTGCCAATTTTATTTGTTAGTTTACGTTTATTTGAACCATGAGCTTTTTTAATGTTTTTCGACAGAAAAATAGAGAAAAGTTCAAACTTTAATTAGTTCAAAATAGGATTCAAGAAAACCGATAAAAATATTTGAAAATCGGCTTGGAAAATGAAAAAGTAATGAGCTTTTATAAATTTTGTTGTTGTATTACGTCATGGTTTTCAATACAATATGGGTCTCTTTCCATTCTCTCTCTAAAAACACGATAGCAGTGGAAACAAAAAACGTTAATTTTTGTAAATCAATTGTTTATTTTTATTATTTCTAAATAACAAAACAACATTCAGTCACTAGTCAGTCACCACCTAAATGTGGTTGGGTAAGCACGCTGGCATTGAGCGAGTAATAAAAGCTAAGGATTTTACACAGTATACATGCCCTTGATTCTGTCACATCGTTCGAACACCATAGTGAGCACCGAAAAGGCATAATACTTGTATGTAATTTAAAAATATTTTATTCTTAAGAACAATTACATTACAACAATTACATTTACCAAAATAATTTATTATACGGTGTCGTGCGAATATGGTGTCATTTTCAGCGGTGATAAATGAAGAAGAATCGCAGATAGTAGATTTCGATAGCGGCTCTTCGATGAGCGATGGATTACTACCAAACGACTTGAGTTTGTCCCAGATATCTGTGGTAAGCCATAAATTTTCTCGTAATAGCCTAGGTCATACTGAGACTATGTGGTAAATTTGGGGAAAATTCATGGAAAAAAATTTTCACTAGAATTTTTTGATTTTCTGCGGCCAAGTAAGTTATTTTCAGTTTTTGGCCAATATCTCAAAAACTTCCACTAGTAACCAATACTTTTGGTTGTTTTTCTAAAAAATTCTAGGGAAAATTCTAGTCCATGAATGACTTTATCAAAGAAAAAATAAGAAAATTTGCGATGAAATCCATGAAGCGTAATAGTCTACATCACAATGTTGCTTTAATCATAAAATTAGATAATATAAATCCCGTACGACGACTATATGAAGGCTTACACCAGACAACTCTTGTTCGATCGAATCTGGAATGGCTACGGGAATAAAACATTAGCAAACAGGATGTTCAACGGGTTGCAAAAACAAAAATTTTGTGGCATGGTAAGAAGCGAAATTTTTTTTCGACTAGTGATGTGAGCTAGAACATGACGTAATCTGGCGCCCAGTTACAAAACCACAAATCTTCTTGATCCTTGGAATAAATTCAAAATTATCATTCATTTTACCACACAATCTACAAAAGCTATTAATAATAAGAATTAATTAATGCTTCTAAAACTTATATACGAGTAAATAGACGTATTTTATGAGCATATAAACTTAATAACCGTTCAAACTAATGGTGATTATTATTTATATCGTGGATGTTGGTAGCAGGTACCACAAATTGTTTTGCTTCGAATGCAAATTTCAATTAAACTTGTCTGCAAATATTAGCACTAAAATATTCAAACAACTTTTGAGTGCGCACAATTTTTGACATACGCCGCTACGTGCTTCCCAAATTTTCGAAACCGCATCAATAATTGTTCCTTCAAGATCAACTTATAAAGGCGACTTTGAACTTGCGTTTAATGGTTAATTCGTGTAGCGACATCATGCTGTTGATAAGGTGCCCTTGCTCGAATTCGGTATAATTGATGCAATTTAATTGCAAACGTTTATAAACGTGCTTTAAATATTAAGTAACTAATGAATCACACCGAAAATGTTATGAAGGTCGGTATAGTAGTATGACTAGAGTTGACTTAAATTCATTTTTATGAGAAGAGTTTCGCTTTAATTGTTATAATTGCCAACAAAAAAAAAAGAATATCCAAGTTTTAATAATAAACTGAACCGCTTAAAATGTTGCGTAAAAATTGAAACCGTTTTTTACATTTTTGTAAATAACGCAAATTGCATACAAATTTGTGTAATTTATAAAAAATATGTAAAAACGTGAAAACTCTGAAAACTAACTGTAAATATTATATAATTGATACATAATATATTTGTTTACATGGTTAATACCTATACACATTATAAATATAAATCAAACAATAAACACACTGTCAATCATAATTATTATTAACTTTTAGTTATTTAAAAAATTCATTTATGCACCTACAATGCCACCTGTTCTATTTTTGAACAAGCTCTAAATAAACGTTTACTGACATCTACATAGTTACATTTGAAAAAGAAAATAATTTGTGAGTATAAACCATAGAATTATATAAGTTTACAAAATTCTCACTTCTCTCTCTCTCTCTCTCTGGCACTATATCCCATCAAGGGATTCGGCCGCCTCAAATGAGGTTTCATAATTATATTTTCATTTCGGATAATGAGTGATTAATTCATTGATCCTAAACTAGACGTGAAATTTTTTCCTTGTCACCACCGGGAATCGAACCCGGGACCTCCGGTCGCTGGAGCAAGCATGCTGACCACTTAGGCAAATTCTCACTTGCTTATTACAAAAAAAATATTTCGTTTAAAATGTTTTATTTAATTTTATTAACAATATTTATGTTTCAATTCAAGTTATGTGGAATACACGTCTTATCTGTATTGCTGTTCATAACGCTTGTGAGTAATATGAAACCCCTGTCCAACTGTGGGAATCGGTTCGCTGCCGCGTGTTAACTCTTCCCCTTTTAAATTCGAATGTCTGCATTCGAACTATCAGAGAAACGGTGTTTCGTAGAATTTCCGTCTTTGGTGTGCGGAGCCGTTCCTGATGTTTGCTTCTTTGGTTTTGCTGCTGCAAGTATTGCACATCCGATCTCCTCGTCTCGATGGTGTGGTTCAACTGTACCTAAACTTTCAATGTTTGTTGTATTTAGAATCTTCAATTTCGTATTTTTTTTTTCATCTTATGGTTGCCAATATTATGATTATGATGACCACTATAGTGAGAGCGGTCCCCAACTCCAAGTTTGTTGTGTAAATTTTTCGATCTTTAGAAGCCCTATATGCATGGTATTGTTGATGTGCATTTCTTCCATCATTTGCAATGATCTCGTTTCTGTGAATTTGTCTGCGGCAGGTTTTGGTTGCAGTATGGCCCAATGGATTGCATATTTTATATTTACTATTTCCTTTTTTATAGTTCTTAATTTATATTGAATGTTAAATGCTAATTCATCATGCAATTTGTTATCTTTTTGTATTATATTGATAATCTCATTGGCCACTTTTGTGATGTTATATTAATTCTCTCATTGTACGTAAGCACTACCGATAGCGTTGTTTGAGCGTCTAGTTCTATGTATTTTAAAGCTTTGGTTTCACGTCCGTAACTCTACAAGTTCATGCTTCAAATAGGGTCTTCAAGGATGGTCTTCAGTCATTTTCGGTTCAGTATTGATTGCATGCTGTCTATGAAAGTTTGATATTTTTCTACTTTTGCCTTTCTGTATTTTTGCGTGTCCCGTACTGATTTTGTGAATTTGTATAGTCGAGAATTTGTATTTCGGTGAGTGTACACTCTGGATGAAGCTGTAATTGAAAGGAACTTTTAGGATTTAATGTTACTTTTATGAACTACTTTTCCGGATTCTGTGAGAATGGTGGTATTCCGATTTACCATTACTACTTCGGGCTTGTATCTGCTAGTTAATTTTGATCCTAACCTTTTATTGTGTTTTACGTAAATTACCTGCCCAAGTTGATAGTCTATTATGGGTTTTTGTTTCTTGTTATGAAGTTTTAAGTCTTTAGCTTGTTTAGTTTTTAACCTGATCATATTTTCATTTAGAATTTGTCCTAACTGTTCGGGATCCACATTGGGAACTCTGCCAAAGTAAAGTTCTATGGATTTTTTTCCGTGGTCGAACGGATCGAGCGGTTATACTCATTAACGGCTCAGAAGTTCTTCAAAGGTTTGCTCTACATCATCGGCTTTTAAACATATTATTATTTCTGAGAGAATAGAGTGAAACCTCTCCATTTGACAGTTTACTTCGATTTTGTAGGGGGGAGTTTTATAGATACTTATGTTTAGCCCATCTTCCAACATGGATGTTATTGAATTCGAATTAAAGGATCGTTCATTATCTATTACCACTACTTCTGGCACGCTAAAGAAGAAAATAATATCTCTTAGTGATTGTTTAATGTCTTCCACCCCTTTAGATTTTATTGGTTTGCAGAAGGCTTACTGAGCTTGTCAATCGCAGTTTGTGCCAGTTTATATATATATATAAATGTGGCGCAGCGTTTCACTAATGTCTTAATTTTCCGACTCATTCTCGGAAAGTAGCGAGTTTCGATGATTTGATCTCTGTTCTCGTGAGCATTTTGATGTGCACGTCGGTGAACCGATAACATTTTCCTTCTTGTTGAGTTTCGTCCGTAACGTGTTGAACCATCTTCCTTGTAAATCGAATTTTATATCCTCTGAAGTGGATTGGATATACTTTTTGAACCTTTCTCATTATATTTTCAGTTGTCCTTAGTCCGTTAATAGTATGAGGGTTGAGATATCGTTTAAAGAAATTTATTATGTCCGCACTGGTGAACCGTGGTTGGGTGATAATGTGTCTAACATTAACCGAGCTCTCCACTGTGGGAATTAGATCACGTGACGAACTTTCGTCACTGTGGTGAGTAGTTGACATTGCACTTATACTTGAGGGAATTGGTATCCTGGATAATGCGTCTGCAACAAAGTTCATTTTCCCCGGTTTGTATTTTAATTCATAATTATATTCTTCCAATAACGCTTTCCAGCGCTTCATTTTGAAATTACTATTTTTGTTGCTGAGGGCTTATGTAAGTGGTTGATAGTTTGTAAAGATCAGCACTTTTTTGATCCGTAATCTGTCAATTATACGAAGCGATTAATTTAAAATAATAAGTTTTACGCCTCGAAGTTATCAAAGATTTTTACATCGTGTAAAAATATAATAAAAAACGGTGGTCAAGTGATCAAGTTGGCCTCTACAAAAGCTAAAAAGTCGCATTCGACCTCATATCTGGTGGCGCTCTGATGTAATAAATCATTAAAGGTTGTAAAACACACCTATAAATTACATATTTCACGCCTATATATTCTGAAGTTAATTCGCCTAACACAAAAATAATATATTAACCCATTGCCGCACACTTTTTAATTGACGACCGTGCTCAGAAACACACTTTTTGTTTTTGTTGTTTGATATGTTATATGAAATGTTACGAGGGCAAATCAAAAAGTCTTGCAATATCATATGAAAAAAAAGAGTGAGTGAGACAGCAATATTTTTATTTTTCGACATAATCTCCTATAAGGTTTATACATTTGTCACATCGATCAATTAACTTGCCTAAACCCTCTAAAAAAAAAGATTTCTTTTGCTCAATAAAATATTCATTTACAACAGACTGTACTTCATAGTCACTGGAAAATTTCCGGCCCCTTAGTGTTTTTTTCAAATTGGTAAACAGAAAGTAGTCACTGGGTGCCAAGTCTGGACTGTACGGTGGATGCGGAATTTCCACGAAGCCGCAGTCCTTTAATGCAGCTTGAGCAATATTAGCCTTGTGCACTGGTGCATTGTCGTGAAGAAGCAAGATTTTTTTCTTAACTTTCCTTGGCCGTTTTTCTCGGATCGATTTTTTCAATTTTCGCAAAACCTCTGCGTAATATATGCCTGTGGTTGTGGTTTTCGCTGGCATATAATCGATTATCAAAATTCCTTCAGCATCCCAAAAAGTTGTCTCCAAAACCTTACCAACAGACGGTTGAGTTTTGATCTCTTTGGTGGTGGTTCACTATACGTTTAATCCATTTCATCGATTCTTGTTTGGACTCCGGATCCCAGTGATGAAGCCATGTTTCATCGCCTGTTATTATGTTATCCAAGAAATTTTCTGGATCTTCGTTGTACATATCTAAAATCGCCTTTGAAGTTTGAACACGCATTTTTTTTTGTTCTGCATTCAACAAACGGGGAACCCATCGCGCACTTACTTTCGACATGTGAACGTGGTCATGTAATATAGTATATGTGGTACCGTATGAAAGAGAAAGTCTCCATGCTAACCGCGGAACAGAAATACGCCGGTCCTCCAATACAATAGATTCGGCCAAAATTACGTTTTCATGGCTAATAGCATCTGCTGGCTGACTCGAGTGGTTGTCGTCTTCTACTGACTCCCGACCACTTTTGAATAATTTTACCCACCCTGTTACTGTGGCATATGATGGTGCAGATTCGCCGTAAACTTTTGATGTATAGTTGAATATATAAATTGCATTTCGTCCATCTTTACAGAAAATTTAATAACGGCGCGATATTCAATTTCATTCATTTTAAGAAAAATTCAAAACACATGTTACTAAATTGTCAAAAACAAACGAACTGTAAAATATACATCGAAATGTTCTTCTAGAAGTTTCATCGCGACAAAAAATGGGTTTGAAAAATATATTGTTGTCTCACTCACTCTATTTTTTCATATGATATTGCAAGACTTTTTGATATACCCTCGTACATCTTTTTTTCTTTGATGTATTACTGAATAGTTAACAAAATAATGCATAAGTACACTTCGTAAGAATGATGTTACTTTTTTATTAATTAAAATATGCAGGACGGCTATAGCCGTCATTTGCCTATATATCACCAAAAATATGGCGGTTATAGCCGTCATTTGCGGGAATGGGTTAAACAGCTGTATAAGGTTAGACTGCCCTGCACAAGGCCAACAAAACAACGGCTGTTTTTTGTAATAAATTGGCTGCGGGCCAATAATAGATTTACTGCGGCGGGAGTCCAAACTCCATATAAAAAAAAAAATAAAATATGAATTTCGATCAAGGTTGCATGTAAAACTGGTTTTATGTTCACACAAATCAAACAAAAACATTCGTTCGAAATCCGCAGCTAAAACATTGCGAATGGTTTGCGAATCGTAAAAACTGAATTATATGAAAATATACCCATTTTTCAACGCAACTTTGATTGAAATTAGTGATTTTAATTTTTTTTATATAGAGTTTGGACTCCCGCCGCAGTAAATCCGGCGAGTTCTATAATCGACGTGAATAATAATCATACATAAATCATCCATTTCTATTACAAACAAGAACGAAACGTCAAGGCAAAATGGTGTCACAAGTTGTATAATTTTATTATAGGTAAAACCATTTAAAATAAATTTCCCTTATAGCAAGGACACACACCAAACAATTACGTACGATCGTATTCAGAAATACCAATTTAAATTCGTATCGTATAGAACTTTCGTAACGAGTCACGATACGTTTCGTATTCAAAAATAGGGGCCCTGGATATAGTTGACTTGCCCTTCGCAAAAATTACTCATTTGAAGCCTTACCGTTTGAAACAAATTCTGTTTAACCTGACTCAAAAATAATTTATTATACACCTGAATAAGGTTGACTTAGCTTTATCGAGGTATGGAGGAAAATTTGACCCAATATCGGGTGACGGTCTAGTGTAAAAAGATCGAATTTATTACACACCTGGATTAAAGGTTGAGCTGCCCTCCACCTGGTTCATGGTATAAGATTTATCCCAATATTTGGTGGCGGTTGGGTATAATTAACTATTAAAGGTGGTAAAGTCGACCTTTAAATTACATACATCCAGTAACGAAAATGATTATACACACTGATGTTGATTTCGACTGAACGAAAAATGTTATAATGAGGGTAAAAAAGGTACTTCAACTGCTGTCAAAATGTTCGATTGAAAAAAAAATTCCACAAGGGTAATATTTTGCTACACCCAGGGTAATTTTCTCTACTCTTTTTTGATCGAGACACCCATTTTTTTGTTGTTGTCCTTGTCATCCGCTATTTTGTTCTATACTTGTCAAAACAAAATATTTACAAAAGCAATGTTATAACGAATAATATTGTTTTGACATTTAAAAGCAGTTTAGTTCATTTTTGTTCCATTAATACAAAATTTGTGTATAAAATGAGGGTACTATTTTTAGAGTAGAAAAATATCAATCGAAATTAACATAAAAATAGTACCCTCATTTTATACCCTCATTTTGTATCAATGGAACAGAAATGAACTACACCGCTTTCAAATGTCAAAACAATATATTTGTTTCATCTTTTCTGTAATGCTCAGATAAATCTGAGGAGAATGATCATTTTGATTTGAAGTAAATGTCATTTAAAATTTCCTCCAAAACATAATACTCGAATTAAAGGTCCCGATTATTAAACACGAATGTTTTGACAAGTATAGACAAAATGGCGTATGACAACAACAAAAATTGGATTACTCGACCAAAAAACCTGGAGTAGAGAAAATTTTCCTGGGTGTAGCAAAATATTACCCTTGTGGTACTTTTCATTTTCAATCGAACATTTTGACAGCAGTTGGAGTACCATTTTTACCCCCAGTGTAACATTTTTCGTTCAATCGAAATCAACATGAGTTTTAATTTTTTTTTTTTTTACAAATTATAAGAATTATAGAATTTATTTTGCAATTTTTTATTAAATTAAATAATTTTACAAATTAACAAATCCAAAAATACTAAATAATAGTTCATTTACCTTTTATAATAATAAAAAAAATCAAGAGTTTTTTTTGCAACGAAAATGATCATACACTTATATTTAGTATGATCCTTGATTTTTTTAAATCATCTACATGGCTGCGTACCGATCCAAGGGTAAATTTTTCGATCGTTTACCATAGAATTTTTCAAAAATAATAGAATTTATCGAAAAACTAATTTTTTTTTGTTTTATTTTTTTTTAAGAAAGTATTAATTGTCCAGTGGATTTAATCTCCCTTGAAGGTCAATTAATACTCCCCTTTTCATTCACGCACACACCACCCATTCATACCTTAACAGTATACCACCTGCACATTGCAAGCTCCATGTCAATCTGTACAGTGACATGAACGGTGGGTCGGCGCTGAATTCTGCACTCCAACAGAGGGTCTTAGTTGTGTTTATTAACATCACCGATCGTAATTAAAATCTTAGCAGATAGAATAATAGGACCTTCCAAAAGCCACTATAACTCACCGATTTCGATTGTTAAAAGCAAATGGATGCTTTATAACTTGCAATGCTTGGGAATTCGAAATTTTTTAGTACCATCGATCTTACAGCAGGATTTCAACAATAATAAAAATGAAAGTAGCTGAGATACCCAAGACTTCGTGCCCATTTATTTTTATTTATTTTATTTTAATATAAATGTTTGAAGTTCTTATGAACTTATTACATTAGTGGCAACTACTTATTTTAATTTATTTCTAATTTATTTATTGAATTAACCTATAGGTGTGCAGCAACATTTTAGCGATTCATCAACTTGAAATTGGCAAAAAAAATAGAATTTTGATATTATTAAGCTGAAGAAAAGTATTTTTTTTCGAAACACGGCAGGAGATTTAGATTTCTTAACGTTATTACTTAACGAATTCCACATGCTAACTCCCCTCACAAAAAATGATGAATTCATCAGATTACATTTGTTAATAGCCGGAGTCAAAAGATGAATGCGACGATTGGGAGACGAAATTAATTTCCCTACAATATAGGTGGGTTGTTTATACTTTAAGAACTTGAAAATGTATAAACAAACTCGAAACTCATAGAATTCAGCAAGAGAACAACCAACTAATGAATTAGTAAAATTCGAGATGTGGTCGTACTTTCGTAGCCCATATACGTATCTCACTCAAGAATTAAATATCAATCGAAGTTCATTAAAGTACTTCTTCTTTAATTCAAAGAAGACAATATCTCCGTACAAAAAATGTGGAAGGATGTAAGATTTTTTTCCAATTGGAGTCTAAGATTGGTATTAAAACACTTCGAGGTAGCCCATAACATTCTTAATAAAGAAATTACTCGATTACAAACTGTTTCGATGTGGTAACTCCAGCAAAAGCACTTGTCAAAAGTTAAGTCTAAATTATTCACAGAATCGGAGAAATCAAACTCCTCTCCTAGTACGCTGATTTTAGGTAGGTTGTGCGTATCGCGAATTGTAGAAGATATAATAATAGTTTTGGTTTTTCCACCATTAAGTTCAAGATTATTTTCTATAAACCATTTTGTAATCAATTGAATATCGAAATTAACAGTTCCGTTAGAATTTGTTATCTCGTTGGGCCTACAAAACCTATACATTTGCAGATCGTCTGCGAAAAGGTGATATTTGCATTGAGTGATTAGAAAAGGACCTAATACCGATCCCTGGGGAATACCGCAATTAGTATAACAAGAGCTTGAGATTCCTGAATTAGTTCTAATTCTAACCAATTGTAATCGATTAGATAGATATGACAAAACCAAACGACAAGCCGACATTGAGAATTTAAAACTGTTACAAAGTTTGCTAACCAAAATTGAATGATCAATTTTATCGAAAGCTTTACTAAAGTCTAGAAGAACCAGCGTACAAAGATATCCCTTATCTATGGCCCTGTGGATGTCGTCATTGATATGTAGTAAAGCACTATTAGTGCTGAAATGACGTCTGTAAGCAGACTGGTACATTGATAGTACATTTTCCGATTCAACGTAAGTTAATATTTGTGATTGTAGTATTTTTTCAAAAACTTAAGACAAAGCAGGAAGCAGACTAATAGGGCGAAAATCAGATAAGCATTTGGAATTTTTATTCTTGGGAATAATAATTGATTGCTTCCAACTCTCTGGAAAAATAGAAAACGTTATTAAGCTATTGAAAATATGTAGAAAGTAGCAATCAACCTTTGGTAAAATAAGTTTACAAACTTAATTGGTATTTCGTCAACTCCGCAATAGTGTTTGATTTAACGGAATCTAAAGCGTCCGTCCAGGTCAGTGATATCGATGTTATTAAAACTAAAGTTACCTTCCATCGAACTAGAGTTCATTAATACATCAAAAGTTAGTAACCCCGCTGAACGTGCACTGTTAAGAGAAAAATAATTAATGAACTCATTTGGTGAAAATTGTGTAGATGGTTTTTCGTTGGATGATAGAAAGGAACGAATAGGTTTTAAATTTTTCCAACAAACTTTTGAAGGAAGGGATGGGTGCAATATAGAAGAAAAATATTTGGCCTTTGCGCGTTTTATAATATTATTACTCCTATTTTGTACAGCTTTATATTCTTGGTACAGTTCAACTCTTCTTGTACGCTTCCACAAACGTAAAATAAAATCCCTGAAATTTATGGTATCCCTGATCTTATCATTGAACCAAGGTGGCTGTTTGGGTGATATAGTCCTTAGTGGCACAAACTCCTAAAACTACTTTACCTAAAACTACTTTATGAACATTTATTTCATAAAGTATTCTACTTTATGAACATTTTGTTAACATTGTAAACCATGCTCCAATTTAAATTATTACATTTATCAATCAAATCTGATAACTTAATGCGATTATAGTCGCGAAATGAGATTTTAGGAATAGATCTCTCGTGTTTAATATCATAGGAAAAGTAAAGAAGATCGTGATCACTAAATCCAACCGAGATTTGGTTACGAAATATAATTTTGCCAGTATTAGAAATAAACAGTCTAATAATGAACTAGAGTGTGACGTGAAATATGTTGGCTCGGTGTTCACAGGAGTGACAGAAAATTCAGTTAGCACCCTTTTAAATTTTTTCGTTGTGTCGATTTAGTTTCTTTGAGGTCATAATTGAAGTCACCGCACAGTACAATATCATTATAGTTAACACTATAATTTTGCAAGAAGGTCCCAAAATCTTCAAAGAAACGTTTATTCGGCGGTTTATATGCAACAACACCTTAGTTGCTCCGAATAATAGTTCTATGAGCATTACCTCCAAATTAGGTGCACAATGGCGATGTACCAGTTTATATCGAATGCCTGATTTCAGGAAAACGCAAATTCCACCTTCCGTTTTTTTGCATCCAAATTTCGGTTCAATCATAATATTATATATATATATATATATCCCCATTCGGATTAGAAAACTCCAGCCATCTTTAAGAGAATAATCGATAACGTTTTATAAGAATTCTGAAGAAGAACATTAAGAAATATCCATTTTTTTTATCATACCGATTTCCGAGCATATGTCATTTCCATAAATAAAGACTTAAGTTAAATTTTTAAAATGTGAGGTATGAAGCTCCATACAGCCGAAATCGTTTTGTTCGTTAACAAAGAAATCATAGAACTTTGCTGATTTCTAACAGACTAAACAAAAATGTTCATCATTGTCTACATTTTCTACATTGTAAACGTCATTTTTGTCAATTGTCTACACGATGTAGATAATACGGCACAACTCTGCTTCAGAGTAGAAAACTGGGTTGAACAGTTCAATAAGTTTAGGCGAATCACACAGCAGTTTACCTCTGCTGCTTCCAATTTAATATGATCTGGTGAACTTCACAATTGTAAGGGTGTAAGTTGGTTGATATTTCAAAATTAAAGTTTAAAATTAACGTTCGATAAAGCAGATTGAAACGAAAATATAGAAATGGTGGTATGTTACCTCATCCAATTGAATATCCTCAATGAGCTTATTCCAGTTTCAATAATCAAATATTAAACGTGTTCAAATTGCTTAATTTAGACTAAAGCATTGATGAACTATAAAGTACTTGACTTTGATATATTTTACCATGTTACAATTACGAATCTTTACGCGAAGTAGAATGTACGGGTTGGTGCTGCGGTATTACATTGATTTGTTGTTACAAAAAAATACACAATTTTTGTAAAACAAGGATGTACGTTCGCAAACCACCAAAAAATTTAAAAATTACCACGAAAAACTCAGAATTACAAGTTAAAGTACAAGGTAAAAGATAACATCAAAAGCAAAAGTACAGAGAATTGATATATCAAAATGTGTCCATCCTCATCTAAAAGTAGATCGATTACAAGACATAAAAACAAAGTAATTCAAATCACGCAAGGGGATTAACCGGTGAAATTTTCCAAAAAAAATTTGCATTTGGTATTTTACGGTTTTGCACACGTCACTCCGTTCGCACTCTTTTTATTGATAGCATACTCCATAAAACCGCAATTACCTCATTATAGAATGAATTACATTTTGTGCTGATTTATTAGACACACATGATATACATTTAAAGAGAACAGGAACAAGTAAATAAATAAAAAAAATTATAAAGTTGCTATAAATTCATCTAATCATAAACCATATAATCTAAATGACGTATACCTCTGAACTATAGAATATACCGAAATATTTTAGAATATTGAGAGGAAAGCAAGTACTCAATGTGGGAACTTATTTTTACATAAAATTGAGAGCGAGGAAAATTATGTGGTTTAACTTATAGTTATCCGGCTCAAGGATAACCTTGAATCAAAAGTTCACCATTTAGTGGTTACGTATGTTGATGATCATCCAAGGGGGATTTACCCAAAGAGTTGCGATGAAATTTATTACATTTCAAAATAGAATGTGGCCTTTCACTCATTGTAAATGTTACTACTCGAGTGTCCGCATTCTTTCTTTATATTTGTAAACATACGAGTAGATAAAGCTTTTAATAGTTTGTTTGAGATCATTATAGAAAAGTTAAGACATAATACGCACTTGTATGGCGTGTACACTTGAGTACGTGTATAACTCGTTGCGTTCTCTGTAATTTGTGCAAGTGAGGGTGGTCCGCCAAATTTCAAATATGTTGAACTCATAAAATAATTTATACTAATTCGCGTGCTATTCCATAGAATCATTTATTTTATGGTATATCTTGAATTATTTGGTACAATATTAGAAATGTAAGTTTAAAAAATGAAGTTAGACGCAACGCACAACACATAGCAAAACATCAATACAACCTGAGGCAGTTTGATGCTTTAGTAGTACTACTGTACATACGACTGTTGGGCGCATCATTTCTGAAAAATAATTATTATGACTGTGTACCCGTTCAAAATAAAAAATAAAATTGATTATGTCAAATAATTTGAGGTTAGAATGAACGGGTGCAACCATTAGTTGAGGTCATCCACCGATGATGTTTAATTTAAAATAGTTTTTTAATTTATAAGCATCGTTAGTGATATTTAATAGCTTAAATGCTGCTAACAAGGGATTTTGTATTGAAGGTTTATTTTTACAATTTTGTTGGGTATTTTTACGTCAAACATCAGTTGAGGTTATACCTAAATTTCTACTATTCTTGATAGATGAATATATTTGTTGTCATACAGCGACATTGCGTCGATTACAGTGAAGTAAAATATTTAAAGTAACAAATTGAAAATTTAATAAATCCTCACCGGCCCTATCTCGAGATAAAAGGCTCGTACAGAATTCAAGAAAGACCCGTAATATTATATCTCATTCAACCAACACGGCATCGAGTACGTGAATTGGAAAACTTGAAAATGGCTACCCTGTTTCGTATTTTGGGGAAAGTGGTTCGCTTTCATCCTGTACATCTAGAACTTGTTTACGGTGCAATTCTTTGGCTTGATTGTCAAACAGAAGTTAGAGATGTACAGCAACAGTTTAGTTTGTGGCTTTATACCACGCTATATACAAAAGCTAGCTCAAATGGTATTGCGGTTACAGTTGGAAGGCGTGGATCTAGTAGCCATCGAACCAGTGCCTATAAAGAGATTAACTAACGTAATTGTGCCTTTGATGTTAGCTTTGAACTTGATGGTGACATGGTCGTATAAATTGCTTAATTAATCAAAACTGCCTGAATCGGAAAGGTTTTTATATGGAACTGGTGTGAAAAATAACGAAACCGCTCACTGGGTGGTAGAAGTTGAACCGGAAACCAAAAACATATTGCTAAAGTCTGGAAGACTATACGTGGACTGAGTACGATGCCCATGTGAGAGAGTTTGTGACTCCGACTAGGTGCTTTAGGTGCCAGCGATACTGTCATATTGCAAAGAATTGTAGGGCACGCATAGAGACCTGCTCTCACTGAGCACAATATAATCATGATTATAAGGGTTGTCCAAATAAATACAAACCTGCCAGTTGCACAAGTGCAAGGAATAACAAAAATCGCACATAATCGCACCAAGTAGGTCGCGTTTCTTCTAACGCTTAGGAAAATATACCATGGTATCACACAAAATGTATTAAAACAACAACAAAGTTAAAATAATTTCAACTCGAGTTCGGTATTCGTAGGCGTGGTATAAAGAATTTCGCGTAATTTGCTTGGTTTTGAGTTCGTTAGCGACTATGAAACTATTTATTTCCGATGTCATGTACGCGACTTAATCATGATGATTAATCAAAATTAAAGACATTGTAACATCAACCTACGTATCGCCCACCTCAACACATGCATGTACACCCACGGATTAGAAATCTTATATATGCAAGACCCACGACTTGGTCTAGGAGTAGCAACAGACTGCTCTGAGAATTCCAAGACTGCGCAATTAGCATTCATAATGTTTGCATGAACATGGTGTAGCTATGTCAGTTTTGTGATAGCCACTGCATATGTGTTGAAATTTCATCGGAAGTTAGTTCATTCTACCTGTTTTCAATATATGCCCAAAACAGTGAACCAATCGAGTATTTGGTGATATAGTTAGAGTGTTGTTCCTGCTGTCAATAATTGCTCCTATTTCTTTTAATGTGTCGTCGCCAATTTTAACATCCAATGTTTTTAGGCCCGGCCAAACGAAAGAATCAATTATGTTGTTGGTGCCTATATACTTTTAAAAAACTGTCCGAGGATTGTTTTTTATTTCTAATATCTCCTGCTGCTGATAAATTTGACGTTGGTTGGAATGGCGGTTTCACCTAACTCCGACTTTACATTTTTTTTGTTAGATCCGGTGTCGATTTAGAATTTAAAGATGTTGCCATTTTTAAGCTTATATTTTCCGTATAGGGTATGAGAGAGGCATCCATCATAAAATTTAACTCTGGATAACCTTCTAATTGCTCATAATAAACTATTTCGCCCTCAGGATCATCGTCCATATAGTGGGTTATAATAATGCTTCTTCCTCTTGGGTTTCCTTGTGATGAATTCTTTATGCTGTATAAGATAGCGGAATTTTGACAGCGGAAGCGCAAGTGACAGTACTATCACTAAAGAGAATTTATTATGTTATGTAATTACCAGCGGAAATTTTTCATTCATTGTGTACCACTTTTTTCACTTGATATTAAAAGTGATCCTTAATATGGCAAATTGATTGATCTCCGATTTAAAGGAACTCGTTATATGAAATCTTGAAATTTAACAATAATCCGTCTATCCGCCATTTCTTCCACTAGTAACCAATACTTTCGATTGTTTTTCTAATAGCTTAGGTCATACTGAGACTATATGGAAAATTTGGGGAAAATTCATGAACTAGAATTTTCAATAGAATTTTTTGATTTTCTGACCTAGGCTACTAGAAAAATAACCGAAAGTATTGGTTATTAGTGGAAGGTTTTGAGATAATGGCCAAAAACTGAAAATCACTATATGGCCACAGAAAATAAAAAACTCTAGTGAAAATTCTAGTCCATGAATTTTCCCCAAATTTTCCATATAGTCTCAGTATGACCTAAGCTACTAGAAAAACAACCGAAAGTATTGGTTACTAGTAGAAGTTTTTGAGATATTGGTCAAAAACTGAAAACCACTTATATGGCCGCAGAAAATCAAAAAATTCTAGTGAAAATTCTAGTCCATGAATTTTCCTCAAATTTTGTATATAGTCTCAGTATGACCTAGGCTACTACAAAAGCAACCGAAAGTATTGGTTGCTAGTGGAAGTTTTTGAGATATTGGTCAAAAACTGAAAATCACTATATGACCGCAGAAAATCAAAAAAATTCTAGTGAAAATTCTAGTCCATGAATTTTCCCCAAATTTTCCATATAGTCTCACTATGACCTAAGCTACTAGAAAAATAATCGAAAGTATTGGTTACTAGTAGAAGTTTTTGAGATATTGGTCAGAAACTGAAAATCACAATATGGCCGCAGAAAGTCAAAAAATTCTAGTGAAAATTATAGTCAATGAATTTTCCCCAAATTTTCCATATAGTCTCACTATGACCTAAGCTACTAGAAAAATAATCGAAAGTATTGGTTACTAGTGGAAGTTTTTGAGATATTGGTCAAAAACTGAAAATCACAATATGGCCGCAGAAAATTAAAAAAATCTAGTGAAAATTCTAGTCCATGAATTTTCCCCAAATTTTCCATATAGTCTCAGTATGACCTAAGCTTCTAGAAAAACAGCCGAAAGTATTGGTTACTACTGCAAGTTTTTGAGATATTGGTCAAAAACTGAAAACCACTTATATGGCCGCAGAAAATCAAAAAATTCTAGTGAAAATTCTAGTCCATGAATTTTCCCCAAATTTTCCATATAGTCTCAGTATGACCTAAGCTACTAGAAAAACAACCGAAAGTATTGGTTACTAGTGGAAGAAATGGTGGATAGACGGATTATTGTTAAATTTCAAGATTTCATATAACGAGTTCCTTCACATCGGAGATCAATCAATTTGCCATTTTAAGGATCACTTTTAATATTTTATTCCGCTGAAATATTTTATTTAGTGAAAAAAGTGGTACAGAATGAATGAAAAATTTCCGCTGGTAATTACATAACAAAATAAATTCTCTTTAGTGATAGTGCTGCCACTTGCGGCGATTAGCGTAATCTCTTATTTTCCGCTGTCAAAATTCCGCTATCTTATACAGCATGAATTCTTTGTAGTTTCCGAATTTCATCACTATAACCGGTAACCATTTCCCATCACTATAATCGGTTCAGATTTGACATATCGGTTATTTTGCCTCTTGCAACACTAATGTCATTCTTTTTTTGACAGAAATTCAGTATATTATTTCTAGTTGACGAAATGAGCCGCTTAACGCTTCAACAAAAGTGTGTGCGACAAACTCGAAATTGATGAGAGTTTTGCCCAAAAAATTATCTTTTCGGACGAGGAGCATTCCCATCTCGGTGGGTTGGTAAACAAACGACAAAATTATCGCATTTGGAGATCGGAAAATCCACAAGGATATGTGGAGAAGCCGCAATGCATCCATTGCATGCTACTGTTTGGTGCGGCTTGTTGCGTGATGGCATCATTTTGTCGTATTTCTTCGAAGATGAAGCCGGCGCGACCTTTACGGTCAACGGAATTAACTACTGCCACATGTTCACATCTTGTGGCCATATCTTGAAGATATTGGTTTGGACGATCTTTGGTTCCGGCAAGATGGCGCGCCATACCACACATCGGGCGTTACAATAGTGAAGCTGCGTCAAAAATTCGATGGCCGTATTATTAGTCGAAATGGTGACGTGAATTGGCCGGCAAGGAACTGCGTGATTTGACGCCTGTGGATTTTTATTTGTGAGGTGCCGTGAAGGATAAGTGTTATACGGACAATCCACAAATTGAGCTTTTGAAAGCCAATATTGAAGCAACCATTGCCGAAATATATCCGCACACAATCCAAAATGTGTTCAGAAATTGGACCGACCGAATGGAGTACGCTGAGGCCAGCTGCGACTCCCATTTGAATGAAATTATCTTCATATATAACCAGGAAAATTGTACTTTCAAACAAAAAAATAAATTTCAAAATATATTAAGCCGTTTTTGTTTTATTACATTTTTAAATCTGAACTTCTTATTGGGACACCCTTTATTTGGTTGTTTTGGTAGTTTAGGCGATTGATGTTATTCATCTGTTTTGTTTATGCTGATGGGTCAATACTCTTTGATACTGTAGGTTTAGGATTGGTTGGTTTAGGCGGAGTTGCATTACCTTGATGTTGTGTATTATGCACATGTTCCTTTGTGGCCACTGGGAGGTGCTAGAATTCCTTTGTGAGTTGAATAGTTGCCTTGCAGAAAAATTTGATTTTGTAGGTACTGTCATTGAATTATTACAATTTTTCTTAGGAATTGCTATGTTCCTGAAGTTTAAATTCTGTATTTCTACGCAAGATGCATATGTTTCCGGAAGAGTTTGTGGTCTTTGGATCATTAACATTTTTGACAGATCCCCGTCCGATAAACATGTCTGATAAATATGTCCAGTGTCCGATTCTGGTAAGCTTCGACAAGAACGTTGTTGGTACCAAGTGTGTAATCTTCTGTTTTTGTATTGTTTACGATGATCGAAAACTAGATGTTCCTTTTACGCACAGTAATAAAACCAGCACACGGCTTGATTAGCGGCTTCCTATGATTTTACAAGTTAATAATTTAAAAAGTGTCCAATTTTCATTTTAAGTGATATAAGACATTGTATATTGATGAACGTTTTTTATTTCCTTTATGATTATTAACGTAACCAGGTCCCAAAAGTTTTTCAATTCTTTTAATTAGAAATAGGAGACGATAAGAAAACAATTTTGGAAAAAATTCAAATCATACAAGCCATTCTTGGGATTTTATCGATACAGACATCGAGACGGACGGACAGATTTGTTTTCTTTTTTTTTGGGTTCATGGACGTTGAAAACGGCAAAAAAGGGTTTTGTACCTGTATGTAATTTCTATCAGGGCCAACAGATCGAAGTTAAAACTTTTTTTCTCTTATTAAAAAAATAAAAAAAGACTCAGGGCGATTTTTTTCGGTGTTATAAACTTAAAACTACTGTAAGTTGCTAGGAAACTCAAGAGTTAAGACATAAAACTAAATATTCAGATTGATTGGTATAATATTTTAGTATCACTAAAATATATAAAAATATCTAGGATCTGCTCCCAGAACTTTTTGGTTTAACTTGTCTGCAGAAATTAACAATCACGCACTGAGTGTCTTTCGTTTTATCTTTTCGATGCAGTTTGTTTCTTTTTCCAATAGTGCCGAGAGGGTTCTCGACACTTACTGTTACTGCTATGTGAAATGTTGACAGATTTGAAAAATACTTTTTACGCTATTGGCCGTAGGCACTTGGCGAAACACACTAATACTTAATAAAGACATTTTTATTAATCACTTGTTTTTTGTTTCGCAGTTATTTTGAATAATTTTCAAAAAGTTTAAAAAATCACTCGATCGATTTCGACTTTATAGGTCATCATCAGGAGTCTCTACTGATTTGTGTTAGTAAAAAATTTTTTTTTTTTTTTAAAAAAAAATTTTTACTAACACAAATCAGTAGAGACTCCTGATGATGACCTAACAAGTCGAAATCGATCGAGTGATTTTTTAAACTTTTTGAAAATTATTCAAAATAACTGCGAAACAAAAAACAAGTGATTAATAAAAATGTCTTTATTAAGATTTGAAAAACATGTAAAACATCTTTGCATTAGCTTTAAAAGAAGTTTCATAGATTTTAGAATTCCAATTTCGTACGCTGTAAGACGTCATGTTTTAACCAATTGGCAAGATGTGTATTTTTATAAAAAAAGAAAGATTTTGTGTTTATTACGAAAAATGCTTTTCGTTTGGTCTTGCTCAATAAATCATCTCTTCTAACTTCGAAATTCTGACAGGACACGCCATTCAGTAAACGGAGGTTTGTAGGCTTTTTGGTTGCAAAAGAGTCTCCCACCGTACAGAACAATCAAGTAGCTAATTTTGTTATTTTCATCATGACACCTCTTCTTGGCGGAATTCTAACGTAGAATTTAAGAAAGATGCCTGTCAAGACAGTAAAGAATCGTTCTTCGATACCAAAATCCGACACTGTAAGATCTTACCATTCTTGACTTGGCTGGCCGCAAACTGTCTCGTGTGTGATATACCGTTCTGATCTATATTGAATTTTGTTGGCAAGCCTTACAGTAAGTAATTGATAATATGCCCTTATAGTTTCTGAAGGGACATCGTTTTCGCCATTGGTGAACGAATCTGTTTCAAAATATGAAATACGTTTGCCTCGTCTAGCTAATTTTATCTTTGTTCTGTATAATGGAATTGGGCTTGCTTCTACAAGCTCCATCCTGTTAGTCTTCTATTTTAATTCACATACTGAGGATAAATGGGGAGATACTGCAAAAATTTGTTTTTGAATCCCAAAATCTCAATTCCATTTTGTACCGCAGATAGACACGAAAATTTTCTGAAATCGCGATTGCACGTCAATCATTCATATTTATATTTAATTATCGAAATAACACAAATTTTATCGAATTTGCCAATTTGATTTACGTCGGACCAATTATGATTACTTAATTTAAAGTAGATTGTATAAATATTTCTTGTCACTTTCTGCTCTAGCTCCATTCAAACGAGGTAGACGTTTAATGTAGTCACTATATGGACTTTGTATTTTCGAAGTTTTTTAAACTTCCCTCCGAGTTCGGGATGACTGGCCGGGTTCTATGTTTAATTGGACACATACTTACACATATAAACACACACCCAGCGTCATGTAAATCTATCTAATAAAATTAAATTTACAAATATTAATTGAATTACTAAGGGTTTGCGGTTTAACCCAGGCTTGTCCCTCTCTAAGCCTCTTTAAAATGCGGTAGGGTACGCTCCTTTCGTCAAATTTTAAAATATTGACAAAATGTTAAAATATTTAAAATGAGTTAAAACCTCTGTTGGTTTTAAGCCTGGCGTTATAAAGCAGAACTTTTAAAATTTTCGAGAATATTCGAGATTAAAGCCTGAATTTACCTTAAAATCGGTGACATGTTCATCCTTCTCGCGCTTTAAATATTGTCACAAAAAACTTTGAACGTCCTGAAGTAAATTGGCAACATAACTACCAGTGCTACACTAAATTTGTTTCTCTACATAAAAAATCTCTAGCAGTGTAGTGGGATCACAATCGAATAGTATATGGTCAGCCGTTTTGGAGCTATTACCACGTTTTTATCAGATAGACAAAATTTATGTACGTAGACTGCAAATTTTCCGTAACCCTATGACACTTGCATAAACGGGCACTTAAGAATACATATTCGCAAGTCTTTTGGGTATTTTGTTTCAAATTCACGCACTATTTTTACCTGATCGTTTCAATGCAAATACATTTTTTTACTACTCTCTGGAACTCTTTTGATGTGCGAGGTTACACCGAGCCTTTCATCAAAATCAACTTCTAACCACTCACCACCCAAGATGATCTCCTGATGTCATATGAACCTTTCAGTTGGATTGTTACAGTTTTGGAGGAGGCTAGCTCTATTTTGTTGCTATTGCACCAATTTACCATCCTGTGTATGGCGTTTTGCGCTTTCTCCTAAATGGGCCAGTCTTGAATTGCCGGCAAAAAGCGTCACCTTGCCACTTGAGATTGCCACTTCTTGGACATCATCCTGCGTACTACTGTTGAAAACTATTTCCTAGAGGTGCGGGCCCAAGATTGAGCTTTGTAGACTACCTTTGTATACGCTTTTGGAAAGAGTGTTATGTAGGGTGGCCGGATGTACCCCTTTCTGGGGTTTAATACCCCTTTGCTCACAACCAATTTGCACATCCTAATTCATAAATATAAATATGGTACGGAAAAATACAGCAAAACGATCAATATTTACATATAAAAATGTTCAATCAGTTCTCTTGGTCACTCCGAACGATATGCAACATTAAATAAATTTTGGAAATCCGACTTTGTTATTCGTAATACAAAGATTTGTTACGTACTGTTATGACTTAAGCTTGACCTTGGTTCTAGCTTATGAACGGTATTATAAAATGTTCCACAAGACAAAACTTATGTTGATCATTCCGGCCAACATCCGACACTGTCCACCTCAAATATACGCTAATCGACAACACTTGAATACTAAGGCGACTAAAGGCAACCATAGGATTTTAAGCTTCCCAGCATCTGACTCTCATAAAGCTCACATGCTAAAACCTTGTACAACATTTTCATATCGACCTGCATTTATCTGAAATCGCGGTAGTCGTCGGCTCGTCTCCAAAATAATAAAAAACAAAAAGAGTTTCTTTCGGAAACAAATCATACCAAAAATAAAACGGGAACGTAAACAAATTTTGGTGAAACCCAGTTTTTCATAAAAAATGTATTGGACCAATTAAGTAGCTAGGTTTCAGGTTTCAGTGGTTGACACTTAGGCCATTTTTGGCCCATTGTGATACCACGCATTCACGCCACATCATTAACCCATTCACCTATTCACCTACTCACACAACTACAGTATACCACCTGCACATTGCAAGCTCCATGTCAACCTGTAGTACATTGACATGGAAGGTGGGTCGGCGCTGAATTCTGCACTCCATCAGAGGGTCTTAGTTGTGTTTATTAACATCACCGATTGTAATCGATGATGAAAATTCGATTTGCATCTAGCCTCTGATGGGATTCGAACCCAGTACCTCCCGGTCCAAGTGCCGAAGCTTTAACCACTGCACCACTTGTCCGGTAATTAAGTAGCTAAGTCATTTTAAAATCCACCTAGTCTCTTCGTAAATCTCGTAGAGTATAAGCACTAACAAAAAACAAGAAAATTTCTACGAAAAAGTTTCACAACAAAAACCGACACATACGCCCAAAAAATAGAAACCCAAGAGGAACCATCCGTCTTCCAAATCCAATCCAGAACATTCCCGCAGCTTCTAACCCTTTTGTAGATCCTGCATCCCACAAAACATATGCAAACAAAAAAAAAAGCTCCAACAAAAAACGCTTTCTATAAAAATTAGTCATTTCCGGAATATGATCAAGAACAGCCTTACTACAACTTCAACCTAGAATTGACCTAATCCTAACCGACTCCCTCGCAAATCATATACCAAAATAAGGTCAAAAACGAAAAATCTTGTAAAAAAAGTCTCCATGTATAAAGTTCTATCCTGAGCCACCATTCCACCTGGGTCGCAGAACGGCTGAACTATGGCGAAATAATAGTTTACCACCAAAATCATCACCTCCGCCTAAATTTTGGAAAATGGTTCTGACCAGCCCTATTATACATCCAATCCATATTTCTTCCGCTCTAAAACAATTCACTCGCAGATGGCTTAAGCCAAGATAAGGTAAGTTAAGCTGCCATATACTCCCAAACACATTAAAAATGGCCAAGTACGGCTACATCCAAATTGTTCAATCCACTTAGACTGCAGAGAGGATCCAGAACCGACACTTAGACTGACCCCACATAGAAAACCACCCCGTCACATTTCCACACTTTCTCTTACCCTATAAAAGGAAGAACTTTTTATTAAACTAATCCAACAATTGTCCACCTTGCCAATTTTTGGGAGTTTTAACCTATTTTGGATTAACTTTGAAAATAAAATCTTAATTTAAGGGTACCCCTATTTAGGAATTTTAGTCTGGTCACTCTTGTGCTATTTTGGCGCAATGTTAGCTGATCTGTCAAAGAAGTACCTCTTATGATCGACTAAATATTAAACGGCCGTTTTTTAAGTCTCCGTTTTACAGCATTTTGGAAAAATTTCTTTATCCAGAAAAGCATTCCGGAAGCTAGTAATATTTGGTTCAATTATTGGCAAACATCTTTGTATTACCTAGACCTCGATATTCGCCCTTATTGTGGTTGTCGTGCTGATCGACAAACGACACGACTTTGTCTTGTCGTGTCGATTTTTATTTTGTATTGAGTAACTGCAACGAATCGACTAATAACAGAGCCATCTATGATTTTGAAGAGCCGTAATATTAAAAAGAGAGCTTTCAGTAGAGGGGAAGCTTTTATTGAATCACTATAAGAAACCGTGGTAATTGAAAAATTTTTGAACATGAATTTATGAATAAAAAATAAAACAAATCATCTTAATTTTAATTTTATATTTTTAATAAACTATTCAAAGAACACATATTTGAAAATCAGCCATCATAATGTAGTATTTATTTGGTAAATTTAAACTAAAGCGGAGCATAAATTTATTATGTTTCTATAAAAACGAGCTTTCTGTTTAGTTGTGTAGGTTTATAAAGTAAGACAGTAACGGGTGCTGCCGCGGATTCCTCCTACATCCAATTTAAAATTTAGTTTTATAAAAATTTAACTTATTTGGTAAATTCTGGTCACATGCACATCAAGAACGATTGAGATGAACGATGCACTTAATAGCAATCTAAACATACCCCATTTATAACAAAATTAAAGAGAAAACGTGAGCTGAAACGAAATTTTATGAATCACCATGTAGAGACAATAATATTATTCATATAATAAAATTTTTACATCAAAATCTATTTACGAAAATTATTTTTGTATACAAAAAATCAACGATGTCATGACAACGTAAATAACTTCAATTTTATACGATTGCAAAACCGAGGTTTCTGTAATTTGAAAATCCGTTTACAGATGTCTCTATAATAAATTTACTTGAAATTACAGAAAAGTGTAAAATAATTAAATAACTATTTACGAAAATAAACCATTATTATTGTAAGTAATTTTATTTATTGTTCGGTTGGCATAAATAAAGCTTTACATCGCAAAATATTTATCATCGTAGTTGCTGCGTGCTGAAAAACAATAATAGAAAAATGTCACATTTTTCCAAACTTTTTCTTTTCTTATTTCAATTCGCTCGTATTTGGTTATTTTCAGTTCGAGGAGATCTCAATAATCTATTGAACCAGACAGTATACATAATAAATTGTTAAATTTTAGTTAACAAACATTTAGGTATTAATATTTAGCTTTAATTTATACTTAGCGACATCTTTTGATTGGTTTATTAAATGCGAAAAGGTCTATAATGTTTTTATTTTATGAAGCTCCGGTTTGTTTATACTACAGGATGAAACAGTATAGCCTGCGAATTTGTTGCAAGGCAATTTTTAACAAATAACGAAAAAACAGTTTTCGAAGATTATTCATCAACGATGCTGTAATAGAATGCAGAACACAATAACCCCCATATTACATAGCTACTCAAAAAGCATTTTTTAACGAACGTTTGTTTTGGGAAAGAAATGCTGAAATTTTTGATGGAACACTCTATACTAATTTCTTACATACACATATAAACAAATTCTTATTTCTACAATAAAAAAAATTTTGTGGTAGACTAATTTGAATATTTTTGCGATAATTCGACATAATATGACTCAATTTTAAAATATGCTTTTCCTGAATATTGAACTAACCATTCAAATTAAAAATTGAAACAAAGCATTACTGTTTTCATATACAAAAAAGCGTCCAAAAAAATATTAAAATACACTGATTGGTATGAAAAAGAACAAAAAGCTTCCCCTCTAAGGAAAGCTCATGAAAAAAATGGCGGAATCTTACGGCTCTTATATTAAGGTGGCTCTGCTAATAAGTGTTGCCACATTAAAATAAACACCTATTATTGCTTGGTTAACTGAAACTGAGCAATTGTGAACTTTTTTGTAGGAAACTTCCTGTCAAAATGATAATAACAGCTTATTGGTACGCAAAGTAATACCTATTTAAAATTTATTTGTAGCGTATATCGACAGTATTGCGGATAACTGTGCAAGTGTTAATAAAATATAGAAGGCTGTTCGAAGTTACGAATAGTTTTTTGTTTTTTCTGAAAATAAAGGCTTTCAAAAAATCATGTCACACAGTATTATATTCTTAAAATTGTCATCAACATAAAAGTATAATTAAAAATCCCAGTTAATTTAATGTTAAAAAACAATTGAATAAATAAATATCTATATATTGTGTTAAAATTTAAATATAGAAAGTGTTATAATCATTGTTAAACGGATACATCTGATACGACATTTATCAATATCCACGAACTACAAATAATTAATGAAATCAATGGTGACCTAAAAGCGGATTTAAACCAAAATCCAAAAGCGTATCCAGCAGCAGTTGGAGGACCATAAAATCGGGACAAAATCGGGGAATTTATTAAGGCACGGCACATAGTGCCGTTTCTTTGGCGCACACAACAAAGGGTTTCATTTCACTTTGGTCAAACTTTCGGAGTTTTGAACTCTAGTACGTTTAATGGTAAGATCGGTTGATCACCGCACGGCTGTTTAACTGTTTTAACACGTTTTCGATGCAAACATTTGTCGCAGACACTTGTAATGTTCATAACCCGCTCTATTCTGTCATCAGATGATAATTTGTTTAATTGGTTGGCTATCCCTTACCATTTTATTCCCATCAGACTGGGGCACCTATCTCACCTGTGTATGATCAAGAAGCCGCCTCAACAGTGAACATGGTTGTTCTGTGATCACTTATGGTCCAGTTTTCTTTTATACTGACCAGTTGGTTACTTTTCTCAACAGCCCGCTCATTACTATTGTACGGTCAATATTCGACTCTCCCACTATGTCTAGAAATTGTTCAATGATGGTTCCCCTCTCATTTTTTCAACATTTTTCATAATTCAAGCTGTGAACAAATCCCACCAATACCATTCACCAAATATCAGAGTAAATAGCCCGAACGAAACACAGCGTTTGCCCATCTCTGGTATATAACCACATGTCGATTTCGCGTTATCATTTTGTATGTATATAATAAATTTCACAAGCACGTCTAGCTTATTTATTTGAAGATGTAAATATCTATTTAGTATGTAAAACATAGAGCGAATAATTAGTAGAAATATTAGCCACACCGGCGACCAAACAATACAAGTCTCTTATTATTCATCAGTGTCTTCCGAACCCATGTTTGCTAATTCATTTTTGATTGACATAAATACGTGAGTTTTTGCAAACCGGACTCCCTATGCTTTGTACAGGTTCCTAAATATAATTTGGAAGTTATGTTGTTTTTTTTTGTCTCGACTGTGAGTTTTAATTACTTTAACCTCTAAAGGCTAAGGTGACATAATAAGCCCTTAAATGTCGGGTGTCAATGGAAATACACCATTATTGTTGTAAACTTTTCTAGGTTTTCCCTTGTGATTTTGAAAATATAAAAATATCGTAACATTGGAAGTAACGCCGATTTCGATAAACAAATTTCTAGGTTGTTTGTATCGTTTCGATTAGGAACAAGTGTTTCTTAACAGATTATCAAGAATCAAAAAATCTAGAGATTATCAACACCATAGGGAAGTTTTATGTTTGTATATAGAACAGGAGTATGATATGCATTGCGGTGAACAAGTTTAATAAGAGTGCTACTGATCCGCAGAAAAATGTTGGAGAACCATAGCGAAAACAAGAAACAAATGCTTGTATGTCGTTTATTGAGGAAATATCAAGATCTTGCGGTCTTCTTAGCATCAAGAAAATTTTGCTCAAGCTAGGAGGCGATAAATTGAATATATCAATTAAAATATTGTCCAATGGAAATGAAAATGCTATCCCAATCGATCAAACTGTCTATCTATTGATAATCAAAAATACTTTATCATGTTCGAAGCCGAGTATGTTGAAGAAGAGTTACCCTCATGTTGTATAAGATAGTAGAAAATTTCTAGCAGAAAAATGTGTTTTTTTCTGTTCACCGCTAGAGGAATCACTATCACAAAAAGGAAATTTTTCTGCTTTCTTTTTTGAAGCGAGCAGAAAAATTATGAAATTTTTAAGCAAATCAATAATTCTCAGCAGAAAGTTTTATCTAAATTAAAGAATTTATGAAACCGAAGAGAAACTGTTTAAACATTTTTTTTATGTTTTTATTTACAATGCAATCTGTTTTGGGGCTCAAGGCCGTTCTGCTCTATCGTGGTTATGCTTTTTACGTCCTTACTTTGCGCCTACTCAGCCAACTCGAGGACGCACGAAAATAGGACCGATTTAACACCATCTGCACATTGCAAGCTTCATGCCAGCCTATACTGGTATGGAAGATGGGTCTTACATACCGACTGGGGTTTTACACACCGACAGGGGTAGATAGATATAGACATAGATAGACATAGATGTGTTACATTTCACCACAGATCGTAATTTGTTGATGAAATTGCACTTTGCATCCTGCGCCTATCGGGATTCGAACCCGGTACCTCCTGATCCAAACCCTAAAGCTTTAACCACTGTGCCATTTGGTCGGTGTTTAAACGTTTTGAAACGAAAAAAGTTAATTTTTCTGTAAAAAACGTTTGAGTATACTGGGTGATTTTTATAAGCTGAAACTTTCAAATATCTCGGAAAATAAGCACTCTACGAAAAAATTTCCATTATCAAAGTTTAATCATTCCGAGCGGGACATGCATTAGTGCTAAAATTAGTACTCCTCCCCTTCTTGCAGGTTGGGCGGGGTGTAACCTTGAAATTAAAATAGGAACCCCTATTTTTTATTGCAGATTCGAATTCTATGGCTTAAAGTACGTAGGATTTCTTTGAAACATTAAAAAAAAACAAATTTATTTAATTTTCCACCGCCTCCTTTTAATAAAAATTTTCCGAGATATTTGAAAATTTTAGCTTATAAAAATCACAAGGAGTCTCAAAATATACTGAAATTATGATAATCATCATAAAGTAAATCATGGCAAAACAAAAAAAATCGCCTGCATCGGTAGAACTCCATGAAGTCATTTTAATGTGAAATGTTTTCAGTTTTTCAATAAAAGTGTTAGAAAAACCTTCCTGTAACTACTCGTACTCTGGGTTTATGTTTCTTTTTTGGAGCAGTGCTTCCTCTAGCGGTGAATAGCAAAACCACATTTTTGATGCTGGAAACTCTGCTATCTTATAGACTTATAGAGCATGTTACCCTCGTAATCTCGAATTTTAAAATCCCGAAAATCAAAATCCCGATAATGAAAACTCCGGAAGTCATAATGCCGAAAATTAAAATCGTAGAAATCAAAATCCTGGAAATCAAAAACTTGGAAATAAAAAATAAATACCCAGAAATAAAAATGCTTTAATCAAAACAAATGGACTCGGCCATTTTTTAACCGATTTCAACTTGATCAGTACGTCGGTATTTTGGAAGAAGATCTGTCGGTATTTTGGATGACCACTTTGGAAGAAACTCGGAAGAAGTTGTGGAATATGGTCTCCTCTCGAGAAACTCGACCATTTCTTAGCCGATCATGATGGAACTGGATATGTTTTTTGGAAATAGCATTCTCAGATGTTTTTTGAAGGAAGTTCTGAAATATAGCCATTTTATACATAACTTGGCCATTTCTTAAACGATTTTAATGGGATTGGGTATGTTGAATGGAAATGGAATATACAATGATTTTTAGAGAAGTTCTGGAATATTGCCTCCTAGAGTGGAACTCCCATTTATTAAACGGGTGGTGATGGGATTGGGTAAGTTGGATTGGAATCTGATTATAAAATTATTTTTAGAAGAAGTTCTAGAAAATGATCAGCTGGAAGAGAACTCGGGCAATTCTTAACTGATCATATTGTGATCTGGTATGTTAGATGGAAATCAGATACTAAACTGATTTTTTGAAGAAGTTCTAGAAAATGAGCTTCTTAAGTGGTATTTGGCCATTTTTTCACCGATCAGGATTGTACTGGAGGATGTTCTGGAATATGAACCGCTTATTCCAGATTGGCTGTCTTGTTTGGAAATAGGACACTGAAATGATGTATTTGATTTTTAAATACGGCCAGCTCGAACGGAACTAGGTCATTTCTTAACCGATAGTGATGAAATTTGATATTTTGGATAAAAAAAAGATTCTGAAATAATTTTTGGAAGAAGTTATGTAATATCGCTTCCTGGGATGAAACTCGGCCCTTTCCGGATTTGGTGTGTTGGATAAAACTGTGATTCTAAGATGTTTTTTGGAAGAAGATTTGGAATTTTGCCACATTGAGCGGAACTCCAATTTTTTAATCGATTACGATGGGATTGGTCGTGCTAGATGAAAATGGGATGATAAAGTGATGTTTTGATAAAGTTCTGAAATATAACCACCTAGAATAGAGTTTATATGTCCGTGCGTACAAAAGGCGCTTTTGTCAAATGTGAAAATTACCGTGACATTGCACTCTTAAACACCACCTAGAAAGTGCTTACTATTGTTGTACTTGGCAGAATCATTCTTCTTGTCGAAATCATTACCGGTGGTTACCATGTGGTTGTCGCTCCAACTCCAACCGATCTTGGAAACATGTTGGGAGTACAACATAATCGTTCTATTCAATTCTTTATACAAAACTTCTGAATCGTGCTCATATGCTTTAGGTTTCAAGATAAGCTTGCCTGCCTCTGTAAGCTAACAAAATCTCGCTCGCTGTGTAGAATTATAGTGGAAGGGACTCTGTCCGATCCCTTCGAGATAGCATCAGGCCAACAACAGATCATGCTGCTTGGCAGAAAACCTAATGTTAAGTCATATCAAGACAATCTATTACCGCTTATCTGTTTTCAAACCCAGTTTGAAAGTGGACAGCAAGGGAGCTAAATGCTGTCAGACGACCATAAATTTGAGAACGTAGAAGTATTTAAATATCTCGGGTCAGTCATAAAAGCAACAAATAATATCCAAGCAGATATAAAAACCCGCATAGCAGGTGGACATCGATTATTCTACGCATAGCCAAGGTTGTTGCGATCAAATTAACTTTCGCACTCTTGTAAACTCGCACTATATACAAAGCACTTATAAGACGTGTAAGATTTTTTCGGAAAGGAACGTTAAACCTTCATCACCAATGAACGTATAGATTATTATCTACCTTTGAATGGAAGATCGTTCGATTTTGGAGTCTGTGATATTATCGGATTCAGTAAGTGGACTTAATAATAAGGTGGCTTCCGAATAAGGTGGCTGGGCCCTGTGCAGATGGCAAAATAATTCATGGCCTGTGAAAGCTCCTCTTTTTATCTTCAAACCATTTAAATCCAAATGAACCTTGTAAGCTTGATTTTTGAATTGAAATACGTATGTGTGCGAATAATAAGGCTTAATTCATTTGATGGAGGTATTTGTGGATGGAGGGTAAAATGTCAATTTTGACGCCTGATTAGCGGTGTGCCTGATTAGCTCGCGATGTCGTTATCTGATATTGGTAATAAGCGTAGTTTTGTCATTTGTCGCTTGTAAACTGTGATCTAACATTTCACTAGATGCGTTAGGATAATTCTGCTCAGCAACCATTGGTATGGTGGTATTGTTTAGTCTTTGACAAAATCTCATTGACCAGCGGCAAAGCTGTTGGTTGTTCTCAACCTCTTTGGCTGCGGCTGAAGGTAAGAGAGTCCCACCGACGACCAAATTTGCCAGAAGTGCTGGTTTTAAACTTGTGATAATGATTTAAATTATTTGTTTGCATCTCGAGTGGTGTTAAATGCAAACACGACTCAATTTGACATAAAAGCCTAAGAGTAAGAGGAATGAAGTTTCAAGTGGTGCCGTTTTGAACTAATGATGCAGCGATCTTAGTGCGGACATATCTCTGGCGCTTTGCTGATGTAGTAATGGGTTGCGTTTGACAACTGGATCCGATCAAATTCGTTGAAGCAGCTGTATAAACTTATAATCATGTGTCATGTCCACGCAATAAATCTTTTGAATGCGATGAATGCATTGATGGTGAGCTCAGGCACTATATATCGCTTTGGTAGATAAACAGACGGGCAGGCTATGTATCACCGGCGCCTTTTTGTATCTTAATCGAGATTACTCTATACAATTGTAAAGGAACGATCTCGAAGCGTTGACACGTTGTGATGTGAGACTGAATATTAATTGCCGACTCATAGTTGTGCAATTTTCGTGGACGAGCCAACATCAGAGGCGGACGGTTAACTTGATTTGTCTTTAGGAAGGATTTTCGGAGGCTTCCCTGTATTGGCTTGCGATCACTGACTTTGGCTTGCATACTTGCCAATAGCCGAGTTTCATGGCACCCATTGATCCTGATCTTTTCAAGTTTTAGTCGTCGGCTGGGTTGCGTTAATGATGATATATGTGCCTTGAAGTTTTGCCACTTATGCATACCATCGTACAATCACTCATGACGATGGTGTGCATACGTTTGGCGTCTTACGACTAATATCACTACCGCGTAAGTTTTCGTAGAGGCTCAATCAAAGTTGCTCACATTGATGCCGATTATTTTCTAATTCTTTAAAGCACAAATTACAACAAGTAGTAAATCGGTCCGGTGAAGAAATCAGCAAACAAATTTCTTAGACACACTTACACCATAAATCACACACAAATATTTAGCCTATATTTAGCCAATCAAAAAGTCAACGTCCACCGGAATCTAATAAAAGTAAAAACTAATTAAACAATTTCTCTACATACACAATCTTATCATTGACATCGGGTCCCATGACATTTCACAACAAAAATTGTTGTACTTTGGCGTAATTAAGCAAAATTGATAACTGAACTCCCCTCCCAAAAAAAAAAAAAAAAAAGTTGTTGTATTCCCGCACAATCAAACATTCGGCCACCATGTGATCGGGAATGATGTCAGACACACTTCGACGTTAAATTTGTATATATGTCGTGTGCTACACATACTACCATACGTAAAATAAACGTGCGATCGATCGAGCTTTTATCGCTCGGTAGGCACACAACAAAAAAAAAAATGATTAATTTACCTGAACATCAATCAAATTATCTCCTAACTATGTGTTAATCGCGCGAATAATTGATATAATTAATTGACGGCATTACTATTCAATTTTAATTATATAGCAGGGATATGTAGTTACCGGTGAGCTTTTTAATCGTGTTAAAAATAAAATTTCGTTTTAGTGACGCTATTTAAATATTGTGGTTTGTACTCATTGTGTTGACACACTATAAATATGTGTACTCGAATAGTTTAGGTGTGATCAGAATCATAATATTTGTTTATTATTATTAGTTTACGTACAATAGACGCTAAATCGTTTTTTTATTACTGTTGCGACTTTGACATTGGCAATGTGTAAATTATTTCCGCTGTATGCTCTATGTGTCATTTGCCGCGTCGGATACATTGACACTAAGGCACAAATTTTTCATAAATATGTACACAACAAAGTATCAAGTACGCCTGTACCATATATATACTTTATACGAGTTATGATAAATAAACTTAATTTAATTAACACGATTTTGATCGATTGATTGCGCATAAATTATAAATCTACTTGTTATCGAAAAATGTGCATAGTTATTTCCAAATTGTGATGAATGCAGAAAATTAGAGGATCCCTTCAAATTATATCGATTTTTTTTTTTTGGTAAATGCTCGTGCTTTTTTTTTACGTACCTAATACAATTTAATCACCAAGTGTATAGCCGTCATAAAATATTTTATATTATTTTCCAAGCTGCGATAGAAAATCCGATATAATTAGGAAATTTATTTATAGACCGATTACTGATATACACTTATTGAGTAATACGATTATAGTAAATCTGCCCGGAAGCAAAGTAGAGCTATGTTTCTTATAATCCAGACTTTATTGACAGCGTTAGTTATGTATTGATCAATTTTTATGCCAAGGTTATGTACTAGCTATTCACGTTTTAGTATTTGCCAAGTTCAGCTATATAAATAATTTGGCTTATCATTTTATACAGAATGTTATTAAATATCTGGGATTAAAACCCATACAGCCTGGCACTCAATGCCACACAAGGCGAATGGTGCAAAAACTTAAACATATGACGAAGTCTGCCTAAATTGTTTTTGTTTATTTATCAAGTTAGTGAAAAAAAAAAAAAATAAAAACAATGCAACCACACTCTATATAGTAAATAAGCTCTGCAGCTCGATTCTGGTTTTCCTATAGGAAAATGAATTATTAACAATATTTACATTGCGTTTTTGTCAAAAATATTATTTTCTGGCCTACTGAGAAATCATGTTTGATCTAAAATTTTATAATTTAGGAAATATTTTTTCCGTATCGAAATTGGATAGGAAAAATATTCCCAACTGTTTACCATAGTATGCCAGGAAAAAATTTTTTGTGACAAAAATAAGTCGGTGAAGTTAGCCCGAGCCCGAATTTTTTGGTGGATTTCTTGGATAAGTCTAGCCATCCCGATAAAAAGTAAATACATTAAAAAATGTAGCACCATCCCGAAAAACTATTTATACATGAGAAAAAATAATAAAATACAAAAATAAATCTAATGTAAAAAAAATTACTGGTAAAACTTTTTTTTTTTAATGTGGACCCACCCATAGTACCTACACAAATTATCGCTATTCGGGGTAAACAAATAAATTTAAAAAAAGGTTATTTCCACCTGATATGGACTTGGGGCCAATTCTATATCTTAGCTAGTATTCTGACCTGTCTGGCCGTATATGCCTTGGTGGCTTTATCTCCAGGTATTGCGGTATAGAATTTAATGTGGACCCATAGTAACTACACAAATCATCGCTATTCGGGTTAAATATATTAAAAAGAATATATATATAATATTAAAATATCGAAATATTGCTCCCACATTGCGGCAAGACTATACAATGTCATGTGCCAACTGGTAAAGCTTTATACTCTGTGTGTGATGCCGAGTTTTTTTTTATATTGCGGACGTACTAAATTGATGGTTAGTTCTTACCAGTTATTGACAGGTGTCTCTAATATTTATAAGCAGAAATGTATCTGATACAGGGCTGGAAACCAAAACCATTATATTATAATTGAGTTAGTTTAGTTAGTTTATTGTGTAAATATTCATAACGGGTCAAAAACTCAACCGTGGCACACAAAAAAACACTGTAATGTGCAAATTCTTTTACAGCAATGAAAATTTCGAGATTTTTCGATGAAGATTAATCTTGATGCTTTATTTTATTTGATGGGACTAATGACTTTACGTGCAGCAATATAAATAATTTGTTCTTTCCGGTGCTAATAAAATTGATAAAATCTATTATTTGTTATAAGCAAAGTGTTAATTGTGTTTGTCCTCCGTTTAATAAATTAAATTGTGTGCACGTTTTTTGTGACGTGATACCACAGTAGTTAATACCGGGAAAATAATTTGGAAGATTGCTAGGTATTAATTCCTTTAAAATAATTTCTATAATTTTCTTACCCTACCCCCGAGCTATTGTTAATATACTGTCACTATAAATATGCCTTGTAAATACACTTAGAACTAATGTATTCTAATTGCTTCTAAAAGCCACTTCAATCAACACCTCATCTAAAATTCTATAGGCATAATCACATGAAATTGCCATGTTTGGCTCACAGCTACGCACTCAAACCATAAAACATAAATCGTTCTACTCGATACCACCGTCTCGTTACACTACCGCCGCGACACGATTTTACTCAGCTATATAGCCTCATAAACCATCATATTATAGATAAAGTGAAACAAATTGATTTTATTTTACATTAATTGATTTAATTTAGTCATTTGGTTTATTGACGATAATGAAAGGTGTTAATCTCTGTTTATAACACAAAGCATGCAGTATTACGCGATTTAAACGTGACAAGCCCCCAATTTTTGCGATTGTGTGCAATTTTTAATTAGCCCCTGCCAAACTGATAACAATTTATTAAAGTGAATGAATTTGCGCAAAAATTAATAATATAGACGAGTATATATGTAAAAAAAAAAATGACGAGAGATTACTGATAAGACCAATTCCAAATTGGAATTGACTGATTACGAGTCAACGGTTAACGTGACAAACTCGTGTCATTTCTAATTTGCGTAATTAAAAGCTTTAGTATATTGCTACAGTACATAGTAATCACGATTTATAATCATTTGGAAATATTTACTTATAGACACACATATTTCGTTTGTACATACTCGTATATATGTATAGACATATATGTGTGTGGGCAAATACTGTACATTTTTTATCTGAAGTGCAAAAATGCGCGAGCGGTGACGAAAGGGGGAGGCGGCACTTAATAATTTCATTTATAAATATCGTGCTTTACTTTGTATTTTTATTCAGTCAATTTTTAAACTGTTTCAAACCTAACGAGCTTTTTATTAGCTTTAACATAATTTTGTTTTGTAGTACTTTTTCCGTTTATAAAAATGTGCGATTTATCGACGATAATTTAGTAAAAAAAAAAAAAGGTGAGTTCTGTGCTTTTCATAAAATAGACGTTAAATTTTAAGAGCTCGCGTGTTTATTCAGTGTAACATTAAATTGTGATTGATCATGTATGTGAATCCGCGTGTCGTTGTATGTGATTTTTTTTTACATCTTTACAACCTTCAATTAATTTTTTATTTTACGGTCTGAACTTCCGCAACTGTTCAATAATTAGATAAATATTTCGATATGAGAACAAACACAAAATGAAATTATGTATGTGCACGGAAGTGAGTCATATTGTGGTATTTGTCTGCGTTGAAGGGTCGGGCACCTTTGTTGCCATTCCCTTTCTGCATAAAATAACTTTCTGGTATTCTGCACAATCAGTTGATAGGATGGGATTGGCCTATAACTTCTTTCCTAACCAAGTCTTCTCTCTGTACAGGAATTGATAAAATTTGGATTTGTTTACATTTAGTGGCGTGCTTTTACCTTAGCGTGACAGGCTTATTTGTTAAATATTCAATCTTTGAACAGATTTGCCCCAAAAGTTATCTATCTGCCATGTCAATGATATCTAATCATTAAAGCGTACAATGCTTAATTAAGAATGATTTAAAATCGCGTAAAACGGCATCAGATAATTTAAAGTGAAATTTTTGGTTTATGTGAAATACATTTTTGACATGAATCGCAAATTATATTAAAACATCTCATATCCGGTTCAAGTCTCTTGGCAATTATGGTTTGAATTGATGATGTTTTACATTATCATATTCTAAAAGACTCGAGATTTGTTATATATTAGGGTTTTTTAAATTTAATGTCGAAGTGCCTTGGGCTTCATCCTTGGCCAGGATTAGTGTTATCAGTTTGAATCGCTTACTTGAAAACCCTTTCTTGTATTTCTGAGTTTATGAGAATATGTAAAAAAACTTTAATATGCTATTATCGAAATCTAAACGCTAATCTTGCTTTCGAGGTACTTAAAGTTAACCGGGATTTGATTTTGAAATTGAATTGATTTTTCTATTCGATTTTGAAATTGAAAATTTATGATTTTGAAATTTTGTTTTTTAAAACAAAGTTGTATTCAATACCTAGTACCACGTAAATTTTTTTAACTTTGATTTTTCAAAGTTTATCTTTCCAAAAATTATCGATATCGCCAAACAAATCTATTATTTTGGTATCCGCTTTCAAACATAATGTCGAAACACTTGGGCTTAATTCAATTTGAAATTAAGTATGAGTTTTTTTAATTCCGAGTTTTTGGGATATTTTTAAGTGTCAACATTTTTTTATCGAATTTTTGAAATTGAAATTTGTTACCGTTCTCGTAAACTAATCAATATTTGAATTTTCGAACTTGATAAATTCTTTTTAATTTTCCGATTTCCTGTTTGCAGTTGTAACGATTTTCAACCAATTCGAGTTCAACATTTTTTTTCAAATATTTGTGAAATTTTTTACTATTTTTGTATATACGAGTATTTCGAAAACCGTGGTTAAATTTTATCGAGCTCAAATTAGAGATAGTTAGTAATTTTGAATTTTCGAATTTAATTGAATTCGGAATTTCGAATGTGAGGATAACAAATTTTAAAACACTCGGAATCATTTTAAAAAATTAATTAAATTTAGTCACATTGGAACGCACTTTCTGAAATTGTCACATGAATAATCATATCACAGTAGGTCTTAATTCGTTGGCCCTTAAAATTATGTTACCTGATTTATTTATGACGATAATTATAAGATAAGATATAAGATATAATACTTAATAAGCGATAACTTGACGAAAAAGCACTTGTCGAAAAGCATTTTTTGAAACGTTATAATATGCAAAATAGTGGAGAATCGAAAATTACGGATAAGAACTCAAAATTCGTTCGCCGAAGCTTGGCATTGAGCAACCTTTTCAAATTTCTATACGATTTTAAGCTTCAAACGACTAAAATTGGGATTCAATCCATATACTAACGATTTCGTCAATATTTTTAGCAGCGATATTTCAAAATAAAACTGTCAAATCTAATTGTGATTTTTGAAAATAAAACTATTCAACACAGAAGGTTGCATTATTATCAATTCTAAAAATGTTTTGTTGTCGAATATTTGTTATCGAATTAAATGTGTTATTCTCGCATTTTCGATTTGTTTGAATCGGATGATAGAATGTATTGTATTTTATAAATTCCAATAGTATAATCATTGATGTATCGTATTGTCTACTCTACACAGTGTAGTGGCGTCAACAATTTAAAGAATGTAAACAAGGTTGAAATTTTATATTTTTGTTAGCAATCAGCAAAGTTATATGTTTTCATTGTTAATTGAACTATTTCAAGATAGAGTGCTTCCAAATTGAACAAACGTTTTGTATAATAATGATTAATGAAGAACATATGATCAAGAAAGATGGATACTTATACAGAGCTGCCAAATGATCATACCAATTAATCGGCTTATAATCGTTACAAATGCCAAAATATGACCGAAGGCCCATTATAGCCTTGGATATTTCAAGCAATATCATTCACTTATGAAGCTCTCGGACTTCCGAATGTCCCGGCACCTCAACTCCAGCTTAAGAAAATATTAATCACAGTTATGAGGCAATTTTAATCTTGTAAAACCACATTCTGTTGTACACAAACTCGTTATGTGGCCACCATGTCTGTGTGCCACCTGTACTGCACAAGAAATGGACTTTAAAATTGGCAATGAAGATCAATACAGACGGCACTGCACAAAACATTTATTTTAAAACATTTAGCCTGCTTTAGCCTCCCTCCTTCTGCTTTAGTCTTATTATGATTATTAATTAAGTCATTGAAAGCACATTAAATACGGACATTTTATTTGATATGCGGATGTAGCTCGATTTCAACCAGTTCCACCAGAGTGCTAAGTAAGTCTCCTCCGAGTTCGTGAAAAATGACGTTAACTAAACTAATGATAAAGCAATACCAACTATTGATAATAAAATTTATTTTATTGATCCTAAATTTATAAAAGAAAATAATTTTATTTCACGAACGAGAATGGAACCGCCTATGATTGTACCAATATCGAGAACTTCGATTGGCCAAAGGGCCGGTCGAGCCGGTACCAAAACTAGGCAAATATTTTATGTCGTGTACAGCTGCGTTGACTAATACCATATAGACACATATCTGATTTCGTAACTAGGATTAGGAAACTATGGTTTGCGAGATGAAAACTAAAGACAAACTACAATTTCTTTTGTCTTCTCGTTTGGTTTTAAGTAGTAATGGAGTATTGACAAAAATGTATTGACAAAATGCCAAGATTGACATTTAATTGACTATTAAATTGTCATAAATAACTTTTCTGTTGACAGAACAGAAAAAAATTTGTTCCCGCCAACCAAATATCTCAATGACAAATAGAAAACTCAAAGGAAACTAGATTTGCTTGGTAAACTATTAGTGTCCGGAATCTCCATTTTTGATGTATTCGGCGTTGGGAGCACAAAAATGCCTCGGGATGAGAAAAAATATCTCATTCCGAAACTATGTTTAAACCGAGTTGCAATCCATTGTTAGGGGAGATACATTACAACGAAATCATGGTTAACTTGAAACCATAGTTATGAAACCAGTAATGTGTCTATAGCATAATAAACGTGATCTGTTGGATAAGACAAGTCCGGATATTAAATGAATAAACTTGGGGGATAAAATCAATTTAAAATCATTAGATATTGATCGTGATCAATGAAAATAAAATATATACTGCAGAAATGTTCACGATAGCGACTATGCTCTTAGAAACCGCCGCATAAAACTATAGGAATGGCGGCACACCATTTATAGGCAGAATAATTTAAGTCGTGAACTAATCGATATTTAATTTTTCGAATTTCCTTGAAATTGGTTTCTCAAGAACGTCGTTTTGAAGTCGCTGCTAATTTTGTAATTAGAGAGATTTTCCAATCGATATTTTAAGGTTCAAATTGATAATCGATAAACATTTTTGATCCTAATTTCTTTATTTCGTCGTTTACACAAAACGAGTACCACTGTATTGAGTGAATACAAAATAAAAAAAAATATGTTTGCGATAAATGCCGTTTCTGTGCTTTCGCCCTTGGTTGGAAAAATTAATTTTAATTAAAAAATTTAACGATGCCTCGTTAAATATGAATTGTCACATAATAAAAATTATTGGAGCGAAATTTTGCGTCCAAACTTAAAAAAATTAAAATATGTATCGTGTTATCTAAAAAACAAATAGCTGTCATTCAAACTCGTTACGACTAGTATGTCTGGAATGTCATTAGAAATTAGTGTCGTAAAATTTTTCAATTTTTTTTAATTTTATAATTTTTTTATGGTTGGCTCTTTATTCTTAATTATTGATTTTGAATTGATTTAAATAGCAATGTCGAATTTTCGAACTTATTTATCTTTGGAATTTCGACAGAGAATTAGGAATTTTTGAAATCTAAAACGTTCAGAGACACTGGCATTTAAATTTTTAAATTTGGTTCTGTGTTTCGGCTTGGAACATATTTAAAGGACGAATATTAAAGAACAAATTTTATGATATAGAATGAATTTTAGAATCGAGTACTATGCAATTAAAAAATTATAATTTCGAATTTTTGTTTGTAGCATTCGTTTTTCGATATTAACAATTTTAAACTTATATTTTAAATTTCGATATTTTTTCAATTTTTAATTTCACGTGAACTTGTAGATGTGTCAATTTTCGACCTCGATTCGGCAAGAACGTCAAATTTAAAGTCGTTCTAATTATGTTATATAAAATTTTTAATTGTATCGATTTCGATTAAATCGACTTCGAAATTAATGTTTTTCAATATGTGCTAAAATTAAATTCAGTTATATTCAAACATTTGTATTTGATTAACTTTTTATTTATTTTAATTTTGAGTTCGAATTTTCGAACCTAATCGAGTTTTTGTTTTTCATAATTATTGTTGGTTATTAACAGAATTAATAGTAATTTCAATATTTCGAACTTAACTAAATTTGGAAATTCGAGATAGCTTGTAACACATTTAAGGCTCTGATGTTTAATTACCCTCTTCAATTAGGTACTGTAACCAAATTAATATTTGCTTTTAAATTTATTTGGGATTATTTTAAATTTTGGTATATAAAATTTCATTTTGTAATTCTCGATAAATTTTCCGTTTTTCATGAACGTCGAATTTAAAGTCAAATAAATTTCCTAATATTAAATTAAAAATGGCATCGAGTACGAATTCTTGAACTTTGATGAGTTTTGTTATTTTGAAATGGTAATGGGCTGAAACAGAATTAAATAATAATTTCGAATTTTCGAACTAAAAATTTCTTAGTTAAAGTTAAATTTTGTTTGAGATAAAATTAGATATCGATACCAAATTTGAAAGTTGTTTTATGAATTAGTAGTCGGTGTGTGCCTCGAGCGCCTAAACTAAATACAGTTAGGCTTTTCTTTGTGACGTCCGTTTCTGTATTGTGTGAAGAGCATATCATCAAACGAAAGCATATCGACAGCACCAAAAATAGTTTCAGAAATTAGACGAAATTAAATAAATAAAAAAATGTGTTTTGGGTTGGTCTTTTACTTCCTAAAAAAATCAAAATAATATCAACAATGTATCGAATAATAAAAACGATTAAAAGGAGCTATAAATAACAAAATACTTTTCAGAGGTTAAACGTTAATCCTCATTTAAGCCAATAAATCAAAAAATATAAATTTTGTTTACACTTTTTATAATTTTATCTGATATTTTTCAATATTTAATCAAACTCTTAACTTTATTATAATGCATCAAATTATATTGCGATTTAAAAAAATTTTAATGGTGGGAATGTCGAATTAAATAATCCAGAGTCGGGCTAAATGATATATTGGAGTACGAACATTTCCCGAATTTCCATTGAACCATTTCCATTGAACCATTTTCAAAACTCTTAATCTGGAACCAGCAAACTATATAGTGAGTTCGAATTTTCGAACTTCGTTAATTTTGTCTTTTCGACTTATAAATTGGACTAACGATCAAATTGGCCTCAAATTGTAAAAATTACATTCGATATCCTACCGATTTCGATAGTTATTCTTCGAGTTCGAATTTTCGAACATAATAAATTTGTTCAAAAACTCAATTACGTGAGAGGCACATTGCTGCTCTTGAACTATGAGTTTAATAACATTGTTGGTTTAATTATATTAAGTATAAAGTATTGTGGTAACGATTATAGATGAATCGTTAAATCGCAAATTTTTATTGTTACTTGTGGCGGCTTTAAGAGTTTTATTGCTATAGTGACATAGTTGGTTAGCACATTTCAAAAGACTACTACTACCCACTTATAACAATAAAACTGCGGTTTGTTTTATAGGCGAAGAGAGCGCAATTAAAATAAATATTTTGACATCTTAATCATGTAAGGCGCATGCATTCTCCTTCATATGCATTAATTAACTACTTGTAGTAAGTAAGTATGCGTTTTAATAACTGATAACGCTTTTGATACTACTCGTGACTCAATAGTTAGGTATGAAATGAATCGACTTTAAGAAACTTAACTTTAGAAAAAGTTGAATATATTTTGGATTGATCTTCGACTGTTAAAAATAGATCCTAAACCAACTCAAAAAAGTATCAAGTTACATAAACAATAACACCAACATGTACTTATCTCAGATCAATCATTTAATCCGCATTTAAGCCAATAAATCGAATAATGTCAACTTTATTTTTATTTTGATCGTTAAGTGGCATTCCCGATTTATTCAGATTATTAAAATTTAAGAAAAAATGCGTCTACAGCAATGTGTCCGTTAAGCCCCTATAAAAACAAAAAATTAGTGATGCGTCCAAAATGGGCACGTGACTTAAAGAATTCACACGTTCTTCTTTATACAGTATATTGTTCTATTTACAACCTTCAAGTGTTTCTCAATTTTAAATAATTATTTATGTACGTCAAGACCATTTCAAGCGATATACACAATAATTATTGAACGTATAAACAAACACTCATCTCAGATCATAAATTTATACTCGCCCTCGGCCCTATAATAATTATTATATTTACACATGATAAATTAATTAGATACCGTTTATGGCATATACACTAATAAATTGCACAACTATAAAATAATAGTTCGATTGTAGATAAACCAATCAACTTTTGCGTAATGTAAACAATTCGATAATTTCACTTTGCGCCCCTTTTACAGTGTACAATAACTGGTAAATACACACAATACCTGGCCAAATTTACACAAATGATTACTAGGTGACCGAACCACATTTTATCAGTTTGTCGCCCACATAATTTATTGCCCAATTTTTGTACGTACTATATGCAAAGGTGCCTAACTGCCTAACAATTAATAAATAGTGTTTTGGACATGTCAATATCGAGATTATAAAATCGATCTACATATTTTTTGTTTGTTTTACTTGTTGACACGCGACGTAACCGTACCTTACAGTTTTACACCGACTGCGGTTTGATTGTGTGCGCCGTAATGCGAGTAGCTTTTTACAGAGAAGAAATGACAAATACGCGGTTTCTTATTATTTACTTTCTTTGTAATTTAAGTTATGTCTGTGTGTGATAAGAGGTTTACAAAGTACACAATATATAATATATGCGCTGTTGGTGAGTTGTTGCTGTACGTTGTGCAGGTATACAGAAATGAATTATAATTGTGCAAATTAACTGCAAAGTACGATGGTTGGTTAAATGTTTTCTCGATTCGACCGATTTATGCTTATGCCCGAGTTTGACTTATAACAATGTTGATTTGACATCGGTTTTGTGTTCTGATTTGACACCTTTGTCACTGTTGCGCTCTACTTTTGTCTAGACTAACATTGTAATTTTCCGACTTGAATTGAGTCTACTATAAATAATGACTTTGAACCTTGACTAGATTTTGATTTTTTTTTTTACTTTCATAACAACTTTACGTTTTCTTGGATTTTTAACATGGTTTGTTCAAATTTTTGCTTCATTTAGATCCATTCATTATTTGATTTAATTAAAATCATTGATTCAGGCTTTTGTTCAACAATTGTTTGTTTTTGGACTTGTAGATCGGGATTGTTTGTTGCTTAAAATTATTTTTAATTAACTTAGATCTTAAATTTTAAACCTTGTTTTGACAGATTTTCTTCTGATTGACGTTTGATCTCACTTTTAACCTCAATTTTGACTTGATTCTAGACTTTCACCTACACATTTTTACTTGACTCTTGGCTTGAATTTGATATGAGTTTGTTTTTTACGATTAATTTTAAGGGAGTGCAATGCACGATTCCTCAATTAAAGGTATTTGCATTAACCATTCCTCTTGTTACCCTTCCTAGTGTAACTATCTAGTAACTGGAGGTAATGCCATATCCTCCACTTCAAACTTGACAGCAATACTGTATAAACATGGTCTAATGATGCACATATATATCTGGAGAATCTGATGCGATTTAAAAAACCTTCTACATCTATTAGGAACCCATGTTTTCGAGAAGCTGGGTTAACACCAATGCAACAATATGTTCACTCCATTTTAAATTGGTGCTAATTTAAACACCAAGCATACGAATTGAGTCACAACCCACGAGTACATGGTCTTTTGCAACAAAAGAGTATTTGTTGTGACTTTTTTACGCGAGAATGTGTATATTTTTGTGTTTTCTCATTAAACTTGACTTAATTTTTTGTCCCTACTAAAATATTGTTCGCAAATCAGAATTAAGCGAAATGGCAACTTCTAGTCGTTTATACCGTTTAGTTCTGAAGGAGAATGTTTCACTTCGAATGAAATAGAAGAATAGATATTTCAATATTGCGTCATCAGTAAAGCTATAGATAGGGTTAACTGTGCTATCCAGGAAATCAATCGGTGACAATATTGATCCCTGAGGGCAAGGGTGTCGTTGATGATCAATCGTTAAGCGATTCTCCGTCTTTGAGAAAGCGATGCGACCATCTGGTAAAAGTTGCGATCGGAGACTTGGAAGCCACGTTTTTTTAACGGCAATTTTTCTCGATTTTTGACTTGACCTTTTCGTTGACTATTTTAACTAATTTCACTTTAGTTACTTATGATTGATTTCGAAATACGCGATCTTCAGATATCGCTAGTACGCACTGATGGTTTAAAGCAGTGGCGTGCTTAGTGCTTTCTTTTTTTGGAAAAAGAGTTTTAATTTAGACGTTAGCGATCATCTAGCGTCAATATTTTAAACTATTCTACATAAACCCCAGTGATCTGACGTCCATCGCAAAACATGATCTATTGACACTTTGTCTTGACTTTTGACTAAGCAAATTTTTAAATCAATTATAACTGACCTTTTATCTCGGCATTCGAAATTTGTTTTTATTTGTTAACCGCCTAGAATTTTTATTTGCTATTAAGCTTAACATTTTTAAGTTGAATTCAATTTGAAACTAAGCCTAAACGTGTTTGATAGCTGTTTTGTGTTTTGATTTAAACAAGATCTTTGATTTAAAGTGTCTTTGGTCAAAGGTTTGATTTTTAAGCTTTTTAACGAGTTAATTAATTGTAACTTGGTTTTTAAATTTCTGATTTAATTTTTTACTGATCTCGTTTTGATTTCATTTAAAGTTTTTAAATTTGGCTTTTCACTTGAATTTTGTCTTGAATTTGGACATAACTTTTTACTTAGCTTTATACTTGACTTTTGACTTGCCTTTTTGATATGACTTTAATATGTATTTTAAAGATTGTTTGATTTGAAGTTTTGATTTTTTAACCGCGTGGAACTCTTATTTGGATTTTTAACATAATATTTCGAAAAAAATTTGTGAGTAGAATTCAATTTAAACTCAACCTAATCGATATTTCGATCATTTGGATTGTCTTTTATCACATTCATGACCTTTGATTTTAGCTTTATTTGGTCAAGTGTTATTTTTTATAGTTTTTTCTTGTTTAAATTTTCCTTTTACTAAATTTATTTTTAACTTGTTTATTAAATTCTTGCTCAACTGTTTTGTTTTGATTTTTTCTTGAATTTTGACGTAACTTGCCTTTTGATTTCCTTTTTAACTTGATTTTGTATTTGACTTTTTGGCTTGACTTTTGATTTGATTTTTAAATTGATTTTTGACTTGACTTGACTTGACTTGACTTTTGACTTGACTTGACTTTTGACTTGACTTTTGATTTGACTTTTACTTAATTTTTGAATTAACTGACGTTTTGACTTTTGACTATAGACTTCGACTTTGCTCTAATATTTTGTTTGACTTAACTGGACTAGTGATTTTAATTTTGACTCGGCTTTCGTATTAATTTTTGACCTGAGTTTGCCTTGACTGGGCTTTTATTTAACATTTGACACGATTTTTAATTTTGATTTAACTTTTGACTACATTTGAATGAATATCTTCAACCACGATTTGTGGTTGTGACTATAAAGATTGACTCGAAGTTTTATTTGCCATGGCTTAACAGTATGCTTCAAGTTCTATTTAACTTATTTCTATGTTAAGCAGTTCCAGTTGGGAATGACTGGATCACAACCGAACATGCACAGGAAACGTTTAACTTTGGTGCATTTTGGCTCAGGAGCTAGATTCTGTCATGGTCACGAGTTGGAGTAGTGATAATACTTAGGTCCAATTTGATAAATTAAATTTGTTTATTATCTTTAGAACAGTTTTAAACATTGATACTAGAGCTGTTTTTCTAATGTGGGAACAATATAGGCAGTTTCTTGCAATCGAGGATTGTGTTATCACTAATAATAGCCGGTCTTATAAAATAAATATAATTTACAGAAAATGGTACTCGTAAGTGATATTTTATTTATTAATAAGATGATACCCAAACGACAGTTTATAGATTTTATTAAAGAGGGTTGCGTTAATAGTAATGAATGCATTACTATTACGAGTCTTTTTCCCAGTTGGTTGTATAAACTATTTTTTATACTGAATAAGCTATTCCAATAGACCAAAAAATAGCTATATATTTTTGATCTATATACCAAAAGGTTAGAGCTATTTTGATTATGATTAGGCTATGGTCAATTAGTTAAATTCATTTCTACTGTTTATAACCTTTGGTAAAAGGTAAGAGAGAACCCGCTGATGTGACTTTGATATATTTCGAGCCGAACAGTTTAATTTTATATATCCATCGGGGATTTAAAAACTATTCTCGGGCGACAAAATTCCGAAAACGATCTACTCTCTTTCCTTATGAATACTGCTTAACTATATAAGTAAGGTACACCGGTTGTGGATATATCCTGAATTTCTTTAATGTTTCCATCGTTATATTAATTCACCAGATTTAGACTTAAGCTGAATTCTAAATGTGAAGTTTAAGCTCCAATTTAGAACATTACAAAAACGATGTTTGATAAAAGCTTGTAAAATTTGCGACATATTTAAAATCATTCATACTTAGCCCACGCTTAGTATTGTACTAAATTATGGCCAAATTTAGTACAAGTTTTAAATTGAATCATGTTGGTTTTCGCTTCCACTAAACTTGAGTCTATTGCCAAATTAATTTATTTTAAGTGTTTTGGTTGCATTCCACTTTGAAAAGTAAAATTTCCATGGTCAGTTGATATGTTAATGGTGAGAAAATGATGTAGTTTCAAATTGGAATAAGACATGAACAAAAAATAATGTTTTGCTTCGACTAAAGACAAGTTTTAGTACAAAGTGCAATTCTAAACTTAAATAAAAATTTAAATTTAGAGAAGCATATCCTAAACAACAAAAGGAAAATGTTCAGGTGTTTTTATATGTGACTTAAGTGGGCTTTACATTTATGTCTAACGTTTTAGTACATGGTTTTTTCCGAGCTAAATAATAATGCACATTTGTTGATCTTGTGAGTAAGGAGTGTACCCGTGCTTTAATTGTTCTAGAATAGAAATTCTATCTATTCTATAGTTAAAACTCAAGCCCCAATTTAGTACATTTTAGTACATTTTTAAAAGCGTAGTAAGTGTAGTCCAGGCTGCGATAGAATACTAAATTTAAGCCCATATTTAGAACATGTTTTGGCTTTAAGAATTAACTAGACGTGAAATGAAATATTATGAAGTGTCAGGATTAAGTAAGTTTCAATTAAAATGTCCGTTATAAAAAGAACATTTTCTAGATGAGTTTATCTAATTTTTGTGGCGTATTCCAGTTTGAATATTGAAATAAAGTCTAAAATTAGATTTTTTAAACAATATTTATATTTTCATTAAAAACATTAATGATTTGATCATTACCTTGATTGGTTCAATTGGATAGAATCAATTTGTTTAGTTTGTTGAATCAGAATAAATTATGAGAATCTTTGATTTATATCAGTTTAAGTATGCTTTGTAGCGTTATTACGACAATATTTAATACACAAAATTTTAGTTGAGTTTAATACTACAAAAGTTACGCGTATTATTTCATTATGCAAGCTATTGAACTTTTATATTTACAAAAGAAGATAGGGAAAAGAATATCATAAACCAGAAATATTAAAACCTAAAAGGTCTCCAGATTTCATTTACTTGAATTCACAAATAGAACCTAGAATGAGAGAATACTGTTTGGGTATTTAAGTTAAGCCAACCAATTTAACAATATTTTAGTATTCCTGTGATATTTCAAGCTATGTACTAAATTGAGGCCTAAGCTTAATTTTAAAGCCGTAATAAAAGCCATTCTAAAGCCGACTTTGCTAAAACGGTGGAAATCTGGCTAATTTCGAATTTTAGTTCAACTCAAGACAAATTTTAGTACAAAATTGGGGAAAGTACCGCTTAACAATACTTAGACTATCATAATAACTTTTAACTGTCACAAATCGAGTTTTAGTACTCAAGGCTAAATTTAGTACAAATCTTATTAAAGATCCCCCTAGCTAAATACATTGGAAACTCATCAAACTACCATCGGAAAGTAAAATCCCGACGAAAAAAATTGTATTCATTCATCATTCAATTGTACATAATATATACATACACATGTATGAATGTGCGTCTATTACAAAGTTTTCATAAAACTATCAATTGAAATTCTATACAACAATGAAAAACGAAAAAAGGCAACAAACGAAACTAATAAATCGTAACACACCACTTTACTTTTCTTTGAATTATTTTATTTTTATGTTTTGTTTATTTTAGTTTTGGCCGTTAATCGTTATCGTTATGATTGTGCGATTTTTATTATTGTTATTACACAAATTACGACGGTTCAGTACAAAATAGTACGTTGAAGATAACACAACAGGTTGTCTTGGAATATATAAAGTAAAAATTGCTTATTACAAGTTGGCAAATTATAAATTTTTTTTTTTGAATCGTTCGTGCAAATAGTTTCTGTGTGTTTATATTTCAATTTTTTAACCAGTTTACCTAATTGTGCAATGAAATCGAATAATTCTTTATAGAATGAACCGATGGAAATTGTTTAAGTGATAAATTAGTTTTTAATTTTTACCAGTGTTTTTTTTTTTTGGTTTGGGAAAAATTGTCATTTTCTGGCTTATTTACAAAGGTCAAGTCCATGCGTGCGTGTGTATATATGCCTTTACATTTCTTACGTTTTTATTTCTTCATTAAATTAATAATATTTACCCAAGGTTTGTTCGGCTTATTGTTTATATTTGTTTTTTAATTAAAATTTAAATTGTATTTGGACTATTCGCAACGTTCGTCATTATATGGCATGCGAAAATTAAATAATGAGCAATTTGTCCAAAAAACTCATAAATGTTGCCAAATCTGTAATTAAATAAAATGTAAAATTAATTGTTTGGTTGACGATTAAAAATGTTGTGAATCATTATTTGTGTAAAGTGATAAATAATTAATTTTTTGTTGTTGTTTTAATTGCAGATTCTCAAAATCCAAATTAGAAAAAGGTTTACGTTCCGCAGGCAACGTGTACGGGTTAATATATCAACTGATATATAAATATATAAAGCAGATCTGTGATTTTGTATTTAAAAAAAAAAATAGTGATTTAAATTTAATTAAAGTTAATCATAATATTATAATACCAGTATTACTAAAAAATTATAAAATATGGGAGTCCTAACCGAAAAGAAAGATATTGTTATCAATCAAGATGGTGAAAATATGAAACCAAAAGGTGAGTGCTAATCTAAATTTTAATTTAATTAAAACTATAAAAAACGGATGTATCATAATTGAAATTGACGGAAGTGCATTGTTTTTGCATCGTTACATCAATATAATGTACTACCAACATAACAAATATTTGTGCATCAAGATATTTCATACCCTATACTGAATTAATCGTTAAAGTGCGCGCAATCGTTAAATTATCGAATGATTTAATCTATGCTAGGCAAACCCATAAAGTTTACATGTTTTTCTTATTTATAAGCATTAGAGAGCCAACCTATGCAACTTTGATTTACCGGGAATTCCATTTTTCAAAAGAATCTCATGAGCCCTTGAAAATATTTACACAAGTTGAATTCCAGAAATGCATAGACAAATTCTAAGAATTTTCCGTGATGTTTTATTAATTTAGGTAAATCGCACAATAATGACAAACGTGACCACCACAATAGAAAGTACCGCGCGTAAACTATATGCAATTATAATAACACATCGTATACGCGATCGTTTACCTGTTAAATATATGCAAATGATGAACAACCGACAAAAAATCATCACGTTTTGTACTATAATCCAATCAATCAACGATCATGCTGTGTAGTACATCTTATATATACATATATATATATATATACGTATAGTCAAAGATACTGGATTTTTTCCGGTTTTATTGCCAATTTTCTTGCACATCTCTACGCGAAAAAACACAACAGACACCGATAATTAGGTACAAAATATATATGTAACAAAAAAAAACCTGAATTAGCCAATTTATATATTAAGCACATCATAACGAAAAAAAAACTAACAAAAGAATTTCACTGCAAATTAATTTGTATTAAGTCTTAAAATTTTTTAGCCGCAATGTGCAAAAAAAAAATTATTTTAACTCTTTTCCGCGTTTATATCAAAAATTCATGATCACATCAAATCCTTCATAAAATATTTTTTTTTTAATTATTGTTATGAATTTTAATAAGTAGTGTAACGTGTGACCCCATAAAGGTGTAATATTAAGATTGTTTTCCAATTAAATAATCTAACGTGTGTGTTCTAGTCTGCCATCTGTTTTGTGATAGATAGACTGTTTGCGATAAACGATCATCGATTGTGTACACGTTTTTTGTGTTTGTTTACATTGTTTTTGTTGTGATTAAAAATTACAGTGCCTGTGTGATATGTTTATAAATATTATCGTAATATATAACTGGTGATACTTGAACTACTTTCGCTATAAAAGAAAATCTTCATTTCTTTGTTTTCTTCCATAAGGACAATCGCCTTTTATTTCCTGTTTACCTTCTTTAGCTTATATTAAAATCTCATGGTTTTTTGGTATGATCTTTACTGCCTTAATAGCACAGTAATTGTATATTTTAATGAAATGTTATTCTGTATTCCTTGATATTGATTCGATTGTGTAACGATCATTACGTAATTTATTTACTTTGACGTCAAGACGTTTTTATTCCCTCCCTAAACTGTAATTTTAAAGTAAATTTTAACTAACAATTATTTGATAACAGCCACTCTTCTTGATGCATGATCTGATCTGTTCAGTTCGAATTGCATGAAACAACGCAAGTCCGCTCACTAGATTTCTAACCAAAATTTATGATTTAAAACAAAATTTGTATCAAGTTTTCCATGCAAAATGATTAGTTCTCATTTTGAACGATTTCCTCGTAAATTTAAGGTAGCTTTGATTGCTGTAGCTGTGTATCTTCTCATGATTATTAATGCTGACATTTACTAAAAGTATTTGTTGAGTGTTCCATGGGAGAGCCGCAACAAAAAAAATTAGAAATTTTATTCTTTGAAATTTAATTAATTCTGAGATTTTCTAACTAAATATGATCTAATCAATACAACTAATTTTAAGCAAAGCAAAAGCATAATAGGTTCCACAAATTGTTTCGCTTCAAAACCAGGTTAATACTAAATGTTGAAATATTTGCTAATATTTAAATGATGAAATTAAAATTTGCTACACAAATTTCACTCCAGACACATTTATAATTAGGTTAGGTGTATTAGGAAAAACAAAACCGTCACGACTAAATATCTCCCATATATTATGTTAAATTAATTAATAATTTTTCCATAATCGATTAAGTTAGTAGTAAGTTGACTAGATACAAAAAATTAGGTTCCACTTTTGACTAGTAAGTTTCAAGTAAAGTCAGTTCTGCATTCGTTGATATTTATTTGATATTTATATGATTTACTTGTTTTGATCAAAATCATTACGTCATATTACATTTAAATTGAAATCGTAATTCTTCAGTTAAACCATTTTTCATAAAAGTCAAATAATCAGCCACGCGTGGAATATAAAATTGATAGCCTTTAATAAATTCCAGCATTATTGTTGATGAAAGTTTCGGCAAATTTATATGCTTCTTGCGGATAATTTACATTCATTAATAAGTGTATCTCTTCAGAAACACTAATGCTAACTCAAAAAATTTGTTAACATTTTGTCATCATCTTGTGGTTTAAATTAAATTATTTAACTTGAGGAATAAATGTCAGCCATTTTGACTATATGAAATATTTGACAATTGCCTCCATAAATTATTTGAAATCTGTTTTAGAAAAGATTTTTACCGAAAAAGTAATTCAATCACGTTCCACATAGTTTTTATAACAGTAACTTGAAAAGTTTGGTTCCCACAATATTTTACAAGAAGTCCCACAAAATGCTTTAAAGTAAAATTACACCGTTTTTCTTCGGATTATGTAAGATGAAGAACGGACACAATTCCAAATACTAAACATATAGGTTCCACAATTTAAGCCCAAGTTAAAAGAAATATCAACATGCCGTTATTCACATTTTCAATTAATGATTTTTGGTAAATAATTCGGACTATCACATTAAAATAATATTTGAGTTTTATTACAAGATAGAGATAGAAAATAACTTGGGTTCCCCAGGTATGTATGAGTTTCAGAAACAGTTTGCTTCAATATGGTTAGCAAAAGAGAAAGCTCAATAAGTTCCACAATTTATTTCACCTTCAACAGAAGGTTTAGAAGAATTCTGTACTATAGAAGAATCTTCATAATGTATTTTATTGATATTTATATAGATTACTAATATTAAAACATTTTCACTGAATCCAGGAAAATAAAGACTAAACGTCGTTTCCACAATTTAAATTATTTCAAGACTAAAAGTTATTATCTTGATATCACTATGATGGAGTAAGCAATGCTTCAAATCAAATTTTTGTTTTATGATGTGTATTGATAGGTTCCATAATTTCCCTTTAACCGTATTGCTAGCTCATAACATGGTGCAATTTAATATTTTTTTAGCTCCGAGTTCCAAAATACACCGCAGCCAACGGGAAATAATTTTTTTAATTCGGCCATACTATTGGGAACGAACGAAAACAATTTTGTGTTTTAAATTTTCGGTATACCAATTCTTTACTTGCCATCAAATTAACGTAAATGACGCCTTCTTTTAGCAATTTTCACTAAGATGTCTACGCAAACGCAACTAGTAAATGGTACTTAGAACTTAGAAGTATTGATATTGTTTAATTTTAGAATTAACTATTTTTTTGAATAAACCGTTTATCCAATTTTCGAACTGATAATTTTTTAAACAACCATCAAATTAATTGGTAATTTAAATTTCACGATTGCATATGAACCGGCTCATAAAATTATCTGAACGTACATTAGAAAATATTTCTGCAAATATTAAACGAGCATTCAAGAAACTAAGTTAACCATTACATAACGTGCCAAGATTAAATAAAATTAAGTTCCACATTTGAATTTATGACATCTGATCTTTGGGCGATGCTACCAAACGCATATTATATATGTGAATTTATATTCCACGTTAGTTTTCGTTTCTCAAAATTTAACTGCATATACTAACATACTTGCTCTGCTTATTACGGTTCGTCTTAACTTATAGAGTATAATTCAAATTCAATATTTGTTCGGAATTATTAAATTATTGCTTAAACTAGTTAGTTAAGCCTAGATAATTCAACTATGTTTCCAAATCTATGTATACCGAACTAAACTGAAATCTGGCTGATGAAAGAAATACTATTCTTTCATCTGATCTTCAGAAGCGTTCTGCTTTACTGACTATATTTAGTTTAATTCGTTCATTAGGTTTTCGACACTCTGACTGTCTATGTTAACTAACGGATTAATTTAAATGTAGAACCTAATTGTTAGATAACCGTGAATTTTAAATAAATTTGTCGATTAAAATTATTAAAAAATATTAGAACGAATTTTTGCCCAAAGCTTGACTACCAAGGTGCTTTACGCATTGAGACCTTTATGATCCACATTTAGTTGAATTCGCTTATTAGAATTAAATTTTATATTGAAGCTGGATTGGTGATGGTAATTGGTGCATTTAAACATGACATTTTAAAAAATTCACCAAATTATCTAGTTGGAAATAAAAAGTTGCTCTACTGCATACCCAAAGGGTTAAACTAAATATGGAACCTGGTTGTGAAGGACTAGAAGAAATGTTCATGAAAATTTCATTCTTTCAACATTTGTAAGTTTATTTCCGACAAGTGGTCTTACTTAATTGGGATTCGATAGAAATAACAGAAGTCTGGAGGCACACAGAAAAAAAGAAAACTAGAAAATAATATGTAAGTGAAAAATATATTTTGCCTATATAATAGGTTCCACATGTTATTTAAAGCAAAATGTTTATCACTTTATGATTAGTTTGTACCCAGATAACATACGATTATGAACAAAATTAAATTAGTAATAACATATAAATATTATGTTCCACAAATTATCTAAAACAAACTGTAGATTATACCAAACATTTCTTGTGGTTTTTGTAGAAAATATTGCTAATTTTAAATGAAGGAATTAAACCATAAGCCATTCCATAATCGGTCTGAATAAAATATCAATGGAAAAATTAAGTTCCACTTATTAATATACAGATCTGCCATTAGGCGATATTAGAGATGTTATACAAAATATTTATTTTATAGTGTTGAATTACCGATTAGAACAAATCTGTTACGAATGAATAAAAAGGGATCGGATCTTAAGGCTCTCCAAAATTTAGGAACCTCGAAAATTTAGATATCTCACTTTACAATTAGCCTTTATGATCCCTATTATAGAGAGGTTCGGGCGCAAATAAGTTCCACAAATTGTTTAGTTAGAAAAATAAGCCGATCGACAACACAATTTGCATTCTACAGTCTATCTGCAATTACCAAAAGGATTTAACTAAATGTGGAACTTGTTTTTGAGAGTGTAAATTTTAAATAAATGTGTATGAAGTATAGTATCACGATATTATTCGATTATAATTTTTTACGCGTCTTCTCACGTTGAAAATGTGATAGCTTATCCTAAAAATTTATCACGCACACAATACAAACTATATTGTGTCTTACATGAAAAATATTATTTTTGTTAAACCGCTTGTTCCATTATTAGAAAAATGTTACGCAACACTGTCTATTAGACTAGTTTTTGTGTGCTTAACTTGATTTAATATAACAACACTACAAAAAAATGATTAAATTTGATTATTGCAACATTAAATTATTTACACATTAAAAAAAAATTGGCTGTATAGCCTACACAACAATGAGATAATGTGTGTTGATCTCAATTTATGTCTACTATGTACTCCGCACATAACTAAACAAAAAAAAAAATGTTAAATTAAATCAAATTATTTAAATGATGATAACAACACTACTTAGTACTTCGTTATTGCAGTTTAAATCAAAAACTAAAAGTGTGTGATCTCATTTATAAAATTTTCATTCATATGCTTATACATACAACTCAACAAAAGTAATAATAATAAATTTATGTCAATGACCAATTACCACATGATATAAAAATGCATTCGACCGGCGATCACACAGACGTGTTTTAATATATACTTGATCGTAGGGTTTACCCATCGTTAAGATTTATAATTAGATTTCCATATATCTCACTGTATGCTAATAGAGACGATCGCGTGTAACGGTATTCAAAATAAGTAAATAAATAAGTAACAAAAAAAAACAAATCTCACTTTCTTTTCTAATTAAGAAATAACGATCGATACACGATCGTCATAGAGGTGTTTAGAAAATATAAAAGTAAAAACGTATTTTATAAAAAATTATCCGGATTCTTTTTAAAAAAAGGGCAACAACAAAGAAAGGAATTTTGAAAGGTTTGGTTTCATGGAATTTTTATTTTTATCTTAAATGATCTTCATCCTTAAACGAGCATCCTTTTTTTCTGTGTAGAACGATGTTACATTATATAAAGGAATTTTTACTTTAGTTCATTCATCATTCTTGCCAACGTGCAATTTACTGGAATTTTTTTGTGTACACGACACTTCTATGATTCACATGTTGCATCGGATTTTAAAGTGCACGATCGCAACGATACTACTAAACTATATAATGCAATCTAACAACCAGTGTTAGTTTTTTTTTTTAATTTTCTGATAAATACACGAAACGGCACGAACACGACACATTGTTGACTAAGTATATATGTACTTCACATACGGTTTGATATTTTGAATAAATTTAGAATTAGAATACAAAAACAATAAATGTCAGAAATGTGGAAATTTCAGTATTTAACAGATACAATCGATCACGTGTTGATATTTTGAGTATGCGCTGGTATTGTTTTTTTTTTTTTTGGTATTGGGTGTGATCGCATGCACTGGCAGATATGTGTCTGACAGTATAATCCAATCCGAATTTATAAATCAATCTCGGCAATTATTTACATAATGTCATCAAGTAATAAACTGCGCTATTCTTACTTAAGTGGGTACTTGTGATTTAAATTAAATTGTTATCAATTTACTAAGTAAACGACACAAACAATGATAACACAACACATTTTTGGTTGTTTGAGAGGTATGAGGTATGAAAATCCCCTGCAGGTTTTCGAGTTAATGTTTAAGTACATAAATGTTTACCAAGTTGACGGTACGTCGGTGGTAGTTGATGGAGATTTTGTCATGTTTCCTTGGTTTATTAATTCCTTTTCCTGAAAATGATAATGTGCTAATTTGAAACTAGCTTCGATAGCATTACAGTGATAAATTATAATTACCTTTGCGACCGTCCCTAAGGTTGTAAAATTAGTAGAACATAAGCGTTGGATTAGTACACATTTTGAATTACTTAATATTTAACTAACAGGTTTGATTTATAACTCAAATAAAACATTCTCTTCTAATCAATATATAGTTTGTAAAGGAACCATATAGCGATAATTATATTTATAGTAAAAATCAATAAGCTTGAATAATATTTGCCTTGTTTTGTTAAGTACCTTTGAGTTCACCGAACTATTCTTTTTAGTAATTGACGCTGAAATAAAGAATCATAATTTATTGTATTCGATAGAAAAATTATATACATGGTCAGTTTTCACTAACAAAGCTTTTAATATATCGAAAAACTAAAGTTTAATAGAGCAACGATGAAAACATACTTAATCAATTATTATTAGTGGTTATTGTTGTTAAGGTTGTTGCCTTTTTCTAATAAGCACTATATGTCAAAATGCGCAGTTTTCCTTTCAAGTAAAAATTAGATAACTTTACGGGTACATTGGATGATGATATTCCATGCGGGCAATAATAAAGCTGTTATTGCTTCTATAAAGCAATAATTAGTGTCCCAACTTTAGAATTCTTAAAAAAGCATTATAGATTTAATTAAATTTGAATACGATTTGTAAGCTTAATATTTACTGTAAAAGTGATAGCAAAAGCTTTTGAGCACCACATTCAAAACTTAAAGTATCACAAAAGTAATTTTTTTGGATGGAAAACCGTGAGGTTTCAAATTTCTTTAAGTTTGATACTAAAATATTTCAATTTAACGGTAAAAAGCTTTCACATTTTTTAATTTTGAAATAAGCGTTTTGAGCAAGAAAACTGAGATGTTCAAATTCAAACGGCTCAAATTTTATGGTGGATTCTTCTAAAATTACGATAACAAAATCGATATTTGAATTTTTTTTCAAAGTAACCACTACTAAATTGCTGAGCAATAAAATATCCGTTGAGAATATTATGAGTATCTATAGTAACTTGTATTCCAAATGATCAATAAACAGAAGAATATGCAGTCTGGAATTTATATAGAAAAACAGAAATCATCTGCTTTGTTTTTACATATTTGACTATAAAGTTCTAGTCTCAATGGCGGGGCTAGGTACCCGGGTACCTGGGAAAATTGGCAGATCTTCATTTCTCAACAGTAAGAATTTTACACCAACAGCTTCAAAATCATAACAAATTGTGTTTTAGATCGAATTTCGTGTAAATCTGGAATTTCAGTTAATGAAAATTCAACCGTTAAAACAAGATGAAATTTTCAAATTTAGATTTGTGTTGAACACTCTAAAATAAAAAGGGAATTAATTTTACTAAAATTTAGACTGAATCCTTTCGATCAAACAGTAAAATAATTCTCTATCTAATATCGTTTCTGTGGTCTCTTTTAAAAGGCAAGATTTTCATATGTAACTTCAAAGCCATCAGTATAAAATACAGACTGACTCCTAACTATAAAGTTTGTCTTACGAAACAATTTGTCACTCGTCGTCAATGTAACCCCGATTTTTAGAAACAACTTAATCCTACAAACTTCCTTCGAACTTGACTATATAGATATTATGATGTCTTGACTAGATCTTATTGCCTTTTCGATTGTGTTTGTGTCAGATGTAGTTTCAAAGTGAAATCCACAATGAAACACCCTAGAATAAAAGGATTTCTACAATCCTTAGCTACTAGCAGCCTCTATGGGTTTCAGATTATTTACCCAAAAGTAGCACACCTTTCTATACAGTTATTTAAACCAAAAAATATTTGATTACACCTCGAAAATTCTGGAACCTTCCTTGTTATGCTGAGCACGTTCACTTTTTATAACTCTCTTTCTTGCTCATGAGTTATTTTGTTTGAATTCTTATCACAGAAATGAGGTTACTGCAACACAATTATTTATATTGTAAAATATGTTTTTACTGAAAGTGTAAGTTTAATATTTTATTAATTTTACATTTATTGGCACAATATTTTTTTAATGTTTAACTTAGCCTTAACTCTTGAGATATATTTGACGTGTCTGTGATCATTCCGATTATAAATGCTGTAGTATGAAACCAGTGTACCAGAAAGAGCCATACTCAAGGTTTACTGTTTACATTCAAGCGTATTCGAAAACGTTGAAACAAGGTCGGAAAGTTTGATGATTCATTATTTGAATATAACTGAGACCTTTTATATGTTACTGAATGACTGATTCAGCCTTTAGTCTATTAGCCTGCCAAACTATTAAGATTTCAAAAAGTGATGGAAAATTACTTACATATGTAATTTTGTATCAAATAAAGTGTTTACCTTTAAATAATATTTTATTCTGGTTTTGTTATTCGAAGTGATTTAAGGTTGCCAGAATTATTTTAATGAAACTGGGTAGATCGTTGTTACGTAAAATATTCTATAATCGGAACATTTAAACATACAAAATGACAGATATTAGTAAACGGCTAATTTAATCGTAAGTCTGGTAGTTAGGCAAATTTGAAGAACTAGTCATCAGGTATAATGGCCACTGACAGTCTACGACTTTGTACAGTTTTTATAAGTCTTCAAACTTTCAATGACTAGTAATTATAACTGACTGGCCTTCAATAGTACAAAGTTGAATCCACGTGTTTACAAGTTCGGTAGCTTAATATAATGTCACATGCCACTTACACTTTACATACCATAATAAATTTAGTAATTAGCGTCCTAAATAAAAGGTTTCACAATTTTCTCGATTGTATTCGTATATTAAAATTTTAAAAAATATCATATTTTATGTTAATATATGGAAATACCTCACCCTTAGTTACTCACCCCTCAAGCACTCTACAATGAACGCACTTCTTACAAATTTGTAAATCACTTTCCAGTTAGTTTAATTTGTATACCGCAGATTTATCAATCAAACAGCTTCTTGTCAGTCCTTCTACCTATACCGCAATTGAAAATTTGACCTTAATCATCTCATTAAATAATCCATCCTTTAAAAATTATCTTAAATTGATGCGCCTTATTATATTTTTGACGATTATGATTCAATGTAAATTAAATTTAAATATTTTATGTTATTTTCTTGGAATTATACTAGACGGAACACACTACGAAACAAAAAAAATTCAACTGTCATTTGAAATAGCAAAAAACAAAATTATTAAGTACGTAACATAGCCGTTGCAAAATGCATAGCAATTAAATTTTACATTTTGGCGCTGTACTCAATATGATGCAATTCTTATTCAATTTTCAAACCGCAAAACTATAAATCACTATGCTGCCCAATATTTTTTATTGAGCAAACCAACCACGTTGCTGGAGAGTCGCGATTGTTTTTGGCGCCAAAACTTTTATTCACACCTAATATTATATATTACTACACAAATCTCTTACTATAACGACCCGTCGCACACAAACACTTCAACACTACTATATAAATTATTCAAATTAGTTTTTCATTTCTTTCCATCTACCTATATATGTATGTATGTATGATATGTATATATATAGAAAACCCACGTTTTATACTTAAGATCATAATATTATTATTGTATATTGATCACTCGCACTAGTTAGTAGTATCTCGCTATAGTATCGCATGTAAAACATCTGCGTATAGAGAAGTCGACCACCGAATCAAGACGACGAAATTGAGGCGGCAAAGTGTTTTTTTCACGCATGTATTTTACACGAATGAAGTTAAAAAAATAAATAAAATTTATGATAAGTCAAGTTTCTTAATATAATAAAATAGTAAATAGAAAAAAACAATTCGTGTAGTCAGTCAGTTAATATTACAAAGTGATAAGAGATAGTAGTGTGTTGCCCAAAAAAAATATTTATAATAATTTATTATTTTGTAATCGAATTGTTTTTTTAACGCTAAATTTCTCTCCATTTACTTAATACTTATTCGTAAATATAAATAATTTATATAAGAAAATGATAAGAAATCATTAATTGTGATAAGACGAATATTAAATTTTTGTGTGTAACTCTTTTTTTATAAAATTTTGTGAGCGCTTTACCACATTGTGATATATAAATAATATTATACCTAGCCTAAATAATAATATGGCCCCGCCAAATCGGAATACCCTCGAGAATCGGTCCCGGAATGGGCACGTGCTTGTCTGGGACCAAGAAGGACTTGATACAACGGCCGTGACGGAGGCAGATAAAAGTAGGTACTTCCTTATTTATATAAATCTGTGTGCTATAGAAGTGAGATTAAACTATTGTGCCTATGTTTGAATTAGGATTAGATCGTTTGTTTTATCTGTTTTTCGCCCTAGAAATATGTGAATTGCATCTCATATATGTCAATTTGCAATTAGATTTGCGTTTAGATAAATATAATAACGTGCATCCACCTTAGTTTATATGGTATACTTAATATGGGATGAATCAATGATCTCTCTATAGTTAAATACAGTTTTATTATTTGTTGACAAAATACAGCAAGGCGATCGAAAATTTGTAATATAAGTTTAATTGGAAATATGCACTCGATATAATATTGTTCTAGTGTATGCGTTATTAAATATTCAATGTCAAGTTAAAGAATAAAAATTTAAAATGAGATCATGAGCGACAATATCGTATATTAACTATAAGGTGCGTGATCGCGACATACCTATCTATGATAGACCTAAATCCACTATCTATAATGTGCGTGTATGAATGAGTCAGGTTCAATAAATCGGTTTTACCATGTATGAACTCCATTCCTTCCTAAAAGTCATTAAAAATTGTTGTTTAATATTCCCATTCAAGTATTTGGAATGACAATCAACACCGATGTGTGAACTCTGATAAGAGCTATCATGAAAAATAATAATATATATAGAATCTTAATTATGTATGTTTCGTACTAAATATTTGTTGTATGATCAAATAATTGTTTTCTTCCTCCTAATAAACCGTAATAAATATTGGATGAGATGATTAGTAGATGCACGTACAAATTTAATCGATTTATTGTTTCTTTATGTACAACTGATTGATGATTGTTTAATCGTATTTTTGTGATCTCAAAATGTCGAGGAATAATGTTTGATCGATCGGTCATGTGACCAGTCAATCACTAGTCGCACGGTGATTATACGATCAGCTGTATTGATCATTGATCTATAGTTTATTTATTACCACTGGTAATATTATATTTTGCGATGACAATACTTAGAAACGATCAATGTTTACAACATAAGCTTTTTTGTTTGTTAAATATTAAAGCTTTATAGCCTTGATAGCGCCAGCCAGTAATTTGGAAATTACGTCTAATTCGTTAAAACTTAAATCGTCATATAAATTCCAGTGATTGTTGATCATTTATTGGACTAGATGTATCCGATGACTAATGAAATATAAATTTCGTATAGATTATCTATACTAAACGAAGTTATTGGTCTGATGGTCAAAGTTGTCATAACATTTATTATTCCAAATCGATAGAAATCAAGTGGATTTCTATGGTACTCTAACTTAAACTTTAAAAGAAAGAATAGATTGATAAACTTTAGCTAGCCGATCGGAGCTTTCTGGATGGACTTTTATTAAAACTTTAAAGAGCTGAGCTGCATTTTGTTGAGCTATGAATCTGAATTTTTGTTTAGTATTTTGTCTATTTCCAAATTTTGATTTTCAACCAAATATAATTTAAAGATATATTAACAAATTTCGTTTCCTTTAACTAAATCTAAAGCACTAGATATCTTAGGACACAATAAAATATGACATTCCTCCAATATGTACATATGTACACTAAATCATGTTAATTCACAATTTCGGGATCGTTGACAGAAATGCCAATACTGCATTTACTACCTTTAAAATTGTTATGGCAGCCCACATGGTTTTGGTATAATCTTAGTGAACGAAATCTCCATTTTTGATTTGATGGGCGCTGTCAACATTAAAATGTCTCAGGGTAAAATTTCACATTGCGGAATTATGTATAAACCAAGTTGTAATTGTTCTAGATTAGAACAATTCATGGTTACATTCATATGATTGTTCAAAAAGTGATCGCAAAGGATACAACAACTATTAAAAATAAACGGCGATTGTATGTGGTCGGTCGATGATCGCTGTATAGAGGAAATACTTTTAATCAATTCTTAAATTTATTTTTTGACTGTCAATTGTTGTTATTTTCCGATCTTGATCGTTGAAATAAAAATTTATGGTATATTTCTCCGTTTGCATGCGAATTTCCACACGGTAGAAAAACTATTGATGACATTTTGAAATTTCAAGCGTTTCAGAATTAGAAGATCCTTAAAATTACAACATTCACAAATTTTAAATATTATAAGTTTCTTTTTAACTTTAACTTTTTCTTAATTTGTCTAATTTTTAAAAATTCTAGATTTTTGCTACAGTTTTGCCTTGAATTTTTTATTAATTTTTTTGCTTTAGTGTTATTTTGCAAAAATATTCAGTTTACAAATTTGATCCAATCTAAAATTTTGACGTTGTGTCAATTTTAACATGATATTCTATAATATTTTGGAAATTTTAGAATTCATTTCTTTAAAATTCTAAAATTTTCTGGATTAAAATGCCGAAAATTCGATTTGCTGCTGTTCGATTTTCGTTGTGAAATTACATTTCTAAGTTAATTAATTTGTTAAAAGTATCATGTCGGAATACTGTAGGATTTACTCGACTTTGCTGTATATTCAATGTTTATTCTTGCGTTTCTTCCACACATTATTCAACTTTCTCCTCTTGTGGAAAATTGCAGGTTGATTTTTATATCTTTGTCCACTTCAATCGGCGCTCGTAACTAATATTCTAGTGATAACTAGGAGTAAAAAATTATTAATCATGTTGATTAATTCAAATTTAGAGCTCCTATGATAATGAACACAACTATGACTCTCTCAGAGTGCAGAAATCATGGAACGAGCCATCTTCCAAAGCAGTACTATATCGTCCTCGATTAAGCTTATAATTCTGATTTTCCTTTATCTTCTATACAAGTGATTTCCAAAATTCATACAACCCTTACCATAATAACTGAATACCGAGAAGTCACAGAACGTTATAGTTAATTTTTCATGGTTCCGGAAGTTTTGAGGTTTCCTTCTAATCCATATTGTTATATCGAATTTATAACTTTTTGAACTTTATAAATTATTCGAATACTGTACCAATTTAAAATTTTACTTGTTTTAGAATTTTAGGATTAAGAAAATTTTAAATAATTATGAGTTATTTTGCCTTATTTGTAAATTTTGTGTTATCTTTGAAATTTTTAATATGCTCTAATTTAAAAAAAAAACTTTAGTGATACTCAAAGTCTAGTCAAATATGTTTTTAATTTATTGCCTCAATCCAGACTCATAAACAATATATCAAGATTTCAAGTCTCATCCAACATTTTAAGTTTGATCAGTTTCTAATGGAAATTTTCAAATATTGAATAGCATACATTTTTGTTTAAAGTCACATAAACTTCTGTTCAAAACAGAACTATTTTGTTTAGTTACCGTTAGTCATAAATATTCGTCACAAATCGTAAAAATTTTGAAATTTTTATTTCTTTGAAATTATTAGAATTTTCATAATTTTGAGATTGCAACTTATCAAGAAATTCTAGAAGATCCTAGAATGTTCCAATTTTGAATAGTTTAAACTCCTATTTAGTGGATAATTTAGACCCAGTACCTGAAATTCTGAAAATTATAAAGCTTATACTGTTTTCATATAATATTTTAGAAACATATTTTAAGGTTTCTCAATCATTTGAGAAGATGTTTGCCCAATTTTCTATCTAAGTTTAGATTCCATATTCAAAATCAGTCTGAAAATCACTTAAAAACTTGATCGATCGTGCAAAAACTTAATTAATATTACAAATGGCCAAATTCTGAGGTTTCTTACACACATTGAACATTTTAAAGGACACAATTTTTAGCGGGCTTTCCTGTTTAGTGAATTGCAAATGGTTATACATATTTTTTTCGCTTAGCTATTATGTATTCTCAATATTCGTCTCAAAATGTCAAATTTTAAAGTTTTAATAAACCTTTTATTTCTTTAAAAAGTTTGATTTTCAAATTTTGTTGTTTCGGGAAACATTGATCAAAATTTCCGATAGTAAACATAATATTCTATCACTGAAGTTTTGAAAATTTTAAATTTTTTTAAAGCTTTTTAAAACTTGTTAGAAGATTTTTATGAAATTTTATAAATGTGATCTAATGAAATCGACCTTAGAAACATTTTCTTTGTTCAAATTTAATTTTTAACAGATTTTCGAGTTCTTAAGTTTTTAAAAACCTTAAAAATCCTAGATTTTCGGATACGAAATTTTTAAATTTTATACTAAAGCAATTACTTTTTAAAATCTAGGTTATACTCCAAAAACTTGTGCAAGTCCGCAGTTTTGTAATTTTACCATTTTGAAAATTTTGCTTTTCTTGAAGTTGGTTGGTGGAACGTTTTCTTATGCAAATGAAAATTTTAAAATTTAGTTGATAATCAATTATATAAATTCTAAAAATTTTGTAATATATTTTTAATCTCTGAAACTGTAGAATATTTAAATTAATTTTTATTTAATACACGTGCAATTTGAAGTTTTAGGTAACTGGAAAATTCTGAAGATTTTGTAATATTCACTCTTTGAAATTCTGAAAATTTCCTTACATTTTGTCAAAATTTCTGTCGGGTGAAATTTTGAAAGATTATTAACTATTTATTTAGAAGTTTGTAACCGAATTTTGTAAACGACTGTGTGCCTTGACTTTCAGTAATATTCTAAATATAAAGCATTAAAAATGTTGGTCTTCGATGTTCTTGAAAATTATTTTAGTGCTAAATTTATCTTTCTTCTTTCTAAAATCTAAGTTCTAAATATTTCAATTTTCAATTCTTTTGCATAATTGAAATATAAGTTATTAAACTTTTGCCTTTTGAAATTATAAACTCTGAATTTTTTGAGTACTCTCTTCCCCCAAATTTTAGTAATTACCTCTTTTCTGATTTGAATGACGTTCAAATTTTTACTCTAAATTTAACTTTTTTTAATTTAGACGAGAATTTCGGCCTGTAAATTTTATAAAAATTTGAATTTTTTTGATACTTAATAATTGTTTTTATTTTTCAAAGCATGTCTTGAGCAATGTTTAATATTTCAAAATTTTCAAAATATTCTTTAAATAAAATTTTTTAAAGTGCCCGAGAATTTTCAATTGTAACATGCAGTGAGCCGTTAAATATCTTCTATATAAAATAAAAAGAAAATTTTGATACAATTTTTAAAATTTTCGTGAAAATTGTTACAAAATCAAAAAGATAGGTTATACATGAAAAGTATTTCTAGAATGAATAATCAAATTATCTAGAATGGTATTTTGAGATAAAATTTTACTAACCATTTATATTCCAAAACAAGATTTGAGAACTTTCTTCCAAACTTCCCGTTAACTAATTAATTTAGTCAATAAATTTTGAAATTTGATGGACTTTATCACCACAAATTTATATTAAATTGAGCAAATTCTGAAGTTTCTTTCACACTTTCTTCATTCGAAAGTCGACCAATTTTTTATAAATATTTAGACTTATGAATTTTGGAATTTCATTATACATAATAACTTGATGATTAATTAATAAGAAACTCATGAAATTTTAAAAATTTTCATACATTTTGTCAAACTTTTAGTTAATCTTTCATAAACATTGTAGAATTATTTTACAGAATTTTGAAAAACTCCAGAATCAACCATGAGCGTAACTATTGAACTGAATCTTAGAGGACCAAATTCTAACTCTTAATTTAATTTAAAAAATCAAATTTTCGGCATAGATGTTAAATTTCGAAAACTTTTGCAAATTTTAAAAATTTTGAAATTTAAATTTTAAAATTTGATGCTATCTTGGTTATTTCTTTAACACAAGTTATACTATAATTGTAATTAATTAAAATATTGTCTTCGATATTTAGTAATTACAAAATTTGAATTCTCGAAATTTTTTAAAATTTCATAAAATTTAATTTTTTTTATCTTTTGTTTATATGAATGTCAAAATATACTAAATAATTTATCGACATTTTTGTCTTTCGTTAATATTTTGTGAAAATGAATACTTCAAAATTCACGTGTACTATAAAGTTCGTTGAGAATTCGTCTGTTAATAACCTGAAATTTAGATTTTTGAATTTTGTAATTTTTGTCGGACTTTCATGAGGTGTAAATGAAAAGTTTAAAATATAAATTAATTTTTTTATATATGACAACATAAATTTCTGAAATTTGAAATTAAATTGAGTCAAATTTTTAAATGTGTGCTTGTTTACTTAATTCATAATAGTTCATCAATCTCTGGAACAGACTTGCCTTCGATTTGTAAATTTATTAAATTGCTGAATTCTGAAGCTTAAAATAATCACAAATTCTAAACTATTCAAAATTTATAAATTCTTAAATTTTTCTTATATTTTCTCAACTTATTGATTACCCATCAACACACTCACATTGATGACGGATCGGTATTAATGATCATATTTATTAGCCGATAGCACGACTCCACCAATTAGAAAAAAAATAATCTACATAATATTTTGAATCGAATTACTAATTAAAGTCACGTATCAGCAATCATAATATGCCTAAATCGCGTGATCTTATAAGATCAATACAATAAGAGAGACTAAAAATACCGACGATCTCATGTTTATTATAATTTAATGTTAAGTAGGTCTGATCGTGGTTAAAGTCACATACCAAAGCATCAATGATCATTGATCTATTGTTAAAATTTGTGTATGCAAATTAATTAAAAATTTAAAAACCACCAGTTTTATTGATTTTTATAAAAAAAATTTATTTCTTAACCTGATCGATTTCGGTCATATTATTCGCATACTAGTCTTCGAGTTGCAACAACTAGTGATGCCAGCCAGTTGCAACTTGATTTTGTGTGAAATTTATGAATCTGGTTCTCGTTAATTTAGCAATGATGAATTTCACGTAAAATGTGAACCTCAAACTTGATTTAATCTTTGCCAGGGTCGAATTTAGCACGTTGAATATGACCTTGTCATCGCCATATTAAAGAATAAAGAACTTGTTATGTAGAGCACAAAATGTCACTCGCCGTGTAATTTTTATGCAACACAATATAATTATGTAATAAAAGTAGCTTTTAATGACGAAATTATACAGAAGCCGACGCCGACAACGCATTTCTATGTTAATTTACTAATTTGTATCTGCCAATATTCCATTAAACAATATTAATCGATTTAATACTTTTATACTCGCATAACATGCTGCCTTTTGTCTATGTTAAATACAAATTTCTTGCAAATTTTCTACACCCAATGTCATTTCAAATGTGCGCGGAAAAGTGGAAAACATCGAGTCGAACCATCATCCATTCCATATACAAAGTTAATGATGTTGTTGACTCAACAAAAATTTCAAAGAAACTCATTTCATAAATTTATATAAATATTGTTAGCGGGTGGTAATTAAATACATATACATATTTTAAGAGGGTGGGTCACGCGCTCATTCGAAATTCGAATCTTCCGTCTCGTAAACTAGTTACATCCGTTCATATCGTATTGTACGCTACATATAAGAATGCGAAATATTTACTAATTGAATTTAATTGAATTATTTGCAGAATGGTTTGGAAGACGTCATTTTGTCACGGGCATGCTATTTTTGGGCATGGCAAATGCCTACGTAATGCGAACGAACATGAGCGTGGCAATTGTTGCGATGGTTAACCACACGGCACTGGATCAAGAGGCAGAGGTATTAGATCGAGAATGTCCAAATGTTGATTATAATGCAACAACGGTGAGTTACCTTAACCTAATTTATTTAACCGTTATATATAATTTCCGATTTTTTATTTTTTTATTTTTGGTGTCCGTGCAGCATACAGATCAACAAGATGGTGAATTTTTATGGTCGTCCAGTTTACAGGGTTACATACTCTCGTCATTCTTTTACGGTTATGTGATTACACAAATTCCTTTCGGGATTTTATCGAAACGATTCGGAGCTTTACGGTTTCTCGGCTACGGGATGTTAATAAATTCAGTATTTGCATTTGCGGTACCAATAGCTGCACGTCAAGGTGGTTACGGTTGGTTAATTGTTGTTCGATTTATACAAGGATTGGGCGAGGGGCCTATTGTACCGTGTACACATGCACTACTCGCAAAATGGATTCCTCCCACCGAACGGTCACGTCTCGGTGCTTTTGTATATGCTGGAGCTCAATTTGGTACGATTATCAGTATGCCGCTATCAGGATTATTGGCTGAGTATGGATTCGATGGTGGCTGGCCATCAATTTTCTATGTTTTCGGTTTTGTCGGTTGCATTTGGTCGATCGCATTTCTAATTTTGGTCCGAGAAGACCCAACACAAGACACACGAATGAAGGAAGGTGAACGAAAATATATTATGAGCTCGTTATGGGGTACTGCTAATATGTCATCACCACCAATACCATATAAATACATCATTCGATCACTACCATTTTACGCCATTTTGATTGCGCATATGGGTCAAAACTACGGGTACGAGACTCTAATGACTGAGTTACCAACATACATGAAACAAGTATTACGATTCTCGCTTAAGGAAAATGGCATACTTTCATCGTTGCCTTATCTAGCTATGTGGATTTTCTCAATATGTATTTCGTTCGTGGCCGATTGGATGATCACATCGAACAAATTCAATCATACAGGAACTCGTAAAATTATTAACAGTATTGGTAAGTTGTTCGTACACATTAAACCTTTAACGGTTCAGTAAATAATATTTTTTAATCTTATCTTTAGGTCAATATGGTCCAGCAATTTGTCTGATTGCTGCCTCATACACTGGATGTCATCGCGTTTTAACCGTTGCCCTATTAACAGTCGGTGTTGGACTCAACGGTGGTATTTATTCCGGTTTCAAAATTAACCATTTAGATATTACACCACGGTTCGCCGGTATCCTAATGGCGTTCACCAATTGTACCGCAAATTTGGCCGGCCTTCTAGCTCCGATTGTCGCGGGCAATCTAATCGAAGGCAAACCAACAATAGCCCAATGGCAAATAGTATTCTTTATAGCGGCCGGTGTTTACATATTCTGTGCGACATTCTACATCATCTTTGGCTCGGGCCAGCGACAGGAATGGGACAACCCGCTAATGGACGAGTCAAACGCACAGAGACGCGAACAGAAACGAAATCCTCAGTATATAACAAATGTAGGCGAATCAAGACAATAGTGGGCACCGTTGGTGGCGGGAGAAATTATAATATAAAATAAAATGGCGCGAAGCGCTATTAAATAAAAGTAATTTTTTACGAATATTTATTGTATATTAGTAATTAATATTTAAGTCGATATTTAATTTAATTATAGTTGTAAGTGTAGTTTCTAAATTCAAAATCATTTAGTTTATTAAATATATTTTTTTTAATTAACAAATATTTGAAAACCCAAAATACAGTTAAAGAAGAAACATATCATTTTTTTTTTAAAAAAAGAACACAAATATTTATAAATGTATAAATTGTATTAAAACTGAAAAGAAAAGAATTTATTTAATTTAAAAACGAAAAACAAAGTTTATTTTAATTAAAAAAAAACTCAGCGCTAATACCGCAACTCAAAAATAACGTGTTTTATTTCATAATTTATTTTTTGATGGCGAAATAAATCGATAACATTTATTTTATGTTGTTTTAGTGACATCTGCAGAAAAGAAGTTGTTTTAATTTGTGATGTCTGTTATAAACGTTCAATAGATGACACTACAAATTATTAAGCGGAATAATTTATTATCGTTACCGAATTTGATTGGTTTTGTTTTTATTTTTATGAATGAAACGTAACAAGAAAATTTTTAAATGCCTGCTTTAATTATATGAAAATAATTAGATGCTTTTAAATGAATCTCTTAACCCTCTACGGCACAAATTAATTTTGAAATTATGTGGGTTGATAAAAAAATGTGTACAAATAAAAAATCGCCATCACTACCTAATTAGTGTATTTTGCAAAGGTTTTAAACCCCCACTTCTTTTTTATGGGTATGTTTATTTCAGAAAACCTCAACTGTCGTTAAACCGCATTGACCACAGTACAAAGTAAACACATTATTTGCCTCTTATCATTGTAATGGTCACCATTGCCCATTACACCAAACACAGCTATTGGCGAGGAGGTTTTCGGAATCGAAAATCGCGGGTAAATTCAGAAAAATTCTGTTATTTTGCAAAGAGCGAGGTTCCGAAGGTATCGTGGAAGATATTGGATGTACAAATGTATTTCCGTTGTTTCTGTTTCAGTGAAATAAAAGCCATTAGTTTGTGTAGAAAATGAAATAATGTTTTATTCAAATTATGCTCCGCTCCTTCGGAAGCTATAACCTTCGCCCATCGTACAGGCAATAAACGGATTCCCCGAAGGAAGAAAACTGGTTGTTTCGAGGCGATCCAGTCATCGACCCATTTTTTGACCTTTTTTCATATGAATTGAAGTTTTGCCGTGCCAGGGCTGATTGCATCGACCGGAACAAGTAGTAATCAGAGGGAGCAATGTCTGATGAATACGGCGGGTGGGGTAGTATTTCCCCATTCTGCTTGTCCAAGTAGTTTTTGACAGGTTTAGCAACATGTGACCTAGCGTTGTCATATTGCAAAATATTCGTATAATGCTTTTGTCCCATTCCGGTCGTTTTGCAGCTAGAGTTTGCTTTAAAGCAATCAGTGATCGTCGATAAACTTGGCCCGTAATGGTTTCATGCTGTTTCAGCAGCTCATAACAGACGACACCCGTCATATCCCACCAAATACAAAGCATAACCATGGACATTTGCTTTTAGCGTTGACGGCTCTAGTTCGCCTGGCTTGACCCACGCTGGTTTGCGCTTTGGATTGTCATAATGGATCCATTTTTCATCCCCAGGGATGATCCGATGCAAAAACCCCTTGCTTTGTTGCGGTTGAAGCAACAATTCGCACATGGCACCATGCCCCGTTCTTTCAATTTGTGTGGCACCCAATTTCCCAGAATCTGAACTAATCCCATTGCATGTATACGTTGCAAAACACATTGTTGGCTACTATTCAACTCTTCTGCCAACTGTTTTTTGGTCTGACAAGGGTCCGCTTCAAGCAATTTTTCCAATTCTGTTCTTCAAATTTTCTTGGCCTTCACGTTCTTTGTCTCTTACGTCAAAATCACCAACTTTGAATCGTTGAAACCATTCTTTGCATGTTGTATTCGATGGAGCATATTCACCGTGAACTTCCACAAGCAAACGGTTTGTTTCCGCTGCACTTTTCTGCAACAAAAAATAATAAGTAACACTTCCCGTAAATGCTGTTTTTTGGCACAAAATTCAACATTTTCAATTACATGAACATAACTGTTTTTTACGCTTTGAACAAATGTCACTAGTAATTATTCAAGCAATTAAGCCGAAAATATCCCGAAAATATTTTAAAGTGTCGATAGTGCAGATTGTATCGATAAAGAAGATTAAGTTCAATATTCAAACCGCAAAATGCTGGCAATACGGATTCAAAAGTTACAAATGAATCATCAATTTTGTAACATAACAGACATCTATACAATAACCATGAGACGCAGTCACGTTTAGCTGATGAATGGTTTGAATACCCAGATTTTAACAGATGAACGATTCATGCCGATTCAATAGTCTGTTGATGTTTATTCTGCGGCGAAGCACTTAAGCTCAGCGAGTAGTTTGGACTCAAACTGTGTGCCTTGATCGGTCGCAATGTTGACCGGATAGTTTTCGACGAGGGTTTTTGCAATGGTTTGTGCGGAGATGTCTCTTATGCAGTAAGCTTCTGGCCAACGTGTAAAACGATCAACGCAGGTTAACAAATATGTAAATCCATTGGATCGTGGAATTGGTCAAACAATATCTAAATGGACATGTTCAAATCTACCTGGTGGAATTTGAAAATTCCCGGGAGGTTATTTAGTATGTCGTTGTATTTTGCATTTTTGGCAGGATAAACAAGATTTCGCCCACAGGGTTAACTCTTTGTTCATACTGGAGTACACTTGTGTGTGAAATATTATGAAGAGTGTCGAAAATTGTTCGATTCAATGACTCTGGAATATACGGGCAATTGTTACCCGTAGATATTTCTAAGTTCCATTTGGAAGTGCGCCGTTTTGTGGAACTAGAAAGTAAATCTTGTAGTTCTTGATCGCTAGCTTGTGCCTTTGCGATCGTTGTGACGTCGTAACGTGTTGCTGCGGAAGCAAGTTCGTGGTCAGAAGTCCGAGATAGTGTATCGGCGACCACATTGTCTTTGCCTGGAATGTGTTGTATGTCTGTCGTGAATTGAGAGATCTAATCTAAGGGGCGTGATTGCCTAGGATTTCGTTCCGCTTTAGGGTTAATTGCTTTAGTGAACGATTTATGGTTGGTGAATATTGTAAATTTTTGACCTCCAACAAAGTAACGAAAATGTTTAATTGCTTGGAAAATTCCAAGCAATTCGCGGTCAAATGTGGAATATTTCCTTTCTACATCTGATATTTTCTTGGAGAAAAATCCAAGAGGTTCCCAATTCTTATTATTGAGTTGTTGTAAGACAGCGCCTATTGCCTAGTTGGACGCATCAGTAGTGATGCTATATTTGGTTGCATTTAACGGATGTGCTAAAAGAGCAACATTTTCCAAGCTGATCTATGCGTCTTCCAGCTGAAGCAATGCGTTTTGACATTCTTCAGTCCAAGTAATACTTTGAGGAGCTTTGGGCATTTTAAGAAGGCTTGCCAAATGCGAGTGAATTGGGGCTAGTACTTCTGCAAGCTTTGGTTCTGTGGTAGTAAATTACCATGCCGACGAATTGTTCGATTTGCTTAACGCTTTGAGGTGCTGGGAATTCTCTAATTGCTTTAATTCGTCCTTCGGATTGCAGAATGCCCTTAGCTGTAATCATGTGACTAAGAAAATCAAGATTATTTGCTCCAAACACACATTTTCCTGTGTTAATATTGACACCGTACTTTGATAATTATTGGAAGAGTTTTTCCAAATTGGGTAGGTCTTGCTTCTCGTTTTTGAGGTTACTAGAATGTCGTGCATTCGGGTGAATTTAAATAGGCCAAATGGTGTGGTAATTGCAGTTTTGTTAATGTCGTTAGGAGCAATCGAAATGAGGTGACGAGGTCGACTTTGCATGGTGAAATTTTGTATGTGCGGGAGATATGATAACGGTCAGGAATTATGACTGCGTTAAGCCTTCTGTAGTCCCCACATGGTCTCCAGTCGTTGTCCTTATTCTTTACCATGTCCGCTACGGACATGATACTGCTGAAGAAGATGATCGGCAGATTCCTATTTCCACTATATGTTGGAATTCTAGGAAAGCTGCTTTGTGACGTATTGGATCAAGCCTCCATAGCAATATTTTTTTTAAAATTCATTGGTGATGGTGTATCAACGCGTGTTGTTTTTGCGTTGATTGAGAGTTTAGTGGATGGACCAATCAATTTGTGAATTTTCAGATCCACTAAAAGACCGGATTTCTTTAGAAAATCCGCGCCAATGATGGGGCGGTTGACATTGGCGAGACTAAAGGGGTGTTTGAATGAACGTCTTAAACCAATGTCAATGTTGAGTAGTTCGGTACCATAAGTATTTATTTTGGTATACCGTTTGCTGCTGCCAGTACCAAATCGGAAATCGTCTCCAAGATGATTGAGAACGCGAAGGACGTGGCTGAGTGTGTGGAATTTGCTGCAGCTTTTCTAGTCGGTCGCTTATTTGTTTTAGCGTGTCTATACGGATAAAGCTAGAGTTTGGCGCGCGTATCTCTGAGCTTGATTTTCGCGTATCGCGGTTTATTAAACTCAAGCTCTGAGTCCGTGTGTCAATGATATCGTGCAGTTTGGCGGCGATAACTGCAAGATCATCTACTGGTTTCCCTTGTTGAGGAACCAATGCTCTCTGAATGAAATCGGGGAGTAGCCTGATCCATAATCTTGTAATGACGTTGGCCGTGAAGTTCTTTCCGGCAAACGTTTTGACTCAGTGTAATACATTTGAAAGTTTTTGATCACCCATTTCGACTTTGCTCAAGATCATTTCTAATGCTCCTCAGAGATCTGATTCTGACGCTCCTCAGAGATTGAGTAGCGATCGATTAGGCTTTTCTTGAGCGTATCGTATTTGTTGTTATCTGAAGGATCTTGTAGGATGTACAGACAACACTGTGTACTCAAACTTTTGCTGCCGCCGATGATCTTGTTCGCATCGAACAAAATCTCGGCTGATGTGAATCAAGTCGTCGGGTTATTCGGGGTGGCATCTCTTGCTGGTGATTTGCGTCTTCATATACATCGTCCTTGTTGTCATCGTTATTTGTCATGTTTTGATTTGGATGAGCAAACAAAATGAAACTGTATTTTTGTAGCTTATTAAAGTTAGCCGAAAGTTGCAAGGCGAAAGTGAAGAAATCGATAATGCAGATAGTACCTTGACTAGTTCACCAGAAAGTTAAACAAATTATATAACGGGTGGATACTGTTAAAATTAGCCGAAAGTTTCCAGCCTACAGATAATGCAGATAGTGTCTTGAATACAGCAAAAATCAGTCATGAGCTCGAATTTAGGTTCGGGTTATATCATTCGGGTGAAGGTGAAATTATTTCAGTTTATAGGAATTTAAAAATCGATAGGAGCGAGAGTATAAAGAGAGTTTAACTTTCGGCTGAAATAGTCAAGACACTATCTGCATTATCTTTCGGATGGCAACTTTTGGCTAACTTTAACAAGGTAACGGGTGTTGCAAAAGTCCCGCTACCATTTTGATTGCCGATAACTTTGTTCAAAGAAAAGATAAGTAAGTTTGGTTTTCATAAAAAGTTTATTTGGTCTTTACATTTTTTTTTTCGTTATAATTCGAAAATTATATCGGCTAAATGGTGACTGCAATTCGCTATGCAACTTTCGGCTCTTTTTAAGGCATTTTTCATGACATCCTGCAACATCCTAGGCTCAATTTCGTGACGAATATTATCTTTAAGATGTTGAATCGTTTGGGGCTTATTCACATAAACTTTTGATTTTAAAAAACTCCATAAGAAAAAGTCTGGTGCTGTTAAATCTGGAGATCTGGGTGGCCTTTAGCATCGCAATTTCGCGAAATTAGTCTTCGTGGAAAAACGTCATTCAATAATTGAATTGTTGAATGGGCTGTGTGTGCTGTGGCCCCATCTTGCTGAAACCACATGTCCTCTAGTCCTTGCTGTTCCATTTCAGGCACAAGAAAATTTCGAATCATATCTTAGTACCGTTCAGCAGTAACAGTAACTTCAACACCTCGGTCATTTTCAAAAAATAGGGACCAATAATGTTTCCAGCATGAATTCCACACCATACAGTTGTTTTTAGTGGATGCAATGATGTTTCATGAATTAATTGGGGATTGTGTGTTCCTCAAAACCGACTGACTCTGTTTATAGACGTGGCCACTGAGAAGAAAATGGGCTTCATCGCTCATTATCAATTTAGACGAAAAATCTTCAATTTCACCAGGGTGAAGGACATCCTAATTAAAGCCAAGGCTTTGAAGGCAGTGGGAACTATATCAAAGGTAGTTATACGAAGAGGTATGGTAGCTGTTTTTGCTGTAGCAAACGATAGCCCAAAAATTGTACGATTTGTAGAGGAATTGGACCAGTTTAAAACGTAATAGTAAGATGGTTGATTGAGATGAGTATTATTATTTTTGATTATGAATTTCTTATTTGCTTCTTATTTAGTTAAGTTATTTAGTGCATGATTATATATTTTGTTCCTATAGCCTATCTTTGAGTACAATTAGTGCATGATTGTCTTATATCTTGTTTCTTTAGCCTTATGCAGTTTAGTAGTAAATAAATATGTATTTCATACTTTTGAATTTAGTTATTAAGTTAATGATTAGTTCCATAGTCTTCAGATTTTATAGTTTATCTTATATGCATATTAATTTGCTTATTTTTTATCTCAAACCGCTTGAAAATATGTCATATTAATGCGCGCAGTGTTCTGGCTAATATTGATAAACTGAGAATGGAATTTAAGGATATGTCGCATCATATCATTGGAGTGTGTGAATCGAATCTGAAATCATCGCATACTTTTAAAAGTGTTGAAATTGATGGTTACAAGTTGCTAAGGAATGACAGAGTGGGAAGAAGAGGTGGTGGAGTTGCGTTCTACGTACGTAGTGACTTTTCTAAATATTATCATGTGAAGGTACTTTCTAAGGGCCCGTCTGAGAACTTAGAGTATCTTACCATTGAATTTATTATAAATTCTTTAAAAATAGTTGTTTGTGTGGCTTATATGCATGTTCGAAATTATCCTCTTAATGAATTGAGTGAGCTATTATCTAACCTAATTAAGCCGCTAAGCCGTGAGTTAAGAAGCATCTTTGATTCGCTTAATTTGCATACAACGCAAACTCAACCAACCAGAGTTTGTGATACAACGGAAAGACTCCTAGATTATATTGTTTCTAATACACCATTAGAAACGTCTAATTTTTGTCAGTCACCCTTCACGGACCATGATCTAATATCAATTGACTTCAATATACCGGTTCAATTTCATGATGAGATCAGATTTGTGTGCAACTATGATAATGTTGATATCCCAAGCCTTCATTGTGATATACTAAATGTTGATTGGACTGAGTTAGGTAGAATAGACACGATTGATGGTAAATTTGAGTTTTTATATGATAAAATCTCGATATGGTTGCACCAGTATACTCCTTTTAAAATGATTAAGCAAAAATTTAAGCCTATCCCATGGTTTCGTTATGCTATTAAAAATAAAAAGCAACTTGTTGATATGGCTAAAAATGTGTGGAAGAGATCTCGTAGTGAGGAGGATAAACGAACCTATAAGGACTATCAAAAACAACTTAATAAGATGGTGAGATCGGCGAAGAGACATTTCTTGCGTAGTAAATTAGATCCAAAACTTGGCACTAAAATATTATGGAGGAATTTGGAGAAATACGGTTTTAAAACCATTGACCCAGCTGAAATTGTTTCTAAATTTTCTCCTAATGAACTTAATGAGGAATTTGTGAAAGTGCCAATAATGAATGTGGTGCACGATATTGAAACTGAAACCGAAACATCTTTTAATGATTCTAATTGTTTTAGTTTTAATATTATATCTGATGATGATGTGCTTAAGGCAATAGGATCTCTAACGTCTAATGCAATGGGTGCTGACAATTTGCCGTTAAAGTTTTTAAAAATCATAGCCCCTGTGATTGTATCTCATTTAACGTATTTGTTTAATAGTATCGTGGAGCATAAATGTTATCCTAAGGTGTGGAAAGTTAGTAAAGTTATAGGGCTACCTAAAGTTAAGGAGCCTACATCAGTGTCTGATGTAAGAAGACCTATTTCTCAACTCTCAAACCTTTCAAAAGTATTTGAAAGAATTATTTCTGATCAGTTCAAACAATACCTTAATACAAGTAATTCACTTACTTCTCTTCAGTCAGGGTTTAGAGAGAAACATAGTACTGCAACGGTACTAGTGGATTTGACGGAATTTATTAGGAACTGCCTGGATAAAGGCAATTATGTTTTACTATGCTTACTTGATTTCAGTAATGCTTTTAACAGGTCAAATTTTTGGATAAGCTGAGGAACTGCTTCAATTTTTCATCTAATGCGTCGAAATTAATGTTGTCTTATTTAACTGACCGCTTTCAATTTGTTGAAGTTAATGGAGTTAAATCTAGTTACTTGCCTCTGCCTACAGGTGTTCCTCAGGGATCTATAATGGGGCCCTTAATATTTGCGATGTACATAAATGATATTAGAAACTCGATCCGACACTCTCACTATCATCTGTTTGCGCCCAAATTTTTTGTGAAATTGAAATTAATAAGGGTGACAGAATATTAGCCTTTAACGAAGTAATTGCAAATATGAACAGTGACATTAATAATATTATTGCGTGGTCGGCGGAGAACCAATTGTTATTAAACTCGAAAAAGTCTCAGGTGATTATGTTTTCTCAGAAGAGTAATCCTTTCATTTTTGACGAGACCTTAACTAGTATTAGAGTTGGTAGTGACAATATACCTTACAGCAATTCAGTAAGGAATCTGGGTGTGATGGATGTACACTTGGATGTACACTTGGAGTGGAATGTGCATGTGAGTTCTATTATACGAAAAATGTTCAATGGGCTGCGAATGCTCTGGCGAAACTCTGATTTTACTCCAATTAAGGTGAGGATGCTACTACCTAGATCTTTAATTCTAAGTAGAATTTTTTATTGTGATGTAGTGTTTTCTGAACTTAGTTCTAGCTTATTTACCAAAATTAAAAGAGCATATAATTCATGTTTGAGATACATTTTTGGATTAAAACGTAGGAATAGATTGACACCTTACTATAATAAGTTTTTTGGATGCTCTCAGAATAATTATTTTGATCTTAGAATACTAATTTTAATGTATAAAATTATTACTACTCGTCAGCCAAAATATCTATATGACAAATTGGTTTTTGCTCAATCACTACGAACACAAAACTTAATATTGCCGAACACTCGTACTAATTATATGAAGGGGTCATTTATATGGAGAGGTGCTAGGCTATTTAACACTATTCCAGCAAATATTAAATGTTTAACACGTTTGGACAGGTTCAGGGTGGATTGTGTGAATCATCTTAATGATCAATAGTTGTAGGTAATCTTGCTCTGTAGCTGCTTATAATTAGTTTTAAATTTGAAGACTTAGTTTTAGTTTTAATTTTAGTTTATTTCTTCACATATTGATTCATATATTTTTGAATTTTGTACAAACTAATGTAGCTTAAGATAACTTGTTGCTATTTATTCAATGTAATTACAATGTAGTTACATAAAATGACCTACTCGTAGTTGTCATATTGTAATAAAAAGGGAAAATAAAAATTAAATAAAATAAAATAAAATAAAACCGTTTATCATTCGAGATTTTGCCAAATGGACACCAATCTGACTATGTCATTTCATTAGCCCATGGCTCATTTCATGATTCATACGTCATTCGAGATTTTAGCAAATAGACACCAGTAAATGGTGACACCAGTATGGTGAAATTTTGATTTTCCCCATCTTTCAACGATAAAATCAACGATAACGATAAAATTTTGATTTTCCCAATATTTTAAAAATTAAAATCATTTGTCATTCGTGATTTTGGCATATAGACACCAATCTGACGATTCTAATTCGATAGCCCATGATCATAGGTAGATTCTGAGTATCAACCTTATACTAAGAATCTACCTATGGTCATGTGTTATCGAATCGGCATAGTCAGATTGGTGTCTATATGCCAAAACCTCGAATGACGAACGAATGGGGAAAATCAAAATTTCACTCCTATAACCCCATCAGACGCTCACAAACCCTATGTCATGATTCATCTATTTGGTACATTTAAACAGTCCAAGTGTCAATATCTTGATTTACAAACCATTCATCAGCTAAACGTGACTGCGTCTCATGTCTATTGTATAGATGCCTGTTATTGACATTTTCCTTTAGAAAATTGATGATTCATTTGTAACTTTTAAATCTGTATTGATGGCATTTTTGCGGTTTGAATATTTTAGTTAGTCTTCTTTATCGGTGTAATCTGCATTATCGATATTTTAAAACATTTCCGTTCGGACTAACAAAACTGATATCTGCATTACCATCTTTCGGCTGAGATAGCAAATATACTACCTGCAGTACCATCTTTCGGCTGGAAACTTTCGGCTAACTTTAACAGTATTATTTTTGAAGTGCTATTCAATTTTAGTTTCATGCACACACACACTATATAAAATAAAAAATTTCGTTCCAAAGAAAACTTTCTTAAACACGCGGGTTTTTGTTTTCAAAAAGATTTTTTTAATATTTTACTGAATTTCTAGTTGTGTCGAGACGGACACGTGGTTTCTAGAAGTCGACCTTGGGGTTGGAACGATTTGTGAATATATAGCTCGCTTATCACTCACCTGATTTTTTTCGGTAATAAAACCGACATCGGGGTCAGCAGTTGTTGATGTTTATTCTGCGGCGGAGCACTTGTTATGCAGGCTGTATCACCGTTAAATAGAAAATCCAAAAGCGGTTTTTCGACTTTTGGTTTGATTTACCTGCACCTAATATATTTTCGGTGCACCCTATATAAATTATGTTTCAATAATGTGTATGTGTAGATGCATTATACGTGATTTTCGGTTTGCAAAATCAATACGATTTTTATACATTTCTAAAAATGACTTGATTGTAGAGGTTATTGGTAAAAATACGGAATGGTTGTGAAACTAAAATATAATTTTTCAATTATATTTTGCTTCCGCAAATTTCGTGAGTACAATTGTTGTTGTACGATTATGTTTATACAAGATTGTTGTATTATATTTCAAATAATTATGTGCATGGATAATTGTCCGTTTACGAAGAATTATGTGAACGGAAGATTGGCTGTTTGAGAATAATTGTGTGGAGTTTCTTATATTAGGCGAAAATATAACCCCATGACCATAAGTAGGTTCCGAGTATAGGTTAGGGTGGGTGGGTCTGATGGGGTTATAGGGGTACAATTTTGATGTTCCTCCATTTTTCATCGATAAAATCGTTCGTCATTCGAGATTTTGCCGAATGGACACGAATCTGACTATGCCGATTCGATGGCTCATGACCATTGGAAGATTCTGAGTATAGATTTGGGGTAGGTCTGGTGAGGTGATAGGAGTGAAATTTTTATTTTTTCTTAGTCAGATATGGTGTCTATATGCAAACATCTCTAATGACCAACGATTTTATCGTTGAAAAATGGGGAAAATTAAAATTTCACCTCGATAACCCCACCAGTCCGCCCCTAGCCTGTACTCAGAATCTACCTATGGTCATAGTCTATCGAATCGGCATAGTCAAATTGGTGTCTATATGCCAAAGTCTCAAATGACGAACGATTCTTCAAAATAATTGATATTTTAAATCTTCTTTATCGACTACTACCTTCGGCTGATAACCCCATTACACACACCCCTGAGCATAGGTTCAGAATCTACCTTTTGTCATCGAATCGGCATAGTCAGATTGGTGTTAATATGCCAAAATCACAAAAGACAAACGATTTTATCGATGAAAAATGTGGAAAATCAAAATTTCACCCCATACCTATGATCATGGGCTATTGAATCGGCATTGTCAGATTGGTTTCCATTTGCCGAAGTCTCGAATGATAAACAATTTTATTGTTAGAAGAAGGGAAAAAACTTAATTTATACTGTTAAAGTTAACCGAAAGTTTCCAGCCGAAAGATAATGCAGATAGTGTCTTTACTAACCCAAATGAAAAAAATAAATAATGGCCGAAAGATACATTACTTGGTATACCTAGTCCTATATTATTTAAACTTTGTTTATATTCCTAATCCCCGAAATTTGGGGCAAGTCTGAAGGGTATAGAGAGTCCCCTATTCCCTTCAGACTTGCCCCATATTTCGGGGACTAGGATTATGATCTAACTAATAACCATAGTATAAATAATATGGAACTAGGTATTACAAGTGAGGGGAGGGGGTGTAATTTGGTATAATGTACCAGAAAGTTCGAAATTTTCGAAACTAAATTAATGAAATGTTCTATAACTTTTGAGTAACCCACTTTACCATCGATCTTAGTATATTTATTAGAAAGATCATAGCTCTAGGTAAACCCACGCGTAATTTGGAGCAATTCTGAAGGGGATAGGGGATGTAATTTGGTATAATGTACCAGAACTTATGTACTGTAACTTTCTCAGGTAAGCCCACGTGATATTTGTATGAAGGGGATCGGTGGGATAGATGGAGGCTGTAATTTGGTATAATGTACCAGAAAGTCTATAATAAATACCACGGACTACTTTTTAATTATGTCGGTAATAATTAATTAATTGACCTAAAACAATTAACTGGTTTTACGATTAAGTGTTCATACGATGATATGACCATTTGGTTAAATATTTATGATGATGTGGTCTCAAATAAATGTAGAATAGTATGGAGGTAAAACCATATTCCTAATTAAGCTCAGGTGGAGTTTGAGGCAAGTCTGATTGGGATAGAGTTAAAACTGTTAAAAGTATTCTGTAACATTTAAATAGGTCATAATGCTACATACTATAGAGTCGATAGGAGTTGTAATGGATTGTTATTTGCTGTAAACGTTGAAATTTTCTAAATTAATTACCAAAAAGGTACTACAAGTTTCGGATTTCTTTATTTTTTATCGAACTTATCGTCATCAAACTTAACCTGCACTCACTCAATTGGTACCTAGGATTGGGGTCTATCAATTAGTTAAGTGGAACCGATAAGCAAGTAGGTAATGTATAAGTTACATAACAAAAATTTTATAGTTTTGGAATATTTGGTATTGTAGTAAATTTTTATTTATAATTTACTACACTCAAGAAAACTGAGAACAAATACCATCTTCTTAAAGTCTTAAAAATTAAATTTTCCAGAAAACAATCTCGTGTTGAAAATTTCGTTTAGCTCCCCAATTGTCTTGTATACATGCTGAAAACCGTATGAAAAGATCATCAAATATGTAAAGGGGAAGGGCAGCGTAAGAAAAATAAACTTCTTTAACTCATATCATAAATGTATATAAGCATCTTAAATTAATGTTTTTTCAATTTTCGTAAAATAGTTCACTCCCTATCCCCTTCAGAATTGCTCTAAATTGTGCGTGAGTTTACCTAGGCCTATGATCTTTCTAATAAACATAGTGGGGTCGATGGTAAAACAGGTTACTCAAAAGTTATAGAACATTTCATTAATTTAGTTTCGAAAATTTCGAACTTGCTGGTACATTATACCAAATTACACCTCCTCCCCCCACTTGATATACCTAGTTCCATATTATTTATACTATGTTTATTGGTTAGATCATAATCCTAATCCCCGAAATATGGGGCAAGTCTGAAGGGAATAGGGGCCCTATATACCGTTCAGACTTGCCCCAAATTTCGGGGATTAGGATTATGACTTAACCAATAAACATAGTTTAAATAATATAATAATAATATTATTTATTTTTTCGTCTGGATTAGCAAATACACTATCTGCATTATCATCTTCCAGCTGGGACAGCAAATGCACTATCTGCATTATCTTTCGGCTGGAAATTTTCGGCTAATTTTAACGGTATCATCCCAATATGCAATGCCGACGGAATTCCATTTACATTCGCGTTATAAAACCACACTGCTTCTACGGAAAGAACCATGTGTATCACGCGGAAATTCGTACTCCCCGCCAAAGAAAGGTGTCACAAAAATTCCGGTGTCGGTGTGAATCCCAACTAAAAAGAGAAAAAACCACAGAAACAAAAAGCACGTGTTTGTATATATTTTCCAATTGGAATAAATAATAATTCTTATTTGAAATAAAACAAAATTTTCCATTTATAATAAAATAAATATTAATTTTTTATTAGCACAAAAATACACAATTAAATTGTATAACACAAATTTTATAAATTAAATTTTAAGCACGTTCACCATACGTCTTGTTTGTTCACCATACGCGCATCCAATTGAACATCCCAACAAGCACAACCGATCTTGAAAAGAAAAAAATGCATTGAAAATTTACAACGTAAATGTATTTCGCGACGACGCCATTGTGAGACAGATTTCTATTACCTTTTTAGTCCAAATTTGTACATCACTAAATAACTTAATAATTATTATTTTATACTTAAATTTAAAACTACATATTTACTTTAACAAATAGAAAACATTATAATGAAACACAACACTTTAAAGAAAAAAATTTAATTATGTAGTGCAACCGTGCACGTCTACTTGTCAGAAGAAACTGAAAATAAAAGATACAATCGAAACTTATAAAACGAAAATAATATTACCGCGAAATAGAAAGAGAAAAACAATTATTTTTCTCCAAAATCAATATTTTTGTGTATTTGATATTTTGTAGTACGGAATTTTGTACGACATTTGAGCAGTTTTTTCCACACAGTGGAATAATTGCATACTGGGTTTTTCTCTTTTTAGTTGGGATTCACACCGACACCGGAATTTTTGTGACACTTTTCTTTGGCGGGGAGTACGAATTTCCGCGTGATACACATGGTTCTTTCCATAGAAGCAGTGTGGTTTTAGAACGCGAATGTAAATGGAATTCCGTCGGCATTGCATATTGGGTAATTTGTTTAACTTTCGGCCGAAGTAGTCAAGACACTATCTGCATTATCGATTTTCCACTTTCGGCTAACTTTAACAAAATCAAATAGTCTTTATAAGTGGTCGTTGGACAAGTTTAATTGTGTCGTGAAATTGTAACGGACTGAACGAGCACGTATTGCTGTCGGTAAGTTTGCTATTGAACAAGTGAACTCAAATTTTTTCATTAAACTTTTAATAGCGGACTCAGATTTTGTCTACCAAAAAACAACGCTAATTTGACAAAAAAGGTTGTTTTCACAGATTCACCATTTTCATAATGGATTTTAATTATTTTAATAAGATTTTGAAGCGAAATGGAACTCACATTATTAAATTATCAACCTTCAACCGTTAATTTGTAAAGTAACTGAAAAACGGAACTTTTCAAATATCTACTTTTTACTAGAAAAAAAAAGTTCTATTATCAAAGCATTATTTCTATACTTGATAACGCGTCTTACACAAAATTCATATCAAAGCATGTAAAATGTATTTTTTTTTATTTGTGTCCATCAATGATTGTTGTTGGTATAATGCTTGTAATCCAATAAATGAAATAAAAACAAAAAAATTTGCGCATGTCAACCGCTTACCAAACCTCACATTTTCTTTTACAATTTTGGAGCTTGGCTGTGTGCATTTTGTAACCCACACAACTATTCTTTGAGATATTATAACTCGTTGTAGTTCTCGCATCTCCCCGTCATCATCATCACCATCATCACCATCATCATCATCATCATCAAAATCACCGGTTGTGTATAACAAACGAACCAACAAAAACTATATGGTATCGGAATGGTATCCCAGACGAATGAAAAAGAAAGCACTACACCACCAGAGCAGAGAAGAGCGTGTATTATAATCATCTGCTCAGCTCACTCGCTCCCGCGAGGCCTTTAAATGAAAAACGCTATTGTTACAATAACAAAAACAAACAATCAATTTTGACTCCGTTTCTCGTGTAGTACGTACGGTCGTCGCGCGTCAATATTCTGCTGGTGGTGTGTGCTGCGGTGCCCAATTCTATCCGTGTGTTTGTGGAAAATTTATATCTACATAGTTTTCTTTGCTGTGTGAGGAAAATTCTGTGTACACGGGAAAAAAAAAACAAATTTTTTTTAATTTGCTTTAAGTGAAATTTTATTAATTTATTTATTTTATAATTTTGTGGGTTGTGATTATAAATCGCGTGCGAACGTATTTTTGTTGTGTGTACAATAGTGCGTGTAGTGTAAATTTGGCCGGTGCAATATAAACGTCACGAAGTTAAATGAAATTCTCGTGATTTAGTGTCTTGTGCACGCGATTGTCATCAAATCTTCAAAAATAAAATCTTTGTGTAAGAATATCGAGAGTGTATTTATTATAAATCTTAATAGTTTAGTGTTGTGTATTGTGCATGTTAATTTAATTTAAATTAGAAAATGTACTTGACTTTGTGTTTTTAATTTATATTTAGTTTACTTGAATAACAGTAATTAGTGTGTGATACAATTTAGTGAATTTAAATTTTGTGTAATTCCCGTTTTTCTTACGTATTTTTTATTTGTTATTTATTTCAATGTGGATGTATTATATCGTATTGGGATAAAATAGGGGAGTAGCGGAATGGGTTGAGACATTTGCATTTAGTGTACGCGTATATTTATCTGATATTACGGCGGTTGCTCAAGGGAAGTCTTTTTTATAATATACCTCGATGGTTTCAAGAAAGACTTATGTAGATTAAATCATCCACAAGTTGTTGCCAACGACGTAGTCCTTGTAGAGATAGCACGAAAGATTATTTAACTTGTAAATTTGAGAAGGCAGTGTATATAGAGTTCTCTCGAACTCTCGTTCCATCGCTATAAATACTGACTGGTACACCGAAAATTATCTTTGAGCATTTTTCTTATTGGCAATGGATTGCATGCAAATTGTTTTGAAAGATTAACAGTATTTTTTGATAAATTTTTTGAAAACCCGTTAGATGTTGTGCTGCAATTGAAATAATAACAGGCAACATATTTGGGTGTTCTTCCAGGAACTTACATAAAATCTAAAGGTTTTTTTATGTTTTATTAATTTTTTTGATCATAACTTTCAAGGGTTGGAATAGTGATATATTCGCCTCTGACGATAGTGTATGTTGTCTGGTGTATGTTGAAGAAAAACCACTTTTTCTGTACATTGGATCTGTACAATTTATACATTAGAAATTTGTCCTCCCAACACAAGATAATAAAGAGAAAGATAATAAAGCCAAGCTGGATTAGAACAAAAACCTGTTGGTTCGGTAAGTCGAACATGCAAACTTGTTTCAAAATCAAACCGAACCTGTAAAACTTGCTAATAGATAAAGATTACCTTGGGTAGGGTCTATAGAATGCTGAAGATAATTTAATTTGTTAATTAATATAATTATTCTGTTTTATTATGGACATTTTAATTCACATCTCTCTCAATCACAATTAAAAAATATGTTTTCTCAACTATAGTATATCTATGGTAAATAGCAAAAGTAATAAAAAATATTATACAGTTGAAAAAAAAAATCAAATTACAACTTAAATAATAATGAGTTAGGATTGCACTGTTGAACTCAACATATTCCGGTGCAATTTGACGAAAATTGTTATACCTCTGCTCATTGCAGTGAGGAAGCGAATGGGCTTCAAATCATACCTTAAATTTATCCCTTAACAATAATTATGTGTGTCGTAATAGTGAATATGATGGCTGCTCCTCTCAAGTAATTATTGGATCTCCGTTTCTCTAAGTGTCTTTCAATGTTGTGTGTCTACGCGTACTTTGGACAATTAACACAGACTGTTTTTTTTGTAGCTGTTCTCATTGTTTTTTTCAGTACGCGATCTTCATCTTATAGTTTCCTAGTTCAAATTGGCATTTTTCAAAATTTGTGTGACATAAGTACATATTAAATATTTCAAGATATCACAAAATATATTATTCAATTTTTTATAATTTAGTAGAATACTTTAGCCCATAAATTAATTAAGAACTGTTTTTAAAATTTTAAAATTGTTTTATTTGTTTATTTCTCGAAATATCTTGGTTATATGGCGCAACTTTTAAAAATAATTTACTTTCGATATCGAGCAGTATACGTGATACTGTATGAATTTGTCATAGAACCAGTCTGTGGTAAAATTTATTTACGTCGGAACAAGGTGAATTGAAATTATAACGTGAATGCGAAATTAAGGTCAAATTTGGTCCATGAGACACTCAAGCTATCGGGAATGAAAGTGGCCATTTTCTATAATTTTTAAATTGAAAGAGGTTGTAGAGTTTTAGTCAAATTTGAACATTACTTTCGGATAAAATTCCACCAGATATCATGTGAATTAGCGAATGAACTCGAAATTTTGATTATTTTAATTTTTTGGTTGATATTTTTTTGGTTTCCATCCAATCTTGATATACAAAATCTAACTTGACTATAAGATAGTAAAGAAATACATTGCCTAGATCTATTCAGCACCGTCGAATTTTAGAACTTCGTCCGAGATTCATTTTAGAATTCCAGAATTCATTCAAAATTCACCTTAAATCACAATCTAGTTCTACAAACCAAATTTAACCATAATTTGTTATGAAATAACCTAGTTACATATCCATATAACAAAAGCGTGCCTCTAATTTTTCCTTGGTCTTTAATTGGAGTTTAATTTGAAATTTTATTATAATTAACATTCCAGAAGAACCTTACCCTGTTTGTAGAACCACGAAACGGTATTCAATCTGTATTCAATTTTTTCGAAATGTTGCAAATAATATTAATCTGATTAAGCGTTCCTTTCCAAAACTTCAATTAGAATTCAAGTTAGAATCCCAATCCAATTCTGCATACCAAATTAGACGATTGTCGGTTGAGGAATGCCCAAGTTCCATTAAGCATGGCAAAATTTCAGAAATTCTTGAAAATTCATGCTAAAATGTAAATCACATCCCAAGATCCAAATGTGACAATGGTTGATCAAGACCTGGCCTATTCGTAATAAAAATGAATATTATAAACCAGGATTTTAAATACCCAAAGTCCCGGTTTTTTAAGCGAAATTTTGAAAAGCAGGATATTGAAAAAACGTGATCTGGCCTTTTAAATTTTGATAATGCGGGATTTTAAAATTAGGGTTTTCATATCGATCCCATTTGTACTTTTTACTGTCCAGAATCAATGATGATTTTAAAATTAGTTTTAACTTTAAATCCAACTTAACGTTGCAACCACAAAAATACATTTACATTTGGCCGAAATATTCACCACGCCTACTTTTTTCACTAGATTTATATTGCCTGAAATATCCAGTGGGCCTTCGGTCAAACTGCCGCGTTCATAAGGATTATTAACTAATGATATTATTATTAAATATATCCTTGCCTGAAAAACCTTTTTTGCGTTTTAACTTTTTTTTAACTTTGTTGTTCAATGTAATACATAAACAGTTTGGCAGCTCTGTGTTTGATATGAAAACTTAACTGTGTATCAAGCTTTAATTTTTATCAAAAGTGTTTATTGTTATTAAATTTTTTCGAAATTTTCCTAAAACAGCTTATCAGATGTGGAGTGAGAATTAAGCTCTCCAACTTGAAATGGTTCAATTTACAAAAAAATCATAGAACTGCAAACAGACAGAAATAATTTTCGACATTGTCCACAAAAAAATTGTCTTTATTCTTTTCATAGTCAACGCTATTTTTTTTAATTGTATACAAACATTATCTGTTCATGTAGAATATTAATTAACTACGCAGCGTAGACAACACAGCACAACACTGGCCAGTAATTCTTGTTCTAATTTTATTGTATCCTAATGCATTATCCTTTTGGTGATTTTTTTTTTTAAGTGACTAGATTCAGTTAGTGTATTGATTAATCATTTAAATGTTACTTTTATGGTTGGGCGAGGCCCAAAAAACAATACATGGGCGTCGTAGCTAGCATCAGACGATTTAAGTTGCTCTTGTTCTTTATTTGTCTGTGAGGTTGCTAATTTGCCGCTTAAAGTTAATATTCTCGCACTTCACTGCAGCTGCCCTAACTAAGTCATCACTTCCAGCATGTGACTAGGTAACTTCCCAAGCTTCCACTGTTCAGTTGTTTGGGTTGGGTTGGTTTGGTAGAGATATTCACATTACTTTTTCTTTACATTAGTCCATATTTGTGGCTGGCAGTGCCTTGAGAGAACCTCCTATCGAAAAATGCCCTGAGGTTAATGCTGACAGATCTTTTGAATTCTGATCAGTGGAGTTATCGGTCAAGAATTTAGGCACCCTTTTTTTGGGTAATCACTGTATTGAGACGTGAGTATTGCTTCCCCTGTGATTCGTTTTAAATTGAATTTAATAGATTTAATCTCTGTTTTAATTCCTGCTTTTAATTCATTGCAGTGGTGCTTATTTTTTATTAAGTTCAATAATCTGCTCCAACAAAGTATGTGTCATTATCAGAGTAGTCATTCGTGTAAAATGTCTCTTCTATGTAAATCGTTTTTACGTAGCAATACATTTTTCGGTTGTTAAATCGCTTACAATTCCAATATGTTTAGCCTTTGTTTAGCCAGCATAATCGATCCCTGTTTTAGGGAACAATCTTCCTGACTGTGCTCTGGCAGCAGGTAAGTTGTTATTATGGCAAAAGTAGTTAATACATTTTTGAATTATTTGCCGTAGGGCGCGTTTACAGTCAACAATTCAAAATTGAATTTCTTAAATGCGACAACTTTAACAGTGTACCTTCAAATAAGACACATCCAGCATGATATGGTTTTGCTGAAAGTTGATATCCATTTATTTAGTAAGTGATAATAGTTTGTTTTTCTTGTAATTTTTTCAGTCTAGTTGAGACAGCTTATCATCAGTCTTGGCGGTAATACAAAAACCTTAAATTTTTTTTTTCCATTATTCGAAGTTATGAATTTATTAGTTGCTTACTTTTAATCTTTTGTAGTTTGAGCATTGCTCAAATAATTCACTAAACTCTTGGTCTTGTCTTCTAACTAGTTTTAGGCGTAGATATTTGGCATTTCCCACCACAATATTTTAGTGCGAACATTATTAGTGCGAAGGGTGAGAAGCCAGCCACGTGAAGCTATATCTGCTTGGTTGTCACTTAATTTCACGCGTTGCCATGTTATTGTGGATATCATAGATTTTACTGCAGATATTTTGTTCTGTCTGATCATGCCTACATTCTACAAGTGTTTTTTGTAAGGCTCTTATACTCCCTCTCTCTGGCATTACTATATCCCATCAAGGGGTTTGGCCGCCTCATATGAGGTTTCATAATCATATGATTATTCGGGTTCCCCGTGTTATATGGGTTGTAAGAGGCTACTAGAGTCCAGTATTTAAATTTAAATTCTGCTCCAAAAATTAAAAACCAAGCGAGATAGTAAAGGTTTAGAATTCTTCTGGACATTTACTATCACTCTTTCGTAGTTGTACCCACAAACGAAAGTTACTCCTTTCAAAAAAAAAAAAAAATTATTAACCTAAACTGTGCACAAGCCGTGTCCATAAAATCAAATGTTTATTTAGTTAAAAATTGGCATAACTATGTAATAACCGGCAACGTGGACAGTTTTATTCGCTCGCGACATTTAATCGGGCAAACACAGAATTCTGTAGGCTGGTTTGAGTCTGGGGAGATATTATGAAATTTTTCTTGCCTTAGAATATCTAAAAATTCGATACACTGCGAATATCGAACACATAGCGAGTCGACAATTTTGAACGAATGATGTTTGTAGGAAAAAGAATGAAATGTTTATTGTTCAGCAAATGTCGAGCATTTGTTTTGGAGCTGTCAATTCAATTTTAATTTTATAAAAATACATACATTAATTTATTAATAGAGTAAAGCCCCCTGTCCATAGAAACAGATTGTGGCTTGTTTATAGTTTTTAATACCAAATGCTTACGAGGTCGGCGAATCACTTTGTGAGGGGCTTCATACGCTAGTTTTAGGCTCATGTACTTTGTCTTTCGTACGAACGCAATCAAAAGTTTGCAATGTGATTTCGGTACGAATATGTCGTTTTGCGTAGATTTGCAAGGAGGCGCAGTTGGTTTATCACTGTGTAGGAGTTAACTTGTGGAATAAGCGGATGTTCCTCAAAGAAAGCTTGGTCATTGGCGATCGAAGCACTCAATTATACCAGTTGCTTGTGAATTGTAGGTACCAGTTCCTATTTGATGTGAGCCTAATAAGCGCATTATTTTAGATTCGAACTGTGTGCTTTGACCGGTTGGTATGTTGATCGGTACGCCGACTCTGTAAATGTAGTTTTCTAGTATTTTTGCGATTGGTGCTGCAGGGATGTTTTTTAATGTAGAAGGATTCTGACTACCGCGTGATACGATCTACGCACGTTAAGATATACGAGTTTCTATTAGAAACATATAACTAGCGAGTCCTTGTCGCTGTGTGCGCTGATTATCGCGTTCAGCTCTACTAAACGCGTGCCTCGATTAAAATTACTTCGTTTTGGCGGCACTGTTTCCAAATATCGATCTGAAATATGAAAAAATACCTTTTTCGATTAAAAACAAATCGAAAATATCACTTTTTGCCCGTTAAATTTAACGAAACGTACCATATTGTGTTTTCCAATTTATTATTTTGCTTTCACAATATTAATAGAATAAAAGCTAAGCAGAACTGGAAACTTGAAAATGAAGGACGGATAATTCTAGATTAATTTTAATTATAAAACTTCCTTTTATTTTATTTTATGACGTTTTTCGCGTGTTACTTGATTGATGGTCCGCACAGAAGTGAAATAGCTACACAAGTCAAATACAATGGAACATAGGAAATGATTCAATGCTTATTTCCAATACTCCTCCTCATTTGAATCATCAGTTAACTCCACATGCATCCCGAAGAACATTGACTCGAGGTCCCGCCAATGGTTTTGTCAATAAATCTACCACCATAGTTTCCGTAGGACAATATTGGCATGAAACAATACGTTTGTCGATGTAACCCTTGACAAATGCCTCTCGAACATCAATATGTTTGGTACGTGACGACAATTTCTCCTCCTTAATGAATTTCAAACAACTTTGATTGTCTTCGAAAGTTGTCGTCGGTTTCTCGATGCGCTGATCGAAATCGTTGATTAAACGGCGAATCGCGATGCGCGATCATCAGTCCAACTTGCATCTGCATATCCGATTAACTGATCCTCCTGGTTTGGTCTGGACATCTTTTGTGTGAGAATTGAAACCGCTGCCGATATGTCAGATCTCGTGTTGACTGATATGTACAGTAAGCAACCAAGCAACTTTTGATATTTGCCGTTTGCCCAACAACAAATCCGTATCTCCTCCTTTACCATATTCAACTGATAATGGAACTAAGGACTCCTTTGCACTAGACATTTGGAAATCCTTTAGTACTTTTCCAATGTAAGCAGTCTGATTCAACGTGTAATTGTCATCTGCTTCCTTCTTGACTTGAGGACTTAAGGAATCCTTAATCTCTCCCAAGCTTTTAATCTTCAAAATCGAACTTAAAAATCTTTCGCACTTGGAGATTATCTCGTTGTTTTCACCAGCAATGACCACATCGTCAACGTAGATTAATACGTAGCATATTTTTCCATCATATTTGTAGGTGTACAAGCATGGATCATTATTGCTTTGAACAAAACCGAAATCGATGCGAATTTGGTGAATTGTTTTGTTCCAATTGCGCGCTGATTTCTTTAGACCATATAAACTTCTTTTTAGTAGCCACTCTAAATCTTCGCCGCCTTCAACTTCCTGGAATCCTGAATCCTGGAGGTTGTCTTATGTAAATTGTTTCAGACAATTCACTGTTGAGAAAAGCCATTTTTGCATCTAGATGATAAACCTTCAAGTCCTTGTTTGCTGCCACTGTAAGCAATGTTCGAAACGTAGTTTGACGAACAACTGGAGCAAACACTTGATCATAATCAGTAACGTAATTCTGCGAAAAACCTTGAGCGACAAGCCTTGCCTTGTGTCTGACTACTTCTCCATCTGAATAGCACTTTAGTTTGTAAATCCACATGCAGCCAACTAGATTTGCACCTTCTGGAATTTCCACAAGCTCCCATGTTTGATTGTCCATCAATGACTTCTTCTCATCTGTCATTGCTTGAATCCGCAGCCTCTGTTGATCACACTTGATAGCCACTTCGTACCACTATGGTTCTTGAATGGCTAAATTCCCTACGTTCATCTCTTCAATAAGCTCTTTGGTGGAATTTCTTTGTTAGCGTGTTGTGATCGTCTAACAGTTTGCTCTTCATCGTCATTCTGAACATAATCCTGTATTGAATTCTCTTCCGGAACTTCCTCGTCGACTAATTCCTCTTGTACTGGATCGTTTTCTGCAACGTCAAAGTTGTTCAACCCTGAATTGTCGATAATTTGTTCCTGTTGGTAATTTTTGCTAGACTTGGTAGGTAACAAATGGCCCCTTTCGACGAACTGAACATCTGGACTAACTGTGACTCGATCGGTTTCCAGAATGTAACAACGGTATGCCTTTGATTCGTAATCATAACCGAGCAGCACTGCTTTCACACCCTTTGAATCGAATTTGCGCATTGTTTGCTTTGGTATATGCACCAAATTTACTGAAGTATTGCACATTCGGACTTTTCTGGAACCAGCCTTCGTATGGCGTTGTTTCTGTATGCTTTGTTGACAAACGATTCTGGACATAATTAGCCATCATTACAGCTTCGCCCCAAAACTTTTTCTCTAGGCCTGCATCAATTAGCACGCAGTGAGCTATTTCTAACAACGTTCTGTTTTTGCATTCAGCTGTTCCGTTTTGTTGAGGTGTGTACGCAGTAGTTCTCTGGATTTGAATTCCGCTTAACTTTAGATAATACACGAATTCATTACTGAGGTACTCTCCTCCTCGATCTGTACGGATGCACTTAGGTTTCTTTCGGCTGTAAACTGATGATTTATTTGCGATTAGGTAGTTGACTGTAAATTTTGAGTAATCGTCTATGAATGTCACAATATAATGATTACCTGATGGTGTGGCCGTTTGCATCGGACCACAAACATCCGAATGAACCAGATCCATAACTGCAACTGCTTTATTACTCGACTTGACTGAAAACTTGATTCGTGTAATTTCTCCTTCGAGACACACTCTGCACTTGGAGTTGATTTCGCAATCCGCTGTACACTCGCTGAAGTTGATGCTATTAACCAAATTTCGTATCACCAATGATTTCACAACTTCGATGTCTTTATGGCCTAGAACCTTATGCCAATAATGTATGCAGCCATTCGATTCCTTTTCGACCGAGTAAACTTTGTGAGGTTCTTTTAGTCTATAAAGTTTACCGTTGATTTCGCCAACGGCAACATGTCGACTGTTTTCCCTTATTTCACACTTGTTGCCCTTGAAATTTACTTGAAAACCTTTTTCCGTTAGCTTTTTGACTGAAAGCAAATTTCCCTTGATATCTGGCATTAGCAACACGTCTATGATTCTTACAGGAACACTTTGATTTTCCTCGTTCAGAAAATCGACCTTAATTGTGCTTTACCCACAGCTGTTAATTATTGACCACTTGCAACGCTTACTTTATCACTACAATTCATATCGGTATTGACGAAAGTATCCTAACTGGCAATGTGACACGTGGCATCCAAATCGACAATCCAGCCATCACCTACTTGATGTGTCACACACAGTTTTTCTGTTTCATCTTTTGCTAGATTCGCCTTCACTTCCTCCCTTTTTGTTGATTCTTTGTATTTTCGACAATGCTTTTTGATGTGACCGCTTCTTTTGCAAAAATACCACTCAGACTTTTTATTTTCACCTTTTTGACCTTTCGTACCTCTTGCAGAATCTGCACCGTTGATGTGATGAATTTGATCATCTTCTACATTCAATGCAATTGTTGAATGTGCTTTTTCATCATTTGCTGTCCACGCTGCTGTAACTGGTGATGGTTGTACCTCATTGATGACTGCCCATAAACCTTTTTCCTTAAGAAGCATTTCAATTTTGTACTTACACACAAAATAATTTGTTCCGTTTAGCTTTGAAATGCTGTATTTTGACTCAGCTGACGCCATCTTTTACCGTATGTGAACTTCACAACACCGAAAATCAATTAAATATCGCTTCTTTAATGAATTCTATAATATTTATCTTAAACTCAACAACAAAATATTTTACGTTCACAGAAATATTCATCTGATTTGACATTTCGAAAATAAAATGCACAATAAAAAATCATAGCCTACTACATGGAAAGTGGATTATTTTTTGAAAGTAGAGTGTAGTATTTCCACATTTCCAAATCGCATCGCAAGTAATGTCTCAACCAAATCCACTTCTCACCTATTACTATGTTATTTTATATTTTCTTACTTTTACTTTATTTTTAATATTTTTTGTTGTACAAGCGAATAAAACGAAATCCCATAAAAATGCTGAGTTCACCATTACACATTCACAGTCAAAAATTAAATCGATTTCTCCTCATTTTACGGTGGAGCGCTGAATAAACAAAACCAACAAATTTTGTCAATGTATTTGGATCATGCTCGTTGTATGCCCCAAAATATTCTCGTTCATAAATATTTCCATCTTGCTCTACTCGCATTTTGCCATTGTGAGAGTATGAAAACTAGTATTTAATTTTTCCCCATGCTCAATAAATTTTTGTTGTTGTGTGCAAAATAAGAACCCAACCACTTCGATTAGCAAAGTCAGACAATTCGGACGTGAAAAATTTTTTGGTTTTTTGTTTTTGGATTTTCCGTTGCTTTTATACAAAAAAAAAAAATATACACATTGTATATCACTTGTGTGTCGTGTGTGTGTAACGGAAATTTTCAGTTGTTTTTTTATTTGGTTTCGTTTTCGGGTTTTTAATTTTTCCAGTTTTTTTTTAGTTCGGTCTACTTAGTACTGTGGAAAAGCGGAAAATTTTCTATTATTCCAAAATATATATTTTTAATATTCTTCTTCTCGGTTTTTATTTTTAGAAAAGTTTTTTTAAATTCCCCGGAAAATTTTAATTTGTTGTTTTTTTTTTTTTTTTGTTTAAAATTGTATACTGCAAAGTGGTTTTTTTCATTATTCGTTTTGTTTTATACGTAATTTTTCTGTTTTTGGAAAAACTAGTGAACAATTTTTCACCTAAACACTGTCGATATATAAAATTGTGTGTGAGTTAAAAAATATCGTGTGATACCGGTGTGATCGTGTGGTTAATAATAGAAAAAAGAAAATCTCAAGTGAAAATCTTTATACCGAGAAAAATTTGTGTGTGAAGTGAAAATTTAGTGAAAATTTGGTGAAATTATTTAATTATTTTTTTTCAGAGCTAATTGTGAACGCTTTTTTGAAATTTTTGATTATATCGCATAAGAAAATTACAAAACGAAAAGCGTGACTCGCGTGCTAATTATTTAGTAATTCAAATTAATTAATTACAAAAAAAAGTTTTCCTTAAATAAAAAGAAAAAATGGCCGAAGAAGAAAACTTCTCCGATGATAAGGACAACAAATTGATGTTAAGGAATCGTGGCCGCAAAGGTGCCCTCAAAAAGAAAAACATCTACAATGTGAAGGATCATCGCTTCATACCACGATTCTTTAAGCAGCCAACATTTTGCTCTCATTGCAAGGATTTTATATGGTAAGTCTAAAACATCTTACTTAAAAAAAAAACATTTGTTGCATCTTATTACGTCCGTATATCTCATGCGGTTTTATTCTAGTTTTCATGTATGTACGAGTATATGCTCGTAGATAACACATTAATTGTTAATTTAGGTCAGTTCAGATTGAATTCTGGTGTGGTTCATTTTTCATCTGTTATGTGCGGTTATATAGTATATAGTGACAGAATTTTATGATCGCCTTGTTTATAAAACAAAAAAATGTTGGACCCTAATCTCGCTTCCGAATGACATTCCGAATTTAATTTTGTCTGCTTTTATTCGGTTTTATCGTACTTAATTTGCTTGAAGCTTATTTTAAAATGCGATACGTCGCTTTAGATCCAATTTATGTTGTGATATCATGTCTTGTTAATTCAATTTTTTTTTCGTCTACGGATAATATTTGGAGCGTTAAAGGATTTTTGAGGTTTGGGGTTTTCTTAATATTTTGGGATAATTGTGGTGTTCCGAACCAAGATGTAAAGAATTATTTTTTTTTGAATTTTTATTATTTTTGCGTGCGGTTTATGCTAGAAATTGTACTTTAAGGCTGAATGTTGTGAATATGAATGGTTCAATTAATTTTAACTAAGAGAATTTTATGTTGTTTCACTTACCAAATTTCTTATTAATTGTCTGCTGAAAGCTTTTAAAAAGCTCTTGAAAATTTTATAATAGTGGACCAATTCGTTCTGGAAAGATTTCCATTATTCATTTTAATTTGAAATAACCTATAATGCTAAATGTGAGAACGCTGAACAATTCAAACATTGGAATATATCACGAAGGACCATAAGCAGAAAAATTAGCAATTCATCTTATAATTTAAATCTCTTGTACAGGTAGCAATTTGGTTAAACTATCTTTAATTTCGGGGGTTTGAAAGCACTAATAAGCTAGAGACAATGAAGTTAAAGTCCTATTTGTGTCGATAGGTTGATCACTTTTAGCGCTTCTTACTTAAATGGATAAATCGCTATAAAATCGGTATTTTTGACAATTTTATCAAAAGTGGGTTAAAAACCCTAAAGTTTTATCAAAAATTGTTGAAATGTCAAAACTAGCAAAATTTGTCAACAAATAAATATTTTCAGAGTAACTCTGCGTAAAGTATTCCATTTTTGAAAGTGTTAGTGAAGTAGAGATTTTTTTAACAGTTAAATTTGAAACGGTACAATTTATGACAATCGAGATCAATCCACAGACTTTAATAAGTTACATGTATCGTAACATTTCATTCAAAAACTAGAAAGATTATCAATAATTTAGCATTTTTTAGCTGGAGTTCTATTTTTATATTTTTGAATTCAACTTTTTTAAATAAAATGGAAGGGTTAATGTTTTGTGACCCAGTATCCGACTTTCTTTTTCCACGAATGTACCTAAATCCTGAATCGCCATAAAATGGTTTGTAAAATGACTGACTTTGGTAAAAATTCACTGGAACCACCTTTATGAAAAAGATTCCTTCCAACTATCACATCTCTCAATAATTCCCGATGCTTTACTATTCATTTCAACGCTTCTGTAACATTCTGATGCCTTTTTGTTTTGGCTATAACTTCTGCATTTTACAAAATCACTTTCCCTGGAACCCAAATCCTGAGAATACGGTGGCAACTCGTGATACACTTGATTGTCTTGCTAAATGCATTTTTGCATTTGAGGCCGTTTTTTACCAATCTCATCCTTACGCTCGAAAAACATTATGTATTAGCTGTTGATGGTCTTCCCTTCCTCGAGGTAGTCGATAGATGAAATATTTGCGAATCCCAAAATAGAGAGGTCAAACTTACAAACCTTCTACATATGACTTTTTGCGGTCACCACGACGATAAATTAAGTTTTTACATATCTTCAGAATCTCGAAAAAAGTAAAAATGATTCGGTCAAAGGTTTAAGTGACTTTCAGAAGGATTTGGAATATGGAATCGAAGCTTAGCTAGAAAATTGAGCAAACATCTTATAAAATGGTTTCACAATCAAATAATTTTTTAAAATTTTATACGAAAACAACATAAGGTTTGTAATTTTCAGAATTTCTGGTACTGCAAGTGATCAAACTTAAAATGTTGAATGATACTTGAAATTTTGATATATTGTTTATGAATCTGGATTGAGACAATAAATTAAAAACATATTTGACTATACTTTGAGTATCACTAAAGATTTCACCATGAAAAATTAACTATAACTTTCTGTGGCTTCTCGGTATCCAATTATTATGGTAAGGGTTGCATGAATTTTGAAAATCACTTATACAGAAAATAAAGGAAAATCATAATTATAAAAATTACATCAAAATAGTTTCAAAACAACAAAATTTAAAGCAAATCTAGAAAAAGTCTAAAGAATTTTTTTTTGATTAATCTTTGCAAGCTGTTCTGGGGCCGACTTCCGCACTCCCAACTTTTTCACAGTTCGCTTTTCACGTCCTACTTCATGCAGTTGCTTTAATAAAGTTACTTAACCAAGGACATACGGTAATACCGATTTACTTAAAACCATCTGCGCATTGATAGATCCATATACCGTTCTATAGTACTACTATAGAAGATGGGTCGTCCCATGAATTCTGCGCTCCGGCAGGGAATCATAGCTGTGTTCATTTTCATCACAGATAGTAAATTGATGATGAAAAATTTCTTATGCCTTTATATTGCCCCTATCGGGATTCGAACTCGGAACCTACCGATCCAAACCTCAAGTTTTAACTATACTATGGCATTTGGTCGGGAGCTCCAAATTTGAATTAATCAACATGATTAATAATGTTTTACTCCTAGTTATCACTAGAATATTACTAACGATCGCCGATTGAAGTAGACAAAGATATCAAAATCCATCTCCAATTTTCCACAACAGGAGAAACTTGTGTGAGAAACGCAAGAATAAATATCGATATGATACTTTTAACAAATTAATTTACTTAGAAATGTACATAACTTCAGAACGAAAATCGAATAGTAGCAAGTGGAATTTTCGGCATTTTAATCCATCCAGAACTTTAAAGAAATTAATTCTAAAATTTCTAAAATATTATAGAATACCATGTTCAAAATCTATGGTACAACGTCAAAACTTTGACAGTTGATCATGTAGAATGAAAAATCAAATTATCTAGAATGGTATTTTGAGATAAAATTTTATCAACCATTTACATATATTCCAAAACAAGATTTCAGAAATTTCTTCGAAACTTCCCGTTAATTAATTAATTAACAAATTTTGAAATTTGGTGCACTTTATCCCCACAAATTTATATTAAATTGAGCAAATTCTGAAGTTTCTTTCTCACTTTGTTCTTTCGAAAGTCGACCAATTTTTAAGGTTTTTCACCCTGCATTTTTTGATTTACCTTGAATTCTAAATATTTTTTGTAAATATTTAGATTTATGAATTTTGGAATTTCATTATCTGTTATAACTTGATGTTTAATTAATAATCACTTCTTGAAATTTTGAAAATTTTCATACCTTTTGTCAAACTTTTAGTTAAAAATATTGAAAAATAAAAAATTAAAATTATTGAAAAACCTTAAAACTCTTCGAGGACCAATATCTATCTCTAAATTTAATTTAAAAAATCAAATTTTCGGCATAGATGTTAAATTTCGAAAATTTTAATAATTTTGAAATTTAAATTTATAAATTTTATGCTATTTTGGTTACTTCCTTAACACAAGTTATATAAATTGTAATTTGTTAAAATATTGTCTTCGAAATTTAGTAATTACCAAATTTGAATTCTCGAAATTTTTCAAAATTTCATAAAATTGAATTTTTTTTAGCTTTTGTTCATACCGGCCGATTTGCGTGTTTGGCTGTTTCATCTGGCTTTCACCGGCTGCTTTCCACTCAGCTGACAGGCGTTTCGAGTGTGGTGATGGATTCATGTTTCATCCACTGCCACATACCGACACTAACAATCCTGTTTATTACGGTTAAATATCTTTCACTTTACGATCTTCCAAAACGATTGTTGGAGCGAAATTTCGAAAAAATTATAAAACTGAACACGATTTAATGTATAATTTGATACCCGATGATTCATTATAGTGTGCCCATCGATTAGTGTCATCTCCGAACGTCGCGGATACGTTTTGTGTTGCCTCCAACAATGCCAGCCGCCCGAGAGTTTTTTAATAGTTTAATGTTTGTTGTAGTTGTTTGGAATAGACGGCAGGCACAGGTTTGTCACCGGCTGTTTGTATAGAGCATTCCCACATTTAAGCGTGACGATTGGAACTCATCGATCAGATCCTGGATGCGTATCGATGATCCTGTGGAGTAACCATTTCGAAGGTGGTATGCTTGTCTATTTGATTAGCCCCAATTAACCGATGACGGGGTTGTTCTTGACTCTCAACCACTTTGGTCATTGCTGTAGGTGGGAATGGTACTCCGTCAGCTCAATTTGATACCGATTGAGATGGTTCGCTTTCACATCGAGTAATAATGGATCAGGTGCCGTGATTGGTGCCTCTTTGAGGGAGGATTTTGCAATCATCAGCAAGCATAGCAGTGTCGTTAATACCCGGAACATCAGTAAAGTTTCCCCCATAATGCGAAATAAATAATGCTTAACCGAGTTTACACTTACTTCCCATAAGCTTCCAAGTAGTACCATCTTGAGCCAATAATGCAGTGATCTCATGATGTGCATGATGTACATGATGATGATCTTTCGTGCTCTGTATGGCAAATTCGAATCGTGGAGTTGCTCTCCGACCCTAGGATACGGTCACTGCAGACGAAAATGTTCACAAGTGTGTCATTTTTCGTTCAGTAAATGTTAGTGTAGGCCTCACTAGTTCTTTGGAGTGACATTTGACTGAAATAGCCAAACAGGACCTGACCACCACAGCAAATGACTGTGTAGTAATCAGGGTTTGGCACCACGAGGCGCACCATCAGCGAGTTTGTGCTTAATTAGTGGGTTGAAGCTAATCCATAATTTGCGAGACCCGATTGGCTACAAACATCTTCCAACGACTAGGCGTGCTACGTAGCCAACCCAGTAATACTTGCGTGTCTGTTTATGCATACATCCCAACTTGTGGCACATTGTGTTATTGAACTATCTTATGTATGAGTTTGGCGAGGAGCACACTTACACACGTGGCGCGATCTTGGTCTTGGGTGCCAGTATTTTGATCCAGCTGCCAATGTTGTATGAGCAATGAGCATACAGATTCGTCACGAGACTCGTGAGTTTAAAGATTACTGCGATTTATCGAATGATTTTTCCAGCGATTGATTCTGACAACCTCCAAGGGTCTCAAACTACCTCGACCTTTGAACTAATTTCACTCACAAATCTTGAAGTATAATTTTGGCTATATATTGGTAGACGATACCCAGTCAAACGGCTCAAATATCTTGTAGGCATGCGATAATATTATTCGTTTGGTTAGTGTACGAACATCCGAAGAAGGCCATTGGGGTCCAAATGTTTTAACTTAATCGTCCCAATTCTGCTCAAGTTGACCCTGATGCTCGCGAAATTGATTGGTATTTCATTGGAAAGCAGTTGGCTGTTCGAGGTTGGTGTGTGGTCCACAGTTTTCTCAGTTCGAAGCCACCACATCGGTAAAGTTTAACTGTTTGCCTTTGAATTTTGACTTAATAAACGATGACATCTGTGCAGATTGAGCACGATAAAATTTATTTGTGTAGGTAATACGGCACAATACTGGCATTGAGCAGAATTCTTAATTAAATGAATGATTCTTTTTTTCATAATCAACCATAAGACCCAAATTTCCTATGATTCATTCATGAAAATTTTTCGCAATCCGTTACAATTGTGAATTTAAAAATATGAAAAGAAATAACTATGGAAGTTCCTGAAATTATTTAACCCAAATGACACAGTAATTATTGGGGTCAGCGCAGCAATCAGGTACAGTTCATTGCTATTATGAAATTTTCGAGGGATGAAGAGATGGAGGAGAGGAAAGCGAACAAAATTGTTTCGTGAATGTAACGGATTTGGAAATAATTTTGGACATCGTCGAAATTCTAAAACAAGACAATACATTTTGTTTAGAGAACTGTCATTTCCGAAAGTGATGAGACGGTACATAACGAAATTAGGAATAGTAGATTAGTGCATATTTTCGCAAATTTTTTTGAATGAACACCTCGAATTGTACTGAAGGATGATAAGGGTAACGCACCCGTATTTATGTACAAAACTGAGTATATTGAAAAAATGAAGTTACTCATATCAGACTACAGTATTTACATTCGCAAAGTTGGGACGTGGTCCATTCAAACCAATTTAAATACGATGAATGGTTGTTGGCTATACGTCTTGGAAAAATGGACAGTGCAACCTTGGAAGTAGTCTCACTGTCTACCAATGTCTCCAAAACTTCTCTTAACGAAATAAACGAAACGAAATAAAATCATAAAGCGATACAAAATTGGATTTAACCAATTCTGTATAAGTTTTAAAATTTGTATTTGATTTACGGGAAACGTTATCATCACCTTGAATATTAGGAAGGCTATCGATAAAAAAATACAAAAAAATAAATCCGTTTCTGGTAAATTAGTTATCGGGATTATGCTCATATTTCATTATAAATGTCTCTGTTCACAGATGCTGGCGGATATAACTATATATGGCATGAACTGATCATCAGTATTAAGCGTGGATGAAAATGAGTTCAATTTGTCCTCGACTGTTAACAATTTACGGTAACATATGAGTATAAGTCCGATAACTGATGTACCAGTGGCACTATTCTTATTCTGACTATCCTCGGCAATAGGAAATTGGGAAAAATATTTTCATAGCATTTTTATCCAAATGGTATTTTTTTGACCTACTGAAGGAAGAAGCTTAATGCAAACATTTTCAAAACAAAGTTAATAAGTTAAAATGGCAAATAAGTTAAAACTCGATGGTCCACAAAATAGCCCAAAATTAAATTGGACAGGCAAGTACAACGCGGACAGAAAAACGCAGTGTGCAAGATATCAAACGTCTACACGGTTGCACGCCTCGATCTTCCAGCGCAAACAATGGAAATTGATATAGTACCACTACCAAGTTCAGTCACCTGCGAAATATACCGTTTGTCTGCTATGAAAATGCTAGGCCTAGAATTTTAATTGGGTTACAGCATTTGCATTTAGCAATACCACTTTCGATTCGAGAAGGGAATGTGGGGGAATAATCGCTGCCAAAACACGTTTGGGATTGGCAATTTTCGGTAAACTAAACCAAATCCATACTAAAGGTATCAATGAGCAAACGGTGTGATTTTTTTTATTAAGAATTGGTCCGCGTCCCAAAGCAACAAGTTCTGCAAATATTCTTTATAATTAAGTAGCATATCGCCCATTAAATAATTTAAATGTAATTTGCCTACCTCTTTTCTGCACGATGGGCAAATTTGCGATATGAATCGCACCAAATACCAATTAAAATTTAATTATTACATTAAAATCAGATCCACCATACGGGCCCCAGCCGCAGTAACATGATACCCCTGCACTCAATCCCGCAAAAAATAATTGAAATCTTTACGGATCGATTACAATTCCAAGATTTATCTTTGTGTTGCTTTTTGTAAGGAAAATGGGAAAAATCGATTTTCCTTTCACAACCAAGCATCACGTTTGAAAACGAGAGATATATACAAAAAAAAATCATTTTATGTTGCCTGCGTTCATCTCCGCGCGTTTTAGTTCCTTTTCTAACCTATATAAGAAGGTAATCCTCCACCTTTCGCTCCCGTTTTTGTTATCCTTGGAAATTTCATTTTTTCTTGTTGTTATAAATTTAGATAAAATGAATTTATGGTTTTGAATTCACATTCATTGGTCTTTAAGTAATTCATTCGTCCTCGTATACAAAGATGAAAGGAGAACGTAACTTAATAGGCGGGCGGAGTGAATTTGGTTTAGGCGAATAACGCTTAAATATATTTATAAATTCATTTTTCGCAAAGAGATGTCGTCAAATTATAGAATTTTTCATGTATCGAAAAGAAAATATATTCAACCCTTCCTGCAAATAAGCGCGTGCGATGGCGTAGCTTTGAATATTTCATTAGGTCAAAATATAAATCATCTCAATGACATAATTTGACGGTACATTCTTGTTACACTACATACATATATATATAACGGCGAGAAATCAAGGTACGATTATGTATACACAGCAACAGCAGCACAAAAACACATCAAATAACAGCATCCACTTAAGAAATTAATTATTTATCATCATTAAGAAAAGATTTTTTTGTTGTGCTATTCCTGTTGTTGCTTCACAAGACTAATTCGGAAAATTCATGGCGAATTGGAAAACAAAACAAAAAAAAGCATGAAAATCTCTGGTATACGCCTACATACACGAATAATGCGATACACACAACAAACATATTTGGTTTGGTATTTAGCCGACAACAACAATTATTTGTTATAGATTTCCATTGAAAAGGAAAATATGTTTTCCTCTAAATGTCAAAAATATAGATAACATACCGACATACATACACAGACACACACACGACTGATTACATTGATTTTAATATTTGATGTACAATCAGGTTATTTTCGTGTTATTATTTATCTATTAAGATGTTTTATGATCTGGCATCTTAAGTCAATTTGTTTGACATTAATTAGTCGGTCACAGAAATTAGAAATAACATAATGTCAACTATTTATATCATGTTGTGTAGTGGGATAAATTTAGAAATTTACTGCGTAGGAGAAACGCGGTGGATGTAGATACGTTATATACAAGTGAAATGCGAAAGCTTTCAAAAGCTGAAGTTTTTTTTCCTTTTCAAAAATTTTTGCATTAAGGGTTTAGCGAAGCTCGGAAAAGGTTGTTATTACATATGAAGACGAAAGCTTTCGCATCTGGAATTATTATGAACCATTTTAGTAGACATTGTGTAGTTGTTCCAAATTCTTATTACATTTGAAAGCTTTTAAAATATGCCGTTCAAGTTTTTGAGCTTTCAGAATATAAATCCCAAATTTTATAAAGATTATTTTGAATGTCCTGTTTGCATTTGCATAATATTCAAAAAAGTTTGAAAATATTTTTGCTTTAGGTAGTAGATTTACTAGATATTTTAAAGCTTTGTAGAATGCTTTACTTATTTTAATTACTTTTGATCTGATGACGCTTTTCAAACTTGTTTACGCGATATTTAATATAAAATTTAAAATTTAAATTTGTGTAATGTTCAAAAAGCTTTAAAAATATTTTACATACAGGATTTTCCGAAGGTCTAAGACTGAAACTGAATTCAGATATAAAAGTTGTTGCAAAGTTGTTGCATTTGTTACTCGTGCTTTTAGAATATAAAATTTAGTTTTACAAGCTTTCAGTATAAGTAATATTAAATTTAAAATTTTCTATATTTATATTTGAATCAACATGATAACTTTAAACTTTAAGCTTTTTATTTTAAAATGGCTATAAAGCCTCTAAGACTCCGAGAGTCCACACTATAACATTTAATTTAATTTTTATTTATTAATAATCTGCCATATGTAATGGCGGATGGCTTCATTGTATGGGTGAGCGCTTTCTTCTTCACGATTAGTACAGAGACGAATAACTTGTAAAATAAATTTATTTTTATAATTTCAATTTGTTTGTTCGTTCTTCTTTGATGAGTATTCGCGACACGACGCTTTTTATGCTCGTCATGTTGTTTCCGCCTTGCGCGTATATGAGCATCTGTTTATGGCTTTGCACTGCACGTGTAAACCAATGCACCTAACAGGGCACCTAGAACACCATGCAGTACTGCTTGCTATGTCATCAAATTTATGTCTACAGTTTACTTTTTGTATTGTAGATGGCAGCCACGTTCATAAAAAGAATTCAATAAACGAAATGACAGAAAAAATTATTTAAAAAATAGTATGGTTCGAAAGACGAAAGAGAATGAATGTACATACTCTGTTTGTTTAGCAAAAAAAAATGTACGTGTTTTTCCCCGTACATAGACTTGGGTGTAAAAAATTTGCACATTGATCAATTTTCAGCAAAAGTTCAAAAATATTAAAAAATCCAATATTTGTTTAATTTTTTTGAATGCAGATTGAAAGGACACCCATGTAGTGATACCTGTTTTGTACTTATACTGTACAAACAAAGTGTTTTTTGGGGGGTCAACATCTGAAGTACTCGTTTTTTGTGAATTTCTCAGCATGAAAATCGGTGATAAAAATCGAATTAAAACATGGAAATCAGCAAAAACACAGTTTTATCAATAAGGAGTATTTCCTTCCCCCAGGTTTCATTTGATGTTTTATTGATTTCACTAAAATGTTCACCAACTCTTGAGGTATCACCTCTCATTCCTCTGTGATCGTCTGTTGCAGCTCCTGGAGCAATATTTTAGAGCACTCGTCGGAGCAATATTTCTGGTTCGAACTCTTTTTTTTCAGCTCGTCTCATAAATGTTCGATGGAACTGAAGTCCGGGCCTCGAGCTGGTCACTCTATAACAGGCTCATCCGCCTCATGAAGTTTTCACCTATGTACTCGGCAAAACGATCCGCAGCCATACGAGACACGTTCTTCAATGCAACATTGTTGCAAATCACTTACCTGATCTTCTTTACACTTTTTCTCGCCCATCGTTGACATGTAAACACATTAAACACTCGTCAGTAAATAGGACTGTCCTCCATTGTTCGTTTGGCCAATCCAAATAGGATCGAACGAAGTGAAGGCGGGCTCGTCGGCAGGCTAGGATCAATTTCGACCCGTTTGTTGGTCTGTATGCAGTCACATCACATTCTCGAAGTCGTCTTCTAGCTGTCGAAGTCGTCTTCTTAATATCTATCGATTGACTTAGATCCTCGATGCACAAGCTCAGAGGAGCATACCTGGAGAAGGAGAGGAACCAAATAGCAAAAGAGTTGAAATTGTCTATCTTTAGAGCGGCAAGGAATACATACTTCCATGAAGTATTTATAGCTAAGCAAAGTAGTTTCCAAAGGTATCAGGAAGACAAATGGAGTCGTCACTGATACGTGGCATGACACATGCTTGGAGTTAATTAGTTTAATATCTGATGCTAAAGATCCCCCATTCACGTGGGAAGAGGTCACCAGTGTCCTTACTTGTTTTAAGCGTAACTAAAATAATCCAACTGGCTTGGCTCATAATAGGGACTTCCATAGTAAAATTATTAAACAGCTACTTCCCGAAGGTGTGGAAAAAAGGTGAAATGATTATAATCAGGAAACCTGGGAATAGAGATCCACTTTCTCCGAAGTCTTATAGACCAATCATGTTGCTACCTGTCATGGGGAAACTCCTAGAAAGGTTACTCCAAGTAGAAGTTCGTATCTCTCCAGGAATCGACTGTTCTCGGACAAACAATTCGGCTTCCGACGTAGCATGTCTACTGAAACCCCGATAGTCCGCCTAACAAACACTGTCAAAACCCAAAGTTCAAAATATGTTATGGGTATATTCTTGGATATTGCTGGAGCATTTGATAACTTAACGTGGCCTAGTGTCATCGCAAGTTTATCAGTTTACAATTTCCCTGGAAACATCATGAATGTTTTTAAGAGTTACTTCAGCAACCGAACCGCAGAAATTAGAGACAAATATGGTTCAGTAACAAAACAAGTTAATCTGGAATATCGTGTTTAACACGAGTATAATGAATAACCTGGACGAAATAACATTCGCAGATGACAAAGTCATTCTGGTGCACGGCAACTTGAGGCTCGAACTTCAGCGCCAGGGTCAAATCGCCATAAATAACATGATACAATGGTGTGAAACAAATAAAATGTCACTATCTGCAGAAAAAACAGTGATGCTGCAGCTAAAAGGCAAATTTGACTCTAATCGACCTCCAATAATATCACTAAACGGTCGAAACATGAACTTATTTAAGTGGTTAGATATCTAGGAGTTGACTTAATTGGCGAGAATGTCAAGAGAAGGATGGGGACTGAATCACAAAACACTTGTAATAATTTACAAAGGTGTGGTGGGGGCGCTTTTCACGTATGCCGCAGCTGGTTGGTATGATAGGTTAAACTGTCACCACATCAGATCATTGGAAGTGCTCGGAGGAATATTCTGCTAGGAGTAACAAAGGCCTACCGAACAGTATCTATAAAGACGCTGTTGTGGTTCTGGCCGGCGTGCTCCCGGTGGATATTTTAGTCAAAAACCGAGCGCTCATGTATCACCTAAGAAGAAGTCCCATAAATGGAACAGGTGACCATATACATGACGCAGATAGTAGACAAATTTAATTCAGCAGCAAAAACGAAATAGAGGAAATGGCGATTGACCTTTGGCAAAGAAGATGGAATGAATCAGCAAATTGAAGGCATACATTTGCATTCATTCCAGACGTAAAAGACCGTCTAAAAATTAAACTGCAACTAAGAAGCTCGATTAGTCAAGTCATTTCTGGGCATGGTAAGCTCAAGGCCTACCTCCAGAGATTTAAAATAATAAACCATTGCCGATGTCTATGCGGCTCGGAAGTAGAAGATGTAAACCACCTACTTTTCGAATGTGACGAGGTGACGGTCAAGTCATTAAAACGAAAGTGGCTTGGTAATTCAAACATACATGAATTACCGCTGCCACACTATTACTGAATGCCGAAGTACTCCCAAAGTTTCGGGCATATTGTGCCGAACTGATCGACGTCGAACTGATCAGTGCTGAACTGATCGACGATGGGAACGCTACAATTTTTGAATTGTAACGGCTAAACTGTACCTATAGCACTATCACACAGCGAACTTGCTAATTTATTATCAATGCAAATATTGCAAAATGATGCTTGTGACCTGATATATATTTAAAAATTCTTAGTTTAAGGATTAATGCACATTTTATGGGAATGTTGACTACGACTAATAATTGAATTGTCGATTTCACGAACACCACGATTTCGCAAAGAAGTCATCACAAGAAAGTGATTATCACGCTGTGCTATAACACGAGGTCGGCCAGATCCTTGTCGCCGTGTGTAGCCGCCAGTTTCTTGATATATCTGCCATACTCGACGAACGGGAAATCGGCTCAAATTTAATTATCGTGCCACTTCACTTTGGTTCTGCCCCGCATCAGTTAGTGCAACTACTTCAGTGGCAATCTCTGGTGTGGTCTTCATTTTCTTGTTCCGGATGAAAACGTAATAGTAGTAGTGGTACTAGTTTTGTGGTTGCACTGACCTAGAGTAGCAGGCAGTACTGCTTGATACGTCATCAGATTTATATCTACAGTTTCTATTCTAAACTATAGATGGCAGTAATATTCATTAAAAGTTCTTCACATTTAGAGATTTAACAATATCATATATTATGATGCAATTTAGTGTATCGGGTGAAAATGGGAAATGATTATTGGAAGAAGTTCTGGAATATAACCACCTGAGACGGAACTCAGCCATTCCTTAAAAGATTATGATGGAATTGGGTATATTGGATGACATTTAGATTCTAAATTGATTTTTGAAAGAAGTTCTGGAATATGGCCAAATGAGACGAAAATCAGCCACTTCTTCACCGATTATGACAAGTTGGGTTTGTTGGAAGGAAATGAAATTGTTAAATGATCTAATTTCGTTTAAAATTTGAAATAAAATTTGTATGTTTTGAATTGTTCACTTGAATAGGGCCAGTAGATTGTTTGGACTCTCTGATAGTTTATTTTTCTTTAAATCACTTGTTTTATTATTACAGTGAATTGAATTAAAGGTTGTTTCAAATTTAAAATTATTTTGATTTAATTCGAAGTCATGCGTCGTATAAAACGTTAAGTGAGGTGGAAGAAAAATGGAAGAAGCAAATCAGTTATCAATAATTACCTTAATAATATTAAAAACTATGAGGAAACATAAAAGTCAAATAGCAGAAGCAACATCACCGCAATAGAAACGTGCTATCTTACGGGACACCTCGAATTCCGCATACTATGTGACGAAAATCAAAGCAATAACCGATATAACGGCAAGTGTAAGTACTGTTCGACATATTATTAAGTGTGTTTAAACTTATCTTAAGTTTAAAAAAAAAATAAAAAAAAAACGTCAATGAATGCTTTGTGGAAAAAAATGTGTTCAGTTCACACGCAGTAGAAGTGAAACTACAGTATCAGGAGTGGGATAATTAGAGGGTTTGTCCATCATAATACAAAACAACAAACAAAATTTCGAAGTTTTTTTTAAAATTTTATTATTCCGACTCCATGTTTTCTATTTCGAAGAATGACACGAGTGGTTTATGTTAACTAAAATAAGACACGAAGGCTCTAGTTTGAATTCTATCAACAAATCGTTGAAAGACTTAGAAATCCCCACTCAAAATCATTGGAATTTTATCATAATTTTTTTTCAGAATCCTTCACTTTATGAAATTCTCGTAGATAAATTGAATAATATTTTCCATCGTTTGGTTGGGAGAAATGTAAATCGCCACAATAATTACAAATGTGTCATGGTCTAATCTGCTTTCGCAAGCACATATTTCGGCCACTTTAGAAACCTGAACCGACAATGATTCCAGTGGGAGTGCATTGATGTCATTTTGTGGGATTACAACACGGGTTCCATCATTTACATTATGGTAGATTGCAACGTCATTATCCACCCACGTCTCCGAAAAAATCAGAAATTTCTACGATGATGATATTTTCTCTAATTGAAAATCTTCTACATGAGCACGTAAACTTTGGCAGTTGAGGGTAAATATTGACACTCCTTTCCTCATATTTATGAAAACAAATAATTTGTTCTCAATAGTCTCAAGTCTATTCAGGTTCAGCCTTTGAAATTCAGCTTGCAATTCCAGCGAGGATACTGTTGCTCTTCGGCCATAATAAATTTTTTTCGGTACAATATGTAACCCTTGAATCGATGTTACTCGTGATACGGCGACGTACAATAGCTGTTGAGCATGTTTTATCATATTCATTTACATTTTCATCAAATGTACCTCCCTGGGACTTATGAGTTGTTATTGCACACGCAGAGACTAGTGGAAAATGATTACGTTTTACGATCACTGTTCTATTAGGCACTAATGGTATAGAAGATGTGCTCCGATCGATTGGTACTGACTAAGGTTATGCCTTTGTATTGATGCCGCTGCCTTTCTTCGGATTTTTTCACCAGTTTTGGGAGGGCCAGGGAATTCCAGCCATAAACGACCTTACTCTCTTTTGTCGTTATGTTCGATATAAATCGTACGTTGATATTAGTTGTTATGATGTATGGTTTATTTATAACCAATGTAATTTCGTAAGGCAAACCTCGTGTCGTGTATCAATTGTTGACATTTTGTGTAAATTTTAACGCATGAAAGTGTACTTTCAACACTCTGACAACCAATATACACATCCGTTGCTTGTGAATTGACTTTTTCTACTGCAGAATTTAAAACTTTATTATTGTATTCGCTAACCGAATGGTTATCGAAGCACAATCATATACCGTGTGGACAAATTCTATCAGCCACTTCGTGATTCAATTAATTCCAACTCGTTCTCATGTAACAGCTGTTCATCACCAATTTTTGTTAATATTGTTGGAAAAGTTCGGTTGGCTTGTCGCATCACTTCGCTGAGTTCAAAGAATTTCAATCTTCGTCATAGTGTTGGACCTGCTATTTGTCGCTTGATTTGGTTGTAAATCGGAGTAGCGCAAACCTTCAGTAGTTGACGTAGATCGCCAATCAAAATTAAATCTAATCCTCCAAAATTGTTTTAAAACTTACCGGTGATTTGTTTTAATCTCAAATCTATTTGAGACAACTCAATTTCTCAATTTCAACTTCGCTTTCGACTGTTACATGTTGAACCTAAATGTTAACTGACTGAAAATTCAACGAAAAGCCTAACATGTAAACTGTGACCCAACTGAAATTGTGGCTGAAATATTAATAAAGTCAGTCAGTCAGTAAGTGTCATCGTATCTGTGTAGAACAATATTTAGTTGATTAATTTTTATTATAAGCAAAATTTTACTGCGAATTTCAGAATGTTACTTTTATTGTAATTCGACATACGAAACGTCATTTCTGTCACAAAATTAACAACATATGTAACCTCCACCTGAAAATTTCGTATTTCAGTTCATAATTCAATCGGTTAGTTTTCGGTCCAACCGGATAGGCGAACTGAAAATTTCGGTATCTATTTTATCAACTATAACTGTAATTAAAGATTTTTTGGAGCTAGCTAACTTCCAAATTGATTAGTGTGTCTATTACCGGATAAGTAAAGCAGTGGTTAAAGCTTCGCCACTTTTACCTTCACAAAAATGTCAGCTAGAATCTGTAAATATTCCTAGATTCGACAGCACACCATTTTCTTTTGAAAATAAATTCCAATAGGAAAAATAATTCCTTCATTGGGATTCTTTTCGAAAAACTCACTAATACCGAACGACTTTAGAGCATTTGAAAGGTTTTTATTTGACCAATTGAGCTTTTCGTATATCATTATATCAGGTTACGAAATTGCTATATACTTAATTATTGAGCTTTTTTGTGGACAATTTAAATTTTTTTAAAACACGTACTTCAGGATTTATGTTTAGTTTGTTTTAAAATATTACAAATTTGAAAGCTTCCAACTAAAAAGTATTTAATTTTTCACCTTTCTGCTTATAAATTAACAAATTTACCTTCGACGTTATTCTATCGTAAAAAGTAGTGGAAAGCTTTCAAAATAGCTTAGTTAAGTTTAAAAAAATGTATTCTGCTTTTCTGTTTCAAAATCGTTTTGTCACTTTTCAAAATTTTGAAACAACAGCTTGTTTCCAAAATCGGGAAAATTTGTTTCAAATTGTTAAATTTATGGCCCGATTCTGAAAATGTAAAAATTCTATAGCTGCAACTTTATAGAAATTGCTTACATAGAAAAAGATACAGTGTTCTAAAAAAACTATTAACAAACTGTAGACTTTTCGCCGCTGTAAATCAATATGTAATAAATTGGCCGCAAAAATCAAATTGTGTTTCATTTTAAAATTATCTATTAAATTCGATGGCGACACTCGCACATTGACATAAATGTGTGTCATAAAATTATTGAATTTTATGTAATTTAATTAAGAAATAAATAAAAATGAGAACAGTCGGCGTCATTCGTTTGTGTACCTTATTTTTCTTTGTATATCGCAGACAAACTATTTGTTTCGACTATACGTGTATGCATTTTATTATCAACTTTTAGGCGCATAGCCTTTTATTACGTAGGTATAATTAGAAAAGTAAAAAATCTGAAACAAATAAGTTGTATCTAAATTTTGGGCCAACAAGGTGCATTCTTCTCCCCAACGATTTGATGATGTAAGCTTTTCTCCATTTTTGTGGATTTCTTGTGGAAAAATCTTTAGCGTAAACTTTATCATCGACGTTGTATTTGATCTACATTTGTTAACGGTGTAGAACGATAAGTCGATAAAAACTTCAATAGTGCGTTCTCACCATTCGTGCCGCCATGACAAATTTTCTGCATTGCCGTTTTGAAAGTTTGAACCATTCGTTCGGCTTCGTCACTCGATTGTGGATGAAAAGGTGCTAATATCAAATGCACGATGTTGTTCATACGACAGAATTCAGTGAATTCTGCAGACATAAATTGAGTACCATTATCACTTACGATGGTCGATGGTAAACCTTCGATTGCGAACATTTGTTTTAATATCCGAATTGTTTTCGTCATTCGTACGACGAATGAAAATTCGCTATATGCGTCCACACACAAAAAAAAAATCGTCAACGGCCACGTATAGTCGATATGAACTCTTTTCCATAGTACATCTGGTGTTGGCCATTCGGAAAACTAATTGTTCGATGACGATGAGTTGAGTTGACAGTTGTCACATTCTTTGACGATTTTCTCGATATCATGATCGATGTTTGGCCACCAGCAATGTGGACGAGCCAATTTCTTCATACGAGTGACACTCCAATGTGCATCATGCAGTAGTATGTTTTCCCTTGAAGACTAGAGGGAACGACAATTTGGAGATGTTCTGTCTGTAAGAAAAGGATGTTATTAAACTTGTTCGAGCTATGCTGATGCTTAAAATAATCTGAGTAAGACGATTCAGAGACATTTAATTTTTCCAGCCACCCAGGTGTTTATCGAATTTTGTAACGCCGTAGATAATCGACAATGCCTCTTTTTCGATTTGCGAATACTCTTCTCGTGCGTTGTTGAGCGTTTTCGAAGCAAACGCAATTGGGTGTTCAGTCCTGTTAGAGTAACAATGAAAAATTACAGCACCGATGCTGTACGAAGAAGCATCCGTTGCTAAAATGATTGGATAATCGTGATGGAAATGTATCAATTGAGCAGCATGTATTAACGATGACTTCAGTTCATTGAACGGTTTTTGCAGCTACCTGAGAAAAGTTATTAATAAAACGATTATAATAGTTCATTTTACCAATAAAAGATTCCACCTCTTTCACGTCGTAGATTTTTTATCGCTTCGACGTTGGTCGATATTGGACGAATTTCGTTTTGGTCCGAAGTATTCGATTTTAGGCTTCGCAAATTTGCATTTGTTTAGTTGTAGTTTGAATCCGTTGGATTCTAATCATCATGAAAATAATTGTTCAACATTCTTCAAATGCTTACTGCACAAAATTCTAAATCAGCTGTGATTTGCTCCATCAGTTTTTGAAAAATGCCTAGTGGGCTAGATATTCCGAAAGGCATGCGTTGATATCCGTATAATCCGAACAGAGTGTTTATAACAAGGGATTTTTTGGATTCAGCAGTAAGTTCAAGTTGTAGATAGGGATCTTTCAAATTCAATTTTGTAAAAAATTGACCACCTTCTAACTTGTAAAATAGCTCTTCGATTCGAGAGATTGGGTGACGATCCATATCGACTTGTGGATTGACCGTCATTTTATGTTCGGCGCAAATTCGTATTCCACCATTCGAGGTTTGGATTGGTTTTAAAATGTTTACGCGAGACCGTTTTTTTTATGGCAAACGGTACAACTCGTGGCTTGGAAAAATTTAGGTTTTGCGTTTGTCTGCTTTGAAAACTAATTGATTTGACTAATGTCTGCTTTGTACGTTTTACAATGACCCAGCGTTGACGAATCAAATAATTTTGGATGACGGTTAGAAATTGCACGCACTCGATTCTTTAAATTTTTTTGAGAGAAGATTGAATTCACAGATTCAATTTCTCTATTTGTCCGTTGTCCTGGACAACCTGGAAACCCAATGCTTGAAACCAGTTCATGCCAAGAATATCCGTAGCATCGTTTGCGTTTACGATGATCACACGTAAGACGAGCTTATTATTATGATATGACACTTCAACATCAACGGTTCCGTTATTGGAATGTGTTGACCCATTATGCTTCAAAACGAGTCCTTGATAGTTGACATGCGGGAGAATCGATTGCCTGTTCCATTTTCTTTTTCATATAGCGCCACATCCTATTATATATTTTATTTAATATTTTAATTACACAACACAACTCGCAATAATGACAAGATTTACGTTTTTCAACAGTTTTTTATATATCAGAAAAGTAACGAAACTGCTAGAAATTGATATGCGTGAAGTTATAACATTTTGCCAATTTTTTAAGATAGGGGTTAAGAACGAGCTCGCAAGTTATTTTACCAAGGATTTTTATAGTTGCAACCCGATAACTCTAACCGATATTTAGAGCTTTCATTATTTGCTAACATATTGAATGGAATTAAAACTAAGATTTTTCAATACACAGATAAATTGCGATCCAGATTTGTGTTTTAATATATACGGGTAAACAAAGCCAAAGCAATTTTTCATTTTCGGTGTACCAAATGTATGGCTTCTTGAAAACGAAGAATTGTGGACTGTATCCCTTAAACGACTTATGAAAAACGAAGAAATACTGTCGAAGGTACGGTTTTCATATAAAACACTACAATCAACTTTAGTTCTACAATTTTCCATAAAACTCCAATTCCATTTATAAAATCCAAATTTACAGCGATGTGATCCCCTTCGACTTGCTTCAATAGCCAAAAAACGAAGACTGCTTAAAAAAAAACGAGTATACACCAAAAATACTGAAAAGTCAAACTAAACAAAATACATTTTTGATTTTACTGTACGTATACACGTTATAATGACATCTATTGTAAAAATTTATAACTCTCCATTTGTTATACAATGTATAAAAATTACCATTTAATAAACTAATAACAATACTGAATAATTTAAATAGTTTTTAATTTCAACATTCGGTATCCATGTAAAATAACTTTATAACCTAAAAAATTTTATTTAAAAGAAACCGAATGCTGACACACACATCAAAGCACGATTGTCCCATTGAATGACCATAAAAAATATTTTCTAACCCAAACATAAAAAATTAAATTTAGTTCGAAATGATGGGCAAATCCTCTTGAATATACCTCTTAAGAAAATATTCTTTTTGAGTTTAACATATACGCAAGGTCGTATCCCCTAAAGCTATACACTACACTAACAAATATGCATGTCCTGTATCGTCTAATAAAAAGAAAAATGAAAGCTTTTTATTTTGTTGTGTAAAACTTTAAAGTCGACTACATAACAAATGAAATCTAAACACATTTTTTATGGTTATTCCCTCTTGTCCGTATCTGGATACTTTTATATGTACATATCTGGATATTATGTGCACTCGTTTGGATATACATATAAAAATAAAAGGATAATACAGTTAATTTTTTTTTGCCTGTGTTGTCTTTCAAAAAAAAAAAGTTCAACCTTTATTTTTCTTCAACCGGTTGGTTTCGTCTCCCCCACCCTTCTAGATAAAGTATTTTGCTTTTGTTGGTTTTCTATGACCTATTTGTATTGTTTATGTCTATCGAACGATGGAACGAAGAAAAATTAAGGAAAAGAAAATCTAAGGTGGAATTACATGTTCATCCTATTTACTATATACTTATATCCTTGTACATATTTTTAGACATTATTACTCTCAAAATCAATATCATTACTGCACGGATATACCATCTACTATGTATACATACATGAAGAGAAAAGGATTTCATTTTATACGAAAAACCAATATTCGAGATGTACATAAAAAAAATTGAATTTCTTCTACTCAGTAGATTTGATAAGAATGAAACGGAAAATGAACCGTACACGTGTCTCGTATACCACAATACGAAATGTCGAGGAGAAAGGGGTTGGTTTTTTCTGTTTGTTCATTTTTCATAAGTTTATCCCCATGAGGAAACACTTTAAAATGTATATGCAGACATACATAATATTATTATATGTGTACATGGGGAATGATAAACCCTGTATCGTATATACGTATGTAGCAACAACAAAATAATGCTGATGGCTATTGTTATCTTGGATTGACCTGAAACTTTGGATTTAAGTAGCAGCAATGACAAATATTTCGATGCTAAGAACAACCCTCATATAAAATTGACTTTTTATTTTACGCAGATATGTCCTGATTTAGAACGTTGTCTAACAAAAATCGCAATTTTTATAATACCGCAAATGTTCTGTATGCAAATCACTTTATTTATAGATCCTAGATATATCGTGTCTTATAAAAGCTCAATGCTATGTATTCACTCAAAATGTTTAATTCAAGTAAATTTACTTCTAATGTGACGTTCTTTCCAACGAAAAGATTTGATTTTTTTACGTTTTATCCAACACAAAAATGACAGAGATTTGATCTTAATCAAATCTATATTTTTTGATAGATTTGATTTTTTTTCGATTTGATCTACTTTTTGGTTGGAAAAAACTCGCCATAAGTGTCTTAGAGATTCAGATACTGATATACATAGATGGAAAGGTCTGGAACTTGAAAGTGTATATTTGTTGTGGCAAACACCAGACTTCCTTCCCGACGCCACATTTAATTTCTAAAAGAAAAAGTTGAACCTGCCGAATTTGTGATAATAATTTTCTTGTCATGCCAAAAATCATTGTTCCTGATTAAATTTCAGAAAATATATAATTTTTTTTGATTTCGGTGATCTCAAAAATCTCTCTAAGACAACATTTCTATGATTACCTATACCTTATTTTACTGTATTAAAGAATGTAAAAAACAGTATTTTTTTCAAAAGTCGACCTCTCCGCTTAATTTTGGGAATTAATTGAAATCGATATTGTTCCAATTAAATTTAGAACATTTTAGTTTATAAGCAATTTTGTCATAATTGATATGTTTTCCGAAATATTTGGAAAAAACGTAAAAGCTCCTATGGAAGCTGTCACTTCCGATGAACCGATTTTGGCCATCTAAAAATTTATTTTAAAAGCTTAATTAGGAAGTTTTATTCCAATCAATCAATCCGTCTGGGCTGTATAGGGGCTGTATTTTTATACGTTCCTTTCAAAATATTTTGCAAAACCGGAAAAGCTCCTATGGAAGCTGCCACTTCCGCTTTAAAACCATTTAGTGCTACTAGTATAGCTTAAAAGATCTCGCACATTACAGCTTTCGAGACTGTCCATGGTATATTTGTCCAAGTGGTCATATCTTCATAGAAGTGAATAAGAGTCTCCTCCTCCTCCCCGTCCCTGCAGCTTCTGCAGAAGTCATTTGCATCTAGACATAGCCTTCTCGCAAGGTCTCCGAAGAGGTAGTGCCTGGTAATCATCCTTAAAATTCTACCTTAATCTCGCTTCCTTAGTGTGATTAAGATCTTGGAGCGATTCAAGTTCAGCTCAGGCCATACTTGTATCGGTACCCTAATAGTCGGACTGGCGAGCCATCTACCATTTGCCTAGTCAAATGCCTCATTATGGCTTGCTGCTTTCAATACACACATAGGTCTAAATATATATTCTCTCTCGCCTGCCCTGCAGTTTCCTTCAACATCAGAATGGCCCGGAACCCGCACAAACTGGATATTGAAATGTTCACTCATCCGATTAAGAGATGTGTGGTAATCCAACGCTACCCTTGACTCCCGAAAACAGAACCCAGTGAAAGAATGGCCTTCTGACGAACATTGTGCCTCAACCAGTTCATGACCTCCTCAATCGCTATAACTTCAGCCTGGTACACACTGCTTTAATCAGGGAGACGAAAGGATAGATTCACATTTAATTCCCCACAAAACACACCAGCTCCCACTCTACCATCGAGATTCTAGCCGGCGGTGACGAATTTAACTGTTCCGGTCTCCACGATGAGACCACTTTACCAATCCTCCCTAGAGATGAGAATCACTTCAAAACGCTTGCAAAAGCACAACAGGGGTGTTATATAATCCAAATTCTCCAAGTCATGCTTCACAGAATTGATAATACTTGAGTGCTCTTTTTGCAGGCATTCTCACCACAAACCGCTGAAAGCCGGGTAGCTATATTGACCGCCATTTGCTTATCGATATCATCCAAAAGGGATAATGTGACAGCATGACTTCTAAGGCACTAGTGTATGGCGTTTTCAGCGCCCCACTAATGAGCAAACAGGCTGCCCCCCACTTTCCCCATCATGTTCCTGTATGATAGTTTCTCCAGAGCTGGCCTTCTTCACTCTTTCTATCGATTTGTTTTCCATCTGAGCTTACTGTCCAGAAGAATTCCTAGAAATCTCGCCAGATCAGTAAAAGCCAACATAGTAATTTTCAGACTTGGTGGAACCACTTACGGAATTTTATATCTCCTAGTGAAAAGAACCAGTTCTGTTTTAGATGGGTTGATCCACAAAACACATCTACTAGCCCAACACGCAGCGATAGTATATTTTGAATCACATCGATAATTGCACCAAGGTTTCCCGAAACAACTATCGCAGCCACACCTATTGCTTCTCCCTCCAGTTCCAATAGTAGTCCACTGATGCTAAAGAAGTCCCTCATATCCGCAATAATCCTTCTGCTTCCCAGCAAGTGATTAATTAACCGGGTTACTGGATGTTCAATCTCGAGTGGCAGCAATCCTTCCCTAATTGCCTCCACCTTCACGTTGTTAAAAGCGCCCTCAATATCAAGAATCACCCTAGCCTTTTTCCATTTATTTGGGATGTACTCCAGCTTCAGACACCCTTTGAAGATAAGTTCCAGCCATGGAAGTTAGACCTCCGATTTCTTCTGAATTTCTGCTGGCACAATCCTATCCGGGCCAGCTGGCTCTTCCGTAATCTTCCTTGTATTCAGAATATCCTTTGTACACAACAGTTGGGCCCTGTAGTCATCCACCCCCGCAAACGACGCATCCTCACTTGCCGGGAAGTGAGTTTCCTTCAGAAGACTGAGACACTCTTCAACCGATCATTCTCCATCCGGTTTAATTAAAAAGCTTTGCCACCCTTTTATATTTTCTGAGGTATTCCTTATAGAAGTTTCAGTCTTGGCTTTCCCTCGATCTTTTCGCTCTTTTGAATACAGACCCGCAGACTTTTCGGCACTATGGAAGTGTTTACAGCTGTTAAGCTATTACACAAAGAACCGAATTCTTTGAACAATTCAAATATTGGATAATGTATTGGTACACCCATAATTAATTTTAAGGCTCTCTGCGTATAATTTCTAATTCATTTAGATTAAAGTTTATTATAAAGGGGTAAATCGCAAACTTTGCGAATATTATGCTCATTATAAAGGGATTGCCCAATTGAGACGTATGACAATAAATGCAAACAAAAACTACAACATCGATGCCAAAACCACCGATGTTGTAGTTTTAGGTTGGTTAAGATAATTTCAATGTACCATGGCAATTTATGTATGAAAAATGATTTCACTCAAATGTTCACCACCGCTGGATTTACAGATGCCGTTTCGATGGTCAACATTTTTGATGACATTTTCCAATAGGGACGCTTCTTAGGCAATTATCTAGCCGTTGATGTTGTTTTTTAGGTTTTGGATGATGGCTGGACTATCAACATACACTTTGCTTTTGAAAAATCTCCAAATATATATTCTAACCTTTGCAATTCATCTATATTGTCAGGTCTAGTATGAAAAGTTGCAAATGAATTGATAATAACTGTGTTTCCGTTCCATAAAGCATACCAAACAGTCACTTTTTAAGGATGCATTGGCTGCTCTGATATAGACATGGATTCTCGTTCACGGATGTGCGTGTAAATTCAAGTACTTGTGCATAATGGCAATGCCAGGCTTTGGTGCATCCACCACAGAACCCGGCCAAGAAATTCGGCCTAGTATCGATTAAGATCCGATCGTTATTAATCATTAGACTATCGTCCTTGAAAAATGGTAATGTACCTTGTAATGACAAATCGAAAATGTCGTTAATTTTAATTTTAAATAGATTGCTAACCAACGCTGATATTGATTGCTAACCAGAAAATTTTCAAGTCGTCTTACAATTATTTTCTCAAATACCTTGGATAAAATTTGTAGGATCGATATTGGTTGTATATTGGTTTATTTCCATTTTTAAATAAGTATGGGAACAATTTTCGCTGTTTTGAGACAAGTGGAAAATTAAAAATACCATTTCTTTCTTATTTTTTTTTTCACATTTTCCATGCAGCTCGGCATGTAAATTTTTCAACAATATTGATGTTGAACAAATCTGGGTCCAAATTGAGTTTGGGTAAGTCGGTGGTATTTAAAATCATCGCTACCGAAAGACAGCACAGGTCTTATGAGTGCTTTATAAAGTGGATGGATAGACTGATAGGGATGAAATTTCATACTTAAGATTTTCTCATATATTGGGCGATCCCCAATCTTTTGTTGAAATCGGCCCATTGGAAGTGGCACCTTCCGTAGGTGGTTTTCCGATTTTTGCAAATATTTTGAAAAATATCTCATTTCAGTTTTCCAAAACTTAATCGGAATTTATGCGTTTGACATAAAATTGTATTTCAATAAAAATTTATACTGCCTGAACGGATTGATTGGTCGGGGTAAACTAAAGTTTTTAACATCATTGTAATAAAAATTTAAAAAGCTCACATTGAAGCTGCCACTTCCGGTACACATATATTTGCACCAAATCTCGCAAAGTTCTCCTAACTAACGGGGAAAGTTTAAGTATGAAGTTTTATTCCAAATAATTAATCGACCTGGACTGTATAGAGATGCTGAATTTAGGTGAAATAGTTTTTTTTATCAAAACTAGTCAAAAAATGATCTGAACTTATTTGGTTTTTGTTTTTAATTGTTTTTTAGAGAACGCTAATACTTTTCGAAATATTTGCAAAAATCGAGACAGCCCCACTGGAAGCTATCACTTCCAGTGGGCAGATCTCGGCCAAACATCCGTTTTTTTAATCCCTTTACAAAATTACTGCCAAATCGAAGACATACGGCTATAGGAAGATGGGTTGCCCCATGAGTTTTTCACGCCGATAGTGGGTCGTAGTTGTGTTCCTTCTAATCACAGATCGTAATCTGTTGATAAACATTTCCTTTTGTATCCTGCCTCTATCGGGATTTGAACCCGGTACCTCCCGATCCAAGTGCCAAAGCTTTAACCACTGTGCCATTTGATCGGTCTGTAGAGTGGTCAAATTTTTGTTAAAAGATAGCTTCTTTGTTGAAAATCGTCATTTCGCTGAACTTTTGGAAAATTGATCTGGACCGGTATTGTCGCGAAATTAATTTAGCATATTTTAGTTCATAGTCGTTTTTCTTATAAACGATATACTTTTCTAAGGATGCTGAAACTTCTGGGGGACCAATTTCGGCCAAATTCAATCAACCCGGTCACTCTTGTGCAGAGGTCGAATTTTGGTTGAACAACAGTTTTTGGTTAAAAATTGTGATTTCCGCTTAAATTTTGAAAAACTGGTCTGATTTTGAAAATCTTTTCGTTCTTAATCGTTTTTCTTGTAAACGATATCCTTTTCAGTGTGCAAAAAATGAAATAGATATACATATATAAATTAGATTTCAGCCAATAATCATTGGGATCTCCCAATTTATGGGAAAAGCTTAAGTGTGAAATGATAACTCAATCCGTCTATGCTGTAGAGAATCAACAGACATTTATTGTGCATGGCAACACACACGCACACATACACGCGCACGCACACACAAATTTTTTAAAACTACTTCTTTATTTCTGCAACAATTTCCTTTTAATCGTAGTAGTAGGCCACAATCCTCTAAAGGTGGGGCCACATTTACAAAAATTTGTGCAGAACGCATTTGGCAAAAATATTCTCGCCGCAAATGTTTTTTCTTGCGCCACACACGTTCACATTTTCTAATTTGCGGCGAAAATGTTTCGCCGAACGTGTTCGGCTCAAATTTTTGTAAATTTCGACTCACCTTTATCCGAAAATAATTTTTTTAAAACAGAAGTTGTGTACATGGAAAAAATATTGAAGATGAATTCATTCCGCTGTTCCACACTTTGATTCTTTCGTCGTTTCTTTGCTGGTTTCTTATGTGATGCTCTTTTGACGCGAAAAATCAAGGTATATTTGATGTACATCAAAAAAATTGACGTTTCATTGTTCTTTTGGTTAAAAGAAATCAATGTTTTTTTGATGTACGTCAATGTCCGGAACTCGAAATTTTTTCGTAAATTTTACCCCTCTGTACTAATACTAACAAATGAAAAATGACAATTTGGCGTTTATGTTTGTTTCTTTCTCAAAATAGACGTAGGTGCTTTTTAGCATCACAGTAACCTCATGGATCAAAACAAAACCAAATTACTAAAGGAAAACACATCAAATTTCTTTTCCATGTTCTATTGACACAAGGAATTTAACATTTTTTTAAATTTAAAAGAAAATCACACAATTTTGTGACTGAAAAATTTATAATTTTTTTGATTCTACTGCGTCAAGCACTACTACAAAGATAAAATATTTCAAAAACACGTTGTTTATTTGCCATTTCCTCAAATTTAGGTTAAACTTGGTTCTGAGTAAAAAAATTTAATTATTTTAAGGAAGCAGTTTATACAGGAAAAAATAAACTATTTTTTGGTATGCGAATAATGCACGATTTACATGTTCCAATTTTTTTTCCCAACAAATTTTTTACTGAAAAATAGTGCTGCATATAGAAAAAAAGTTACTAGTTAAAAAGAATCAGCAATATAAACAAATAAGGCAATGCTATAATTTTTTTGTATGTCCCATAAATTTTGACAGTTCGAACAGCTTGCGTTTAAATTAGATAACGAACAACATCGAATTGCAACTAAAAATAAAATATTTAATTACCGCTCATGTTTGCTCGTTTTGTTTGAATGATGTTTATGGCTGTTTGATGTTTATTAGAAACTTTTTTGAATTTTTTTTATTTTACTGCTATAAAAATATTCGTAGAAACGATATTTTATGGCAACATTCCCAGTTTTATGCCAACATTTGCTCAAATTAAAAAGAAAAAAATCCAATTTTATTTTACTGGAATTTGTTTCGTGCTCCTCTCGCAAACGAAAATCGTATTATACTTAACCTTTCATTTTTTACTGGAAAAAAAAAATTGGAACATGTAAATCGTGCATAAAGTGCCTATTCCGTGGAAAAATTTTACTGACTGTATTTTTTTACTGCAAAAACGAAAACAAAAAAATACTTAAAATTCCATAAGAGTGACAAAGAAAACAAATATCTTTTATTTCATTTTTATAGCAAAATTTATGGTTCTCACGTATCTAATAATTTCGTCGACACACAATAAAATATTTTGATGCTACATCCACCAAATAAAATAATGCTCAATCAAACTTACCGTAATTTTCCTACCTAATTTATTATTATGTAGTTTAATATAAAATTATTTGTATTTTATAACAAGTATTTAGATTTTTGTTTGTATATTTGAACACCTAAAAAAACGTTAAAAACACTAATATTCACTAATGTAAACAAAACTCGAATTTTAGGTATCGAAATATAAAAACAAACTGACATTTGACTATAAAAATGGCGAACGATTTATTTTGTGTGAGTGTGAAAAAAATTTCTTATCTTTACATACATTTTTTGTAGATGTGTTGACAATGCTGCCATAAAAAGTGCTAAAGTTTACATTTTTTATAGCACGTTATGGCAGCACACTAGTAAAATTTTACTGACAAAAATTTTTGTTTCGTACACAACCAGTAAATCTATATTTTTTTCTCGCTTTTATTTTTGCAGTCAGTAAAATTTTCCCATGGAATAGACACTTTAAGTGTCTATTCCATGGGAAAATTTTACTGACTGCAAAAATAAAAGCGAGAAAAAAATATAGATTTACTGGTTGTGTACGAAACAAAAATTTTTGTCAGTAAAATTTTACTGAGAAAATAATTATCATTGTGGTAGTGTGCTGCCATAACGTGCTATGAAAAATGTAAACTTTAGCACTTTTTATGGCAGCATTGTCAACACATCTACAAAAAATGTATGTAAAGATATTTTTTTCACACTCACACAAAATAATCTTTCGCCATTTTTATAGTCAAATGTCAGTTTGTTTTTTTATTTCGATACCTAAAATTCGAGTTTTGTTTACATTAGTGAATATTAGTTTTTTTAACGTTTTTTTAGGTGTTCAAATATACAAACAAAAATCTAAATACTTGTTATAAAATACAAATAATTTTATATTAAACTACATAATAATAAATTAGGTAGGAAAATTACGATAAGTTTGATTGAGCATTATTTTATTTGGTGGATGTAGCATCAAAATATTTTATTGTGTGTCGACGAAATTATTAGATACGTGAGAACCATAAATTTTGCTATAAAAATGAAATAAAAGATATTTGTTTTTTTTGTCACTCTTATGGAATTTTAAGTATTTTTTTTGTTTTCGTTTTTGCAGTAAAAAAATACAGTCAGTAAAATTTTTCCATGGAATAGGCACTTTATGCATGAATTTCACAGTGAAACAAATTTTTTCAGTAAAATTAACACGTGATAAAAATATAAATCCTTTACTCGTCAGAGCGAAACAAAAAAATTTTTCAGTAAAATTTATTGGCAAAATAATGTAGTAAGCGGGGAAAATGTTTGTCAAGGAAATGTCAAGAGAAAAATGAAACGTGGGATTTTTTTTGTGCCGCTGCCGTTCATTGTAGGATAAAATAAGTTTTTGAAAAGTTTGTGTTTCGTTAAAATCGTTTATTACCAAATTTTTAGGTTATGTTGCCTAACTTGTCACTATTTTGACTATAAATTTTGCTATCAAAAAAAAAAAAAAAAACAAAAAGAAATAAACAAAAGTTGATGTATTTATCGTTCTAACATACATAATTTAAATATACTCTTCTCTTTTTGGTTTCCCAGTATTTTTTACGGAAAAATTTTGTTTCACTGTGGAATCCACGCATAAATCAAAAAATATATAATTTTACATGCATGCATAAACAAAGAAACGCACAAAGAAATCAAATGTGGACGTGGACGATTGATTTTTTGAAGTGAAGAAACATTCATGTCGATTCAATGAATTCTTCTATTCTTCTTGAAAAATCTTCTTCACTCAAACAGAAGAAATCAATAATAGAAGAATCTTCTATTTTGCTATTCAGTGTAGCAGTGGGATCCTAATCTTCTATTTTTATTATTGAAAGTTCCAAATCGATTTTTTTTCTTCTATTTGCTCTTGCTATAATGTCAAAAATGTATTATTACACAAAACCAAAACAAATGTCAAAACTTCACACTCTTCGTGGGTTCATATTTAGACTTTGATGGCCCATATCTTGTGTTCCCATTTAAATTTCAACATTAATCTTATGAATATAAGTTATTCTAAATAGCATCTGTTCCCAAACTATAGTTCAACTTGTTATGGGTTGTGGTAAGGGTAATTTTAAAGGTGCAAATTTTATACAAAATATTTAAGTTGATTCAATATAGATCTTCTATTCTCATTATCTTCTATTCTTCTATACTTGTGTATGAAAATTATTAAATGTCGAAATAGAAGGAAAAAATAGAAGAATTGCTATTCCATATTAAAAATAAACAATTATTTTGATTTTTTCATTTGAAGGTTTTGACTAAAAATAGAAGATATAAAAATGAGACTTTTATGACAAAAAGAAATAGATTTTTTTCGATTGTTATCAAAAGCGGGTTGTGTTCTGATGAAATCTTCACAATTTAAAGATGAATTTTTGTTTAATGCGAAGTGAAAGAATCCGCCAAAAGCGTATTGGTTCGTAAGTAAATTTATTAATTATTTAATAAAAATTAATTAAATAAATTTTTGTAGACAAAAACCAAAAATGTGACTGAAGGATATAAGAATAAACGAGGATCCGTTTCAGCTTATTGATAGTGTATTCCACAAGTACTTTTGATTGCAAAAGGGAATTGTTGTGATACTTGTAACCGATTTAGTAGTAAAATCGAGCTTCAACTCAATACCATTTAAATTACAAGTATGTATTAATTATTTGGAAATGCAATTAGGGTACATAAATGAGTCTTATTACTTAGGTGTTTGCTACTTCGCATTGTTTGTGGGCAAGGGAGCTATCAAGCTTCCGTTGGTAGCAACAATGTGGTGGGCCTGTAACAACCTAGTGTGTCAAGATGTATTCACAATGTAACTTGCCTTATAAACAAATATTTGGTGCCAAAGCACAAAACATTGCCTACAACTATTTAAGAAAAAACTAGAAACAAATCAAGGTATGAAAAAAAACGTATCATATTTATTAATTTATAAAATTTCGTAATGTTCCATTAACAGGTTTCAGGATAAATATGGAATGAGGAATATAATCAGTGCTATTGACGGTGTCCAAATAACCATCATCGCCCAACCAGAAAATTCTGTTGAGACACCTGGCAATTTATACATTTGCAGAAAAGGATATCACAGCATAAATGCGCTGGTAAAGTTGGGGATGTGACATCTACTAGCGCATTAAAAATAAGCTCATTGTGCATATCCATACTACGGTAACTTGAATCCGGTAACTACTTCGTTTCTTTCCCCTTTACCTATTAAATAAAAAACATTTATAGATAAAGGGGAAAGAAACGAAGTAGTTACCGGATTCAAGTTACCGTAGTATGGATATGCACATTGAGTTTTTTTCCATGAAATTTTAGCACGGCATACTTTATGAAAATAAAAATAGAAGAAAACAATTCGATTTGGAACTTTCAATAGCTGTGTTCCAATGGAAACAATTTGCTACTCACAAGTACTTGTGAGTAGATAACCAAAGGAACTGGCAAAATTATGACAGCAACATATTTTGTTGTACAAAATCAAATTTGTTTGAATATTTTCAGACAATTTGGTAATACATAATGTAAGAAATTGGACATACCATGAAGGTAAAGCCTTAATCTGTGCGTTCGCTGGCAGGAAAGAGGAGTATTGAGGTTCTAATAGTGAAAATGTAAATAAAATTAATTTATGTATATTTATTATAAAAATCCACCGCTTTAATAGTCGAATCAATTCCATCAGTTTAATAATTTTAAATATATATATTAGGATATTTATAATTGGTTCAATTTAATAATTATAATTAGTAGCTAATTGTAATTTTACAAATTTTATTGCAATTTGATAAGTAATTTTCCACAAAAATCCCTTATTGTCAATCAATCGAATATAAACAAACAAAAAATTGTAATAAATCTGACATTTCAACATAATCAAACCATCACAAAGCCATCTGTTAGATTTTTTGAAACTAATATACCTACCGTCAAATTTATGCGTAACTACTTTCAACATCTACACCACCATTTGAGCATGGGTAGCTGCGAGTAGTTACAAGTACTTGTGAGTAGTTTGCTTTCTCCATTGGAACACAGCTAATAATAAAAATAGAAGATTACAATCCCACTGCTACACTGAATAGCAAAATAGAAGATTCTTCTATTTTTGATTTCTTCTGTTTTAGTGAAGAAGATTTTTCAAGAAGAATAGAAGAATTCATTGAATTGACGTGAACATTAAACGTCAAAACGAAATTTTAATTATTTTTTATCCTTAACAACTCAAAAAATATAATTGCTAGAAACGTAAATTGTTGCATATACATCAAAGCCATCTAGAAATATACATAGCCCTCAAAATCACAATGAAAAATATTCGCAGTCGGTAGTTATTTGAAATTCAAATCAAGATACGGTTAGATAACTTATAAAACAAACCAAATGTTTGAAAAGAACATTACAACAGTCGAAAATTTCTTTATTTCGTATGGTCGCATTGTTTTTAGTAAAAACCTTCTAAGCGAAAAAATCAAAAAATTTGTTTATTTTTAATATGAATAGCAATTCTTCTATTTTTTCCTTCTATTTCGTCATTTAATAATTTTCATATACAAATATAGAAGATATTGAGAATAGAAGATCTATATTGAATCGACCTGAATAAGATGTTTTTTGTCCTATGTGAAATACACTAAAACCCGGTTTAACGATGTGAATGTGTACATCGTAAATTCGTAAACCGAGCTATTTCGTTAAGTGAGGATTCTTTTTTTACCATTTTATATGGGAAAACAAACAAATAACAATCAACAATTAACAAAATAACAATCAAAACAAATTTTTGGATAAAAATAATTTATCGAAATTTTTTGTTCGTAAATCGAAGTTTTTATCAGTTTACGATGCTCGTTAAATCAAAGAAAACCGTTAAACGAGGTTTATCTGTAGTTTGAAATCTCAGCCAATGAAATCAACTTTTGTTTGGTTTTTTGCGGTTTCGTTGGTAAAAAAGTCCGGAATCCAAAACATACACAATTCAAATGTCGGTAATTCGAATTGATGAATGTTTTAAAAATTAAGAGCGAAATAAACATTTTAGATTTGTGTTTTGGTCACTTACGATGAAACGAAAAATTAATATGGAAAAATTGAAAAAAAAAAAAATTTCCGACCTCATTGCAAGAAAATCATACCGTTTTTATCAAAATTCATTACGTAATCGTTAAGTCAAGATTGGTCAACACATTTTGGCGTTTGGTCACCAATGGGTCAGTTTTCATTGCGAAAAAAACAAAATTAAATTTATATTATTTCATTAAATCAGATTCGTCAATTTGCTGAGGATTGGTGGTCACTAGTGGATTTCGTTTGGTCATCCCTACTTAATGATTTATTGATATACGCACCTATCAATCGCAGTAAATACCCCAGAAATAATCTCTTATCTTCATTATATGGTTATAGGAATCTAGGTGAAAATGGTCTATAACTGAATTAATTGAGCCAGCCGATATATTCACGAACAGCAATATTTTTATATAACCCGACAACACAGACACAATCCATTTTTCAAATTAGGTAAATGATTGTCAAGGACATTCTAGAACTTGCCTTAGTTACAACTAATATTATTCTTTACTTATAGCCTGAACTGAATGATTTAAATATATATATATATATATATATATATATATATATATATATATATATATATATATATATATATATATATATATATATATCGAAATTATTATAAAAGTTAAGCTCAGACCAGCTTCCATTTAAGATATTATTATTTATGGATTTTTGATACGCTTTATATCCTGTATTCTGAAACCCCAAACGAAGCATACCTGTATACATTATATATACGTGGCTTTGCATCTTGAACCAAAATAAAAATACGTTTTGGGTCGGATTCAATCCTAAAATACAACAAATACCTTTATACATGTTTTTATTTTACCTTTCACACCTTTTGTGGTGTGATCATTTTTCGAAATACACATTATATTGACTTACCTTCTCGATATAAACGTGCAAAGTGTTGTTATTATATACGGGATAAATTCGGGTATACCACAAGATTACCATAAATTGACGGCTTCTCAAGTAAACGTACCCTGATTTGAAAATGAATGACACGCAGTAATTCAAGTGTATCATCAACATAAATTTCCTTTTCGGGCGCAGTCGGAATAAATTGTTGGTGGTCGTTAAACAACGAAAATCTCGCGTTCAACGACCGTAAATAAGGCGCCCACTCACGATTTATAATTTCCGTTTTCTCTTCTACATCACCTAAAACCAAAATAATTTTACTTCCTGTGGCTCTTGAAATTTTGTCGATTTTAATCAAAGTGAAATTCCATTAGGTGCGGATTATTTTGGTATAACCATTTCACCCTCTTCGACGTCTTATGTATAATACTCGTATGTATATTATTGTTGGCAGCCCTTTTTTCCTTGTTTTCTTTTCCTTTTGAACCCAAAAAGATTTGTAGAAATGCTCTTAAGAAAATACGATTTTCTGTGTCCGATGGTGATGGTGGTGGTGGTGGTGGTGGTCGTGGTGGCATTTGAACTCATTATCTTTCACACAAAAAAAAAAAAAAATTATGTTCCATGAACGTAAGCTACAGCTGTATGCTCTATGAACACACACACATATACGTACTAGGCTATAGACATAATTATTGAAATTATATGTGTACGATGCTAGAGTATATTAAAACTACACCAACAATTTATGTCGCTTAATTCCCGCCTAAGGATAATTATGTGTTATACATGGTGTTCACACTGGGTTTTGGCTACACACCAATGCATATGAGATTATGGAGGGAAAATTAACAATTTACTGTCCATAATTTATGATGGGTGTTTCAGTGTCTGTGCTATAAATTTCATATATTATGCTCTTTTTGTGTAGATTGTATATGAATTTTATGTTTATGTCGTTTTTATTTCAGAACAAAAAACATACAAAGTGAACATTTTTATGTTATCGCACAATACTCGACGTTATACAAGAAAATGTTATTAATTTTGTCTTATAATATGTCGTTGCTTGCTATCCTTTCGTACATTGATGTATGAAGTGTTGTATACAGTAATAGGCAGTTCTATGGGCATGGTTCGACAACAAATCAAATTGAAAATGGCTTAGATTATACAAGCTGATAGATATTCTGTATCCGTGTGGTTCTGTGCCGTACATGGTGATTAATGCTAAACGTAAATTTCCTACTAAGTAGATCATTGAATGGTAGCCAAAATTTTATGTTAGCTGCAAAATTTTCTGGAAATTTCCAAGCTGCTTTGTATTAAACCGTCTACCGAATATATACCAGCATATTTGGCAATAATTCTACCATATATTAAGGGCCATATTTATGCACCAAACTACAACTATAGTAGTAGTCACTATTTTCGAAAAACAAATGCTTTTGAATTGTTTTTTTTTGGTATTTATAGTCGTCACAAAAGTGTTCAACTCAACCCTATTAACTGTTGTTGATAGGGTTGAGTTGAACACTTTTATCACTTTTTTATTTTACTTTTATATCCTCTTCAACCCTATCAACTGTTTTAACAAGGATTATATTTTGGTATTTATAGACGTTGTTAAAACAACTGTTTCCAAATATGTGCTACCAACATTAAAATAACAAAACAGCGGCAATTTAATCCCACTGGTGGTGGGTGGTCCTTCTACAGTAAAACTTTCGCAGGCTGATGGTGAGTTACAGCGTTGTGCCATATTGTCGACATCGCGTAGATAATTAATATTCTACACGTGTAGAGAATGTATGTAAACAATTAAAAAATTGCATCGACAATGTAGATAATGTCGAGAATTATTGTCTCTGTTTTACCAATAAGCAAATTTTCCTGAATTCCTTTGTTAATGGAACCGTTTGCCTTCATTTCTACCTCACATTAAAAAATTCGTACCTAACTTTTAAAATGGCAATGACATTTAATTTGAATTCGCAAATTTGAATTACCAGAGGTAAGTGAAGCTGGTGGTGTTTGATTTGCTGGTAGTTCTGAATTTGCAATTGACGTTGACAATTTCAAAATAAACTTTTTAACAGTTTTGTTTAGTTCGAATATGTTCTCTAAATTATTATGTTTTCAAAGAGAAATATCCAAATGTTGACATCTAAAAACGGTAAAAAGTTAAATTTCTCTGATAGGATATGGATGGATATGGATATGAACATGGATGAAAAACATATGGCATCACAAATAACATTTTTGAAAATGATTTAGATTTTACAATCTGACAACTACAATAATTAATGTCTTCAGCTGACATTATAAGAATGCAGCGTAAGTGTTGCTGATATACAATTTTTTTTTATCAGGAGGGACAATGGGCGCTTTTAGAATCGCCTTATCATAATTAGTGAAATCATCGAAAATGTGATTTAAAAATTTCATAGTACAATGCAGGGTTGCAAAAAAACTGTTTTTTTTTAATCTAAAACAAAAAACACGTTTTTTTTTGTTTAAAACATGTTTTTTTTGTTTAAAACATGTTTAAAACAAACCAAAAAAAATATGTTTAAAACATGTTTTAAACGTTGTTTTAAACATATTTTCATTACGAATTAAGTTAACTTTTTGTCGATTTTCTTGTAATTTCTCGATACAAAATAAAAGAGAACTAAATGAACGTTCAAAATACAAGCTCAGGTATTTTGAACGTTCATTTAGTTCTCTTTTATTCAAGTATGAAGCACGTTTACCCAAAGCCAACGTAACGCTACGTCGACGGTTTAAAAAAAATCGGTCTCTCTTAATCGATTGAAGTAGCAGCACGATAATTTTCTTCGTAAGTTGCCTTAGACGTGGATTTTATTTTTCTCTTCTATTTTAATGTGCTCAATTTTCAACGAATAAACTCGATCATTTATTTGTGTTGCTGTATTAAAAAATAGTAAAAGAGAACTTGTCGACATAAAGTGACGTCATTAGCAAAAGACCAATGTTCACTGTCCCATAGTGGATGATGGCTCTGGTTACATAATTATACAAATTAATAAAATACTAATACAATATACAGGAAACCCTCCAAAAAGACGATTAATTCGTTCCGTGTTCTTTAAAACCGTGTTGTTCGAGACTACAAAAAATAAAATAAAAAAGACATTGCGTTTTATTGTTTATTTTTTGTTATGACAAACAAAAAATAAAATAGAATAAAGAAAATCGTGTTTGAAACCGTGTAGTTTGAGAAAATGGGTATCCATGTTCTTCGAAACCGTGTTCTTCGAATGCTGCGTTCTTGGAGGATTGCCTGTAATTTGTATTTCTTTATGTATTAGTTATTTATATAGTATAAGGATCTGCATAAATCAATTTTAAATTAAATCGTTTTTCTTTATTTTCGTTTGTTTTACAGAATTCGTCGATCCTTTTTATTTTATATAACTGTTCTTAAATCGTTTAATACATTTTTGGGGAAGTCCTTTCTACCATTCGGTTTTTTTTTGTAATCCAATTTTTAGCTTATTGGTTATCTTGATCTTGAGCGGTGGTGATTATCATTTAAAAATAATAACTCGTCCCACAAAAACAGTATTTGGCATTACTTCACAAAATCGAAACATTTAGTTCTAATACTTGTGTGCCTGATGTCGATATTTTTTGTCTGAATTTCCGATTAACTAAATTGATGGTTTGTTCATACCAGTATTGATAGATGTCTCTGTAAGGATCATAACCAAAATATGCCTGAAATTTAGTTCTAAACTTAAAACTTATTTTGGATATTTTGTCAATTCTAGATTATAAATACTTTAGAAATTAATAAATCTTAATTTATTTAGCAAATTTAAATTAAAAAACACCAGACTAGATTTGTGTAGTGCCTCCGAACGAGTGGTTTGAAGTAATAATCAAATTGGTTAACCACAAATTGAGACAAGACAATCGGTGTCAGGCATACAGTATAAATGAAATGCAAAAATTGTAAAAAGGAAGTATCTGGTGTCTTGTTCTTGAAACAGTGGAAGTTTCGCCAATCGGAATATGGTTTGCTTCGGAATTCTCTATATTATTTGATTTTTTCACCGGGTGCTCTGATTATTTTTTAAATTTTCTCTGTATATTTCTAAATTTTTGCAACTAAAGGTATAAACAGAACCAGAGATACAGCGACAAGATACAACGCCTGTCAAATTAAAATACACATAAACCATAGGATGCTAACACAGCCAATGTCGCTGGCGACGACGACATTGTCGCCGAATTTTTTTTAGAATCTATTCTAATTTTGTCGCTGGCGCTGCAATACCACCAATATATGTGTCAGATTATTATGTTGGTAAACATATTTACAACTGTTTTTTAATGAATTTAAACTAAATCTGAATATTGTACACAATGTTTTATGTGTAAAAATTTAAATAGAGTTGATAAAAATGTAAATGAAATATTTTAGAGTTAATTTATTATTATTTTTCTTGTTTTGTCGCTTTAACGCTGACGCGCTTGTTGTGTTTACCAAAGCGACTTCACCAGCAGACAAATGTATTTTGTCGATGTATCTTGTCGCTGTATCTCTGGTTCTGTTTATACCTTAATAAGGAAAAAATTCCCACTGCGGCGCGAAGTATTCGAATAATGCAGAGAATTCTAAAGCAAATTGTGTTCCGATTGAGAAATGCCCACCGAAAAGTGGGGCTCCTGGTTTAGTGGTTAGAATGAAAGAGCACATGAAAAAATGCACGCAATTAAGCTCACTTGTGGATGAGTTGAAGATCTAGATACCGACCATAACGCATCAATTAAGGATATTACATATATTGTAAATTAACCAAATTATTTTGTAAATATGATTTATGCAGCGAAATTGCTAAGCGAAATTATTGTTTCTCTGAAGAAACTCAAAAAATACTACATTAGAAACAATAAATAAACGAATTAATTGAAATTCAGAAGTGGTTTATACTACGGCAAGCGAGGCTTGAATGTAATCTTTAGATTGCCATTGTTTAAATATTATTTAACCAACATTTCAAATTTAATTAATCATAAAAGGCTGCCAAGTTAGTTACAGTATTTAAATCATTATCATCAAAACCAAATTGAAAACTGAAGCCATTTATATAAATGATACTAACTGAATCTAACTGATGAGTTTGGGTTTTGTGGCCAATCAAATTTATTTAATTTTATTGTATAAGTATTTGAAGTAACAGATATTATATTTATAAGATTTACTAAAGTTAATTTAAATAAAAAAAACTTTTGTTTTTGTGTCTAATTAAAATCATGTTTTAAATACTTGTTTAAAACAAAATGTTTAAAACATACCGCTTTGTTTAAAACATGTTTAAAACATTCGTTTTAAACGTTTTGTTGAAAACATTGCAACCCTGTACAATGCATTTTTACTGGTCCGGAAAATATATTGGACTAGGTTGATTTACAGTGGAAAGGTCCCCTTAGGCTAAGGACAGTGCACGCGGAATGAATGATTCCAAATTCGGAAAAACGGAAAAAACACTAACTCTTGTGTCAAATTGTTCCTTGGTAAAACGAATTTTTGATCAAATTTTTGAACAATTTGCAAAACAACTGTCTCATTATGTCAGAAATGGCAAACAAATTGAACCTTGATCAACATTACGTGGGTTTAAATCAATTATATGGATTATATAACGAATTGTGGAATGAAAAGCAGAAACAATATCCTGTATTTAAGGTTTTCACCGAATTTTTCAAAGACAAAAATCTGACCCTATTCACTCCTAAAAAGGTTCGACGCGACATATATATTGAGTAAATAATAGCGCACACAAAGAGCATTCAAATTATAAGGCCAAAGCATTGCAGAATCAATTTATTATGCTACAAAAATGCGTTAAATGCTACAGAAATATATTTGAAAACCAACGTTGTGCCATTACTTCACAATTTACAACTGTGCATGTTATCAAGCGACCTCTTACTGGTTCACTGTTAGTAATTGATTGTAAATTATCAGCCTCTTCATTTTTTTCCTGTCTTACACACTATCTGGGAAGCTTTACAAAACGTCCTCCAATATTTTAGATGGCTGTATATTTCAAAATTGCAATATTAATTTGGCAAATGCTCAGCTAAACTTTGCTAACATACACTCCATTTCTATATAACACAAGTGTGCTTTCAATAAAGCAAACTCAAATGGAATGCGGTTCCGTACCTAGTTGCATTGAAAGGTACTTTAAAATAGATTAATTTAATTTCCAAGTGATTATGTTAAAGCATCCAAGGAAGCTGTATACAAACCGGACTTATTTGAAGTAATTCAACTCAATTATGAGTTTTTCATAGACTTCACTGGCTCTCATCTCAACGCTATACCACAATTCGATCAAGCAAATGTAAATTTTACTGTGATTCTCGCGGAACCAAAATTATATTTTTATTGTAGGGCATTGTTAAAAGTTAAATTGTAAGTAGACGCATATCAAATGAACCACAGTGTTTATATGACAAACGGGTTCCTGTTTTATCTTACTCTGTTTTCATTTACGTTATTTTTTCGAATTTCTAAAAAATATTAGAAATAAACCAAACTATTAGAAAGTTCAAGATTTTTTGTTGTCAAAGTGATCGGAGTGATCTTTATGCCAAAACAAAAAAAAAAAATATACACTGTTTCTCATAAGTACAGTGAAATTCTTCCCATGTGCCCATAACGACATTGATTTTATGTTCCAAAAATAAAAAAAAATTCGAAACGAAAGTGCTTTGAGTTCCAATGAATCAAAATTAAGAGAATCAAAACCGTTTCATACGATGATATAGACCACGCTCTGTTAGAGTGGCTTAAATTACAACGGAGTCAAAATGTACCGATTAATGGACCACTGCTTCAGCAAATAGCAATGAATTTGGTAAATTATTCAAAAAAATCGAACTATAATTGCTCCGCACGCATGATTTATAGATCACTCCGAACTGACCCCACTAGATGCACAGCATTAGGTTTTTGCATATTCGGTTTGACGGTTGTATTTGATACATGACCGGGCTTACTCACCCCACGATTTTCTGCACCTTGGGTTGTCGTAATGGGTTCATTTTTCGTCTCACGATTCGATGCAAAAAACTCTTTCGAATTTGTCTTTGTAGCAGTTATTCGCACGAAAAAACGGCGTTCTACGTCTCTTGGCTTTAGTTCATATGGAAACCAATTTCCTTGTTTTTGCACCATACCCATGGTATTGAGACGAGTTAGAATCACTTGTTGAGTCAATATTGATCCAATAACGCCTTCAACTTAGCGTCTTTCTTCTCGTTCTTTGGCACTGGTGTCAAAATCGCCACTTATTTACGGCGAAACCAGTACTCATATGTTATTCACCAGTACTCAGCTGCAGTTTTTTTCAAATGAAAACAAAAATGCAGCATGCACAAAGGTTGACATGGTTAGAGCAAATAAAATTTTGTTGTTTACACTTCAGCTAAATACTTATTTTTAGAGGAAAACACTTCAGCATGAACATTAGGATGGCCCGATGCGATTTAATACTAGTTACGCCATCTTTTATAAATCCCTCAAAACTTATTTGTACCCCTGAATATTGACGACTGTTAAGGTTGGGAATGTGACATCAAATGTTTTTTCCATGAAATTTTAGCACGGCATACTTTATGAACATAAAAATTAACATACAAAAATATCCGGAACAAGCTTATTTGTTTTGCCGTCAGATCCACTTATCGTTGTCTATTGACAATTGGAGGATCACGAGTGACACGTAGCGAAAAAATTTGAAACTGAGTGAGCTATGCCAATTTGAAAATACGCGTGGTTTTTGTTATTACGAAATGTCATTGAAGGATAGCTATTTTTTGTCAAAATTTTTATGTAAGTAGCGTGTTTCGTTTCATAATTTTATGGATCTTAGTGAGTCCAACCATATCATGCTTTTATGGTTTTATAAGTTTCGTTAATGACCGGACCAAATATATCACCTCTTTATACATTCCGTAGTCACCTCTTCGCCGAAGCGTTTAAAATTCTGACTGATATCGTGATACTTGTCGGCAAAAAATGACAGCGTTATATCAATATTGTCACGGGTGCGTACATCTACTTGAATTGAATCTTCGCCAGTATACCAATTTTTGAATTCATTTGCTATTTGTTACAATTACATACATTCGAATGACAGTTTCAAACATTCCTTTTTTATAAGTTCATCTGTGACGAAATCACACGCAGCATTAACATCACTCGGTATGGTGTGTCCTCAGTATCGGCTAAAATAAGACAAAATCAATTTTTTTTAGTTTTAGTTAAAACATAACGTATCAATTAAATTACATATTGGTTCCTGGACATTACATGGCCCTCTTAGCATAGATCTTCGTTAAAACCTAATGCAATTTTAACAACAAAAAACGATACTTTTCAAAACGAGATAAAAAATCGATTGGTTTCGTCATTGATTTTTCGGCTGCATTAAAATAAGCGAGGCCCAAAGGTTTTCAAGCTTGATGCTATCATATACCTGTTGAAAGTTTATGTGGAGTTGGTGAATGGTAAATATTGTACTCGCCACAATCCTCCAAGATCATCCTCAATTAGCAAGCATTTGCAAGCACTTTATAGGTCGTGTATAACAGAGCTTTGCCTCTGATAAAATGCAAGAGTAGCTAATCCGTGTTTTAAGAATTCTGCTGGGGGATTCCACTGAGACCGGGTATATTTTTCCATTTTTTAATCTACTTACTGTCTACTTCCACTTCGTAGGATATGGTACAAATACCTCCTCGTCCGGTGAAACAACAGGTCGAATAAGGGTCACTTCGTCAGTCCGATTTAGCAGATTTTGAAAGTGGGTTTGCCACACTAAGAGAACATCAGTCACGTTTTTCCATTGCTCATCGAAGCAATCGTTACGTGATCTTGGTGGTCTTCCTCCAATTGAATTTGCCACTGCTGCCTGAACGAAGTACTTATTTTTAATGCATTTATATGCTAGTGTGGCGCGGTCCGCTTTGCTTGTTTATTAAATATGGATGATAATTTGTAGTTATATTTGAAAATAACGTGCATATGATCGCTGGAATGTCTCTTCAAGATCATGACGTGAGTAATTTTATATTCTGTTGTTCCACCATTTGATCGCCAAGTAACCTTGTAGATTTTCTTATGTTGAAAATATGTACTTGATACGACTAGGTTACACTATACAGCAAATTCGGTGACGCGTTGGCGGTTGTTGCTACGAGCTGTGCGGACCAATATGGGATGTGGTTTCTGCGCTCCAACCGATTTTTGCATTAAAGGCGTTGACGTGATTTGGATATCATGATGTGGAATGTCACTTATGATGTCTTCCAGATCAACAAACAATAAATCTTTCGTACCATATGTTTTCCCTTCAGTTGGCGCATGTGCCTTGACAATCATGATATTATATTTTTTGGCGCGTAATCTAACCGTGCATATCCGCATTGACGGAGGGCGGAAGTCGATAATATGCCGCTTCATTCCCCTATGAACGAAAAAGCCGACTACAAATTCTCCTCTATTCTGCTAGCGGCTGTAGTAGAGAGTGTACTCATTGGTGGTAGTATGGATCCAACTCCCACAGCCTCTAAGCTTTAGAGATTTTTTCACGTAGCCACATACATAGTGGTAAAGGTAAAAGTTGTCGTCACAGGATGCCTCATCTTGGAATGTTCATTTTATGATAATTTTAACAAACTTGAAGGACATTTTCGCAGATTTTTTCAAAATTGAACAATTTTGTCATTTTGCACTATGATGGTGGGTGGGGCTGTGTGATTTTGGCACACAGCCCCACCATCATAGTGCAAAATGACAAAATTGTTCAATTTTGAAAAAATCTGCGAAAATGTCCTTCAACTGGGTCTTTCCTTTTACCAAAACTGTTTCCAGTTACGTACATTTTACGAAAACTGAAATTACGAAATCAATTACGAAAACTGAAAGGATCGAAATTGGACACCCTAAAGATTCACTTAGACGTGTGGCGTATGTTTTTAAAATAGGTCTGCTTTAGACCTATTACACTATGTCGGCTGGTATATGCCAAAATACTCAACATTCGCTGCACAGAATTTCCATTTTCAGACTTTTTCGGCATAGTTATGAAAATGAACGGGCCCAAATTCGATGATTCGCATAGACATGAGTCGTATTTTTCGAAATTTAATAAATTTTATCTATTTGGCACTATGTGTCAAAATCTCCAGCAGAATTAGCTTCACAGAATTTCCATTTTCGGTTTTTTTCGGTATGATTATGAAAACTGAATGAACAGTTTTCATAATAATAACAAAAAAATCCGTTTTCATAATCAAAAAGACGGGTGTCTATGAACCAAAAGCACCCTTTCGTGGATGTTCTCCACAACATTTCCAATTACGGACTGTTTAGTTATAAAAATGAAAAATGAACGGGCCAAAATAGGAAAATTTGGCAATCTGCATAGACGTGTCGTATTTTTTTTTTGGAGTTTAACTGCTTTAGTTCATTGCATAATGTAGCCGGCTGTGTGCCAAAATCTTCAGGATTTGCTCCACAGCAATTCTGTTATAAAGGGTTTTTTAATAAGAGCAAGTCGATGTTGAAATGGAATAAAACAAGCTTTGTGTGAGGTATTAATGAATTTTTTTTATTTGAAAGGCCCAAATATGCCATTATCTATGGAATATAACATCGTTCAAATGTTCGCCGCAGCTACTCACGGAGGTACGGATCCGAGTGGTTTAATTTTTAATAACTCCAATTTTTAATAGATCCGGCTGAATTTGAGCGCTGGTATTGGTTATGTTGGTTTTAAGGGCATCGATCGATTGCGGCTCATTGGCATACATCTGCGATTTTAAGAAACCCAAACGATCTTGGTAGTCTATTCTCATCCTGCTGGAAACACATGTCGTCTACCTCCATATCGTTAAATTTAGACCAAAAGAAATCGGTTTGCATCGTTCTGTAGCGCTCGCCGTTGATGGTGATGGCCTCACCAAGGTCATTTTCAAAAAAGTACGGATCAATGACACCGCCGGCCCAAAATCCGCACCAAGCAGTAACCTTTGGTGGATGCATTGTCACCTGGTGAACCTCGTGTGGGTTGGCGTCGTCCTATATATATGGCAATTTTTCTTGTTAACATAGCCTTTCATCTAAAAATGCGCCTCTTCGCTAAAGATGATTTTTGAATTTAAATATGATTTTTATCGTTTGGACGTGGTGCTCGATCGTGTAACTTGTCATGGGGTGATTATTTGGCATCACCGATTAAAAAAAAGATAAGACAGACGCCACCTAAACAACATGGCTACTACAGGCTGCCAACATCGACTTGCTCTTATTGAAAAACCTTTTAGCTCTTATTCATTATAATTATGATAAAATGTATGGACCAAGGTGAGGAACACGACATGGTTACGTGCCAAAATCGTTAGTTGCTTCACCGAATTTCCTTTTTTGGACCTTTTCATTAGAATAAAAATACAGTCAACGGACCAAGTCAGGCGCCTTCAGCTGCTGTCATCTATTGCACTATATGCAGGTGGCTATGTACCAATATCTCCAGGATTTGCTTTACAGAATTATCATTTCGGACTATCTTATTTTTATTATGATACATTGAAGGGGCCTAGAGGTGGGCTCTGTTTGACGATCTGCATAGACATGGGGCGTATTTCCCGCTACACAGAATTTTCATTTATGGACTTATTCTTTAAATTAACGGTAAAAAGAACGGGACAAGTTGGAGCACCCTGACGATCCACATAGACATGTGGCGTATTTCTTCGAAATTGGGCAGCTTAATCTATTTGGTTTGTAGGTGGCTATGTGCCAAAATCTCCAGAAGTTTATTTGAACGGTCAAAAATGAAGCATTTTGTCGACCCAAATAAAGATTTAGGCATCTTGTCGTGATAAGATAGCTTTCGTTAATTGCTTTACGTAGGTTGCTAGGTGGCAAATTCTTCGGGATTTGCTTTACATATAATGAACGGGCCAAAATGAGGCACCAAGTTGTGGATTTGTTTCATTCAATAGTAAACATTTTTACTTGATGGTTTATTGGCATATATTCTAAGATTTTGACACGATGATTTTTTAATCTTTGATTAGTCATTATGATTATTGAACTTTTTTAAAATCATATTTAACGATTTTCTGAAATTAAATTAAATTTATTATGTCGTTTTATGTAATTTCGTCTTATACACGGTTAACTCACTATACGTATACAAGAAAATGTGGCTTAGTGAATTCTTCTTATTGCTAAATGATGCGCCAAGAAATTAGCAAAATTTTCTTAGACATTGATGATCCTGAAATTGAATGCATTCATCACCCACCAGCCACCATTACAATACAATTTTTTAAAAATCGAGGCGAGCGTTGACGTTAGTTATAAAATAGTTTTATTAATCAGGGCCAGCCCGTTTTTGTGCCGCGCCCGACAATGTTTAATTATACAATTCAGCCTTAATTTTGATAATATGTACATAGTTGATTTAAAGGAGTGATTCCCAACAGTTAAAATAACTACAAAAGCTAATTATACACTCTTTTACAACCTTCAACTCTGCAAGTGCGGAACATATTTCGCTTAAATATTAATAACTTTATAAATTAGCGCAAATACTGTTCTACTATAAATATCTGGGCAATAAAATACCGCTCTAAAATTTGATTGCTACATAAAATTTTTTATAAAAACAACTGGTTATCTCAAAATAAATATCTCACTAGTAATTAATTCAAAGAAAATCTCATAAAACGGCCATGAAAAAATTTAGAACAATAGAAATTTCTTATGCGAGACGTGAGACACTAAAATGCATCGAACCGATATTTTGCATCAAGGCCTTGCCGATCGAACGTCCATATGATTTTCTAGCACACGCATTTTTCTGCTGCTCGCAGCTAAATTATAAATTATGTATGCGTATATGATTTAGATCAGTCATATATGATTAGGTAGCATTTGGTTTGCGCCCACTTTTTTATTAATTAAATGACACAAAATTGAAATGAGTTACACGTTTATTAAATTAAAAGGCAAAACAAAAACACTTTAATCTTTGTGCGACATCACAAACACTTAAAGAAGAAAATTAATCGTTTTCAATCCAATCATCAACCAAACATAATATTCAAATATGCCAACAGTCTTTAAAAATTAATTTATCAACCTCTGCACGCAGACAGTCTGCGCCATATACACGTTTGATGTTTTCATTTTTCTTAAAATTTTACAGTGTACGGTATAAAATATATCATATGCATATTTCATATAATGATGAATATCGGCAGTAGCCATCCAAGCGGACATAACAAACCAAAAATATATTATTAATGATTCACATATTCATCCAGCGTGCACGGAATCAATAAATCACATTTCAATAATTGCGAGTTAGTACCAAAATAATATTCTTGAGAGCCATCAAATTGTTTCAGTATATATCTGAGAGATTAATGTACGATAATTTTATTTCTTGGCAGCACAGCCAACAAAATACAACAACAGTGTTCACGTAAGAAAATGCTTGAATATCTGCGAGACTATACAAATAAAAATGTTTTGAGTATTTATGTGCAGAAACCAAATACTTAGGATTAACAATTAGAATTATTTTGAATTTTTTTTATTTTGCACGAAATCTCTCGACGTCACTGTAGTTGCAAACGCCAGGAATTCATCAGGCGCTGAATTCAGTAAAGGAAGCGCATCACTTTTCCATTATTGGGAAGAAGTGACCACGTATTGATACTTTTTCCAATGTATTTGCCTGTATTGTAAATGCCAACCATAGGATTATTATAGAACATTCTGTAATGGTATTATTTGACATCCTACTTGTGGGAATATGTTTGTTACTTTTGGCACTTTTCACTCATTTTCATGAGAGAATGAATTTCGTTATTTAATTGATTGACGCAGTCATTCTTGGGAGCTAAGATGCACGTTTGCAAAGCCAATCATGATTTTTGTCATTGTTTCAAATGTTTGAGAAACTTTGATTACGTCGTCCTGAATTGAAGGCTGCACTTGACAAAAACCAGGCTCGATTGATATCTCACATGCTATGGGAACAATTAGAAATTTCTCGTTACCCATACCCACAAGCTGATTGGCAAATATTTTAGCGGTGACATGTTTATAGATAGTGTGATTTTCTAAACACGTTTCCAAAGATGATACGCTTTTAGGAGGCAGGCATTGAGTTCATCAGAAGGTGTTGATCATGGAGTGGCTGCAAAGTGTGACGAAAAAATTACCTACTAACTGCATAAGAACATTGTTTGGTTGTTTTTTTCAGAAATCGTAATAATAATTCTATAAAATTCGCTTAACATATCGTCAATATGATTATCAAGCATAAAAAACGACCAATCATACGTATTCCGAAATGCATTTAAAGAATGGTAATCGCCCATTTTAAAGTTATATAGTAAATGCATAAATTAACATTTTCTTCGACTAACTCACAACATTCAAACATAACTGAAATATTCAGCGAAGAGTGAAAAATACTAGACGATCCAGCCAACTAGTCACGCGTCGATACGGCCACCTCATGATCAAATTGTACAAAAGCCAGATCTAACACATTGCCACGATTATTCATAACACTGTTACATTGCTTTAACCCCAAACGAAAATATTTCCGAGATGAAATTTTCCATCGCATCGTTCATGTTAAGATTAGTCAAATTGTGATCAACATCTCCCACACAATTTCAGAAATGTTAAAATCTCTATAATAAATAGACGATCCTCCGGCTGAAGAAGTGGAGGATTATTTTACTTCACAGTTTCCACAAAACTTTGATAAACTGATATACTCGAATGATCAGACGAATTATCATAAACAGATTAACCAAGGAATCACCACCAGTAGTTATTGAACTCTAGTCGTGGGGAGGGAGAGGGTATCTTAATGTGGTGGTGTCTATATAAGGTCTTACCATGCTGCTTCATAAACCGATGTTCATTCAAATCTGCACGAACCTTAACATGATCATCTCTTAAATTGACGGAATCAATAAATAAAACATTTGTCTAATGCCTCGTATTAATTTTACTTTATACAGACTATCGAGTTTCCAAAAAAAAAAAAAAAAAAAACAAATAACGTAAGGCACTACACTAAAAATTAAACTTGCATCCGATTTGATGCCATTCCGAAGTATTCACCCTATGTCCCCCCCCCCCCCCCCCCCCCCCCCCCCCTTTGTTAGAGTATAGATAGGTGGCCCGCTGCTGCACCTGATGTTTATTGCGTGTGTATACTGGCGATAGATTTTAAGGCATCCTTGATGTGGCAGTTGTTTGCGGCGTGAATAACTCACTGTAACATGTTATGTCCTTAACTATAAGCAGAATTTCCCCTTCAAACGCCTCTAGGTATGAATTTTGATTTTACCGTACAGTCAAAAAAATGTTTATATCCTTCGTGTTTATGCCTTTAGTACTTTTATTTGTAATAATTGCGAAATTTTGTGTGTAAATACGATTGAAACGGGGCAATCCTTCTTCGTGACAGATATGTCATATTTGCAATATGCTTAACCGAACCGGTTGTACATCAAAGATTACACGTTTTCGAACTAGATGTTTTCTTCAACTTTCATGTTATATATAAATCATTATATTCATTAACTTCGTGTTCAGCATACCAATGAGTAATTAGAAACGTTGGCTATTTTCCAGTATTGTATATATTTTCAATGTTAAACTCTGATTAGATGCGCATTTAGTGCAGTTTGATTGCTATTGTCGTAGAAATTTGTAATTGATACATGGACAGAATTTTATAAAACAAGTAAAACACTAAATGATAAATTGGACACATTTGATGGATTCCGATCGACCACCTACCTACATAAATCAAAATAAATTTGTCAAAATCTGCACCAAACGCTACATAAACGTTTTCGATATTTTTTATATTCACAATTTCACATATAAATATTTGTATTCGCAAGAATTTCTACAAGGTGTAAAATATCTGATTATGTTGATTTATTTATAGCCCCAATCAGCGGCCAGTTGAACACAAACAAACAGAAAATCGCAGATTTAGCGTATCGCAAATATTTTTTGTGTTAAAATAACCAGTTATCTCAAATCAATAAAAAAAAACAAGTTAGACACAATATATGCAACATACGCATATTATTCGTAAATATCAATTAGAAATGATCATGTGGTATATGCGACCATGAAGAGTTACGTAAGAACCACTATTGCTTGACAAATTCCTCGACCTCATAATGACATTGTCGCGCGGTACGTACGACATTAATACTAATTTCTTACATAATTTTTGAGATCAACAATAAGATCGCAAACACATGTTCAACCCGATCTTAAGAGAAAAACCTATAAAACACCGTACACATATTCGATTATTTATTATTTCCCGCGCCAACATAAATTCCAAATCAAAAAAGAAATATATTTTTAACAAAATACAACAAAAATAAAAAAAATAAAATATTGTCGTCAGAGTTTTAAAATTCCACGATCATGTTAAACTCAACAACGTTACAATTTTGACATAGCTCTATCATGTTTCACCACCACCGTCGCTGCGCCGCTACAAACCGGATCGGTTGTATAAACAAATACACGATTTATATCTAAGAGAAAAATATAAAATATAACTTGATCTCTTTTGTTCGTTCAGTCTCGATCCAATATTATATTTTAATAGCGATCTAATTATACAAATAAAATAAAACAAAAATAAACAAAAACAGCCTTGAGATCACAAAAAAAAAGGCCAAACGTCTTTAAGATCATAATTGGGGGAAACATTTATTAAACCACAAACAACAACATTTGATCAATTACGCGATCATAAATTAATGTGATATATACATATGTATGAGAGATCGCGCGCGATCTAAATATAAACAATAATACCATGATCAACAATGATCACGTTAGGTTAGGTAGATGTATATGATACACAGAATAATTTAAATGCGTACGTAAAATGATATACATTTTTATATAATTTTTTTATTTTTTACTCTTCTCAGAGTGCGCCCCCCTCTCTCTCAATATCGTGTATGTTATATACGCATACGATCGGTCAAATTAGCTTTTTTAGGTTTTCTTTACATTTTATTTCTTTCTTTGAAGTTTATGTTACAAAATAAACGATGAATAGTTTTTTATATACGCGATCGCGAATTTGTGTCAGTAGTATTCTGTCGGTTAGTAGTATTTTCTCGAGATGGTGATCGATTGATGGATATGATCTTTTGTGCGCCCACATATAGTTTTATACGCAATCAGTTGTTGTTCTTTTTGGTAAGTTACACTATTTTATGGGTAACTCAAATCTCAATACAAAAAAACCAATGTAAACTAGAAACTGGTTTTAAGAAAAAAACAACTTTACTCTCACTTTTATTGTTATGATTTGGTAGAAAGCTTAATTTTGCATTTGTTTAGTCTTCTCAAACAGGATATTTGCTAATAAGAAGATATCGAAAGCTTATATGCCTCATGAATAAGTTTGCACGGACGGACGTACCCATTTGTAGATATATTCCACAATTATTTTCGATTTGAATCAATTTTTTTTGCATATGCAGAAAACGAAAAGAAAAAAATATAGGTGTATGACATTAAATCAACGCCAATTTTATTTAACCCTTTGTGGCATTTAGGTTACGCACCGTGTTATTTTGAAATGTAAATGGTCGTAGTAATTTTTATTGCACTTTCGACGCCAGCACTTACTGTAGTGACTGTACTTACTACGTCAGAATAAACATCAGCGTCAAACCGCATCAAACTTGGACAATAAATAAATATTCCTATATGGATTTATTGGTGCCTGGAATCAATTTTTAAACGTTTCATGTAACTCCGATATCCGAATTGACATAGGACATCGTAGAACTACATTTTCGTTCTGGCGTAGTATTTTGTAACTTAGTGAAATAAAACGATAAAACGATGAAACTGTGAAACGATAAAACGAAAAAACGATAAAACGATGAAACTGTGAAACGATAAAACGATAAAACGATAAAACGATAAAACGATAAAACAATAAAACGATTAAACGATTTAACGATTAACGATTTAACGATTAAACGATTAAACGATTAATCGATTAAACGATTAAACGATTAATCGATTAAACGATTAAACGATTAAACGATTAAACGATTAAACGATTAAACGATTAAACGATAAAACGATAAAACGATAATACAATAAAACGATAAAACGATAAAACGATAAAACGATAAAACGATAAAACGATAAAACGATAAAACGATAAAACGATAAAACGATAAAACGATTAAACGGTAAAACGATAAAACGATAAAACGATAAAACGATAAAACGACAAAACGATAAAACGATTAAACGATTTAACGATTTAACGATTAACGATTAAACGATTAAACGATTAAACGATTAAACGATTACACGATTAAACGATTAAACGATTAAACGATTAAATGATTAAACGATTAAACGATTAAACGATTAAACGATTTAACGATTAAACGATTAAACGATTAAACGATTAAACGATTAAACGATAAAACGATAATACAATAAAACGATAAAACGATAATACAATAAAACGATTAAACGATAAAACGAATAAACTATAAAACGATAAAACGATAAACGATAAACGATAAACGATAAACGATAAACGATAAACGATAAACGATAAACGATAAACGATAAAACGATAAAACTATAAAACTATAAAAAGATAAAATGATAAAACGATAAAACGATAAAACGATGAAACGATGAAACGATGAAACGATGAAACGATAAAACGATAAAACGATAAAACGATAAAACGATAAAACGATAAAACGATAAAACGATAAAACGATAAAACGATAAAACGATGAAACGATAAATTGATAAATCGATAAAACAATAAAACGATGAAATGATGAAATGATGAAATGATAAAACGATCAACGATATCTTATAAAGATTTACCGTTTATCGTTTATTATTTATCGTTTATCGTTTACCGTTTATCGTTTACTGTTAATCTTTATCGTTTATTGTTTATCGTTTGAGTCAAACGTCAAACGTTCATCGTTTAAATATACATATAGTTTATCGTTTACCGTTTAACGTTTATTGTTTATTGCTTATTGTTTATTGTTTATTGTTTACTGTTTATTGTTTATTGTTTATCGTTTATGTTTACCGTTTCTCGTTTAGTTTGACGTTTATCGTTTAAATATATTGTTTATTGTTTAAAGTTTAGTGTTAATCATTTATAGTTTATCGTTTGACGATTCACGTTTATGGTTTATATCTATTGTTTATCGTTTAACGTTTAACTTTTATTATTTATCGTTTATTTTTTAACGTTTATCGCTGATCGTTTATCATTTGTCATTTAACGTTTACCGTTTGCCGTTTATCGTTTGTCGTTATATTGTTTATTGTTTGTTGTATATTGTTTATCGTTTACCGTTTACCGTTCAATTTTTATCTTTAATCGTTTATCGTTTAACGTTGACTGTTTATCGTTTGCCGTTTATCGTTTGCCGTTTGTCGTTTGTCGTTTGTCGTTTATCGTTTATCGTTTATTGTTTATCGTTTAACGTTTTACGTTTATCGTTTATATATATATTGTGTATCGTTTAACGTTTATCGTTTTTTGTTTTTCGTTTCTTGTTTTTTGGTTTTTCATTTTTCGTTTTTCATTTCTCGTATGTCATTTATCGTTTGACGTTTATCGTTTAAATATATTGTTTACCGTTTAAAGTTTAGTGTTAATTATTTATAGTTTATCGTTTGACGTTTCACGTTTGTGGTTTATATCTATTGTTTATCGTTTAACTTTTATTGTTTATCGATTATCGTTTACCGTTTATCGCTGATCGTTTATCATTTTTCATTTATCGTTTACCGTTTGCCGTTTATCGTTTGTTGTTATATTGTTTATTATTTGTTGTATATTGTTTATCGTTTACCGTTTACCGTTCATCTTTTATCGTTCATCGTTTAACGTTGACTGTTTATCGGTTGCCGTTTATCGTTTGCCGTTTGTCGTTTGTCGTTTATTGTTTATTGTTTATCGTTTAACGTTTTACGTTTATCGTTTATATATACATATATATATTGTGTATCGTTTAACGTTTATCGTTTTTTGTTTTTCGTTTCTTGTTTTTGGCTTTCATTTTTCGTTTTTCATTTCTCCTTTGTCATTTATCGTTTGACGTTTATCGTTTGGCGTTTAAATATATTGTTTATCGTTTAACATTTAACTTTTATTATTAATCGTTTATCGTTAATCGTTTACCATTTATCGTTGATCGTTCATCGTTGACCGTTTATCGTTTATCTATAAAACGATAAAACGACATCTTATAAACGTTTACCGTTTATCGTTTATCATTTACCGTTTATCGTTTACCGTTTACAGTTTATCGTTTATTTTTTACCGTTTGCCGTTTATCTTTATCGTTTATCGTTTGCGTTTATCGTTTAAATATATTGTTAATCGTGTAACGTTTTACGTTTATTGTTTATTGTTTATCGTTTATCATTTGACGTTTATCGTTAAATATATTGTTTAACGTTTACCGTTTATCGTTTATCATTTGTCATTTATCGTTTTTCGTTTTATCGTTCATCGTTTATTGTTTATCGTTTACTATTTATCGTTTATTGTTTATCGTTTGTCATTGATCGTTGATCGTTTATTGTTTATCGTTTGCCATTCGCCGTTTGTCGTTTATCGTTTATCATTTATTGTTCATCTTTTATTGCTTACTCTTGGACGTTTATCGTTTCACGTTTTTTGGTTTCCGTTTTTTGTTTTTCGTTTTTCATTTTTCATTTCTCGTTTGTCGTTTATTGTTTATCGATTTTCAATAATTTTACCATAAGCTGAAGCATAGAGAAAAGTCGTATATTGTTTATATTTATTTTGTTCTGCGTTGATCGGTTCATGATATCTAAAAAAAAAAATTAAAGATTACCGGTTTTGGTTTACCGTACAAGCACAGCTGGTTTATTGCGAAAAAGCCAACTGGTAAAATATTACGCTGCGAAAAGACATTATTAAATCTACAAAAAGTATCGTTTATGGTCTGATTTTAACCTTTTGATCCCAGGAGGTATTGAAAAAGCTCTGTCGAAGAATGCCAAACAGCACAATCGCGCTTTCTGAGAGAGGAAGATGAAATGAATGAGATGAAAAGGCAATCTATTGAAACAAACCTATTGTAAAATGTACTATTTACATCAAAAGGAGCTGTGTGATGTACTAGCTTCAGTAAATCTGAGCGCGCAAGTTCGATAATTGGTGACACACCGTCAGTTGTCGACAATGTTCGAAATGTGCTGTGTTTTCTCGATATAAAATCTCAACAGCGCAATCGCGCCTGCTAGACTCAAACGGTTAAGTAATATTTCCATTTTTGTTGACCGTAGTATCGTTTATTGTTTATCGGTCGAGTTTGAACAGAATTATCGTTGGTGTACAGTTCATCGGGTCATCGTTTATTTTATTTATTTCGTTTATACGTTTTTATCGTTTATATCTTTTGTACCCAGTTGACAGATTGTGCTTGCTACCCTAACGAGTTGTTGACTTTTAATAGCGCCTAGCACATTTTATTTTTTCCAATTATCGTTTTTTTGTTGTTGATAATCATTGCACAGTTATGTTTTATTTGACGTCGTTTGTGATGTTTACTGCTATACATTCACTGTTTTGGATGCTGACTGTGCTGAGGTTTCAGATGTTCGATATGATTTTTGAATGGTTACTATTATATCTTGCTTATCTGTTTCACTTTAAAAATATATACAAATATCTTCGGCCTTGTTCTTCCTCTTTGCAATAGAGCAGATATGATAACGTATATTTGATCGACCAATATAATACAATCAATTTCCCTGTATATGATATAACCGATAAATTTTGTGCAATTTGTATTTACATATCGAACAATATTGTTATCACAAACTCGTTAAAATATTCTAAATAATTCGGTTTTATAGTATTTTGATAACAAAACAAACAAAAACGTAAATTCAACATACAATCAATCGACTTCCTGTCTCGCGCGCATATATCACACGCGTAAGCACACAACGTAATTATTTTTGGATATAAATACACAAAAGTTGTTATCAAAAATGCTAAATATTACATAATCCAAGTCTAGGCACTTTCTATGAATCGTTTTTTCGGTTAAAACAATCGCAAATTTTTATCGCTCTCGGCAACTCTGCGCTGGTATTTCAGTTACGTAACATTTTTGCACTGCTCCTATATATAGCGCATATGAGTCTTCATCGCCTATAAATTTAACTTGATCGGCGTCATAACACATAAGTTTCATCAAAATTCTTGTCGTTAACTTCATAAATATTCAAGTTTTTTTTTATAATTTCACTTTTAGCATTTACTAAAATAAAATGTTGACGGTTTTATTTGGTTGAGTGAGAATCCTATTTTGGCAAAGCGTAGTATATTCAGTGCAGAGCCGAAGCGCATATAAATCTTTATATATTGGAACGATAAACGTGTACATCGTTGCGACACCGAATTATTTCCAGTTGATAAGGAAATAATTGAATTTTGTGCCGAGTTTTTTAATCAAACCTAAATTGAATTATCGCGAGCACTGGAAAAAAAGTTTGTGCACAAAATTCTTCGAATTCACCACAAAATTGATGACATATAAATTTTGGGTGACATACTTGACGATGGGGTATGGTGCAAAAGGCGTGTCTATTTCTTTAAACTTTATATATTTCCCTTCTTATGACGACGGTATATAACGTTAACAACACGATAGAAATGATAATCCTTGTTTCGAAGAAATTCTAAATTAGATGAAATCATTGAAATGCATCTAATTGAATTACACTCAGTTGGGATGGAGTTCATTTTTCGATTGATGATTTGGTTATTTCGTTTATATCAAAATATTTGGGAATTTGCAAGTTCAAGTTGATTCAATTTAGTGTCGGTCAATAAGCCTTGGTTTAGATGCGATTAAAAACGAGTTTAAAGACTTTTACTATACAATTTGTCTTAATTGATACCACTGACCAAATTCAACTGCAGTTTGAGATCCATTGCAAAAGTTTTGTCTTTAAAGAATCCTAGTTATCTTCATTATTCAAACCCATTTCGAACCGATTTAAAAACTATTAATTAAACTTTTAATTTTATGGGGATAGAGGCTTGAACCAGTTTACTCTCAAAAGCTGTAACATTTTTTGTAGAAGATTAATGAAATTCGACAAATTTGCTTCTCTATTTTACAATACTCGTATTCAGCACCTACCACAGCTCTTGACAATAGGCATCCTAAACCTTTTGGATACATTCCCTTTTCAACTAATCTTTGACTGTGTGTTGTCATCAATCTTTCGCCATAATAGTCGCCCAAGTCATATTTTCCATATTTGCTTCGACCCACAAGTTATTTTCAAGTTAGCTTACTCCATAAATTTGAAGATCCCGCTTTTTCCTTTTTTAAACCATATAGCATTTTCGAAAAAATGATTAAAATAATAAGATTGTAAATTAAATTCCAAACAAAATTAGTTCACATCATATTTTAAATTTTACCGGAAATGACGAGTTTTGATAGCAAACATTTTCAAAATTCGGCATCCCTACAGACAAGGCGGATATAGTCATTTCGCGGCGGAAAAAATTTTATACTAAAGTGTTTTTCATAAATTGGGAGGACTATGCGAAATCTGGTAAACATCTGTATACCAGAAGTGAAAACTTTTTTAAAGTAGGAGTTTTCTCAATTTTTGCAAAGAAAGTTAAATTTTTCCATTCGTCATGAAATTAGTAAAAGTCCATAGTAGAAGAAATTATCGAAAAATAAAACATTGAACAAATATTTAATCAAATTTAAAGCAATTTATGAGTTTTTTAAATAATTTTTCTGTCATTCTTCCGCAAAGTAGTTCAATGCTTGGGGGAACTTCCCGCTTTAAAAATAAGAATTAAAAACAGCCAAAGTCAAGCGGTGTCAGGTCATCATTGCTCACATTAGACCAATGCCAACAATTCTGTTTTAAATATGTTTTTTATTTAAACTGACTAATTGCAAAACGCATATGCTGAACGATAGTTTTTTAGATATTGTTGTTTGCAATAAGTGAACTAACAGACGTGATGGCCGAGTGTGTGAAGACCTTTTCCACGTCATTAATCCGTCGAGTAGGTAGATTTAAACGAGGACCAACTTTTGTTGCTGCCGATAGTTTTATAGCTTTCTGTTAAGCTTGACGCGAATCATTTTAAGTTCGAATTCAGTAAGTTTCTGCATATCTCTTCCTGTTCTATCCTCCTCTTACTACCGATTCAAAATTTTTAAACTCTTTCACTTTCTCAAACTGTAGCGGTCGAAACTTTGCCTTTGATTTATATCTTGCAACATGAATCGCTCATCATTAATATAGAGATATAGATCAGGTTTGGCCTGCTTCCTAGACATTATAGAACGTCTCGTAACGTGTTTCTCTATATGCTGTCATAAGCCAGTTGAAATTCTACAAAGGGACTGTGAACAGGGATGTCTTTTTTATAACATTTTTTCAATATAATTCACAGAGTGAAGGTCAGGTTTACCATTTGCTACATCGCCGAAGTCAAAAAAGTTATTTTAATAAAACATCCCTCCCCTTCGAATGAAATCGGTCCACCAGAAAAAACAATGTCCTAGGGTGATTGGCTATTCGGAAAAAACTTCATACTCTAACCTTTTCTCTAATTGGGAGATCCATGCGGAAGTTGGTGAAAATCTGTGTACCGGAAGTGGCAGTTTCAATGTGTGCTTTTCTAAGTGCTGCACTGATGTTGAAAAGTTTGAAAATTTTGGCATTTACAAAAACCGACAAAGAATTTAAATAAATTTAAAGATTAAATTTTCAACCAACAACTACTTTTCTGAAATTTAAACAGGAATAATAGTTTTTGTTTATACATGACGCAGTTTAAAAGAAAGTCGGGTGTTACATATTCACCCCTTAAATTGCGAATAAATTGCTATCATTCTGAAATCATTATGACATAAGAGTTTGTGGTTCATTCATAAATACCTTCAGTTTCATATAAATAACACTCTCCCCAGCTTTCATTTCATCAACAATTAGCGTTAGTGACATAATTTTTTATACAAGAACTATTTTCTAGTAGGGTAAGGGACCGGGTAACAGCCGCTCCACATGACTATGGAGTTGGTTCTGACAGAATTTAAGTGTCGCAAAAATTGGCAATTTTTCAGGAAAGAATTGCTTTAGTGGCTTTTTGTCCTTTAATACGTTAGATTTTGAGGATAGTTTGAGGTTCAAAATAGTATAAATATTTCTTTAACTTCAGTCCGGGCATTAGAAATGTGAGAAAGGTTCAGAGCTACTTAAAAATATATGGTAGCCTTATTGGCGCCTTCTGTGACTTACTGTCTGATAAGGTTTAAGCTCTATATACTCGTCCTTCACTATATTTTCATTTTTACAACCTTTTATTTAACTTCACATCATATCTGTCTGGGAGAGTGGAATATTGCAAACGATTTTTCACTTACTTCCCATTTCCCTAGAGCTATGAAATTTTGCAAATATGCATCTAAAAGGCCGCTGAAACACCTGAAGAACGTGAAGTTCGTTTGGAAAGAGACAAGCACCGACTTTCAGTATTTAATGCAAGCATCAAGGCATTCAAGCAAGCCATCAACACCTTCTGCAACATCATCTGCGAAGTGTGTACAAAGCGATGCTATCCAAATCAAGTCACCAAGTGGGATGTCAGCATAATAACAGCTTCATACTTGCCTGCTGAATTGTCTTGCAAACAACAGCTTTTCTTGTGCCATCCATGCAAGACACATCTCACAAGCAACAAAGATGCACCTCCATCGAAAGCATATTGAAATAATCTAAATCCCGGTGCAATTCCTAATGTTATTCGAGTGTTATCACTCCACGCATTCGTTAAAGTGGTCAAATTCACTGGACTCTTTGGACGATATGGATTCCGTGGTGAAGCTGTGCTCTTTGAACAAGACATCTTTGTAGTAACTGAGAAACTTCCAGCAATGTTGCCCAGATCTTCGAGCAATGCTAGTATATTGGTTGGCACTGAGCGATTGGAGAACCTCGACATAACGCGCGAGTTCTCAGTATGTCGTGGCAGAATCATAATAAAAATAATCCGCTAGATATAAAGCTGAGCCAGAACCATCAGAAGAGCATGCAGAACATCACGAAATAAGTCAATACATGCCAATTAGTGAAACTGGTCGAATATTCAGAGCATCATGGCATCAAGGAAGTCTTCACATCAGGCTATGCAGGTTTTCAGTGCTGTGCTATGGTATTGGCAAACATCACGCGTGCGTCCATACTTCCACCAAGATCATGGAAAATAAACACACTGAATCCTAATATGATTGAGGGTGATGGAAAATATCAGAAAATTCGCATCGATACAAATGAAAATCCATCTGTGGAACCAATTGATCCAAGTGGTTACCTACTGGTACGAAACTTTGATGTCATCAAGAGAGACTTCATTATGTAGAACCAGTCTTTCTCCTTGGAGTATGATGAAGCACCAGCTCTCTATTGTAGTCTACAGGATTCAAAGAATGACCCTAAATCAGGCACTCTGAAAATACACGATGCCTTGCTAGCACTATTTCAACATCACAAAGCTGGCATTGAACGAAGCTATCAGAGCTGAATTGAACGAAGTCATTGGGAGTTATGTACTACGATAACAAGTACTACTTCACAGACTTCCATTCGCGCGGTCCAAAAGGTGCAGCAGCATCAAATGGCAAAGCATGTATCAACGAATGTGACAATATTGAGCAGCACAAATGGAGTTGCATCATACTGATACAGTGCCAGCACACAAATCAACACATCAATGGGCCATTCCAGTTCAAACATCAGTAATGGCCCCGATCGATTGTGGACAGCCAGATGTTGATGAAGTATTGAAAGTATCGGAAAATGTCAACGAAATCACACGCAAGACAAGAGACAATATTGTGAACGAGCAGCATGAGCCCCGAAAGCCGAATAATTCGAATGGTACTTCCTGTTCCCATATGGAATCAATGGATTAAAGTCAAAACAACACCATTTGACTACTTCCAATATCGAATTCTAGGCGAAGATTTAAGATTATATGTTCTATGCCTTGTCAATGTTCGAATATCTTCGAATCAAACCGACAATTGCGGCGTGTGGAAAGAAAGTCGAAGGTCAAAAAGGAATGGTTGAGGATGAACACGTACATCAAAAACTTGAGAGGTTCAGCTGCATACTGTCGAGCAGCCAACAATGAATTGGTTGCACAAATAAGATGTCTTGGACCACCTACATACTTTGTAACATTCAGCTGCAATGATATACACTAGCCTGATATGCGAAAAGCGTTGTTGATAGCTGATGGAAGACCCGATGAAGACCCAAAAGATCTGGATTCACTATCAGTACAACGAATGATTGAGCAATACCCAAAGATTATAAGCAGACTCTTCATGGTCCGTGTCAACGCTCTTATGAAGTTTGTCAAGAGCGAATTGAATTCCAGAACCGTGGAAGTCCACACCTTCACATGGTTGTATGGATGATTGCATTTGATAGCGACGAAGGAATTCAGTGCACTGATAGTGTGATTTCTTTTGAAATGCCAGCCGAAGATACTGAGATGTATGAATATATTTAAAAAAATCAGGTATATCTGCATACACACACATGCACAAAGACCCACCTGGCCTCAGCATGCTGCTTCAGCCTGAACAAAGATATCGAGTCATAAAGTTTGATGAGGCAGGCAGAGCAGAAGGCTATTGCTCAAATATATTCGAGCGCTATGAGAAACGTCCCATAGAACATCCAGATTTTGACTTCAACAACATGAGTTTGATTGAGTTTGCGATGTTGTTCGAACCGTACTACGCGAAATCAAAAAGTTCCAATAAAGAAAGCGTAGACCAGCCAATGTAAGAGTTCGTTACTTCATAGCTTCAAACGATCCAGAGAACTTCTACTATCGCTTACTCCTTCAGTATATGCCATATCGAAATGAAATGAGGAGTACAATTAACATAGAAACCATATTAGCGACCTTTTATGTTAAGTCAAAATTATTATTTGATCCGAGTGGCCCGCGGCCCTAGTGGCCGAGAAAATTTCCAGAAGAAGCATCAATAAGTCAGTGCTAGTCGGATTTTCTCAACGCCTGTTTTTATTCATTGTGGAGGATTTGCAGTATTTTCGAGCACTAGGAGATCCCGGTAGGTTCTCTTCCTGCACCTAAAAATAGGAATTTCGGTTAATGTTGCAGATAAATTGCAGATGTTTAGCGTTGGTCGACAGGATAAGTGACTCATGTCGCTCGTCCATATCCATACTTTTAATTTCTTATTATTTTAATTAGGATAACAAGAACGATTACCTTTATTATTTGAATTTAGAAGTAAACAATTAGAAGTTCAAAGCCGAAATCTGACAGTAGTTTAGGTTAATTTACAAGAATTTAAGAATTTAGATTAGCTCGTCAGCCGTCATTACTCCTTCTGTAATCTAGTAAGCCATCCCATCACTTTAGACAACTTCGTGCAATTGAAACGGTTTCCTTTTCAATGTTGCTCTCCAACAGACTAACATTTTGAGTAACCATTGAGTAAACCGAGTGGATGACGTAAACCAGTCTCGGATATTAAGGTAACCTGCAAGATTAACTAGCCTTGTCAATACAGACACGTGTTGTCCTGCAAACCAAAACATTTATTTGGGAACATATTTCGATATTACTACCAAGTTGAATAGCTTGGAGAAATTGAATAGCTTCGGGTTGGCGAAGAAATTAAAAACTAGCCGTCTGGCGCTCAGAGAAAGAAAAGGCTCTTAAACCTACCAAACCATTGTTGACGATACATGTGGTGCTGTTATAAATATACTTTACGCTTGTGGTGCCAACCTTGCATCCGTAGGAGGGCGGTCTAGTCGAATGTTTTCAATTCATTGGCCTAGTCAGATCTATTAGGAGTATAGTTATTGTTTCAGGTCTAATTCTAGAACTTTAGAGATTGAAAACCATCCTCAAAGCATAAAGCTCCTTTAGTTTAAGCCTGTCTAAGCGAAATTCAAAATGAGTGGAAAAGTGTTCTGGAGAAACTGCGCCCCACCTTTATCTTGATTGGAGCAGCTGTGGCCCTATTCTGGCTTTCCCTGGGAATAGGGAATTGGGAAAAATATTTTCATAGCATTTTTGTCTAAATTGTATTTTTCTGGCCTACTGAGGGAACATGATTGGTGTTAATATTTTCGAAACAAACTTAAATGGGAAAATATTTTTCCCTACAAAAATTTTGTGGAACAAAAGTTTCCCAAATCACTTTGTTTTGAAATTTTTTGCACTAAAATTATTCTTTCAGTAGGCCAGAAAAGTATAATTTTAACAAAAATGCTATGAAAATATTATTCCCTATTCCCAGGGAAGGCCAGAATAGGGCTACTGGTGTGATTGATTCAAGAATCATCAAGGATTCATTGAGAATAAATCAAAGCACTTAATCCATAGAACTTAGGTCCCATGCATGGTTCCAATCTGGCCAACAAGTTTTTCTGACGGAGTAGGTCCAGAGGACCCAAATTGTTTTCGTAATCGAAATGGAGGCCCCGATTTTAAATGTATATTCAGTTCAGAAACAACACCGGCATCGTTCCCGATTAACACAAAAATCTTTTTGCACTATAGCAAGTAACTCCTTTGGTTTAAGAGAAGCAAAGTTGCCAGCGAATTATAATGATAGCAGTTTTAGTCTCCAGATTGGGATCCAGATCAAGTTTTAAAGAACTGGCTTTTATCCTCTAGAGTCTAGAACCTTTCTATTTTTAACTTAACTTTTATTTTGTTTTAAACACACCAATTGTGTGAATGAGTTACGGTATAACCCAGAAATCCGAATACAAATTGGAATTTTTGGAAAAAATTATATTACTACTACGAAATCTATGAAATGTCCTATATTCTCAAAATGGTTCACCCTCCGAGGGGTGAGTATTTTTAAAGGTATTAGTGCTCACAGGCTTGCGGCAGCTAATTGTGTCACTCATAATGATTAGCCCTCTTACGGGGAATAATTGAAACTACGTCGGATCTAAAAAATTAAATTTCGGACATTTTTCGACTTTGAACTTTAACCGTAACATATACAGTTTTTTTAAATCAGTTAAATCAGTTAAAACATTTCGATTAATTAGATTTATAATTAGTAGAGTGAATTGCTTTCGATACACTTCAACCTTATAGATTTGATGAACATTTAACAAATGTATCCATAGTTATTTTTATATCGGATGGAAGCAAAATCGATGGCACCTGACAACGGATACGGTATAAAGCTAGTGTTCTATATTCCGTTTAACAGCAACAACAATCCATTTTATAAAAACTTTGCTTTCATTGTAATACGATAATAGCGGTTATACCTCCAACCTAAAAATATACTCGTATAGGTAATAATAATGAAGGTCACGTAAGAAAGCATACACAGAATATAAACCAACTATAGAAAATGTTTGAATTTTCCGAAAACGAAACCATACAAATTTTCTTAAAACATTTCGATCACCTTTCACCGTGGTATAAAATGTGCACGATTTCAAGTATCGACTACTAACAGTAATATTTGTAACTCTACATAAATTCTTTGGTAAATTAGGGAACTACATTTTGTGTAAATATTAGAGCTTTTGTTGGGCTTTTCCAACAGGTAGATACTGTACGATATAAATGAGACAATATATGGAGTTGAGTTGGCCTCTTCTTGCTGATATTTCAACAAAAACCGATAAATAAAACAAAATGAAAAAATTATGGTTTCTATGTGACATTAATTTATGTGTGTACTGATTTTCTTTTGTTTTTCCACGTACATATGTACAACAAAAAACTATTGCAAAGCATTTTTTTTATCCGTTATAATTAGATGAAAGGGGTTAATTGATTTTACTGTAAGCCACCTCGATCTATGTGAAAATGTAAATATGTGTAGCATAGAGAGTTAGTGGCGTGGAAATTGAATTTAGGCCGGGGGTGGTGGGTGGTATAGGCAGTTTTAATTTAAAATATTTTTTTTTTATGAAAAATTAAGTATACGTATGTATGTATGTAGAATGTACATATGTAAAGTACGTGATAAGCTTTTAGGGTAATTTAATTTAGGTGTATAGAAAGCATACAGAGTTTGTGGTATTGATTTATTGATTGAAAAACAATAGATTTAATTATTAAGGCTATGTATGTACGTGTACATGTAATATGAGTTTTTATTTATTTTACTTATTGTGATGTCTTATATGTATGTGATGAATGTTTGGGATGGGTGAAGTATAATTATGGCAATTGCAGTGTGCAAATTATGCCATCCTTAATTGCATTCTGAAAATGTTCTAGAATTACACAAAAAAAAGTTTATTTTGTGAAACAGTAATCAGTACGGTAAACTACTGCCCCTCTGTATAATGGTCTGATAAATTGTCATACCTTCATTATGCGTTAGTTAGTTTATTGGATCTAAACTTTAGTTTATGCCTAATTCCTAAGTTCCTTTAAAATAGGAGTGGATCAAAACCTCTTACGGAACTAATATTGCAACCTTTTGGTGATCTTATAAACTGCGACCCATTCCAATCGGTTCAGTAATGCCTAGATTTTTTTGACACCATTTTTAAATTTTTATTTTATGGTTCTTTCGAAACCCTCCAAGAACATGGTCAATTCGGTCGGTATATATGTTCTTCGAAACCGTGTTCTTCAAATACCGTGTTCTTGGAGGGTTACCTGTACTTAATATCATTATGCATTACTTTTATTAAATTATTATTAGTTACATAATTTTAGTGTGTTAGCTCAACATGCGTGTAATTATTAGATTTTATTTCTTAGTTTATTAAATCTAGAGGATCTGCTCTGAGAAGCCGTCTGTATTTCGGTTGCCTTAGCAGTTCTCTAGCTAATTCATTAGAGTGTGATTCCAGTTTCAGCTGGTATTTTAGACTGCATGATTTAATTGTCTCTTTAACAGTTTTGATTTGTAGGTCTCTATGGATGTTGCTGTTTCGAATATACCATGGGGCATTTGTAATGCTACGAAGTATCTTTGCTTGCGTTCTTTGTACGATATCTATATTTGATGCACTAGGTGAGATCCATAGTTGGATACTCTATGTCCATATGGGAATTAGGATCGCTTTGTATAGTAGAACCTTGCAGTCTAAAGAGATTTTCGAATTTTTTCCGATCATCCGGTGGATTTTAGAAAATTTTATTTTTAATTGGTTGCGTTTTGTTTATTTGAAGACGTTTATTTGACGTTTGTTTGTTGAGTAATTGTGATATTGTTGAATTTTACTGCCGGATATGTACGTTTATTCAGTGTGAATGTTACATGTGTTGATTAACATTCATTCATCCTTTTTGTAATTTAATCCTTCATGCCATACTTTGTCGAAAGCTTGCGCAATATCCAAGAAAACTGCCGAGCAATATTTCTTTTTTTCTAAGGAAAGCTTAATTGTATATGCAATTCTGTGCACCTGTTCTAATGTGCCGTGGTGCTCTCTAAATCCAAATTGCTGATCTTGTATAATGCAACCTTCAGATAATATAGGTTTTAGTTCTTGTAGTAACATTTTTTCAAAAAGCTTTGAAATTATCGGAAGTAGACTTATTGACTTGTACGAGGGCTGCCTTTTATATTTCGGGATTAGAGAACAAAAACAAATACTAATCATCGAAAATCGCTTTATTGTTGTTCAAAATATTCCCCATGAAGATCTATACACTTTTGCATGCGTTTGAACCAATTGTCGAAGCACTTTTTCCACTCTGATTGAGGACCAAAACATGCATTCTGAACGCAGCAACCGCTTCTTCAGGTGTCGAAAAACGTTGACCTCTCAGTTTGTTTTTTACGTACGGGAATAAAAAGAAGTCATTTGGTGACAAGTCAGGACTATACGGCGGATGACTCATCAAATCGATGTTTTGAGTGCTCAAAAATGCAGTTATTTGAGCCGATGTGTGAGAGCTCGCGTTGTCGTGGTGAAGAGTGATCCGTCTTTGGTTTTCCTGATTTCTTGGAAGACAACTGGCAAACAAATGGCTGTGTACCACTCAGAATTAACTGTTCTAGTGGTACGGTTGCGACATGTCCATTTTTTCCGAAAAAAACGGCGATCATTTGCTTGCCAGTGCTTCGTGCGCGAACAACTTTTGTTGGATTCGACTCATCTTGAAACACCCATACGCAGTCGACTGCTGTTTACTTTCGGGCTCATACGCGTAAATCCACGATTCGTCACCTGTCACTATGTCATAGCTGTGTTTTGAAGCACCGCGATCGTATTTTTTGAGCTTTTCTTTCGACCAATCGACACGAGCCTTTTTTTGAGCGATTGACAAATTGTGTGGGATCCAATGCGAACAAATTTTTTTGACATTCAAATGTTTATGCAATATTGAATGTATGCTGGTCCCACTAATGCCTAAGGCTGTCTCAATCTCACGATTGGTCACAGGACGATCTTGCAATATCAGTTCGCGCACAGCATCAATGGTTTCCGGAACAACAACTGATTCTGGACGACCTTCACGAAATTCGTCTTGGAGTAAACTACAACCTCGATTGAATTCACCATACCATCGATAAACACTGGTCCTTGATGTAGTTGCATCGCCAAAAATTGAATTAAGTTCATCCATGCACTCTTGCTGCCTTAATCCACGTCGAAAGAAGTAAAAAATAATCGCACGAAAATGTTCACGATTTAATTCCATTTTTTCGCCGATATGTATGAGTACTGTAAACAACACAAATAGCGCTCGAATGTCAAACCGTTCTGAGTACGTCTAATCTCAAAAATGTCAAACTTTACGATAGAGCTGTCAGTTGCCAGATTGCAACACTAGGGTTGTTCAATCTCGAAATATAAAAGGCAACCCTCGTACGATGAGACTTGAGTGAGTGTTTTTTGTGATGCCCTGTAGAACTAACTGAGCTACATATTGTCATGACTCATGTTGATTATGCCGTAATCCGGCATAATCAACCAGAATTTTTTTAAATTCGAACGGGTACCATATACAGGTCAGTACTTTTAGATTTTGGAAAATGGAACAGGAAACTCCTAAATCAACGAATAATGTTGGTGGATCTGAGTGTTCGATCTTGTACCAAAAACGACAACGAGAGGTGAGCAAACCGGAAAAACATAGTAGTGGTTATTTTATTAATATTGGTTAGCTTGAGGGCATGCGCTTCATTTTGTTTATATATTTTTTTTAATTGATGTGTCAAATACGGTTTCGTATTGTTTAAATATTTGAAAATGAAAAATCAAATCACATAGCAAACAATCGGTTCCACTTCTCAATAGCAAGCGAATAGAAGAGGTGAGGTATATGTCATCATCATCAATTTTCAACCGGTTCAACCGGAACTTTTTATTTTGCTTTTATTTTTTATTTTTTATTTTGCTAGTTGCCTTTGAAAAATTGACGAACAAAATGCACAGACACATGAGAGAAAAAACACAATACAAATATACAATTGTATATTACACACTGTATATGTACACAAAATTATTGTTCACCTCGCCAGCTCGCGCTCTAATTTTTGGTACAAAATCGACACTCTGGTTTTGTTCAATATAATTTCATTCAAACAATTCCAAAGTTGCTTGGGTTTGTTTATATTCTTACCGACACAATCTGAATTTAGCTTTCTCTTTGCTTTTGTTTTCTCTTTTACGTTACATCCGAATAAAACGAATTTGGTAATTTCATCGGTAAATAACTTAATGACATCAGCAGTTCCGATCCAACTGCTGGCAAAATGGCAAAATCAGTTTCACGCAGATGTTGAAAAATTGAAATCTAAACATTATTTAATAATCAAAGAAGTGCTAGCAGGTGTCATGAAAGCACGAACGATATTTATATTCATTATTAGTGGGGTGACGTCCGGCGAAAATGTGGATTGCAATTTAATCGAGACGTTAACCCTTTCACTCCTGATTTAAATAGGCCAAATAGATTTTTCTTGTGACATGTTTTGGGTTAAAAAGTAAAAATAAGAAAAATAAGAAAAACAGTCGGGAAAGGTTGGGAGCCGAACTCTATAAGCATTTTCGTGGCATATCATTCTTTTACAAATTGCAATAACGTCCGGAAAATGAAAGAGAATAAATTATGTAAAAAATAAAAAATATTTAGTATTATTATTCCATGTGTAAGAAAGGAAGGTTCTATGCAGTGTGATTTGCGTATTTCAAAAACATTCTATCAATTATAAGGGGGGTTAACAAAACCCTGCATATCTCTGAACACCCTAAACACAGAAATGGCCAAATCAATTGGGATCTATCCCATGAATTGCTTGAATTGCTTCTAGCAAAAGTAAATAATAATTTAAAAAAATAAAATATATAAAGTAAGTCACACAGTTTTTAAAATCACGTTAATTTTTAATGAAATTTTAAAAAACAATTTTTTTTCTTTAGTAGACAAAGATGTATAGAACATTTTCCACAGTAAACGTATGTGCAAAAAGCACAGCTTGCGAACTTGCATCTAGTTGTCTCGCTGACACATTACTCTAAATAACCACGGTCCTTTTTTTAAATTGGCGGTCTTCCGCAAAATCTGGCTTGCGAAATCGGTTAATTCGAGCAGTCCCAATTACATTAATCCCTCTATTTTTTAATATTTCCAATAAATTGTAGGTCGTAAAAAAATTATTGAAATACAGTTTGCGTCCCGGCACTTCAATTCTTTGAATTAAATGGAGGACGATTTCTGCACCAAACCCAAATTTTTGTTGATGGAAATCAGAAACAGTTCTTGAGCCTAAATCAAACTGGATAAATACGGTACAACAAATAATAGCGATAAATAATAAAATCAAACGGTTTCCCGGATTTTCCGCATAAAACAAACAATTTCAAGCCTCAAGGTGATGGTTTAATTTCATATATTATTTCATATTTAATGTCCCTTTAAATGGAATCCTTTGTTCGTCGATGCAAAGGTTCTCCTTCAAGGGAATCTCAAAACATTTTTGTCTAACAGAATTAAGTATGAGACGAACCTTATAAAAAACGTCTTTATTATTTTTTGGAATGTCCAAATTGTTGGTGACGTGAAAATTAGTTCGCAATTGAAAAAATCGGTCCCTGGTCATAGTTCGCATAACGTGTTCCATTCCTATAATATTGCCCAGTTCATTCTGATTTGGGGAAATTGTGTACATCCGATGAATATATGAACTCCGATGAATCTTTTAATTTCATGTAAATCCGTCAATTTAAAAGTTTGGGCATTTTGGAACCCATATATATTTGTAAAGTTTATCATTTCGAATAATTCCTCAGTAAAATATTTCATGAAATACTGACCTGGAGGTTCTTCAACAAGTTATGTTTCCTCAGGCGTTTTGTATTTAATTCGGTTTCAACAAATTCGTTTTTTTTTTCATTTTACTCGAGTTCGATCAATTATATTTGTTAAATAATCCGGAGCATTTTGCATGTCATTTATAATTTCGAAATCAATATTTTCTGAAACTGTTACAGTTCCTTCGTTTAATACTCCTGCAACAACAGTTACATCCACTGTTTTCTGATCATTGTTTTCGATTTCGTCATCTTCACCAACCGCCTGATCTACTTCAATTCTTGTACTTCCGTAATATGATCGAAATCCCCAAAACAAATTTGTTTATCTTGCCCCTCCTCAGCATCATCAGGATTGTCACTGTCTTCATAGTGAATGGCCAACATTTCGTCATGCATTACATTTTTGCGAGCCATCTATAACCAAACCCAGATTTTAATAGTGATAGCCATCAAATAAAAACTAACGCAATACGAAAAAAATCATAAATCAATCAAAAAAATCAGTACAATTTAATTCTTATTGTGATAATATATTTGATAACGTTTTTATAATTCGTCTTTTCGGTAGCATCCATATTTATAATTAACGGGTTGAATTCTTGTCTGGACGTGGCCGTCGTAGAGTATGTGGCGTTGTAAGCTTTGAATTCGGTTTAATAATTGAGCTGCTTATGTATTCTATTTTACTACCATCGGCCGTAGAAGTATTATGGAGCGTATGTTAGAGTGTTGGCAACCATCGTCGAAGTTGTTCCACTCTCTTTGGTTTCGAGATAACGACCTTGGCATATTTCAGTGGCTGGACATTTCTCGTTATAATGTTTGGAACACATTTTACAGCATTTCAATTTATGATTTTGCTTATTTTGGTTTACCAGTAAATTATGGATCAAAATATTATTTCGATTTGGATTAGTTGCCCCAGAATTTTAAATGTATCATCATTTTGGCAAATTTGACAATCTTTGATTGCCAGTTCGATGAATAATTGGTAGTTATGGCGTTTACGGTTCCAGTGTTTACAATTGTAGAATTTGATTGATTCAGCTGTCTTAAATCAATTTTGAGTTTTGAAGTAGCCAATACAATTTCGTATAGGATCTCAACGTTTTAGGTGAAGAAACTGACGATAATTTTGGCACCTCTTGTACATCTGTATCGGGTAAAATACTGGCTGGATTCACTAATGACATTACTTGCAGCCGCCTCTGTACCTTACCCAACATAAGCAGTCGACTTCGTCCTTCTGATGCCGGATTTCCAGTTGGTTTCATTTTGGCCAAGTGTTGGATCTTTGTATGCGTGAATTTTTCCAAAGAGACTCAATCTCTTCTTCACTAACACGTGCGCCGACTTTCAATGATAAATTGTGTTGGTGTTGCAATATCTAGAATTTTATCATCTGATGTACCGCGAACAATTAACATTTTCAACCTGTGATATTTGTAGTGATAGTGCAGCTCCAGTATTCAAGCCTACTAAAATGATTGAGAGATGTGGTGTTTCTCTTTTGATTGAAAATTGAAATTTGGCGCAAGTCACTGAGATTAACTGATCCGTTACAAATTGAAATCCATGTTTGTTTAATATCTATCAGCTTAAATGACACTGTACTTCGTGGTTCAGGCAGCATTTGTGCTCGTACTACTCCATTGTTGAATGGGCCTGACGTTACGATCACTGTAACCAGTTGATTTCGTAGTTTATGAATTTTAGGGTTGACGACTGGTTCCCAAGGTTAAAGGTCCTTTAACCATACAGTTTTTAACAAATCTTGATTACCATGTCAGACCAAATACTATTCTATCCAACAAGTTTGGAATTTTAGCGTTCCATGTTTGCAAAATATCCAGATTCCCAGCTAAGAAGTATGGTGGTAGATTCTCTATTAGCATAGCATGTAACCACTGAGTTAAATTTGGCATGATACACTTCTAACAACTTTTCGCATTCTGTGAAGTAATTTATCTATATTGTTACGCATCTCAACACAACTGGGTTCTTTGGAACTATGGAACTATGCTGTTCGAGACTATAAAAAACGAGAGTGTGAATACGCAGGCAATACGACTGAACCAAAACATTCTAGGCGATTGCTATCGTTACATCGTGTGAAAGCCCTACACTCTGATAGTCTCATAGACCGGGCTCCCGATGGGATGCTATCGTCTCATCACGTACATATATCTTTGGCATCATGATAGGTACCTAATAATTTACCGGCCGGATCTTGCAGTGTACAAGCTATATGTTTCCAACTCTTACTCTAATGATTTCTAGTGTAAATGTCTGTCTGTAAATTTAGAACACCGTTTAGGCGATGGACTTAATTTTGGAGTGTCAAGTTCCAATTTAAACTTGTTACTGCAACATGTTGCGTCATCTGTATTTTGTTAATTAAATGGATGTCGATATTTCGATGTTGATCTGTTCTCAGTATGGTTGCGTTTGTGTTGAAACTCGGATTGTGTTAAAAACTGTAGGTTTCCACCAGGAGCGTCTGAGTGTTAGAAATATATTGGGAAGGATCGTTATATCGGTAAAATAGATATCCCTTGTTGCGCCAAAGAAAAGGTTCCACAGATATATAATGTGCATGGGAATCTAATGTAAAATCAGGACAATAGTCGGGCAAATTTCTAATTTGAATGTATGCACTCGTATGCCATTTCTTACCCGATTGAGATCTGTTTGTATGCTGAAGATAGAATAGCAAAATTAGTTCAGACTGTGGTTCTTGAAAATTGGTAACTTGCATGGAAGTTTAGCTATATCTCAAGCTGATTAGAACAAAGTTGCGGGCTCTGCATAATTGCAAAGTATTTCCAAATTAAATATTTTTATTTTGTTTAATATCAGAATTTGAATGAATATTAATTTTTTATTTTTTTATTTTTTTCATTTTAGGTATGTCAAAGGTGCAACTTGCAAATTTTTTGTGAGTAAGTAATAACTAGTCAAATAAATATTATACTGCTGCAGTTAACTGTGGACTAGACTAACTTATTTAAAAGTTTATAACAAATCACCTGATTATTAGAGTTAGTACAGACTAGCTTAACATTTTTTGGAAAATTTTGCTGAATAGGAAACGTACGGAAACGTATTGTAAAATTTTGAAACACTCAGTATCCACACAATAAATCATGAATTGCGGATCAATGTTTAACTAACTGTTGGTCGTTCTGACCGCTGAGACTTAAGAAATCAATTGTTAGGTAACAGTAAATTTAAATATTTTTTATCCAAGATGTAAACAATAATATTGTTACGTTTTTGCCTCGTCACTCAAGGTTCGAATCACTAGATTGTGAATAATTACAACTGCTTCAAATTTGAACTCACACAAATTTATTTACACAACACAAAATTAACAATTAATTATTACAATTATAGCACACTTTTTAATTATCATTTTAATAATCGCTTTAATAATCACTTTAATAATCTTTCTATTTAACCTTGACTGTATCACGTTTAAAATAAGACTCAGCATACAACGTTAATGTACGCCTTTATATACCAAAATATTTGTTTCTAGAATAATCCTAAATGCGCATCATGATTCAAGGAAATATGTTAGTATACAAATGACGCCTAAATGTTGAACCAAATCACAAATGCGAATTGACCACTCACTGAAATAACTTATTCTATTCTAATCTAGGTGTCACCGTAACAGTATTCTGCCTTTTATAGTGCTACTAGTGCCATCTAATAAATAGTAGAATAATAATAATTTAACTAATCGAAACTGGTTTTCTTATACTGAAAAAATGTCGAATCAGGTTTTAATGCAGCTATGAAGTTTTCGACAAAATAAAAAAATATCAAATATGGCGGAAAAAAAAATTCTAAACAACAAAAATGCATATGAGTTTTTAAAATAGTTGGCAAATTCAATAATAGAGGCCAATCAATATTGGCCTTTTAATCGACACTTTCCTGTCACCGAAACTCTATACTTCACTCTAACTAAAAAAACTGGTACTTACACACTGTCCTCTCAACTAAAAAAACAACTATAACTGCCTTAAAACTATAAAATCTGAACTCCCACTAGCACATTCTTGTACATCATTTATACTCCATAATGAAGGAAAATTTTTGGACTGTCATCACAAAACGTAAAAATTACAAAACGACAATCAACTTTTGTTGCAAGTGCTTCACTGATTCTTTACTGTAAACTAGAGTAAATGAGTAAATAATTTGAAAAATATACACTGTTAAATTATTACTTTTAGTTTAAATCAAAATTCGACAGATGTCAGTAGGCTTTAATTTTGTCGAATTTTAAAGCTTTTTTAAAATGAAATCAGATGGCATTTAATTTTGCTCGTAGAAGAATTGGATAACTAAACCTTAATAAGAATAGACGAATGCTAAAGTTGAGTTTAAGCCATTTACCGCGAAATAAAATAATTAGTCAAATGCTGTAAATTTAAATTGATTCAGTACAAATTGGTAAATTGTAGTAATTAAAATTTAATTTTTAGGTTAGGTTCAACAACATATTTAATTTAGTATAGAACGCACTAAAGTAGTATTAAGTTTTTATAACAAAATTTTTAACCAAGCTTAATGTGATTTTCATAGTCGTTTTCACAGTCAAATATATAAAAATCTTGACAAAAATGACCTAAATCCAAAATCATTTTTTTCGACTTTTTGAGGCAAGAGAAAAATGTCCGTCTGTCTCGAAGTATCAAACTTTATCTATTATAGATTTACTTGGAGATCAGTGCTTGGTTGCCATGGAATGTTTTTCTGTTATTCCGATAACCAGTTTTTAAGGACGGCCTGAACGCAAAGCCACATCTGTAAATTTAATTTTATATATTCAAAGTGAATAATTCTGCAAAGTCGTATACGTAAAATTTGTTTAGATCAGCTCCTTTAAATAAATTAAGATAAGGAAAACCTACATACAGACACACATTTTCCTGTTATCTTTATATTAAATTTTTATTTTATTTTTCCTGCTTTGTATACACATCAATCATATTTCCGCAGATGAATTTCACTGTATAATTACCGCGAGACAATTCGCGTAATTATATACAGCAAAGAAGCGCACAAAACCCACGCGCCTCTCTATTCAACGAAATGGTTATTTAATGGTTTAATAACAGCGCGCTTAAATTATTTTGATAATCGCCTATCATTTAACAAAACAAATTTTTTCTTTTTAAAAATGATATCATGAAAATTTAAACAACAAATTTTTCTAGAAATGGCGTCATTCACTCACAAAGGCACACAGTGAATGTGTATTTACATAGAAGCGGTGGTGTGAACATATTTTCTCATCTAAATAAAATCATTCTCCCCTATGCAAATAAATTATTAACGCTCTAGAAAATTTGATATGTTGGTACAAACGTACATTCGTATGTTGTTGCATAATTTATGTTAAAATTCTGCTTGAGATGTCACCTACATATACACAGCATGTAATATTGCACATATACCGGAAGGTGTATACGAAGAAAAATTTATATTTCTTTGTAGTCCTGAGGACTAGGATACGGAATTGTATAGTATACCAAGGAAAATCGTAATTGGCACAACCGTAACATTAAAATCACAATTTTTGGTCATTCATCTGTGAACTACCTAGTGTTCGTGTTTTGGAAATATTTGTGGTGTGTAATTTAAATTTGGTTGATTGCCACAGTCATCTCGATAAAACAGGAAAAGTCATATGGTAAGTGTTGATAATAAAGAGATGTGCACGGTAGCAATCAATTTGTATTTCGTTGGTGTTTTGTGTAGAAGTTGTCTTACTAAATTACACAACCAACAAAATTTGTAATTTTTTTGTAATCATATGTAAGTTTATCAGTTCGTGAAACTGAACTTTTTCTTAACTGGTTTTTTAAATTTTTAGGAGAAAAACTAAGGAACCTAAACTTTCCTTAGAAATCATTGGTTGCTCTTCCCATTTTATAGTTGGTGAGTAAACATTGGTGAGTTCAATTTGAATTGAATCCGGAATATAAATTTATGTTTGATTTCTTGGTAATTCGTTTTATTATAAGATCCTCGCAAAGTTGATCATCTTCTGTCAACAACCTATCTTTTTTTATTTTCAATATCTCTCAAATTCTTGAGGTTGTCTAAATCCATCGTATGAAACCCGCAATTACCAAAAGATATCCTCCAAACAGTATCTTCCATCAACAGGAGCTTCCCTGCCACTACCAAAACAAAAAAATAAATTAACATTCTCGACAAAATTAGACAGAGCAGTGAATTTCCTTTAACAACTTTTCAATTGATATATGACACGTGACAAAGAACAATGACACAATTTAAAAATCTAACTTGTTGAATTAATTCACTAGAAAGATGCACAATGTTAAATTTTTTGTTTTATTTTTATTTATTTTTATTGTTATTGCTAACTATGCGGTCGGTTTTGGGGCTCACCTTGCTCTTCTGCGGTTAAGCTTTTTACACCCTTACGCTATGCCTGCCGGCCAACTCGAGGATGTACGGTTATAGGGCTGATTTAAGCCCATTTAAGCCCCCCCCAACCGACAGGGGGTCATAGATGTGTTACATTTCACCACAGATCGTAATCTGTTGATGAAATTTCACTTTGCATCCTGCCCCTATCGGAATTTGAACCCGGTACTTTCCGATCCAAACGCCAAAGCTTTAACCACTGTGCCATTTGGACAGTAATGTTAGTTCATATCCTGCAAAAAAGACTTTTCTGTTTTTCTTTCATCAAAAATGATAGAGTGCAAAGTGCCATTCTTCGTCTGATGATTTTGAAATTAAATAACGTATTACTATTTTTTGGTTTTGGCCTCCTGAAAAATTTCAATTTTTAGGTTGTGTTACTGTTCTTTGTCGGGTGCGATATTTCAGTGGCACTTTTCTGGCAACTAATTCCCTGAGGATAGGAAATTAGGGGAAAAATTTATATATAATTTGAATATTTTTTTCTGACGTACTCTAAGTACATGTTTAAATAGGTTGAAGCACCCCTTTTGTATCTGTTTCAATTAGTTAAATTTTTTTTGTTACTGGTCTATCTTTCAATTACGGTCAGTTTATAACTAAACATTAGGGTTTTTATCAAATTTTGAACATGGCAAACTTCTGTTTATACACAAATATTTTGTGTCAGCTTAATATTCCTCTTATAAAACTTTTATCAGCCCTTGATGCAGATAAAAGGAGGTTCCCCTCAAAATTGTGGTTTACAAAATCCTGATTGTATCAAAAGCCCGGTTTCTCAAAAGCTTGGTGTTTTTAAATCCTGGTTTTGAAAATCCTCATTTTAAAGTTCCTGTTTTTCAAAACCTTTGTGTTTTTCAAAACCTTTGTGTTTTTCAAAACCTTTGTGATTTTTCGTTTTGCAAAAAAAGGCTGCTTTTTGGGAAGTCTGGTTTTTAAAAATTCCCTTTTATTTAAAATATGTTATGGTTGTTCTGAGAATCATTTGATAATTCAAGGCTAAATTCACATATTCCTAAAGTCTATAAACTATTCAGATATTCATTTACAAAGAGGAACTAAACTTCGTAAACATTAACAATGTTTTGGAGATATTCAAGCTTTGTTAAGTTGTCTCGTTGTCTTATGGTATTCCATTTTTTATTGGCAGGTTTCGTTTTTTAGGATATGATGTCGCTCTAGTTTGCGCAATTTGGATTTTATTCATTAATACTTTCCAGAACTTCAAAATTAGTTCTTAAACGCCGATGTGTGCTTGCCGTCTTTCTACCGTTTTTTGTCCAAGGTGCATTATTCTTAGCATTACCCACAGAGGCTAGAAATTTGGGGAGCACTTTTGTTTTGGTTTTCTGATTATTATTCTATTGGGGTTTCCAGTTAAATAATTTCTCTCTAACCATTCGTCGATCCGCTGAGCATCAGGATTGACTTTTATTTATAGCTCCTGGTAATATTCATCCTGATTTGCAGGCTTAAATCCTCGTTCTTACCATATTTCACAGCACACCCTTCTGTTGTAATGTTGATGAGTCGGATGACCGGTAATTTCTTATTCTTGGAGCATTAAACAGAGGGATGGTTTTTATTTATGTTTAAATGGTTTAGACTAACAGGCTACAAGTATGGGAAATTTCTTGCCACTTAACCCAGCAAATGTAATGAGTTAAACATAAATTAACAGAGGATCGCAGTAGTTCCATTTAGCCTGGCCGAAATTCAAAACGTCGCCCAAAACTGATGTTAAAATTAAAATCCTGTTTAGTATAACAAATTTGACAATGTATGAAATGGCCTAATTCTTTTAGCATTGCCGTATTATTGATTTATGTATATTCCAAATTCATTATAAAATTTTAATCCGGTTCTAAATACTCAGTTTGTAAATAATTAAGTTCCTTTTTTATTTTTTTTACAAAATATTCTAATACCGTCCATCATGATAAAAATCTTGAACTTTTTTCAAATTCAGATCTTAAACGTAGTTCCAATCATAAGAAATTCTATACATTTTAAAATTTAAGGTGCTGTTTGCTGCACCGAAGAAGTATATCTCTGGCCACGGATAAAATAATCCGAGCGCCCTTCATTATTTATAGGGTATTTCCTACATTGATAGGGTTTACTAGCCTGAGCCTAAACTTGTAAATGCTGAATGTGAGGCAAGAAGTTATTAACACCAGTTTTAGTCGCATAGCTATCATTTACTTGATCGTGATCGTTGATATCTTACATCTGACTACAAATGCATCTCTTTCAATATTTCCCTTAAAATATTACCACTTTAATGAAACGACAAAAAGAAGTGAATTATATGGGAATCGTTCTCTCTCGTACTCGAGGTTTTATTAGTAGTACTAGCTGACCCGGCGAACTTCGTACCGCCTCAAAATCAATAAATGTTGTGTTAACTTATTAGCTGAATAAAATACAGTTTTTTATTTAGATAAAATAAATACTCTAAATTAACTAAATTCAATAAATGCAAATCACATGGCAGCTAAGCGTTCGCTTTATTAAAGTAAATCGAAATGATTCGCGTAGCATTGTTCCACTATTTTCTGTTAAACTATTTGCTTGATGGGTTGCACTCGGATCGATTCCTTTCATTGAAGCGCCTTGTAATATACGACATGTTCCGTTTTGTTATCAGGTGCGCGAACAACCAAAGCGGATTGTTTGCCGATACGTGAACATGATTGGCTTTGTGATTTGTTGATCGTCATACAAATGTAAGACGAATTGGAAATTGAATTCGTTTAAATTCGAATGGCATGTCGGTTGGATCATCGGAATTCTCGGAATGAGAACTTCCTTACCTTTGAACTTTCCTTTGAGTATCGCTTTGAGTGTGAGTTTGCCCACCACCAAACGCGTTCCGTTACATAATTTTGATTGGTTCAGGTTTCGAAGCATAATGACTACCAACCAAGCCAACCTACAGTTGTAAGTTATGCAGTGGCAAGCCAGGCCGATCTAATGAGTTTAAAAATTCACCAGTAAATAGGGTCCCTCACCCAATTGTGGTTTTTGTGGTGGTCTGCAAAGATGTTCGGAAACCCTTTGTTGATGAGATCGTCCTTCGTTGAGGCGAAATTGCAAAAGTTTGGCGGAATCGAAATCAACCAATTCGATTCGTCGACCGGAACACGGCCGTTACCAATAGTCAGCAATTGCTTGGAGAAATCTTCGGCAGATTGATCGTAGCGTCACAGAGTCGATGATTTGAGGCAACCTTTTCATCCCAGATGATTATTTTATTTGCTATCACAACTTTGGCCATTGCTGAGTGTTTCGCAATTTTGCATGTCGGGTTTTAAGCCGTTTGAAGGTTTAACGGCAATTTCAACGCTGAATGAGTCGTTTGACTACCTTCTAGCAACTTGGCCGCTATTCCAGAAGAAGCAACTGCTACAGCAATTTCGGATCTCGCACGAACAGTAGCAAAAACCAATGCCATGAGGGATGTCGCCCCAGTTCCACCGGACGCATCGCGGAAAAATAAGCCACCATTTCCATCATCAATTGCCTTCATTAACGTGTCGTACACACTTCCTTCTGTTTGGGGCTCAACAGTGATACATTCGTTCGAACTGATTGGTTCAATGCATCTCGATCGTATTTACGTCCACGTTCCAATTCTCGATTGAAAGCGTCGTTAATTTCACGATATGGCGTTGGCATTCCTAACTTGACTTACAACTGCCGCACATGAGGAAACACATGCCTTCAGCGATTTTCATGTCACAATGTGTGTCGTTTTCAAGCAAATTGAGCTGTTGACATGCAGCACGAAATATTAGGCACGCTACACCATTGATAGTTCGAAGTGATTCAAATTATGTCGGCCTACATTCACCAGCATCAACCGCAAGTTAGAAGCATTGATCATTCTTCGGATGAACTGTGTAAATGCGACCAAGAGCATCAGTAGAACGCACATCTGGATGATCCGTATCGCTTTGCTTTCGATGTTGAAATTGCTTCCAAGTGTAATAGAAACTGGTTAATGTTGTCGTTGGAGGTGTTTCAGCACGTTGAGCAACATTCGATGAGTTGAAATAAACTCGTTTACCATGCTTCAAATGCACCGACAAATGTACAACAGTGAGATAACGTTCATGCATAGGGAATGAAAATATACGCCAAATCATCTCATTTCAGCTCTCATATCGACCAACTTGAAAGTGCGTGATTTCATCATTGGTATATTGAGCGTTTGAACGGACTTCACTGAATTGCAATACTCCACGTTGCAATGCGCCTTGAATGTTTTGGAAAGAAGTGGCAAATACGGAATAATCCAAGTGTTGTCGACCACAAACTCATTTTTTCTCACTTTCGTCGTGATAGTTCTACCGTTTTCATCGGGTGATCGACCCCGATATAGAGAATAACCATTGGAACACTTGCCATTGATCATACACGGTGATTGGGAGTTGATAGCGCCACACGAACCGTGAATGATGTTCGTAATTACAACATCATGCAGGTCTGGATGGGTTTCGGGATCAGGAATCTCGACACATATGATGCCATTTATTTGGTCTGGTCGAATTCTTTCGACTAACCAAATAAGAATGTGTGCATGCGGTAAAGCAGTCAATCCGTTCTCTTTATCATCAAAAAAACCGTTCCATACAAAATGTATGAGCAAAGGAATTTTCTTCATGATTTTTTTTTTCGTGTATTTTCCGATGTTTTACGGAGGCAAATCCAACAAAACCTAGATCTTAGAAACCATTCCAGCCGTTCTTGAGTTATAAATGGTGTAACTTACCCGATTTTGTTTTATGTATATAGATTACGGAAAATTAGTAAGCTTATCTGAAGCAATTTGAAATTCACTGTTGAAATCTGTCTGATAAGCACTCATAAAAAACTCATAACAAACATTTTTTGAGTTCTGCCTAATTTGAGAATCATGTCGAATTGTTTAATTTTCAGACTGATTCAACTTAGCAACTTTGGATTATGTCGCATAATCAGATTTTTGTATATTTTAATAAAAAATTTGTTCGAAAAGTTTAAAAAATGACCCGATCGATATCGACGTGTTATAGGTCATAATAGACTTGATTTCGACTTGTTAGGTCAGAAATAAAAGAAAGAGAGACGAAAAATAGGCAATAAAACTTAATCTATTGATCGTCCCAACCACCTGTTGTTTATACAGAAAAATTAATAATAAAAAAGGGGGAGGAGTTATTACTTGCTATCCTCCTCCTCCTTTTTATTGGTCATTAAATTATTCATTATCCTGATTTGGTGTTTGCTCCTCGATTAACTAGTCTCTGCCTCCTTCGCTGGAGTTTCATTTTTTTGTCACTATGTAAAGCCGAAGGTTTTGAAGATGTGATTTCGCGATTATTCGTGAAATGCGGAACAAAAGCAAAGTGGTTTATAGTCTTTCATTTCTTAAAAGTTTGGAAATATCTATAAAGATTTACTATTCATAATTCTTGCTCATCTCTCATATCTGTAACGCGTCATGCTAGGAACCTGGAAAAGTTCCTGCGAAAGTATACTACTTGAACTTCAACGTATGGGAACTTTCTCGGACATTACAATTGCACTAGATATTGTCTTGATCTCTACGATTTTCATCATGCCATGCCTGTTCTAGTTTTGCATTTAATTAAATATCACTAAATTTATTGAGTTTGCAAATCTTATGTTTGCGTAGATGAGGCTGAAGAAATTTGATTCAGCCTCTTTTACAGTGTTCAAGGGCTCTCTAAAAAGAAGTGCGCTTTCTTCTTTCCTAGGTTAGCAGTTGAGGGTTAACACTTGAATGTCGTATCCGGTTTAATGCAATTCACTTTGTAATGGTAGAGGTGTAGTATATGAAAGATTTACGTATCAAACACTTTAAATCACTTTACTGCGCTCATGGGCATTCTTTCCCACTGTGCCTGTCCTTCTCTCGAGTGCAATAAGAGTACTGACTCCGTGTCCAGAGCTGATTGGTCCAGCCAGAGCGTGTTTGATGGCTGATTGCGCCTGCGCTTAATTGTAAAATCCTCATTTTGTGCAATGTGTTCGCACTGGTTCATTTGAAATGACAAAGCCTGTATGATTCTGTTGTGAATTTTTTTTTCCGGTATTCCAATAAAAATACTCGAAAGGCAATATTGCCAAGTAAAATTTCTTGTATATATTCTAAAACATAACGTTTAGTATTGATTTGTATTATTCCAAGCTAATATTTGCGTTTATCCAGCATGTAAACAAATCATTTCCCTCAAAAATGATTTCAAATGGAAAATAAATAAAATGAACGAAAATCTGTCACCACTGAAGTATATTGGGTGAATCGAGTCGGAGGGAAAGTTTATTTTCCTCCCGCATATTCGCTGCTGTCTCATTACCGTTATGCCACTGCTGCTGCTGTCTGATACTGACGATTACACTCATACATATATCGTTACAAATCGTGGTTGAATTGGAAAATATTATGGTAACAATGGCAAGATGAAAAATAATAAAAAGAAAATCGTTGGATATACACAGATGAAAATGTAAATAAACATTTCCATGGAAAAACTGTATAATTTATTTATTTATGTATATTCGTGTATGTATCTTATCTTATGTTATATATGCATGTATGTATGTGGGGGGGGGGGGGGGGGGGGGGTGAACAAAGACGATACATATAATTTGAATAATACAAATGAAAATTGAAGCTGTTTACGTATAAGAAAGCAAACACCTGGATTTTAGAAAATATCACCGTGCGATTGTTTTTTATGGGCTTTGCATTAAGACATCATCGGTGATGGACGTGTACGAGGATGGCTTTTATATACTAAACACAGGTTAGAGGATTATAACATTTTTATTTTATTTTATTATATTTTACAGTGTATGCCATTATTGTTATAGTATTATTATGCCCTGAATATAATAAATTACAGATCTCACTTTATATTGTGAGGTGAATAATTTAGATAATCTTTGCTCTGTGCTGCTGTAATATAAATAGCCACTTAAAAACACACGTATTCGACCCTTATTGTACAGCTAACGTAAATAATGTGATTTATTCCATGCTCTATTTGGCTAATTTGTTGTTGTCCGCTAGACAATGAAACATGTACGAGCTGTACACTATCGAAATAAATCTCTAACATATAATAAATCGGTTGCGATCAAATATTTCTTTTTTGCTCCCCATTATTTTTGACTATGATTGCAGAATATTTTTAAGAATAATGGAAGAAAGTACCTGCAAATATTCTAATACACCGTTACTTATATGAATGTGAAATTGTTCCAGGATTCCAACTCAGAAAATAAAATTTTTTCTCAAACAACATGCTCAAATCAGTAAAGCGGTATATAGTTCAGATTTGGCCAAAGTAAGGACCCTTACGTTACAGACAAATGATCCACCATCACAACTGGAAGACATAAAATACTGTTACGAATTTCAGACGTTCGATACGGCTTGATGCTGAACTTTGCAAATAAAACACTCAGCATTTTAAATTACGAACTTTATTTCGGGTTGGGGTAGTTTGCCACCGGTGTGAAGTTTCTAACGTTAATTAAAAGTGTAGCATACGCAACAAATATTCTGCAGCGCATGCTAGATAAGTTGCATGCGCTGCAGAATATTTGCAGTGTATGCAACTTATTTAACATGTAAATAATTTATAAGAAAAACCACAAAAACTAACATTAAATTAATAATTTCGAATTAAAAACAAAAGAGAAATATATGTACAAATATGTATTAAAGTTTTCAAAGTTTTATCGTACACTAATATTTACCAATTGAGGTTAAACACATAATTAACACTACATCCTAGAGTTTTCGCAATATAGCCACTAGTATTCTCAAATAGTAGACATTCGAGCCTATTTAAATTTGTATAGCCCGTACATATAAAAAGGGTTGATTGGGAGTGTAGGTACAGCTTCCATATACATTTTTTATCAAAATATGAAATTTTGTCAGAGGAGCCCAACCCTTTTATATGTACGAGCTATACAAATTTAAATAGGCTCGAATGTCTACTATTTGAGAATACTAGTGGCTATATTGCGAAAACTCTAGGATGTAGTGTTAATTATGTGTTTAACCTCAATTGGTAAATATTAGTGTACGATAAAACTTTGAAAACTTTAATACATATTTGTACATATATTTGTCTTTTGTTTTTAATTCGAAATTATTAATTTAATGTTAATTTTTGTGGTTTTTCTTATAAATTATTTACATGTTAAATAAGTTGCATACACTGTATAGATAAGTTGCATACGCTGCAGAATATTTGTTGCGTATGCTACACTTTTAATTATCGTTAGAAACTTCACACCGGTTAGTTTGCCCGCTTTTAAAAATCTCAATCTCTCCATTCCTTGTTTCCAGTGATCCAAAGTAGTCCACACCCGTAAAAGTAAACGGTCTAGAATTCGCAGCTAATGTCGCTGGTAGCAATTGGCACATATCCGGAACTATATAGGTTTTGCTCGATTATTCTTACATTGTTGGCAATATGCTCGACTAATCTGCTTGACCAGTGGCCGAAGTCTAATAATATATAGTACCGTCGACGGATTTCATTCAGTATTGTATCATTATTCATATGAAGCTACTTAGTATGAACATTTAGCACAATTAGTATTGTAATATGGTGTACATTCGGAAGAATTGCTGGTCTTTTAACATTTATCGCAGCACCCTGAATTTCGTCGATTCTCCCACGGATCCTTAGCGCACCTTTCTTATCAAGACGGTGACAACTGATAAAGTGAGCTCCTTTTGGACACGTTTCGACGTAAACTATTTGTTCATCGTATACCTTTCCCATTGAGCTAATCGCCTTAGGTTCGTTTCAGCTTCCAACAATTCGTCGTGATCAAACCCTTGAGTTTTGACCTGATATTGTTGATATATATACCGCAATACATATCCGTGAGCCCGTCGCAGTCTTTCCCATCGACTAAATCTATTGACATCTGGTATTTTAATAAACTTAGGAGTTCCAATTTGATATATCGCCATTTTTCAGTTCAATAAAGTTCGATATTAGTGTCTGTGACCAGTTCTTTTCAGATTGAAGTAAAAATTGTGGTTCTGTGAACCATCGACCTTTTGATGTTATCGTGCTTGAACCTTTCCATTTTATTGCTTCGTCTGCTACATTCTCCTTTGTTGAAACGCATCGCCACTCATCTGGTTCTGATGAATCCTGTATCTCTTTCTATGATCTGCTCGAATCCAACCAAAAACTGTAGTTGAATCAACCCAAATCAAACATTTGTCATTTTTAATTGTGTGCTCTGCAATTCTTATGTGCTGCAAACGAATAGCAAGTACTGCGATCTAAAGCTTTAATCGTGGAATTGAGATTGCTTTAAGCGGAGGTACCTATGTTTTCGCGAAACAGAAAACGCTTTTCCTGTGGGTTTTTCCGAATTCTATGTTAAAGAAATTTCTTACTTTTTTGGTTAAGCTTTTTGTGGAGAATCTAAAAATCACATCAAATTCCCAAAAGACTAAAGGGAAAATGGCTTTTTCTCCCGTTTGCAGCTTTGCTCATCCGTTGCTGTTTTCGTTCGAACATAAACCTCAGCTGCATATCCCTTTTCGCTAGAATCTGCAGGTGAACAAATTCTATAATTGGTGTAGGCAAAACGCTGGTGTAACATTATGGGATGACGACTTTTTCTATTTCCGCCAGCACAGCCACTTATCAAATTCCTTGTCGAGAAACTCTTCATCTTAATTTATTCTTGATCGCCATATTTCCTGCATCAATATCTTAGCGTAAGCCAAGAAATTTGTAATTAGGCAAAATAAGGCCGAAGTCCTTATTTTAGATTTGCCATAATCATTCCTATGACAATGTAGATCGGTTCGTTGTGTGTTGGTAATCGTTTTCTCGAGCTGCGTCGATGTTGCCCAATTTTTAATAGTTAGCTGTTTGGAATACCGTACAGTCGAGTCTATACTGTTCATTTAGTCACCATTAAGAATGTTTCTAGAATCCGTTGAAAAACAATAAATTTGCTTTTTTATGTTCGTAAAAGACTCCGTTACTTGAACATTGCTTATAACGAGCAACATCTTAAAACATTAATCAGTGTGCATTATTTTTTATAGTTGGCAAAAGGAATGTGAAGATCCAAACAAATTTGAAGAATGTTGTTGGCATGCAGGAGTAACTTTCAATTTTAAAATAAACCATGTTAACCTTTACGCCAACAATACCATAATAATCGCGGTTTGTCACTTTTTTAGGAATGTCAATTTCAAATCCAATTAAAAACTCCAGTTTTAATTATGCTAAAATCTTGCAGAAGAAAATAATAATATTTTGTGAAAATCATGAAAAGTCAAAATTTCAAAAAAAAATTCGGCCCCGTAGATAGAAAATATTATAGGATGTCAAAAAATGTTGACGAGATTCAGTAGACATCTCTGGTAATGGCAGTACAAATAAAAATACGAATTGTATAGAGTTGGAGAAAAAGAAATCCATTATATTTACGTTTATTTCGGGACTCAATTTAGCTTAGCTACAATCATTCGTTTCGGCTCAAATTCACCGTTTTTTCGCTAATTCGTTGCCATTTAGAAGACAATTTCTTTATGCCGCCTTTCCAAAACGTCTTGTCCCTTTTAGCAAAAAACTGAGATAACCAGTTTTCACAAGCCACTCTTGAAGTTATTTTAACTCCGTTTACCATGGACAAAAAGAGATGATAATGGTTTGGTTCCAGGTCCGCACTATAAGGTGGATTCATGATAACCTCCCAACCAAGTTCCCGGAGCGGTGGAACACGAGGATTTTCGTATTGGCTAATTCCGGTAATCCTGGTTTGGCCATGCTGTATAAGAAAGCCGAAAATTTCCAGCAGAAAAATGTGTTTTGCTATTCACCGCTAGAGGCAGCACTATCACAAAAATAAAACTTTTTCTGCTCATATTTTTTTACACCAGCAGAAAATTTTTGATATTTTTATGCAAATTAAATATTCTCAGCAGAAAGTTTTATGAAAAATCAGAGAATTTATGAAAAAGAAGAGAAAATGTATGTTTAAACGTTTTGAAGCGATGAAAGTTAATTTTCTTTAAAAAACGATTTCCGAATGTATAGTGTAAGCACTCTCAAAACATAATTAAATTGTCGTAATCTTCATTATGCAAACACAGGGCAACATCAAAAAAATGGCCATTGTAGAAAGCACTCCATTCATTTTTGAAGTCATTTTAATGTGAAATGTTTTCAGTTTTTTAACAAAAGTGTTAGAAAAACCCCCCTGTAACTATCCTACGTGTATGTTTTTATGGTAGCTGAGATCATAATCCATATACATGAGCAACATAAGATTTACACCTGGCGTCAGTAACTTTCAACACATTTTTGAAGTCATTTTAATGTGAAATGTTTTCAGTTTTCTAACAAAAGTGTTAGTAAAACCCCCCTGTAACTACCTTGAATCTAATGTTGCTCATGTATATTGAATATGATCTCAGCTACCATAAAAACATACACCCAGGGTAGTTACAGGGGGGTTTTTCTAACATTTTTGTAAAAAAACTGAAAACATTTCACATTAAAATGACTTCAAAAATGTGTTGAAAGTTACTGACGCTAGATGTGAATCTTACGTTGCTCTTGTATATAGATCATGATCTCAGCTACCATAAAAACATACACCCAGGGTAGTTACAGGGGAGTCTTTTTAACACTTTTGTTAAAAAACTGAAAACATTTCACATTAAAATGACTTCAAAAATGTATGGAAGGCTACTGACGCCAGGTGTGAATCTTATGTTGCTCATGTATATAGATTATGATGTTAGCTGCTTTAAAAACATACACCAAGGGTAGTTACAAGGGGGTCTTTCTAACACATTTTCTCTTGTTTTTCATATTCTCTTATTTTTCATAAAACTTTCTGCTGAGAATATTTAATTTGCATAAAAATATCAAAAATTTTCTGCTGGTGTAAAAAAATATGAGCAGAAAAAATTTCATTTTTGTGATAGTGATGCCTCTAGCGGTGAATAGCAAAACACATTTTTTCTGCTGGAAATTTTCTGCTATCTTATACAGCATGGTTTGGCCACCGTTTACATTCGACTATGATCGTTTCCATTTATCATTATCTTATGTGACCCATTTCTCTTCGCCAGCCACAATCCGCTTCAGAAATGGCTCGATTTCATTCGTAAACTCGTTCGCCACCCAAACATCAAGGTTCTGTTAGAAACCAGCCTTTTGCAAATGGTTTAAAACTGTGTTGTGGTCGATCTTCAGCTCCTGTGCGATGTTACGACAGCTTGCATGCCAGTCTATTTCGATAATTTCCCAGATTTTATCGGCATTTGATATTGAAATTATTGAACTGGAATCGAGGATACTAAAATTGCGCATGACTGGCTATTACAGTTTAGGGATCATAGACAACATTCACAATTTCGTCTTTATCGAAGCAAAATTGTAAAATATAGCGAATTTTTACATTGTTTACCTCCATCCTTGACACACTATAACTAACAACGGTATCGATCAATCAAAACAATGGCAAAATAATTTTGTTAGTACATGAATCTACTACTGCGACAAATACAACACGAGATATATGGCACTAAAGCCATCTAGCGAAGAGATAATGAATTTATTTTTCCCCAACCGATTAGAATCGGATGCCAATCACTTTAATGATAGAATATTGTGTAATTTATTCGAATATGTGGGTAAGAACCTGTGGACATCTTTATTTAATTTAATTAACCAAAATAAGGTTCACCAAAATCGAATAACGTACACTATAATTTTAGTTTACAGAACCAGTGAACATCTCTAGGATTGTCGGTACAAATTAAATCCAGTTTTTACACATTTTGAAAATATTTTGAGCTATCTAAAAATACAGGTGTAATGCCGTGAGTATCTCGCGGTACAAAAAAAATTCTACATCGGCAAAATCATCTAGCGAGTAGTGGTTAGTCTGAACTATTTGTAAACACTGCCCTGTGAATATATTTAGCTCTCCCTTTATAAAATTTGAAATATTCCTATTCGCTATAGATCCAGTAGATTGGATGACATATTTGAAAATATTATTGAACCCCTGTAGATATCTTCAGAATTGGTTGGAATATTCTTTGAAACCTATCAAGAAGGCTCAATTTCTAAATATAAATTTTAATAGAACGATGCTCAAAAATACACTTCACTTAAATTTATTTTAGAAATAGGACCACGATTTATCTTCTCTAAAATGTCAGCTAGAATCTGTAGATATTTCTAGATTCGACGGCACAACATTTAGAACCGTGTCCAATTTTAATATTTTATTTTGAAAATGAATTCCAAATGGAAAAATAACTGTTATTTTTTAATATTCGGCTGTACTCTCTTATGGACAATTCGGTTTAAATAGTTAATCTTATTATTTTCGAAATAACTGTTTGGGAAGTGGGTTCCATGCCCTAAACCAATTCAGATAAAATTTGCTTTCATATAATCAAATTAGAATAAACTGAACTTTGGTTACAGTTGGTCGACATATTGATATGCGAACTCTACTTCAAAACGTAATTTAGCAAATCAAATCAGCAATCTATATCCAATATCGCACTATAAAGCAAAGCTAAATATCACACATCGGCTAAAAGAATTTACATAAGTATTCAACGTCAAAAACTATAATATGCATGTTAATGAATCAATTATAACCTGCCAGCGAACTATTAAATACACATCAAATAATAGTACAGGGAACAGTGCTAATGCAAATACCAGTATTAAATAAACATAAAAATATTGTAACAATCATCGTTTATAATTAGAGAAACCCCACTATAACCACACAAACAAATCCACCTCAAATAGTTTGTGCTATACGAGTATAGCATATATAGCACGTTTTTATAAGACACGCAAACCTAATACATATTCGTACATGTAGGGAGGGAGAACAAAAAATTAATTTCACTACTAATTAGATGTGACTACAACCGCAATTTAATACTTTGCATTTTTTTACAGGGCCATCCGTAACCGCGACTGATTGTAAACCTTGTACGCATCAATATGGGGACGATCAAACACAGTTTTTTTTTACCCTGGGTACCAAAATTAATTGTTTTAAATTTATTTATTCAACAATACAACTGATTCAGAGATCATCTAGTAGCTTTTCTCCCCTAAATTATTTTATCCATTGATGATGATGATTAATCTGTTTGAACCAGTGCATATTTATATATTTCAGGTTCAACTCACCTTTTTTCTTCTTGAAGTGCTACTCCTCTTGCCATCTTAGCTTAGCATCTAGGGTTTGCCAAGGTTTTTAGCTATATTTGCAAATGATTTGTCTTCATTTGGCTTTCATATTAATTCTTTCATTTTGACGTCTTCTATTACATCGTCCTCTTTAACCAAGAGAAGGCTTTGGTGTTGTGGAGGTTCAAAAACTGGTTCGGTGCGTGGATTCTACTCTACAATTTTTTTACGTCTTTTATTTTGTTTATGCATCCACTCACTTACTCTTGCAAGTTTTTCATGGCTTGTATGGCACTCAGCGGTAATACCGCCAATTGTGTTGTTTTCTTTATAACTATAGTAAGAGGAGTTTCCATAATTTTTATCAGCCTAGTATTCTTCAGCTAATCGTTTTCATTCTTCAACTTAGTGATATCATTGCTTAGTTGTGATGCCATTTTTTCGGTTTCATAAAGCTTTCTTCGTAGTTCTTCATTTTCGTTTTTCTGCTGAGCCGTAGAGTTTGCTTATTTAAGTGGCTAGGTTGTTCCTAAGCGCTTAGCGCCCGTTTATTCCCAGCAAAGTGTAGTTAAATATTTTTTAAATAGATCGCATGTAAGATTACAAAATCAAAAAAAAAACTATAATTATTTGTACGTACAATATTTATTAAAAATTAAACTACAGGATTTCTTTAAAAACAACATTTCGAGAAAATTGAAGGTCATCGTTGAGAAGCTTTCCCTGCTGATTCTTATTTTCACTTGGTGAGAATCTCTTGAGCGGGAAAGAGCGGCATACAATTGCCCATGAGAAAACACTGCCGTTTGAAGATGAATACCCACGTTATTAAAAGACTGACATTGTGACTTTTTTATCGGTCATTACGTATGCCGGAATTAATGGAAACTGTCGTCGTCGCAAAACAAATGGTTGATTGGTCTCAGAAGGTGCTAAATCAATTCGAGGGATTAGAACCGTACTGCCTTTGTTGCATTCAGAAATGATTTTCGCCTTAATAAAATTTCGCGATAGCTCTTCAACAATTAAACGCGCTCCATTGCACATACCGTTCTTAGGATTTAGATTTCGTAGGAAATCTGATGAATTCAACAGGAAAGTTGAGTGCATCGTAAGGATCCTCGCTTACTAATGAATCTGCGCTGTATTAAATTTCTACATCACCATGAATCAAGTCGATGATTCTTCGATTCATCTCACGCATCTGAGCATTCGTTGGAGCAACGATAAATGGGAGCACAATTTTTTCTTCACCTTGACAGTTTGCCATTAAAGTTGTGTATAAGAACGTCTTGCCTGAGCCATCGATTAAAAACAGCTTACATTGTGGGCTACATTCAGCTCTCCGATTTGTTCGACTGCCAATCGTGCTTCTTCTTTTTTTCTTGATCATAAATTTGATGTTCTTGAACTGAACCGCATGACATTCCGTGCGGTTTGAGAACAAAATTGATATCATACAGAGCCGAGTTGATCGATATAGATTCACTATGTTGTCGCATGTAGTCGAGTATAAAATCTCGTAGATGATAATGCTATAATTTGAGGGGTTGAGCGGGTTGGCAAAAAATACAAATGTAAGCGAACATCTCTCGCAATTGTTTAGACATCAAGTATTGTTCCAGCGTCTGTCAAGCATCGCTCCCATTCTTCATCCGACTCAAGTAGTTAGTTCTCTTGCTATCGCTGCCGCTTTAAATGTTTCGTATACATTTTCATCTACCGTACGCCAAATCTCTAAGCTTGTTGCACCAGGAACATGTAGTAGCAGTAATCGAAGATAAAAGCGTTCTTTATCCTAAATGCTCACCACGTACATTCGTGCTATTGTCAATCCGCCTTCCTCTATGTCGCTCTTGCCATTGATCTCGCTTATCAACAAATGGTAAGGGATATCGGTGTAAAGGTGAACTCGTGCAGTTGCGTCTTTCGTGCTAAGCAGAAACCAAGATTCAAGCTTGGTCTTTCCAGTACGCACTTCGTCTTCATGACCTACTTCAAAAACAACTCATTATTGATTATGAAGGTGAACTGGCAGTCTCGTACCAGAGTGCGATTTATCGTGCATTGTTGACTTTTGCAGGCGTTACATTGCATCAGGGGCACTCAAATATCGGCAATCGATAAAGTTTGTAATCTCATTCTCTCGCAGAGAAGTGGAGCATTCCACATTGATGTGAGCATTATATTTCCAAGTAAGAAACGGATTATACGGCACCAAATTAGGACTATGCATTAAAACTCCTCGCACGCTTACTTGCTCACCTCTTCGTCTTCGATATAAAGGATATCCATTTACGTTAAGTTTGCTCATTCAAATCCGTAGGAAATTGTTTCGAACATTTTCCGTCCTTCATGCATTTAAGTACAATTTTGCGTAGTGTTGGACGTTCTATCGATGTCCTTGCTTTCGATGAATCAGCTGTCGATCAATCCTTTGAGCAGTTGTAAATTTATCTCGACGTTGCAATGTCACTAGTATATGTGTGCAAGCGGAAGACCTTTCTTTTGAAACTCGATTGTATAAGCATAAGCAATTGATTTTCCAAGAATTCCAACTCTAACTAAATCATTAATGAGATCATCTAACTTAATCTTATAAACTCGAGCCACTAAATCGGGACTATCGGGAGCATTTTCTCCTGGTCTCAAATTTGCTGTGATTTCCTTCCAACTCGGATTTGCAGTAAATGTAATGAAAAGGTCAGGTGGTCCTCATTTTGTGAACATGCGCATTGCATCACAGCACTGCCCTTGCATGCCGCGAGATGAAACTTCAAAAGTTGATGGCAGAATTACAGGAACGCTGGCTGCAATATGTTCATTTTGAACTAAATTTGCGACGTGATCAGCAATACCTTGATACTGTTCAGCCCAAAGTCGTTTTTGATTTTGACGAATGTAGTTGAGATCATTTCCTTCTACCTGCAGATGTGAGTCAACCAGCCATTGCTGTGTTAGTTTTCCTGCGTTCATGATTGGATTGAAGTCACCTCGTATTGCTGTCAATAAAGTCTTATATTGGAGCATACTGATATTCTTACGAACTGGAATTAATTTTGCACTACTGTACCTGCCACACTGTCAATTGGGATGCCAGCTTAGCTCTCTATATGGAAAAAGTATTGCATAAGTCATCGGATCAAGTTTGGACTGAGAATATTGATATTAATGAACTGCTGATTGGGATCTTCAGGATTAATCGGGTAAATATGGATGTCACGATTAAATGGCGGCTCACCATCATCACAATTTCATTGGATGTTGGCAAGTTGTATCTTCGCTGATCCGATTGACGTTCGTGTCTAAATGCTATCCTCACAATTAGAGGATAACTTCTGCTTAAGCAGTGCGTGCAGTCTCTTGTGCTTCAACATCTCGTATCAGTTGATAACATTGTGCTAATCTATTGTGTGCACGAAAATTTTTTTCAATCTTGTCCAAAATATCACGCAGTGACATTTATTATTTGCGGCGTGTTCCTAACACACATAAAGCAGGGGCAAATGAGGCGCTTTGTTATTGATTGTTTGCAAGTGAGACGATTGATGATGATAAGTGGTACTATGAATCTTGAATACATGTTCCTCTTCCAGGCAAATCGATAATTTTTGCACTAATGTGCAACGTGTTGCACCCCACAGTGCAAATGAAACGGCGCTGTTGTACGATCGAATGTTTTGTCGGAAATGAGTTCGATTTGGATTTGTTCTGTCGGACATAAAACTTTTGAAAAATTCAGGATACTCAACAATTTGTCCTTTAATGTCAGTTGGATTTGCTAGCAAACTTTGCCTTTTCGACAACAGGATGTGAATAATCCGTCAACTGAGTAGCCTCGTTCACACGCTTTCGAGCTAAACGTTGTGATGCTGCATTAGCAGTTCGATGCGCTTGCAATTGATTGGGTGTCATTTAGGAAATTCGTCTTCGTTGGTATTTGTCTTGCCATACATTTTCTTTTTCTTTCATTGTTCTGCTTACGTTTCTTTTCCTTATTATTTTCCTCGTCGTCATTCATAATTCCTGCTCTATGCGTAAAAACAAATTTAAAACAGTTCAAATAATTATTTTTTTTTTTTAGAAATTACGTTAATTATAATAAACAGGGCTGGGATGTTGTACTATCACTATTTTCGACTTTCGACTTTTTTTATGTCTCATTATTTACGAGTAAAATGGTAGCATATTTCACTTCCAAAACGACGCATTTTCTAATGTGTTCTCAGCTTGCTCGAGTAAAACATCACTCTATTTCTTTCCTACGATATCTAAGACTACTAGATTAATCGACTCTATTTATTACCAAATATTTTTTTCTTGATACGCTTATCGAAATGTAGAAAAGAGAGAAAGCTCACAATTATATCAAGAGGTTGAAATCGCGATATAAAACACATAATTGTTTACGCGAAATAGAATGTTAATTGATTCCTGAAAATTGAGACATAAAAAAAGTCGAAAGTCGAAAATAGTGATGGTACAACATCCCAGCCCAGCTTTAAGTGAACAAATACTGTTTTTGTTTATGACGTTTAACAATAATAACATGTACAGTACTTCTATTCAATTAAAACAGAAAAAAAAAATTAAGTAACCCGCGACACTTTGCTACGAATTTTTTTGGTCACCCTGTACGTTCTCGAGTGAGTCAGTGACATAGACGTTTATAATACATTGATGTAGATATTTTTGAACTTTGTATGAATGAGCAACGAAATGAAATGAAAACACCTATCCCCCCCCCCCCCCCCCCCCACCCCCCGTATACCAGTATACCTCATCCAGCAGATGCTACCTTGTCGTTCACGCAGTGATTTCAAATTTCAAATCCGAGCACCAAATCAGCAAAAAAAGCTAACCTAACGCCGATTGAAACATTCAGCTAAAAGATCATCTAAAACATTTAGCCAAATTAGTTGTAGTTCAATCCAAGCGTATGAAACAAAATTTGCGAACGGGGTGGCATCGTAGCTCGAAAGCGTCAATTATGTGTATGAATGATTCACAGTAGCCTAAATTTTTAGAAACGAACTATTTTGCTTGAGAACCGCATTGCGATACGATTTCGATACTTCCTCAGCCAAATTTCTGTTTGGAGAAAAGTTACGATTCCCAGGGATATGATACAGCCGGCATCATTTTCGACCCAAAACCGGATCATCTCACTAATTCATAAGTATTTTATGCTGTCCAACCAACACAGCCATCACGACATATTTAAACGTTAACTAATATCAGAGTTCGTATAGATGCTTTGCCCAGGGCGCTACAACCTCTGGGTGAGAGTCTCCATCGAATCAAACGTCTCTATCTATTAAAATCAGGATTTTATCATCTTTCTACTAATATATTGATCAACCTACCGCAGAGCCGGTCTCGCACCCAAGCCGACATTCTGAAAACGACAGCAAAATTGTTAAAAAACATATAAATTTGAACCGGGACTTGTGTGATAGACACACTGTTAGTTTCGTAATTATGATTAACTCGAAATCATAATTTCGTACTGTCATGTTTAACCACAGTATCAAACTAAATTTGAACTCAGTTTCGAAATGAGATATTTTTTTTTATTTCTACGCATTTTCGTGCTCACGCAACGCCGAATGCATCAAAAATGGATATTCCCTGACACTAATAGTTTACCAAAAAAGATCTAGTTTCCTATGAGTTTTTTGTTTGTTATGGATATTTAGTTGGCGGGACAAAATTTGTTTCTGTTCTGTCAATATAAAATCAATATATCGTTACATTTTTGTCAGCGCCTACTACATCACTATTTAAAACCAAATGAGAAGACAAAGGAAATTGTAGTGTGTCTTATGTTCTCATTTATGAAATCAAGCAAGCTCCTGAAATTATGGTTACTAAACTGGTAATGTGCTTCTGATCTGTAGTATAAGTCACGTTAATTTTGGAAGCAATACTTTTCGACATTTTCAAAATCACCATGAGATTGGTTTGATTTATGTTGGTTTTCCGATGCTTTAAATTCCTGATTCTATTTAGTTTCTCGAGCTTGCATAGGTCTATTTTTATTTGACTTGTTCTGTGATCCTTGAAATCTGATTTACGTATTTGTAATAATTTTGATTTCAAATTTTAGCAGTTTTGTGTATTAGGATTAGGATAAAGGTTTTAACTTTTGAAACCAACAAATATCTGTACAAACTATAACAAAATCCGCGCGCTCATTTTGTGAGACCAAGCGACCCAAGTGAATCGTGTTTACGCGGAAGTCAATTTTGTAATATTAAGAAAGAGAATGTAGATTAAGTTCTTTTAGTTTTTCAGATGGGGGGTGCACTAAAATCAAACAACACTTTTTTTAACCTAACTTTATTTTATCAGTGGGGTAAAAATTTTATGAAAAAGTTAGTTATTGGTAGACGTTTTAAACTTTTTTAGAAAAAGCAACTTCTTAAGGACAACATGGATTCATTAATAATCGGGAAGACTTTTGACTATGTGAACCATCATATACGAGTAAAGCTCGGTCTGTTTTATCCTTTGAAGCTTAAACCTTATGCAGCTTTAACGGTTCCGATAACTTATTTAAATTTTGCCTCTAAGCTATCACAGTGAATGTGCGGATAGTGATTATAAGTTACCTTACAAAATTCTCCAAGAAATTTAAAATTTTAGTAATAACACCAATATTAGCAAATCTCGAAAAGAGGGTTTTGGCGAGACGATGTCATAAAACCAGCATAAAATAATTATGAAAATAAGCAGAATTTGTAGTTGCATTTAAAAAAAACTACACCCGTCCATCTTGCGTATCATGGTGCATCAATATCACGATGCACTCAGTTGCTTTCAGTAACAAAATTACTCGCTATTTTCTGTATCCTGAATCCCATTAGTTAAAGCATTTATCTTCGCTTGCTTTTTATATGCTTTTATATGCTTCTATGCTTCCTATCATAGCGCTTTCATTTATTCTATGATACGAATAGCTCCATACCGTGCATTTCTGTTGACCACCGAAATGAATGGGATGTTTCATAGAATATTGCCAGCTCTAGAGGTTATTCATTTATGCCATCGTGGGTTCCAAGAAGCTTCTCGTCCGGTACCTTTTCGATTTCGTTAATTTTTTTATGAGGAGGCAACGACTGACAATATTGTCCATAGCTCTGATTAAGTGGATCGGTACGGTTAAAAGTTCGGCCCTTCGGATACCTCTAGTTGTATGTGTAAATTCTTGCAACTTGATAGCTGTAGTTAGATCCAATTGCGACAGCATCAAGTAAAGTAACAATTTTGCAGTTCATTCACCTTTATTTTCCGTATTATACGTTAAAACCATCTTTAGTGGGTAGTGATCCAATCGTGTGCCTCTCGAATTCTATCAGCGGCATCCGTGTGACTGGTGACATGAACATAATATCATTATTGCTGTTTGGAACATCAGTTCTTGGTTCTAGTATAGATCTCAACCAGTATGGAGCTCACCCACATCAATTAAATTTTTTTATGGATCAGCTAAACCTCTTGAAAATGTCTAACGTTTTTGTTAGTACAAGCTGTATTTTGTACATTAAACATCTTTGGTTGTTGGCACACTCAATACATTTTACTAGACATTTGTATTTCGTTTCAATCTATTAATACAGATTAATGCTGTAAATAGGTTCCACACTGATCTAATTTTAATTAGACTCATAATTTAAATGCCCAATCTGATACCGAAGTCTACAAATAGTTCTCGCAAACATAAATTTGTGGTTTAATTAAATAAAATAAATCATTTGAATTGGTTCCAAATTTTATTTAGCATATACCAAATTAATTACTTTAAAGAAAAAATTATTAATTAATTAAAATATTTTCTTTTACATTTTTAAAAATACTCGCATAACTGTTAATAAATTATACTCGGAAACCGATGCCAATACAAATGTTTTGCTAAGCATTTTAACCCTATCTTTACCAAATTACAAATTTACCCCAAATTCGATTTGCATGTGATAAAATTCCCATGCAAATGAACCGTTTTCGTTACACCCACCGGGAGGAAAAGTGATTTTCCAGTTTTCCGATTCGATATTAAATAACATTAAAATAATTTTCACCAATTTGTGATAATTAATTTAAAATAAATAAATTTTTGTTCAACTAACCATATGCTGCTGAGTATAGATTTTCAATAATTTTATTTTTTTAAATCACACCCGCCCTTCCCCGCAAACAATTTCGGAAAATATTCGATTTAATATTCATTCACCAAATTATTTTCCAATCTGTAAATCAATCACATAAAAAAAAATTAAATAAATTTTTCTAAAAATTCAATCAAAATAAAAAAAAAATAATTGGTTTTCTGTTATTGCCACAAGGAAAATCTTTCTGCTTTATTTTTATTCGCAAAACAAAAACAAATTTGCCCAATTTTCCACCAACACACATATAAAATATTGAAATGAAAATTTATCAGAATTAAGTGAAGGAATTAATTGCTATTGTACCCGAGATACGCATATATTGCTCTTAGGTCGAGGGCATTTTGATTGTTGGAGTACACGCAGCTACCGCATACCATCGAAGTACCACGCACTTTGTAGATGTGGTGCATCATCGTTGTGGGCGTTAAAGCGGGCACATTTTTTTTTTCTATTACACAATTCAGGGTTTTATACTAATGAAATAATTTTTTGTTGTGTTTGTGTTGGAATTTTAGAAGTGGGATTTTGTAATTCATGGAATCTGAAATAGTCGGTATCGTTTTGATCTAATATACTGTTGCTATATAGGTCTAAGATTTGTTTTTTGGGATGGAAACAAAATATTTTACTTAACGGGAATGTAAAATGACTTTTTTTTATAAGAATTCATTCTGAATTGTATTTTTAGACAATGCATATTTTCAAACAGACTTTTTACATATAATAATCGGGAATAAGAAAGATGGTTTTTGTAGGTCGTAACAACTCAGTTTCAGACGCCTAGCTATCGTACGGCATAAGACGACACAGTTTGAATCGACTACACAGTTTGGATTCACCAGTGAATTACTGAATAGCCTTTCATTGTTTAGAAATTCTGAAATAGAAGAAAATATCAAATTATTACCGATAAATAAATCACGAAATTACGTCGCAACATTAAACATTCGTTTTGAACATAACATTTGTAACATGATTAATCCAAAATTCTAACACACCTACACTGCAAAAGATTGTTGTTCTAAATCGACATCGTAACCCTTTCCTTTTTATCATCTCTTAACATAATATCCATATACAGAACACAATCCTATTGTGTATAGCAAATAATTTAGGATGAAAGCTTTTTTTTGTGCGCTTCTATTTTGTTGACTGAAGAAGCAAAAAATAATAATTTTTTGTGCTTCTTAAAAGGCATTCCTGTACATAAATAATTCATAAAAATATTTTCATATAACTTTCGTACTTTTACTTTATTGTTGTTGTTGTTTGTGTTGTTTTCACGGAAAGCTCTCTTCTTTCTCTGCGTACATATCATACACTCTGCATAACAAACAAAAAACCGTTAATTTTTCATGAATTTTCATTTGTTGTTTGTGTAGTTGTATTTGTAGCAATATTCATTTACTATATGAAGCATACATACACGCACACACACATACACGCGTACAATATAATAATAGCGCGAGTATACTCGTATAAGGTTCTCGTAACGCGTTATTTGTTGTGAGTGCGATGGAAACCATCGTATATGATTAGGAAGGCGGAAGTTTTCTATATTTTTTTGTTAGCGTCGGAAAATTTGTATATTGAGACTATATACAGTGCAACAACAAAAAGTGTAAAGTAGAAAATGAAAATACAACAACAATAGCAAAAACCGATTTTCTTAACAGAAATACAAATTAAGGAAATTAAATTTTTGGGAAGAAATTTTATTTTCCATACTTTTTGGTATCAACGACGTTGCTGACAACGACGGTGACGACACTCGTCTTAAAAAGGTTTCATATCAATCCGATTGTGTTGGTTTTTTTTTATCATCTTAAATACGACAGTAAATAATTCTTAGTAATTAAGGGTATATAGAATATTATTGTGCTATTTACGATTTAAAATCGCAATATGTTATCGCACCGCGCTCATAAATTATGCATATTGCACGCTGATGTTTTAATTAACTTTTAATTATTAAATACAACAACAAGAACGGATAATTAATTGATTTATAATTTGTGGTTGTAAAGATGTGTTTCATGCATGAAAATATCAATATACTTGCATGAGACACAACACAATAATTAAAGTGACTCAAAATTAGGTTCGTGTTATAGAGATAATTGGATAATTTAACGCTATTATTGCGGCCATTATAAATAAATTATTCTGTCACATCCAGATTTTATATTTCTATATGTAAATTGTTTTACAGTGGAGATTTTTGTAGTCGCACACCATGAACAGATGATATTTAGGCGAATTTTCCAGCCCCTTAGCCACGAGTCGAGTTTTCAAGTCCAGGTCACGGCCGCCCAAGAAAGCCGTCCAGAATCGCAACATCCAAGGACGCATAAGACATGAGCAAAAAGAACTGGTGTGCCACTCAGTCGCACAGATGGATTATTGTAGCAAATCTGCACGAGGTCTCTTTCCCGAAAACTTTTAGGCTTTCTGGTGAGTGTTCGACGATTTCCGTCTTCAAAAAACAAAAAGAACTTGATAAAATTAATTGACCGTTTTCTTTTTCACTACAATTACTCGAAACGATTCATGTTCCATAAAAGCAGTGATTGGGTATTTGGGTAAATCAGCCCGTTTTGGCTTTGCAAACGGTATAATCGAACAAACGTTACTTTGAAACGGCAATTGCTTCGTTTTCATTTACGCTAGCCAAGCTTGGTTAATGTTTGCTACTTCAGAGGTCAAATTAGTTTGTTATACGCAAACAAATATTTTAAATAAAGTAATGCCTTCATCTTTGTTCAAAAACAATGCTCTATTTCATTAAATTTTCTGCAAATGCCGGATTATAAAATTTTATTATATCACGTTAAAACTTGTAAAGTTTCTAAGAGTACTCGGTGACTCTCGATAACTCTCGACAAATCCCGAATACTTTTAAAATCATTCAAAATTTTGGAACTTTGTGTTGAAAAGTACTTGAAAGCTCTTTTATAATATTCGAAAAATCTAGCACTCGAAAACTGTCGCAAACTCGTAAAAACTTTCGAAGGGTTCTAAAATTTTTTTAAAAATTATGGAAAGTTTTGAATAATTTTGAACACTTTGTTACTGAAAGACTTGAAAGAAACCTTTCAAAAGCTTCAAATTGATAAAAATTGTTTAAATTTTTTTCTAATTTTTAAAAATACTGCAAGACACCCACCCGAAAACTGTAGAAGTTTAAAAAAAATTTAAAATACCTTGGAAAATTTAGAAAACTTTTGTTAAAATTTTTAAAACATTTCAACAATTTTGAAAAATTTGGAAACGTTTTGAAACACTTAAATACTCACGTACTCAAACACTCAAACAAACAGAATTTTAAAAAATTAAATAAAATTAAATTTTGAAAAGTAGAATAGTTTTAATTTTTTATAAAGATTTAATATTTTTTAAATTGTTTAAAAGATCAGGAATCTTTTTAGTACAGGAATATTATCGGATGCTTTGTAATCTTCGAAAACCCCTAAAAAATATCGATAACTCCCAAACACCTCCAAAACTCGTAAAGACACTCAAAAACGTTTAAAAATTGTAAAATTATATGACAAATTTGAAAACTTTTGAAATTAAAAACAAAAGTGTTAAAATGTTTTGAAAAATTTATAAAGTTTAAAAAATTTTGAACATTTTTGTGAAGTATTAAGGTTATAAAATGTTTTGAAAATTTTAAAAACTTATTAAAATACTGATTCGAAATTTTCCTATAACTCTAGTAAACTTTAGAAATTTTGAAAATGCTTAAAAACACTCAAAACTATCAAGAAGTTTGAAGACTGTTTCAAGACTGAAAAATCTTAACAACTCTCGACATTTCCTGAAATCACAGAAAGCTTTGATGAATATTTAAAATTTTTGAAAAGTACTCGAAAACCGTACTAGAAACTCATTATCTCGACCATTTTGAATTTTTTTGTAAAGTTTTAAAATGTTTTGAAAGAACTTGATGTCTCGAAAACTCACGATAATTCTCGATAGCGCTTGATAAATTTCTAAAGTTCCGAAATTTTTTCGAAAATTTTTGAGAGTCATCGAGTATTTTCCATAATTTCTCAAACCTTAAAAAACTCGAATCTTTTTTTACACTTTTTAATACTTTTCAAAGGAGTTTTCGAGTGTTATCGGGCCAAGAGTTATCATGAGTTATGAAATTAACATCCTGCAGTTTTTTAACAAATTTTGAAACGTTTAAATTTCCAAAACTTTATACATTATTGTAAAGGTTTTCAGTACTTTTCGGAACATTTAAACCGTTTTAAAACTCTCCCAAAGTTTTTGAGCGTTATCGAGATTTTTCGAGAATTATCGAGAGTCTTCGAGTACTTTTCAAATATTTAAAACCTTAGTTTTAGAAAGTTTTCTATAGTTGTAAATATTGTAGATTTCGGAAGTAGTCGAGAGTTTTCTTTAAACTTCTTAAATCATTTTGATAGCTTTCTGGTTTTATGTGGTTTATCAAAAGTCCTGTTAGTCTACCAGTGTTTTTAAAAAAATTAATTTTTTTTTTGAAAATTTGCAAAATCTTTCAAAAATTGTCAAAAGCTTTGAAGAGTTTTTGGCAGCTTTCAAGAGTTTTCAACGTTTTTTAAACATTTGAAATCGTTCAAAATTTTTGTTAAACATTTAATATCTTCAAATTTTTTAACTATTTTCAAAACATCGTAAAACTTTTTAGTAGTTTTAAAATTTTTTCGTTGTTCTGCAAGAGTTTCCAAACACTCTAAATCATTTCTATTAAATTTTAAAAATTATCTAATATTTACAAAATTTTAGTATTCAAGATCTTTTGAGGATTTTCGAAAGTTATCAAGAGTCCAAACTTTTAAAATTTTCAAAACTTTACAAATCTTTTAAACTTTCCCCAGTTTTCACCAAACTTTTCAACACTCGTCAAAAAGGTTTAAAATTTGGAAAGTATCCGAAGTTTTCAAGAAACTTTGAGAGTTTTTAACAATCTTACATGTTTTAAAAAAATTAAAATTTTGAATTTTTTTTAAACAGTGACACACTTTACAAGGTATTTTAACACTTTTTGAAATTTAAAAGAAAAATTTAAAATTTGATTAACTGTTTAAAAATTTATATAATTTTTTAAACATTAATTTTCAGAACTTAAAAACTATTCATACTTTTTCGGGACTTTTATAGTACAAAGTTTTCAAAATTTTTAAAATCTTGAGAGTGGTGTTTTGAATTGTTTTCGAGAGACTTTTTAAAAATTTTCAAAATTTGTAAACTTTTCATTACTTCTCAAAACTTTTGAAATATTTTCAAAATTTATAAAAGGTTTAGAATTTTGTAAAATATTTGAAATCTTTAAAACTAAAACTCTCGAAAAGTTTTGTGCAGGATTAAAATTTTTAAAGTTTTGTAACGATTAGAAAAATACCGACCAAATGGCACAGTGGTTAAATCTTTGGGATTTGGAATGGAAGGTACCGGGTTCGAATCCCGATAGGGGTAGGTTGCAAAATTAGAATTTCATCAACAGATTTCAATCTGTGATGAAATGTAACACACCTATGACCCACTGTCGGAGTGCAAAACTCATGGGGTCGACTGGCGTAAGAGTAAGGACGTAAATAGGCAAACCGCGAAAGAGCAAGGAGACCTTTAATAACAGGCCCCAAAACAGATTGCATGGTAAAAAAAGAAAAAACAAAAAAAATTTGAAATTTTTTAAAGTGGTTGAACAGTATAAAGTCATTTCTGGTTTTTCCTTACATCGCGCTAAAAATTAATTTTATAACTCAGAACTAAGCGACACATAATTTTGCTGAAAATGTATTTGTGCATTTAAGATGAGTATAATTTTATTTTATCTACGAGTATGTCGCGCTATAATATAATAAGACACATATTTTTTCCTAGCGTAGCAACTTTATGTGAATATAATTAAATAAATTTTTGTTATTAGTGTAATCAATGTTAAATTGTTGTTAGTATAATCTACGACAAAAATTGTATAAAACCAGGAAATTTTTCTAAATAAATTCATTATGTTCAGTTTACTTAAACATTCAGTTTCATTCTTAGAGTATTTGAGGGTACGTTTTTGAGCGGACTTATGGGTTGTTGAAGCAGAAACTGCCCACAAGGTTAATGAGGAAAATTGATCATTTTCAAAAAATCCTTGTGCCTTACGTAGATAGGATAAGTACTTGTAGTTTACAGGAGCCATAGATTGAAATCTCATCTTTACAACGGTGTGATTGGTTTTTGTTGGGTACGTTTTCGAGCGGACTTATGGGTTGTTGAAGCAGAAACTGCCCACAAGGCTAATTGGATCGGAGGAAAATTGATCATTTTCAAAAAATCCTTGTGCCTTACGTAGATAGGATAAGTACTTGTAGTTTACAGGAGCCATAGATTGAAATCTCATCTTTACAACGGTGTGATTGGTTTTTGTTGGGTACGTTTTTGAGCGGACTTATGGGTTGTTGAAGCAGAAACTGTCCAAAAGGCTAATGAGGAAAATTGATCATTTTCAAAAAATCCTTGTGCCTTACGTAGATAGGATAAGTACTTGTAGTTAACATGAGCCATAGATTGAAATCTCACCAATCACAACGGTGTGATTGGTTTTTGTTGGGTACGTTTTTGAGCGGACTTATGGGTTGTTGAAGCAGAAACTGCCCACAAGGCTAATTGGATCGGAGGAAAATTGATCATTTTCAAAAAATCCTTGTGCCTTACGTAGATAGGATAAGTACTTGTAGTTTACATGAGCCATAGATTGAAATCTCATCTTTACAACGGTGTGATTGGTTTTTGTTGGGTACGTTTTTGAGCGGACTTATGGGTTGTTGAAGCAGAAACTGCCCAAAACGCTAATGAGGAAAATTGATCATTTTCAAAAAATCCTTGTGCCTTACTTAGATAGGATAAGTACTTGTAGTTAACATGAGCCATAGATTGAAATCTCATCTTTACAACGGGGTGATTGGTTTTTGTTGAATACGTTTTTGAGCGGACTTATGGGTTGTTGAAGCAGAAACTGCCCACAAGGCTAATTGCATCGGAGGAAAATTGATCATTTTCAAAAAATCCTTGTGCCTTACGTAGATAGGATAAGTACTTGTAGTTTACATGAGCCATAGATTGAAATCTCATCTTTACAACGGTGTGATTGGTTTTTGTTGGGTACGTTTTTGAGCGGACTTATGGGTTGTTAAAGCAGAAACTGTCCAAAAGGCTAATGAGGAAAATTGATCATTTTCAAAAAATCCTTGTGCCTTACGTAGATAGGATAAATACTTGTAGTTTACATGAGCCATAGATTGAAATCTCATCTTTACAACGGTGTGATTGGTTTTTGTTGGGTACGTTTTTGAGCGGACTTATGGGTTGTTGAAGCAGAAACTGCCCACAAGGCTAATGAGGAAAATTGATCATTTTCAAAAAATCCTTGTGCCTTACGTAGATAGGATAAATACTTGTAGTTTACATGAGCCATAGATTGAAATCTCATCTTTACAACGGTGTGATTGGTTTTTGTTGGGTACGTTTTTGAGCGGACTTATGGGTTGTTGAAGCAGAAACTGTCCAAAAGGCTAATGAGGAAAATTGATCATTTTCAAAAAATCCTTGTGCCTTACGTAGATAGGATAAGTACTTGTAGTTAACATGAGCCATAGATTGAAATCTCATCTTTACAACGGTGTGATTGGTTTTTGTTGGGTACGTTTTTGAGCGGACTTATGGGTTGTTGAAGCAGAAACTGCCCACAAGGCTAATTGGATCGGAGGAAAATTGATCATTTTCAAAAAATCCTTGTGCCTTACGTAGATAGGATAAGTACTTGTAGTTTACATGAGCCATAGATTGAAATCTCATCTTTACAACGGTGTGATTGGTTTTTGTTGGGTACGTTTTTGAGCGGACTTATGGGTTGTTGAAGCAGAAACTGCCCACAAGGCTAATTGGATCGGAGGAAAATTGATCATTTTCAAAAAATCCTTGTGCCTTACGTAGATAGGATAAATACTTGTAGTTTACATGAGCCATAGATTGAAATCTCATCTTTACAACGGTGTGATTGGTTTTTGTTGGGTACGTTTTTCAGCGGACTTATGGGTTGTTGAAGCAGAAACTGTCCAAAAGGCTAATTGGATCGGAGGAAAATTGATCATTTTCAAAAAATCCTTGTGCCTTACGTAGATAGGATAAATACTTGTAGTTTACATGAGCCATAGATTGAAATCTCATCTTTACAACGGTGTGATTGGTTTTTGTTGGATACGTTTTTGAGCGGACTTATGGGTTGTTGAAGCAGAAACTGCCCACAAGGCTAATTGGATCGGAGGAAAATTGATCATTTTCAAAAAATCCTTGTGCCTTACGTAGATAGGATAAATACTTGTAGTTTACATGAGCCATAGATTGAAATCTCATCTTTACAACGGTGTGATTGGTTTTTGTTGGATACGTTTTTGAGCGGACTTATGGGTTGTTGAAGCAGAAACTGCCCACAAGGCTAATTGGATCGGAGGAAAATTGATCATTTTCAAAAAATCCTTGTGCCTTACGTAGATAGGATAAATACTTGTAGTTTACATGAGCCATAGATTGAAATCTCATCTTTACAACGGTGTGATTGGTTTTTGTTGGGTACGTTTTTCAGCGGACTTATGGGTTGTTGAAGCAGAAACTGTCCAAAAGGCTAATTGGATCGGAGGAAAATTGATCATTTTCAAAAAATCCTTGTGCCTTACGTAGATAGAATAAGTACTTGTAGTTTACATGAGCCATAGATTGAAATCTCATCTTTACAACGGTGTGATTGGTTTTTGTTGGGTACATTTTTGAGCGGACTTATGGGTTGTTGAAGCAGAAACTGTCCAAAAGGCTAATGAGGAAAATTGATCATTTTCAAAAAATCCTTGTGCCTTACGTAGATAGGATAAGTACTTGTAGTTAACATGAGCCATAGATGGAAATCTCATCTTTACAACGGTGTGATTGGTTTTTGTGGGGTACGTTTTTGAGCGGACTTATGGGTTGTTGAAGCAGAAACTGCCCACAAGGCTAATTGGATCGGAGGAAAATTGATCATTTTCAAAAAATCCTTGTGCCTTACGTAGATAGGATAAATACTTGTAGTTTACATGAGCCATAGATTGAAATCTCATCTTTACAACGGTGTGATTGGTTTTTGTTGGGTACGTTTTTGAGCGGACTTATGGGTTGTTGAAGCAGAAACTGCCCACAAGGCTAATTGGATCGGAGGAAAATTGATCATTTTCAAAAAATCCTTGTGCCTTACGTAGATAGGATAAATACTTGTAGTTAACATGAGCCATAGATTGAAATCTCATCTTTACAACGGTGTGATTGGTTTTTGTTGGGTACGTTTTTGAGCGGACTTATGGGTTGTTGAAGCAGAAACTGTCCAAAAGGCTAATTGGATCGGAGGAAAATTGATCATTTTCAAAAAATCCTTGTGCCTTACGTAGATAGGATAAGTACTTGTAGTTAACATGAGCCATAGATTGAAATCTCATCTTTACAACGGTGTGATTGGTTTTTGTTGGGTACGTTTTTGAGCGGACTTATGGGTTGTTGAAGCAGAAACTGCCCACAAGGCTAATTGGATCGGAGGAAAATTGATCATTTTCAAAAAATCCTTGTGCCTTACGTAGATAGAATAAGTACTTGTAGTTTACATGAGCCATAGATTGAAATCTCATCTTTACAACGGTGTGATTGGTTTTTGTTGGGTACGTTTTTGAGCGGACTTATGGGTTGTTGAAGCAGAAACTGTCCAAAAGGCTAATGAGGAAAATTGATCATTTTCAAAAAATCCTTGTGCCTTACGTAGATAGGATAAGTACTTGTAGTTAACATGAGCCATAGATGGAAATCTCATCTTTACAACGGTGTGATTGGTTTTTGTGGGGTACGTTTTTGAGCGGACTTATGGGTTGTTGAAGCAGAAACTGCCCACAAGGCTAATTGGATCGGAGGAAAATTGATCATTTTCAAAAAATCCTTGTGCCTTACGTAGATAGGATAAATACTTGTAGTTTACATGAGCCATAGATTGAAATCTCATCTTTACAACGGTGTGATTGGTTTTTGTTGGGTACGTTTTTGAGCGGACCTATGGGTTGTTGAAGCAGAAACTGCCCACAAGGCTAATTGGATCGGAGGAAAATTGATCATTTTCAAAAAATCCTTGTGCCTTACGTAGATAGGATAAATACTTGTAGTTAACATGAGCCATAGATTGAAATCTCATCTTTACAACGGTGTGATTGGTTTTTGTTGGGTACGTTTTTGAGCGGACTTATGGGTTGTTGAAGCAGAAACTGCCCACAAGGCTAATTGGATCGGAGGAAAATTGATCATTTTCAAAAAATCCTTGTGCCTTACGTAGATAGAATAAGTACTTGTAGTTTACATGAGCCATAGATTGAAATCTCATCTTTACAACGGTGTGATTGGTTTTTGTTGGGTACGTTTTTGAGCGGACTTATGGGTTGTTGAAGCAGAAACTGTCCAAAAGGCTAATGAGGAAAATTGATCATTTTCAAAAAATCCTTGTGCCTTACGTAGATAGGATAAGTACTTGTAGTTAACATGAGCCATAGATGGAAATCTCATCTTTACAACGGTGTGATTGGTTTTTGTGGGGTACGTTTTTGAGCGGACTTATGGGTTGTTGAAGCAGAAACTGCCCACAAGGCTAATTGGATCGGAGGAAAATTGATCATTTTCAAAAAATCCTTGTGCCTTACGTAGATAGGATAAATACTTGTAGTTTACATGAGCCATAGATTGAAATCTCATCTTTACAACGGTGTGATTGGTTTTTGTTGGGTACGTTTTTGAGCGGACTTATGGGTTGTTGAAGCAGAAACTGCCCACAAGGCTAATTGGATCGGAGGAAAATTGATCATTTTCAAAAAATCCTTGTGCCTTACGTAGATAGGATAAATACTTGTAGTTAACATGAGCCATAGATTGAAATCTCATCTTTACAACGGTGTGATTGGTTTTTGTTGGGTACGTTTTTGAGCGGACTTATGGGTTGTTGAAGCAGAAACTGTCCAAAAGGCTAATTGGATCGGAGGAAAATTGATCATTTTCAAAAAATCCTTGTGCCTTACGTAGATAGGATAAGTACTTGTAGTTAACATGAGCCATAGATTGAAATCTCATCTTTACAACGGTGTGATTGGTTTTTGTTGGGTACGTTTTTGAGCGGACTTATGGGTTGTTGAAGCAGAAACTGTCCAAAAGGCTAATGAGGAAAATTGATCATTTTCAAAAAATCCTTGTGCCTTACGTAGATAGGATAAGTACTTGTAGTTAACATGAGCCATAGATTGAAATCTCATCTTTACAACGGTGTGATTGGTTTTTGTTGGGTACGTTTTTGAGCGGACTTATGGGTTGTTGAAGCAGAAACTGCCCACAAGGCTAATTGGATCGGAGGAAAATTGATCATTTTCAAAAAATCCTTGTGCCTTACGTAGATAGGATAAGTACTTGTAGTTTACAGGAGCCATAGATTGAAATCTCATCTTTACAACGGTGTGATTGGTTTTTGTTGGGTACGTTTTTGAGCGGACTTATGGGTTGTTGAAGCAGAAACTGCCCACAAGGCTAATTGGATCGGAGGAAAATTGATCATTTTCAAAAAATCCTTGTGCCTTACGTAGATAGGATAAGTACTTGTAGTTTACATGAGCCATAGATTGAAATCTCATCTTTACAACGGTGTGATTGGTTTTTGTTGGGTACGTTTTTGAGCGGACTTATGGGTTGTTGAAGCAGAAACTGTCCAAAAGGCTAATGAGGAAAATTGATCATTTTCAAAAAATCCTTGTGCCTTACGTAGATAGGATAAGTACTTGTAGTTAACATGAGCCATAGATTGAAATCTCATCTTTACAACGGTGTGATTGGTTTTTGTTGGGTACGTTTTTGAGCGGACTTATGGGTTGTTGAAGCAGAAACTGCCCACAAGGCTAATTGGATCGGAGGAAAATTGATCATTTTCAAAAAATCCTTGTGCCTTACGTAGATAGGATAAGTACTTGTAGTTTACAGGAGCCATAGATTGAAATCTCATCTTTACAACGGTGTGATTGGTTTTTGTTGGGTACGTTTTCGAGCGGACTTATGGGTTGTTGAAGCAGAAACTGCCCACAAGGCTAATTGGATCGGAGGAAAATTGATCATTTTCAAAAAATCCTTGTGCCTTACGTAGATAGGATAAGTACTTGTAGTTTACATGAGCCATAGATTGAAATCTCATCTTTACAACGGTGTGATTGGTTTTTGTTGGGTACGTTTTTGAGCGGACTTATGGGTTGTTGAAGCAGAAACTGCCCACAAGGCTAATTGGATCGGAGGAAAATTGATCATTTTCAAAAAATCCTTGTGCCTTACGTAGATAGGATAAGTACTTGTAGTTTACAGGAGCCATAGATTGAAATCTCATCTTTACAACGGTGTGATTGGTTTTTGTTGGGTACGTTTTTGAGCGGACTTATGGGTTGTTGAAGCAGAAACTGCCCACAAGGCTAATTGGATCGGAGGAAAATTGATCATTTTCAAAAAATCCTTGTGCCTTACGTAGATAGGATAAGTACTTGTAGTTTACAGGAGCCATAGATTGAAATCTCATCTTTACAACGGTGTGATTGGTTTTTGTTGGGTACGTTTTTCAGCGGACTTATGGGTTGTTGAAGCAGAAACTGCCCACAAGGCTAATTGGATCGGAGGAAAATTGATCATTTTCAAAAAATCCTTGTGCCTTACGTAGATAGGATAAGTACTTGTAGTTAACATGAGCCATAGATTGAAATCTCACCAATCACAACGGTGTGATTGGTTTTTGTTGGGTACGTTTTTGAGCGGACTTATGGGTTGTTGAAGCAGAAACTGCCCACAAGGCTAATTGGATCGGAGGAAAATTGATCATTTTCAAAAAATCCTTGTGCCTTACGTAGATAGGATAAGTACTTGTAGTTTACAGGAGCCATAGATTGAAATCTCATCTTTACAACGGTGTGATTGGTTTTTGTTGGGTACGTTTTCGAGCGGACTTATGGGTTGTTGAAGCAGAAACTGCCCACAAGGCTAATTGGATCGGAGGAAAATTGATCATTTTCAAAAAATCCTTGTGCCTTACGTAGATAGGATAAGTACTTGTAGTTTACATGAGCCATAGATTGAAATCTCATCTTTACAACGGTGTGATTGGTTTTTGTTGGGTACGTTTTTCAGCGGACTTATGGGTTGTTGAAGCAGAAACTGTCCAAAAGGCTAATGAGGAAAATTGATCATTTTCAAAAAATCCTTGTGCCTTACGTAGATAGGATAAGTACTTGTAGTTTACATGAGCCATAGATTGAAATCTCATCTTTACAACGGTGTGATTGGTTTTTGTTGGGTACGTTTTTGAGCGGACTTATGGGTTGTTGAAGCAGAAACTGCCCACAAGGCTAATTGGATCGGAGGAAAATTGATCATTTTCAAAAAATCCTTGTGCCTTACGTAGATAGGATAAATACTTGTAGTTTACATGAGCCATAGATTGAAATCTCATCTTTACAACGGTGTGATTGGTTTTTGTTGGGTACGTTTTTGAGCGGACTTATGGGTTGTTGAAGCAGAAACTGCCCAAAAGGCTAATGAGGAAAATTGATCATTTTCAAAAAATCCTTGTGCCTTACGTAGATAGGATAAGTACTTGTAGTTAACATGAGCCATAGATTGAAATCTCATCTTTACAACGGTGTGATTGGTTTTTGTTGGGTACGTTTTTGAGCGGACTTATGGGTTGTTGAAGCAGAAACTGCCCACAAGGCTAATTGGATCGGAGGAAAATTGATCATTTTCAAAAAATCCTTGTGCCTTACGTAGATAGGATAAGTACTTGTAGTTAACATGAGCCATAGATTGAAATCTCACCAATCACAACGGTGTGATTGGTTTTTGTTGGGTACGTTTTTGAGCGGACTTATGGGTTGTTGAAGCAGAAACTGCCCACAAGGCTAATTGGATCGGAGGAAAATTGATCATTTTCAAAAAATCCTTGTGCCTTACGTAGATAGGATAAGTACTTGTAGTTTACAGGAGCCATAGATTGAAATCTCATCTTTACAACGGTGTGATTGGTTTTTGTTGGGTACGTTTTCGAGCGGACTTATGGGTTGTTGAAGCAGAAACTGCCCACAAGGCTAATTGGATCGGAGGAAAATTGATCATTTTCAAAAAATCCTTGTGCCTTACGTAGATAGGATAAGTACTTGTAGTTTACATGAGCCATAGATTGAAATCTCATCTTTACAACGGTGTGATTGGTTTTTGTTGGGTACGTTTTTGAGCGGACTTATGGGTTGTTGAAGCAGAAACTGCCCACAAGGCTAATTGGATCGGAGGAAAATTGATCATTTTCAAAAAATCCTTGTGCCTTACGTAGATAGGATAAATACTTGTAGTTTACATGAGCCATAGATTGAAATCTCATCTTTACAACGGTGTGATTGGTTTTTGTTGGGTACGTTTTTGAGCGGACTTATGGGTTGTTGAAGCAGAAACTGCCCACAAGGCTAATTGGATCGGAGGAAAATTGATCATTTTCAAAAAATCCTTGTGCCTTACGTAGATAGGATAAGTACTTGTAGTTTACAGGAGCCATAGATTGAAATCTCATCTTTACAACGGTGTGATTGGTTTTTGTTGGGTACGTTTTCGAGCGGACTTATGGGTTGTTGAAGCAGAAACTGCCCACAAGGCTAATTGGATCGGAGGAAAATTGATCATTTTCAAAAAATCCTTGTGCCTTACGTAGATAGGATAAGTACTTGTAGTTTACAGGAGCCATAGATTGAAATCTCATCTTTACAACGGTGTGATTGGTTTTTGTTGGGTACGTTTTTCAGCGGACTTATGGGTTGTTGAAGCAGAAACTGCCCACAAGGCTAATTGGATCGGAGGAAAATTGATCATTTTCAAAAAATCCTTGTGCCTTACGTAGATAGGATAAGTACTTGTAGTTAACATGAGCCATAGATTGAAATCTCACCAATCACAACGGTGTGATTGGTTTTTGTTGGGTACGTTTTTGAGCGGACTTATGGGTTGTTGAAGCAGAAACTGCCCACAAGGCTAATTGGATCGGAGGAAAATTGATCATTTTCAAAAAATCCTTGTGCCTTACGTAGATAGGATAAGTACTTGTAGTTTACAGGAGCCATAGATTGAAATCTCATCTTTACAACGGTGTGATTGGTTTTTGTTGGGTACGTTTTCGAGCGGACTTATGGGTTGTTGAAGCAGAAACTGCCCACAAGGCTAATTGGATCGGAGGAAAATTGATCATTTTCAAAAAATCCTTGTGCCTTACGTAGATAGGATAAGTACTTGTAGTTTACATGAGCCATAGATTGAAATCTCATCTTTACAACGGTGTGATTGGTTTTTGTTGGGTACGTTTTTCAGCGGACTTATGGGTTGTTGAAGCAGAAACTGTCCAAAAGGCTAATGAGGAAAATTGATCATTTTCAAAAAATCCTTGTGCCTTACGTAGATAGGATAAGTACTTGTAGTTTACATGAGCCATAGATTGAAATCTCATCTTTACAACGGTGTGATTGGTTTTTGTTGGGTACGTTTTTGAGCGGACTTATGGGTTGTTGAAGCAGAAACTGCCCACAAGGCTAATTGGATCGGAGGAAAATTGATCATTTTCAAAAAATCCTTGTGCCTTACGTAGATAGGATAAATACTTGTAGTTTACATGAGCCATAGATTGAAATCTCATCTTTACAACGGTGTGATTGGTTTTTGTTGGGTACGTTTTTGAGCGGACTTATGGGTTGTTGAAGCAGAAACTGTCCAAAAGGCTAATGAGGAAAATTGATCATTTTCAAAAAATCCTTGTGCCTTACGTAGATAGGATAAATACTTGTAGTTTACAAGAGCCATAGATTGAAATCTCATCTTTACAACGGTGTGATTGGTTTTTGTTGGGTACGTTTTTGAGCGGACTTATGGGTTGTTGAAGCAGAAACTGTCCAAAAGGCTAATGAGGAAAATTGATCATTTTCAAAAAATCCTTGTGCCTTACGTAGATAGGATAAGTACTTGTAGTTAACATGAGCCATAGATTGAAATCTCACCAATCACAACGGTGTGATTGGTTTTTGTTGGGTACGTTTTTGAGCGGACTTATGGGTTGTTGAAGCAGAAACTGCCCACAAGGCTAATTGGATCGGAGGAAAATTGATCATTTTCAAAAAATCCTTGTGCCTTACGTAGATAGGATAAGTACTTGTAGTTTACAGGAGCCATAGATTGAAATCTCATCTTTACAACGGTGTGATTGGTTTTTGTTGGGTACGTTTTCGAGCGGACTTATGGGTTGTTGAAGCAGAAACTGTCCAAAAGGCTAATGAGGAAAATTGATCATTTTCAAAAAATCCTTGTGCCTTACGTAGATAGGATAAGTACTTGTAGTTTACAGGAGCCATAGATTGAAATCTCATCTTTACAACGGTGTGATTGGTTTTTGTTGGGTACGTTTTCGAGCGGACTTATGGGTTGTTGAAGCAGAAACTGTCCAAAAGGCTAATGAGGAAAATTGATCATTTTCAAAAAATCCTTGTGCCTTACGTAGATAGGATAAGTACTTGTAGTTAACATGAGCCATAGATTGAAATCTCACCAATCACAACGGTGTGATTGGTTTTTGTTGGGTACGTTTTTGAGCGGACTTATGGGTTGTTGAAGCAGAAACTGCCCACAAGGCTAATTGGATCGGAGGAAAATTGATCATTTTCAAAAAATCCTTGTGCCTTACGTAGATAGGATAAGTACTTGTAGTTTACATGAGCCATAGATTGAAATCTCACCAATCACAACGGTGTGATTGGTTTTTGTTGGGTACGTTTTTGAGCGGACTTATGGGTTGTTGAAGCAGAAACTGTCCAAAAGGCTAATGAGGAAAATTGATCATTTTCAAAAAATCCTTGTGCCTTACGTAGATAGGATAAGTACTTGTAGTTAACATGAGCCATAGATTGAAATCTCATCTTTACAACGGTGTGATTGGTTTTTGTTGGGTACGTTTTTGAGCGGACTTATGGGTTGTTGAAGCAGAAACTGCCCACAAGGCTAATTGGATCGGAGGAAAATTGATCATTTTCAAAAAATCCTTGTGCCTTACGTAGATAGGATAAATACTTGTAAATTACATGAGCCATAGATTGAAATCTCATCTTTACAACGGTGTGATTGGTTTTTGTTGGGTACGTTTTTGAGCGGACTTATGGGTTGTTGAAGCAGAAACTGTCCAAAAGGCTAATGAGGAAAATTGATCATTTTCAAAAAATCCTTGTGCCTTACGTAGATAGGATAAGTACTTGTAGTTAACATGAGCCATAGATTGAAATCTCACCAATCACAACGGTGTGATTGGTTTTTGTTGGGTACGTTTTTGAGCGGACTTATGGGTTGTTGAAGCAGAAACTGCCCACAAGGCTAATTGGATCGGAGGAAAATTGATCATTTTCAAAAAATCCTTGTGCCTTACGTAGATAGGATAAGTACTTGTAGTTTACAGGAGCCATAGATTGAAATCTCATCTTTACAACGGTGTGATTGGTTTTTGTTGGGTACGTTTTCGAGCGGACTTATGGGTTGTTGAAGCAGAAACTGTCCAAAAGGCTAATGAGGAAAATTGATCATTTTCAAAAAATCCTTGTGCCTTACGTAGATAGGATAAGTACTTGTAGTTAACATGAGCCATAGATTGAAATCTCACCAATCACAACGGTGTGATTGGTTTTTGTTGGGTACGTTTTTGAGCGGACTTATGGGTTGTTGAAGCAGAAACTGCCCACAAGGCTAATTGGATCGGAGGAAAATTGATCATTTTCAAAAAATCCTTGTGCCTTACGTAGATAGGATAAGTACTTGTAGTTTACAGGAGCCATAGATTGAAATCTCATCTTTACAACGGTGTGATTGGTTTTTGTTGGGTACGTTTTCGAGCGGGCTTATGGGTTGTTGAAGCAGAAACTGCCCACAAGGCTAATGAGGAAAATTGATCATTTTCAAAAAATCCTTGTGCCTTACGTAGATAGGATAAGTACTTGTAGTTTACATGAGCCATAGATTGAAATCTCATCTTTACAACGGTGTGATTGGTTTTTGTGGGGTACGTTTTTGAGCGGACTTATGGGTTGTTGAAGCAGAAACTGCCCACAAGGCTAATTGGATCGGAGGAAAATTGATCATTTTCAAAAAATCCTTGTGCCTTACGTAGATAGGATAAGTACTTGTAGTTAACATGAGCCATAGATTGAAATCTCATCTTTACAACGGTGTGATTGGTTTTTGTTGGGTACGTTTTTGAGCGGACTTATGGGTTGTTGAAGCAGAAACTGCCCACAAGGCTAATTGGATCGGAGGAAAATTGATCATTTTCAAAAAATCCTTGTGCCTTACGTAGATAGGATAAGTACTTGTAGTTTACAGGAGCCATAGATTGAAATCTCATCTTTACAACGGTGTGATTGGTTTTTGTTGGGTACGTTTTCGAGCGGGCTTATGGGTTGTTGAAGCAGAAACTGCCCACAAGGCTAATGAGGATAATTGATCATTTTCAAAAAATCCTTGTGCCTTACGTAGATAGGATAAGTACTTGTAGTTTACATGAGCCATAGATTGAAATCTCATCTTTACAACGGTGTGATTGGTTTTTGTGGGGTACGTTTTTGAGCGGACTTATGGGTTGTTGAAGCAGAAACTGCCCACAAGGCTAATTGGATCGGAGGAAAATTGATCATTTTCAAAAAATCCTTGTGCCTTACGTAGATAGGATAAGTACTTGTAGTTAACATGAGCCATAGATTGAAATCTCATCTTTACAACGGTGTGATTGGTTTTTGTTGGGTACGTTTTTGAGCGGACTTATGGGTTGTTGAAGCAGAAACTGCCCACAAGGCTAATTGGATCGGAGGAAAATTGATCATTTTCAAAAAATCCTTGTGCCTTACGTAGATAGGATAAATACTTGTACTTTACATGAGCCATAGATTGAAATCTCATCTTTACAACGGTGTGATTGGTTTTTGTTGGGTACGTTTTTGAGCGGACTTATGGGTTGTTGAAGCAGAAACTGTCCAAAAGGCTAATGAGGAAAATTGATCATTTTCAAAAAATCCTTGTGCCTTACGTAGATAGGATAAGTACTTGTAGTTAACATGAGCCATAGATTGAAATCTCACCAATCACAACGGTGTGATTGGTTTTTGTTGGGTACGTTTTTGAGCGGACTTATGGGTTGTTGAAGCAGAAACTGCCCACAAGGCTAATTGGATCGGAGGAAAATTGATCATTTTCAGAAAATCCTTGTGCCTTACGTAGATAGGATAAGTACTTGTAGTTTACAGGAGCCATAGATTGAAATCTCATCTTTACAACGGTGTGATTGGTTTTTGTTGGGTACGTTTTCGAGCGGGCTTATGGGTTGTTGAAGCAGAAACTGCCCACAAGGCTAATGAGGAAAATTGATCATTTTCAAAAAATCCTTGTGCCTTACGTAGATAGGATAAGTACTTGTAGTTTATATGAGCCATAGATTGAAATCTCATCTTTACAACGGTGTGATTGGTTTTTGTTGGGTACGTTTTTGAGCGGACTTATGGGTTGTTGAAGCAGAAACTGTCCAAAGGGCTAATGAGGAAAATTGATCATTTTCAAAAAATCCTTGTGCCTTACGTAGATAGGATAAGTACTTGTAGTTAACATGAGCCATAGATTGAAATCTCACCAATCACAACGGTGTGATTGGTTTTTGTTGGGTACGTTTTTGAGCGGACTTATGGGTTGTTGAAGCAGAAACTGCCCACAAGGCTAATTGGATCGGAGAAAAATTGATCATTTTCAAAAAATCCTTGTGCCTTACGTAGATAGGATAAATACTTGTAGTTTACATGAGCCATAGATTGAAATCTCATCTTTACAACGGTGTGATTGGTTTTTGTTGGGTACGTTGTAGGATAAGTACTTGTAGTTAACATGAGCCATAGATTGAAATCTCACCAATCACAACGGTGTGATTGGTTTTTGTTGGGTACGTTTTTGAGCGGACTTATGGGTTGTTGAAGCAGAAACTGCCCACAAGGCTAATTGGATCGGAGGAAAATTGATCATTTTCAGAAAATCCTTGTGCCTTACGTAGATAGGATAAGTACTTGTAGTTTACAGGAGCCATAGATTGAAATCTCATCTTTACAACGGTGTGATTGGTTTTTGTTGGGTACGTTTTCGAGCGGGCTTATGGGTTGTTGAAGCAGAAACTGCCCACAAGGCTAATGAGGAAAATTGATCATTTTCAAAAAATCCTTGTGCCTTACGTAGATAGGATAAGTACTTGTAGTTTATATGAGCCATAGATTGAAATCTCATCTTTACAACGGTGTGATTGGTTTTTGTTGGGTACGTTTTTGAGCGGACTTATGGGTTGTTGAAGCAGAAACTGTCCAAAGGGCTAATGAGGAAAATTGATCATTTTCAAAAAATCCTTGTGCCTTACGTAGATAGGATAAGTACTTGTAGTTAACATGAGCCATAGATTGAAATCTCACCAATCACAACGGTGTGATTGGTTTTTGTTGGGTACGTTTTTGAGCGGACTTATGGGTTGTTGAAGCAGAAACTGCCCACAAGGCTAATTGGATCGGAGGAAAATTGATCATTTTCAAAAAATCCTTGTGCCTTACGTAGATAGGATAAATACTTGTAGTTTACATGAGCCATAGATTGAAATCTCATCTTTACAACGGTGTGATTGGTTTTTGTTGGGTACGTTTTTGAGCGGACTTATGGGTTGTTGAAGCAGAAACTGCCCACAAGGCTAATTGGATCGGAGGAAAATTGATCATTTTCAAAAAATCCTTGTGCCTTACGTAGATAGGATAAATACTTGTACTTTACATGAGCCATAGATTGAAATCTCATCTTTACAACGGTGTGATTGGTTTTTGTTGGGTACGTTTTTCAGCGGACTTATGGGTTGTTGAAGCAGAAACTGTCCAAAAGGCTAATGAGGAAAATTGATCATTTTCAAAAAATCCTTGTGCCTTACGTAGATAGGATAAGTACTTGTAGTTAACATGAGCCATAGACTGAAATCTCACCAATCACAACGGTGTGATTGGTTTTTGTTGGGTACGTTTTTGAGCGGACTTATGGGTTGTTGAAGCAGAAACTGCCCACAAGGCTAATTGGATCGGAGGAAAATTGATCATTTTCAAAAAATCCTTGTGCCTTACGTAGATAGGATAAGTACTTGTAGTTAACATGAGCCATAGATTGAAATCTCACCAATCACAACGGTGTGATTGGTTTTTGTTGGGTACGTTTTTGAGCGGACTTATGGGTTGTTGAAGCAGAAACTGCCCACAAGGCTAATTGGATCGGAGAAAAATTGATCATTTTCAAAAAATCCTTGTGCCTTACGTAGATAGGATAAATACTTGTAGTTTACATGAGCCATAGATTGAAATCTCATCTTTACAACGGTGTGATTGGTTTTTGTTGGGTACGTTTTTGAGCGGACTTATGGGTTGTTGAAGCAGAAACTGCCCACAAGGCTAATTGGATCGGAGGAAAATTGATCATTTTCAAAAAATCCTTGTGCCTTACGTAGATAGGATAAGTACTTGTAGTTTACAGGAGCCATAGATTGAAATCTCACCAATCACAACGGTGTGATTGGTTTTTGTTGGGTACGTTTTTGAGCGGACTTATGGGTTGTTGAAGCAGAAACTGTCCAAAAGGCTAATGAGGAAAATTGATCATTTTCAAAAAATCCTTGTGCCTTACGTAGATAGGATAAGTACTTGTAGTTAACATGAGCCATAGATTGAAATCTCATCTTTACAACGGTGTGATTGGTTTTTGTTGGGTACGTTTTTGAGCGGACTTATGGGTTGTTGAAGCAGAAACTGCCCACAAGGCTAATTGGATCGGAGGAAAATTGATCATTTTCAAAAAATCCTTGTGCCTTACGTAGATAGGATAAGTACTTGTAGTTTACATGAGCCATAGATTGAAATCTCATCTTTACAACGGTGTGATTGGTTTTTGTTGGGTACGTTTTTGAGCGGACTTATGGGTTGTTGAAGCAGAAACTGCCCACAAGGCTAATTGGATCGGAGGAAAATTGATCATTTTCAAAAAATCCTTGTGCCTTACGTAGATAGGATAAGTACTTGTAGTTTACATGAGCCATAGATTGAAATCTCATCTTTACAACGGTGTGATTGGTTTTTGTTGGGTACGTTTTTGAGCGGACTTATGGGTTGTTGAAGCAGAAACTGTCCAAAAGGCTAATGAGGAAAATTGATCATTTTCAAAAAATCCTTGTGCCTTACGTAGATAGGATAAGTACTTGTAGTTAACATGAGCCATAGATTGAAATCTCATCTTTACAACGGTGTGATTGGTTTTTGTTGGGTACGTTTTTGAGCGGACTTATGGGTTGTTGAAGCAGAAACTGCCCACAAGGCTAATTGGATCGGAGGAAAATTGATCATTTTCAAAAAATCCTTGTGCCTTACGTAGATAGGATAAATACTTGTAGTTTACATGAGCCATAGATTGAAATCTCATCTTTACAACGGTGTGATTGGTTTTTGTTGGGTACGTTTTTCAGCGGACTTATGGGTTGTTGAAGCAGAAACTGTCCAAAAGGCTATTGAGGAAAATTGATCATTTTCAAAAAATCCTTGTGCCTTACGTAGATAGAATAAGTACTTGTAGTTAACATGAGCCATAGATTGAAATCTCATCTTTACAACGGTGTGATTGGTTTTTGTTGGGTACGTTTTTGAGCGGACTTATGGGTTGTTGAAGCAGAAACTGCCCACAAGGCTAATTGGATCGGAGGAAAATTGATCATTTTCAAAAAATCCTTGTGCCTTACGTAGATAGGATAAATACTTGTAGTTTACATGAGCCATAGATTGAAATCTCATCTTTACAACGGTGTGATTGGTTTTTGTTGGGTACGTTTTTGAGCGGACTTATGGGTTGTTGAAGCAGAAACTGCCCACAAGGCTAATTGGATCGGAGGAAAATTGATCATTTTCAAAAAATCCTTGTGCCTTACGTAGATAGGATAAATACTTGTAGTTTACATGAGCCATAGATTGAAATCTCATCTTTACAACGGTGTGATTGGTTTTTGTTGGGTACGTTTTTGAGCGGACTTATGGGTTGTTGAAGCAGAAACTGCCCACAAGGCTAATTGGATCGGAGGAAAATTGATCATTTTCAAAAAATCCTTGTGCCTTACGTAGATAGGATAAATACTTGTAGTTTACATGAGCCATAGATTGAAATCTCATCTTTACAACGGTGTGATTGGTTTTTGTTGGGTACGTTTTTGAGCGGACTTATGGGTTGTTGAAGCAGAAACTGCCCACAAGGCTAATTGGATCGGAGGAAAATTGATCATTTTCAAAAAATCCTTGTGCCTTACGTAGATAGGATAAATACTTGTAGTTTACATGAGCCATAGATTGAAATCTCATCTTTACAACGGTGTAATTGGTTTTTGTTGGGTACGTTTTTGAGCGGACTTATGGGTTGTTGAAGCAGAAACTGTCCAAAAGGCTATTGAGGAAAATTGATCATTTTCAAAAAATCCTTGTGCCTTACGTAGATAGGATAAATACTTGTAGTTTACATGAGCCATAGATTGAAATCTCATCTTTACAACGGTGTGATTGGTTTTTGTTGGGTACGTTTTTCAGCGGACTTATGGGTTGTTGAAGCAGAAACTGTCCAAAAGGCTATTGAGGAAAATTGATCATTTTCAAAAAATCCTTGTGCCTTACGTAGATAGAATAAGTACTTGTAGTTAACATGAGCCATAGATTGAAATCTCATCTTTACAACGGTGTGATTGGTTTTTGTTGGGTACGTTTTTGAGCGGACTTATGGGTTGTTGAAGCAGAAACTGCCCACAAGGCTAATTGGATCGGAGGAAAATTGATCATTTTCAAAAAATCCTTGTGCCTTACGTAGATAGGATAAATACTTGTAGTTTACATGAGCCATAGATTGAAATCTCATCTTTACAACGGTGTGATTGGTTTTTGTTGGGTACGTTTTTGAGCGGACTTATGGGTTGTTGAAGCAGAAACTGCCCACAAGGCTAATTGGATCGGAGGAAAATTGATCATTTTCAAAAAATCCTTGTGCCTTACGTAGATAGGATAAATACTTGTAGTTTACATGAGCCATAGATTGAAATCTCATCTTTACAACGGTGTGATTGGTTTTTGTTGGGTACGTTTTTGAGCGGACTTATGGGTTGTTGAAGCAGAAACTGCCCACAAGGCTAATTGGATCGGAGGAAAATTGATCATTTTCAAAAAATCCTTGTGCCTTACGTAGATAGGATAAATACTTGTAGTTTACATGAGCCATAGATTGAAATCTCATCTTTACAACGGTGTAATTGGTTTTTGTTGGGTACGTTTTTCAGCGGACTTATGGGTTGTTGAAGCAGAAACTGTCCAAAAGGCTATTGAGGAAAATTGATCATTTTCAAAAAATCCTTGTGCCTTACGTAGATAGAATAAGTACTTGTAGTTAACATGAGCCATAGATTGAAATCTCATCTTTACAACGGTGTGATTGGTTTTTGTTGGGTACGTTTTTGAGCGGACTTATGGGTTGTTGAAGCAGAAACTGCCCACAAGGCTAATTGGATCGGAGGAAAATTGATCATTTTCAAAAAATCCTTGTGCCTTACGTAGATAGGATAAATACTTGTAGTTTACATGAGCCATAGATTGAAATCTCATCTTTACAACGGTGTGATTGGTTTTTGTTGGGTACGTTTTTGAGCGGACTTATGGGTTGTTGAAGCAGAAACTGCCCACAAGGCTAATTGGATCGGAGGAAAATTGATCATTTTCAAAAAATCCTTGTGCCTTACGTAGATAGGATAAATACTTGTAGTTTACATGAGCCATAGATTGAAATCTCATCTTTACAACGGTGTGATTGGTTTTTGTTGGGTACGTTTTTCAGCGGACTTATGGGTTGTTGAAGCAGAAACTGTCCAAAAGGCTATTGAGGAAAATTGATCATTTTCAAAAAATCCTTGTGCCTTACGTAGATAGAATAAGTACTTGTAGTTAACATGAGCCATAGATTGAAATCTCATCTTTACAACGGTGTGATTGGTTTTTGTTGGGTACGTTTTTGAGCGGACTTATGGGTTGTTGAAGCAGAAACTGCCCACAAGGCTAATTGGATCGGAGGAAAATTGATCATTTTCAAAAAATCCTTGTGCCTTACGTAGATAGGATAAATACTTGTAGTTTACATGAGCCATAGATTGAAATCTCATCTTTACAACGGTGTGATTGGTTTTTGTTGGGTACGTTTTTCAGCGGACTTATGGGTTGTTGAAGCAGAAACTGTCCAAAAGGCTATTGAGGAAAATTGATCATTTTCAAAAAATCCTTGTGCCTTACGTAGATAGAATAAGTACTTGTAGTTAACATGAGCCATAGATTGAAATCTCATCTTTACAACGGTGTGATTGGTTTTTGTTGGGTACGTTTTTGAGCGGACTTATGGGTTGTTGAAGCAGAAACTGCCCACAAGGCTAATTGGATCGGAGGAAAATTGATCATTTTCAAAAAATCCTTGTGCCTTACGTAGATAGGATAAATACTTGTAGTTTACATGAGCCATAGATTGAAATCTCATCTTTACAACGGTGTGATTGGTTTTTGTTGGGTACGTTTTTGAGCGGACTTATGGGTTGTTGAAGCAGAAACTGCCCACAAGGCTAATTGGATCGGAGGAAAATTGATCATTTTCAAAAAATCCTTGTGCCTTACGTAGATAGGATAAATACTTGTAGTTTACATGAGCCATAGATTGAAATCTCATCTTTACAACGGTGTGATTGGTTTTTGTTGGGTACGTTTTTGAGCGGACTTATGGGTTGTTGAAGCAGAAACTGCCCACAAGGCTAATTGGATCGGAGGAAAATTGATCATTTTCAAAAAATCCTTGTGCCTTACGTAGATAGGATAAATACTTGTAGTTTACATGAGCCATAGATTGAAATCTCATCTTTACAACGGTGTAATTGGTTTTTGTTGGGTACGTTTTTCAGCGGACTTATGGGTTGTTGAAGCAGAAACTGTCCAAAAGGCTATTGAGGAAAATTGATCATTTTCAAAAAATCCTTGTGCCTTACGTAGATAGAATAAGTACTTGTAGTTAACATGAGCCATAGATTGAAATCTCATCTTTACAACGGTGTGATTGGTTTTTGTTGGGTACGTTTTTGAGCGGACTTATGGGTTGTTGAAGCAGAAACTGCCCACAAGGCTAATTGGATCGGAGGAAAATTGATCATTTTCAAAAAATCCTTGTGCCTTACGTAGATAGGATAAATACTTGTAGTTTACATGAGCCATAGATTGAAATCTCATCTTTACAACGGTGTGATTGGTTTTTGTTGGGTACGTTTTTGAGCGGACTTATGGGTTGTTGAAGCAGAAACTGCCCACAAGGCTAATTGGATCGGAGGAAAATTGATCATTTTCAAAAAATCCTTGTGCCTTACGTAGATAGGATAAATACTTGTAGTTTACATGAGCCATAGATTGAAATCTCATCTTTACAACGGTGTGATTGGTTTTTGTTGGGTACGTTTTTCAGCGGACTTATGGGTTGTTGAAGCAGAAACTGTCCAAAAGGCTATTGAGGAAAATTGATCATTTTCAAAAAATCCTTGTGCCTTACGTAGATAGAATAAGTACTTGTAGTTAACATGAGCCATAGATTGAAATCTCATCTTTACAACGGTGTGATTGGTTTTTGTTGGGTACGTTTTTGAGCGGACTTATGGGTTGTTGAAGCAGAAACTGCCCACAAGGCTAATTGGATCGGAGGAAAATTGATCATTTTCAAAAAATCCTTGTGCCTTACGTAGATAGGATAAATACTTGTAGTTTACATGAGCCATAGATTGAAATCTCATCTTTACAACGGTGTGATTGGTTTTTGTTGGGTACGTTTTTGAGCGGACTTATGGGTTGTTGAAGCAGAAACTGCCCACAAGGCTAATTGGATCGGAGGAAAATTGATCATTTTCAAAAAATCCTTGTGCCTTACGTAGATAGGATAAATACTTGTAGTTTACATGAGCCATAGATTGAAATCTCATCTTTACAACGGTGTGATTGGTTTTTGTTGGGTACGTTTTTGAGCGGACTTATGGGTTGTTGAAGCAGAAACTGCCCACAAGGCTAATTGGATCGGAGGAAAATTGATCATTTTCAAAAAATCCTTGTGCCTTACGTAGATAGGATAAATACTTGTAGTTTACATGAGCCATAGATTGAAATCTCATCTTTACAACGGTGTAATTGGTTTTTGTTGGGTACGTTTTTGAGCGGACTTATGGGTTGTTGAAGCAGAAACTGTCCAAAAGGCTATTGAGGAAAATTGATCATTTTCAAAAAATCCTTGTGCCTTACGTAGATAGAATAAGTACTTGTAGTTAACATGAGCCATAGATTGAAATCTCATCTTTACAACGGTGTGATTGGTTTTTGTTGGGTACGTTTTTGAGCGGACTTATGGGTTGTTGAAGCAGAAACTGCCCACAAGGCTAATTGGATCGGAGGAAAATTGATCATTTTCAAAAAATCCTTGTGCCTTACGTAGATAGGATAAATACTTGTAGTTTACATGAGCCATAGATTGAAATCTCATCTTTACAACGGTGTGATTGGTTTTTGTTGGGTACGTTTTTGAGCGGACTTATGGGTTGTTGAAGCAGAAACTGCCCACAAGGCTAATTGGATCGGAGGAAAATTGATCATTTTCAAAAAATCCTTGTGCCTTACGTAGATAGGATAAATACTTGTAGTTTACATGAGCCATAGATTGAAATCTCATCTTTACAACGGTGTGATTGGTTTTTGTTGGGTACGTTTTTGAGCGGACTTATGGGTTGTTGAAGCAGAAACTGCCCACAAGGCTAATTGGATCGGAGGAAAATTGATCATTTTCAAAAAATCCTTGTGCCTTACGTAGATAGGATAAATACTTGTAGTTTACATGAGCCATAGATTGAAATCTCATCTTTACAACGGTGTGATTGGTTTTTGTTGGGTACGTTTTTGAGCGGACTTATGGGTTGTTGAAGCAGAAACTGCCCACAAGGCTAATTGGATCGGAGGAAAATTGATCATTTTCAAAAAATCCTTGTGCCTTACGTAGATAGGATAAATACTTGTAGTTTACATGAGCCATAGATTGAAATCTCATCTTTACAACGGTGTAATTGGTTTTTGTTGGGTACGTTTTTGAGCGGACTTATGGGTTGTTGAAGCAGAAACTGTCCAAAAGGCTATTGAGGAAAATTGATCATTTTCAAAAAATCCTTGTGCCTTACGTAGATAGAATAAGTACTTGTAGTTAACATGAGCCATAGATTGAAATCTCATCTTTACAACGGTGTGATTGGTTTTTGTTGGGTACGTTTTTGAGCGGACTTATGGGTTGTTGAAGCAGAAACTGCCCACAAGGCTAATTGGATCGGAGGAAAATTGATCATTTTCAAAAAATCCTTGTGCCTTACGTAGATAGGATAAATACTTGTAGTTTACATGAGCCATAGATTGAAATCTCATCTTTACAACGGTGTAATTGGTTTTTGTTGGGTACGTTTTTGAGCGGACTTATGGGTTGTTGAAGCAGAAACTGCCCACAAGGCTAATTGGATCGGAGGAAAATTGATCATTTTCAAAAAATCCTTGTGCCTTACGTAGATAGGATAAGTACTTGTAGTTTACATGAGCCATAGATTGAAATCTCATCTTTACAACGGTGGGATTGGTTTTTGTTGGGTACGTTTTTGAGCGGACTTATGGGTTGTTGAAGCAGAAACTGCCCACAAGGCTAATTGGATCGGAGGAAAATTGATCATTTTCAAAAAATCCTTGTGCCTTACGTAGATAGGATAAGTACTTGTAGTTAACATGAGCCATAGATTGAAATCTCATCTTTACAACGGTGTGATTGGTTTTTGTTGGGTACGTTTTTGAGCGGACTTATGGGTTGTTGAAGCAGAAACTGCCCACAAGGCTAATTGGATCGGAGGAAAATTGATCATTTTCAAAAAATCCTTGTGCCTTACGTAGATAGGATAAGTACTTGTAGTTTACATGAGCCATAGATTGAAATCTCATCTTTACAACGGTGTGATTGGTTTTTGTTGGGTACGTTTTTGAGCGGACTTATGGGTTGTTGAAGCAGAAACTGCCCACAAGGCTAATTGGATCGGAGGAAAATTGATCATTTTCAAAAAATCCTTGTGCCTTACGTAGATAGGATAAGTACTTGTAGTTTACATGAGCCATAGATTGAAATCTCTTTTGAAAATTGATCATTTTCAAAAAATCCTTGTGCCTTACGTAGATAGGATAAATACTTGTAGTTTACATGAGCCATAGATTGAAATCTCATCTTTACAACGGTGTGATTGGTTTTTGTTGGGTACGTTTTTGAGCGGACTTATGGGTTGTTGAAGCAGAAACTGTCCAAAAGGCTAATGAGGAAAATTGATTTTCAAAAAATCCTTGTGCCTTACGTAGATAGGATAAGTACTTGTAGTTAACATGAGCCATAGATTGAAATCTCATCTTTACAACGGTGTGATTGGTTTTTGTTGGGTACGTTTTTGAGCGGACTTATGGGTTGTTGAAGCAGAAACTGTCCAAAAGGCTAATGAGGAAAATTGATCATTTTCAAAAAATCCTTGTGCCTTACGTAGATAGGATAAATACTTGTAGTTTACATGAGCCATAGATTGAAATCTCATCTTTACAACGGTGTGATTGGTTTTTGTTGGGTACGTTTTTGAGCGGACTTATGGGTTGTTGAAGCAGAAACTGTCCAAAAGGCTAATGAGGAAAATTGATCATTTTCAAAAAATCCTTGTGCCTTACGTAGATAGGATAAGTACTTGTAGTTTACATGAGCCATAGATTGAAATCTCATCTTTACAACGGTGTGATTGGTTTTTGTTGGGTACGTTTTTGAGCGGACTTATGGGTTGTTGAAGCAGAAACTGTCCAAAAGGCTAATGAGGAAAATTGATCATTTTCAAAAAATCCTTGTGCCTTACGTAGATAGGATAAATACTTGTAGTTTACATGAGCCATAGATTGAAATCTCATCTTTACAACGGTGTGATTGGTTTTTGTTGGGTACGTTTTTGAGCGGACTTATGGGTTGTTGAAGCAGAAACTGTCCAAAAGGCTAATGAGGAAAATTGATCATTTTCAAAAAATCCTTGTGCCTTACGTAGATAGGATAAATACTTGTAGTTTACATGAGCCATAGATTGAAATCTCATCTTTACAACGGTGTGATTGGTTTTTGTTGGGTACGTTTTTGAGCGGACTTATGGGTTGTTGAAGCAGAAACTGTCCAAAAGGCTAATGAGGAAAATTGATCATTTTCAAAAAATCCTTGTGCCTTACGTAGATAGGATAAGTACTTGTAGTTTACATGAGCCATAGATTGAAATCTCATCTTTACAACGAAAAATCCTTGTGCCTTACGTAGATAGGATAAATACTTGTAGTTTACATGAGCCATAGATTGAACTGTCCAAAAGGCTAATGAGGAAAATTGATCATTTTCAAAAAATCCTTGTGCCTTACGTAGATAGGATAAGTACTTGTAGTTTACATGAGCCATAGATTGAAATCTCATCTTTACAACGGTGTGATTGGTTTTTGTTGGGTACGTTTTTGAGCGGACTTATGGGTTGTTGAAGCAGAAACTGTCCAAAAGGCTAATGAGGAAAATTGATCATTTTCAAAAAATCCTTGTGCCTTACGTAGATAGGATAAGTACTTGTAGTTTACATGAGCCATAGATTGAAATCTCATCTTTACAACGGTGTGATTGGTTTTTGTTGGGTACGTTTTTGAGCGGACTTATGGGTTGTTGAAGCAGAAACTGTCCAAAAGGCTAATGAGGAAAATTGATCATTTTCAAAAAATCCTTGTGCCTTACGTAGATAGGATAAGTACTTGTAGTTTACATGAGCCATAGATTGAAATCTCATCTTTACAACGGTGTGATTGGTTTTTGTTGGGTACGTTTTTGAGCGGACTTATGGGTTGTTGAAGCAGAAACTGCCCACAAGGCTAATGAGGAAAATTGATCATTTTCAAAAAATCCTTGTGCCTTACGTAGATAGGATAAGTACTTGTAGTTTACATGAGCCATAGATTGAAATCTCATCTTTACAACGGTGTGATTGGTTTTTGTTGGGTACGTTTTTGAGCGGACTTATGGGTTGTTGAAGCAGAAACTGTCCAAAAGGCTAATGAGGAAAATTGATCATTTTCAAAAAATCCTTGTGCCTTACGTAGATAGGATAAATACTTGTAGTTTACATGAGCCATAGATTGAAATCTCATCTTTACAACGGTGTGATTGGTTTTTGTTGGGTACGTTTTTGAGCGGACTTATGGGTTGTTGAAGCAGAAACTGTCCAAAAGGCTAATGAGTAAAATTGATCATTTTCATAAATCCTTGTGCCTTACGTAGATAGGATAAGTACTTGTAGTTTACATGAGCCATAGATTGAAATCTCATCTTTACAACGGTGTGATTGGTTTTTGTTGGGTACGTTTTTGAGCGGACTTATGGGTTGTTGAAGCAGAAACTGTCCAAAAGGCTAATGAGGAAAATTGATCATTTTCAAAAAATTCTTGTGCCTTACGTAGATAGGATAAGTACTTGTAGTTTACATGAGCCATAGATTGAAATCTCACCAATCACAACGGTGTGATTGGTTTTTGTTGGGTACGTTTTTGAGCGGACTTATGGGTTGTTGAAGCAGAAACTGCCCACAAGGCTAATGAGGAAAATTGATCATTTTCAAAAAATCCTTGTGCCTTACGTAGATAGGATAAGTACTTGTAGTTTACATGAGCCATAGATTGAAATCTCATCTTTACAACGGTGTGATTGGTTTTTGTTGGGTACGTTTTTCAGCGGACTTATGGGTTGTTGAAGCAGAAACTACCCAAAAGGCTATTGAGGAAAATTGATCATTTTCAAAAAATCCTTGTGCCTTACGTAGATAGGATAAGTACTTGTAGTTTACATGAGCCATAGATTGAAATCTCATCTTTACAACGGTGTGATTGGTTTTTGTTTTGTACGTTTTTGAGCGGACTTATGGGTTGTTGAAGCAGAAACTGCCCACAAGGCTAATTGGATCGGAGGAAAATTGATCATTTTCAAAAAATCCTTGTGCCTTACGTAGATAGGATAAGTACTTGTAGTTTACATGAGCCATAGATTGAAATCTCATCTTTACAACGGTGTGATTGGTTTTTGTTGGGTACGTTTTTGAGCGGACTTATGGGTTGTTGAAGCAGAAACTGTCCAAAAGGCTAATGAGGAAAATTGATCATTTTCAAAAAATCCTTGTGCTTACGTAGATAGGATCATTTTCAAAAAATCCTTGTGCCTTACGTAGATAGGATAAGTACTTGTAGTTAACATGAGCCATAGATTGAAATCTCATCTTTACAACGGTGTGATTGGTTTTTGTTGGGTACGTTTTTGAGCGGACTTATGGGTTGTTGAAGCAGAAACTGTCCAAAAGGCTAATGAGGAAAATTGATCATTTTCAAAAAATCCTTGTGCCTTACGTAGATAGGATAAATACTTGTAGTTTACATGAGCCATAGATTGAAATCTCATCTTTACAACGGTGTGATTGGTTTTTGTTGGGTACGTTTTTGAGCGGACTTATGGGTTGTTGAAGCAGAAACTGTCCAAAAGGCTAATGAGTAAAATTGATCATTTTCATAAATCCTTGTGCCTTACGTAGATAGGATAAGTACTTGTAGTTTACATGAGCCATAGATTGAAATCTCATCTTTACAACGGTGTGATTGGTTTTTGTTGGGTACGTTTTTGAGCGGACTTATGGGTTGTTGAAGCAGAAACTGTCCAAAAGGCTAATTGGATCGGAGGAAAATTGATCATTTTCAAAAAATTCTTGTGCCTTACGTAGATAGGATAAGTACTTGTAGTTTACATGAGCCATAGATTGAAATCTCACCAATCACAACGGTGTGATTGGTTTTTGTTGGGTACGTTTTTGAGCGGACTTATGGGTTGTTGAAGCAGAAACTGCCCACAAGGCTAATGAGGAAAATTGATCATTTTCAAAAAATCCTTGTGCCTTACGTAGATAGGATAAGTACTTGTAGTTTACATGAGCCATAGATTGAAATCTCATCTTTACAACGGTGTGATTGGTTTTTGTTTTGTACGTTTTTGAGCGGACTTATGGGTTGTTGAAGCAGAAACTGCCCACAAGGCTAATTGGATCGGAGGAAAATTGATCATTTTCAAAAAATCCTTGTGCCTTACGTAGATAGGATAAGTACTTGTAGTTTACATGAGCCATAGATTGAAATCTCATCTTTACAACGGTGTGATTGGTTTTTGTTGGGTACGTTTTTGAGCGGACTTATGGGTTGTTGAAGCAGAAACTGTCCAAAAGGCTAATGAGGAAAATTGATCATTTTCAAAAAATCCTTGTGCCTTACGTAGATAGGATAAGTACTTGTAGTTAACATGAGCCATAGATTGAAATCTCATCTTTACAACGGTGTGATTGGTTTTTGTTGGGTACGTTTTTGAGCGGACTTATGGGTTGTTGAAGCAGAAACTGTCCAAAAGGCTAATGAGGAAAATTGATCATTTTCAAAAAATTCTTGTGCCTTACGTAGATAGGATAAATACTTGTAGTTTACATGAGCCATAGATTGAAATCTCATCTTTACAACGGTGTGATTGGTTTTTGTTGGGTACGTTTTTGAGCGGACTTATGGGTTGTTGAAGCAGAAACTGTCCAAAAGGCTAATGAGGAAAATTGATCATTTTCAAAAAATCCTTGTGCCTTACGTAGATAGGATAAGTACTTGTAGTTAACATGAGCCATAGATTGAAATCTCATCTTTACAACGGTGTGATTGGTTTTTGTTGGGTACGTTTTTGAGCGGACTTATGGGTTGTTGAAGCAGAAACTGTCCAAAAGGCTAATGAGGAAAATTGATCATTTTCAAAAAATCCTTGTGCTTACGTAGATAGGATCATTTTCAAAAAATCCTTGTGCCTTACGTAGATAGGATAAGTACTTGTAGTTAACATGAGCCATAGATTGAAATCTCATCTTTACAACGGTGTGATTGGTTTTTGTTGGGTACGTTTTTGAGCGGACTTATGGGTTGTTGAAGCAGAAACTGTCCAAAAGGCTAATGAGGAAAATTGATCATTTTCAAAAAATCCTTGTGCCTTACGTAGATAGGATAAGTACTTGTAGTTAACATGAGCCATAGATTGAAATCTCATCTTTACAACGGTGTGATTGGTTTTTGTTGGGTACGTTTTTGAGCGGACTTATGGGTTGTTGAAGCAGAAACTGTCCAAAAGGCTAATGAGGAAAATTGATCATTTTCAAAAAATCCTTGTGCCTTACGTAGATAGGATAAGTACTTGTAGTTTACATGAGCCATAGATTGAAATCTCATCTTTACAACGGTGTGATTGGTTTTTGTTGGGTACGTTTTTGAGCGGACTTATGGGTTGTTGAAGCAGAAACTGCCCACAAGGCTAATTGGATCGGAGGAAAATTGATCATTTTCAAAAAATCCTTGTGCCTTACGTAGATAGGATAAGTACTTGTAGTTTACATGAGCCATAGATTGAAATCTCATCTTTACAACGGTGTGATTGGTTTTTGTTGGGTACGTTTTTGAGCGGACTTATGGGTTGTTGAAGCAGAAACTGCCCACAAGGCTAATTGGATCGGAGGAAAATTGATCATTTTCAAAAAATCCTTGTGCCTTACGTAGATAGGATAAGTACTTGTAGTTTACATGAGCCATAGATTGAAATCTCATCTTTACAACGGTGTGATTGGTTTTTGTTGGGTACGTTTTTGAGCGGACTTATGGGTTGTTGAAGCAGAAACTGCCCACAAGGCTAATTGGATCGGAGGAAAATTGATCATTTTCAAAAAATCCTTGTGCCTTACGTAGATAGGATAAGTACTTGTAGTTTACATGAGCCATAGATTGAAATCTCATCTTTACAACGGTGTGATTGGTTTTTGTTGGGTACGTTTTTGAGCGGACTTATGGGTTGTTGAAGCAGAAACTGTCCAAAAGGCTAATGAGGAAAATTGATCATTTTCAAAAAATCCTTGTGCTTACGTAGATAGGATAAGTACTTGTAGTTAACATGAGCCATAGATTGAAATCTCATCTTTACAACGGTGTGATTGGTTTTTGTTGGGTACGTTTTTGAGCGGACTTATGGGTTGTTGAAGCAGAAACTGCCCACAAGGCTAATGAGGAAAATTGATCATTTTCAAAAAATCCTTGTGCCTTACGTAGATAGGATAAATACTTGTAGTTTACATGAGCCATAGATTGAACTGTCCAAAAGGCTAATGAGGAAAATTGATCATTTTCAAAAAATCCTTGTGCCTTACGTAGATAGGATAAGTACTTGTAGTTTACATGAGCCATAGATTGAAATCTCATCTTTACAACGGTGTGATTGGTTTTTGTTGGGTACGTTTTTGAGCGGACTTATGGGTTGTTGAAGCAGAAACTGCCCACAAGGCTAATGAGGAAAATTGATCATTTTCAAAAAATCCTTGTGCCTTACGTAGATAGGATAAGTACTTGTAGTTTACATGAGCCATAGATTGAAATCTCATCTTTACAACGGTGTGATTGGTTTTTGTTGGGTACGTTTTTCAGCGGACTTATGGGTTGTTGAAGCAGAAACTACCCAAAAGGCTATTGAGGAAAATTGATCATTTTCAAAAAATCCTTGTGCCTTACGTAGATAGGATAAGTACTTGTAGTTTACATGAGCCATAGATTGAAATCTCATCTTTACAACGGTGTGATTGGTTTTTGTTTTGTACGTTTTTGAGCGGACTTATGGGTTGTTGAAGCAGAAACTGCCCACAAGGCTAATTGGATCGGAGGAAAATTGATCATTTTCAAAAAATCCTTGTGCCTTACGTAGATAGGATAAGTACTTGTAGTTTACATGAGCCATAGATTGAAATCTCATCTTTACAACGGTGTGATTGGTTTTTGTTGGGTACGTTTTTGAGCGGACTTATGGGTTGTTGAAGCAGAAACTGTCCAAAAGGCTAATTGGATCGGAGGAAAATTGATCATTTTCAAAAAATCCTTGTGCCTTACGTAGATAGGATAAGTACTTGTAGTTAACATGAGCCATAGATTGAAATCTCATCTTTACAACGGTGTGATTGGTTTTTGTTGGGTACGTTTTTGAGCGGACTTATGGGTTGTTGAAGCAGAAACTGTCCAAAAGGCTAATGAGGAAAATTGATCATTTTCAAAAAATCCTTGTGCCTTACGTAGATAGGATAAATACTTGTAGTTAACATGAGCCATAGATTGAAATCTCATCTTTACAACGGTGTGATTGGTTTTTGTTGGGTACGTTTTTGAGCGGACTTATGGGTTGTTGAAGCAGAAACTGCCCACAAGGCTAATGAGGAAAATTGATCATTTTCAAAAAATCCTTGTGCCTTACGTAGATAGGATAAGTACTTGTAGTTTACATGAGCCATAGATTGAAATCTCATCTTTACAACGAAAAATCCTTGTGCCTTACGTAGATAGGATAAATACTTGTAGTTTACATGAGCCATAGATTGAACTGTCCAAAAGGCTAATGAGGAAAATTGATCATTTTCAAAAAATCCTTGTGCCTTACGTAGATAGGATAAGTACTTGTAGTTAACATGAGCCATAGATTGAAATCTCATCTTTACAACGGTGTGATTGGTTTTTGTTGGGTACGTTTTTGAGCGGACTTATGGGGTGTTGAAGCAGAAACTGTCCAAAAGGCTAATGAGGAAAATTGATCATTTTCAAAAAATCCTTGTGCCTTACGTAGATAGGATAAATACTTGTAGTTTACATGAGCCATAGATTGAAATCTCATCTTTACAACGGTGTGATTGGTTTTTGTTGGGTACGTTTTTGAGCGGACTTATGGGTTGTTGAAGCAGAAACTGTCCAAAAGGCTAATGAGGAAAATTGATCATTTTCAAAAAATCCTTGTGCCTTACGTAGATAGGATAAGTACTTGTAGTTTACATGAGCCATAGATTGAAATCTCATCTTTACAACGGTGTGATTGGTTTTTGTTGGGTACGTTTTTGAGCGGACTTATGGGTTGTTGAAGCAGAAACTGCCCACAAGGCTAATGAGGAAAATTGATCATTTTCAAAAAATCCTTGTGCCTTACGTAGATAGGATAAGTACTTGTAGTTTACATGAGCCATAGATTGAAATCTCATCTTTACAACGGTGTGATTGGTTTTTGTTGGGTACGTTTTTCAGCGGACTTATGGGTTGTTGAAGCAGAAACTACCCAAAAGGCTATTGAGGAAAATTGATCATTTTCAAAAAATCCTTGTGCCTTACGTAGATAGGATAAGTACTTGTAGTTTACATGAGCCATAGATTGAAATCTCATCTTTACAACGGTGTGATTGGTTTTTGTTTTGTACGTTTTTGAGCGGACTTATGGGTTGTTGAAGCAGAAACTGCCCACAAGGCTAATTGGATCGGAGGAAAATTGATCATTTTCAAAAAATCCTTGTGCCTTACGTAGATAGGATAAGTACTTGTAGTTTACATGAGCCATAGATTGAAATCTCATCTTTACAACGGTGTGATTGGTTTTTGTTGGGTACGTTTTTGAGCGGACTTATGGGTTGTTGAAGCAGAAACTGTCCAAAAGGCTAATGAGGAAAATTGATCATTTTCAAAAAATCCTTGTGCCTTACGTAGATAGGATAAATACTTGTAGTTAACATGAGCCATAGATTGAAATCTCATCTTTACAACGGTGTGATTGGTTTTTGTTGGGTACGTTTTTGAGCGGACTTATGGGTTGTTGAAGCAGAAACTGCCCACAAGGCTAATGAGGAAAATTGATCATTTTCAAAAAATCCTTGTGCCTTACGTAGATAGGATAAGTACTTGTAGTTTACATGAGCCATAGATTGAAATCTCATCTTTACAACGAAAAATCCTTGTGCCTTACGTAGATAGGATAAATACTTGTAGTTTACATGAGCCATAGATTGAACTGTCCAAAAGGCTAATGAGGAAAATTGATCATTTTCAAAAAATCCTTGTGCCTTACGTAGATAGGATAAGTACTTGTAGTTAACATGAGCCATAGATTGAAATCTCATCTTTACAACGGTGTGATTGGTTTTTGTTGGGTACGTTTTTGAGCGGACTTATGGGTTGTTGAAGCAGAAACTGTCCAAAAGGCTAATGAGGAAAATTGATCATTTTCAAAAAATCCTTGTGCCTTACGTAGATAGGATAAATACTTGTAGTTAACATGAGCCATAGATTGAAATCTCATCTTTACAACGGTGTGATTGGTTTTTGTTGGGTACGTTTTTGAGCGGACTTATGGGTTGTTGAAGCAGAAACTGCCCACAAGGCTAATGAGGAAAATTGATCATTTTCAAAAAATCCTTGTGCCTTACGTAGATAGGATAAGTACTTGTAGTTTACATGAGCCATAGATTGAAATCTCATCTTTACAACGGTGTGATTGGTTTTTGTTGGGTACGTTTTTGAGCGGACTTATGGGTTGTTGAAGCAGAAACTGTCCAAAAGGCTAATTGGATCGGAGGAAAATTGATCATTTTCAAAAAATCCTTGTGCCTTACGTAGATAGGATAAATACTTGTAGTTAACATGAGCCATAGATTGAAATCTCATCTTTACAACGGTGTGATTGGTTTTTGTTGGGTACGTTTTTGAGCGGACTTATGGGTTGTTGAAGCAGAAACTGTCCAAAAGGCTAATGAGGAAAATTGATCATTTTCAAAAAATCCTTGTGCCTTACGTAGATAGGATAAATACTTGTAGTTAACATGAGCCATAGATTGAAATCTCATCTTTACAACGGTGTGATTGGTTTTTGTTGGGTACGTTTTTGAGCGGACTTATGGGTTGTTGAAGCAGAAACTGCCCACAAGGCTAATGAGGAAAATTGATCATTTTCAAAAAATCCTTGTGCCTTACGTAGATAGGATAAGTACTTGTAGTTTACATGAGCCATAGATTGAAATCTCATCTTTACAACGAAAAATCCTTGTGCCTTACGTTGATAGGATAAATACTTGTAGTTTACATGAGCCATAGATTGAACTGTCCAAAAGGCTAATGAGGAAAATTGATCATTTTCAAAAAATCCTTGTGCCTTACGTAGATAGGATAAGTACTTGTAGTTAACATGAGCCATAGATTGAAATCTCATCTTTACAACGGTGTGATTGGTTTTTGTTGGGTACGTTTTTGAGCGGACTTATGGGTTGTTGAAGCAGAAACTGTCCAAAAGGCTAATGAGGAAAATTGATCATTTTCAAAAAATCCTTGTGCCTTACGTAGATAGGATAAATACTTGTAGTTTACATGAGCCATAGATTGAAATCTCATCTTTACAACGGTGTGATTGGTTTTTGTTGGGTACGTTTTTGAGCGGACTTATGGGTTGTTGAAGCAGAAACTGTCCAAAAGGCTAATGAGGAAAATTGATCATTTTCAAAAAATCCTTGTGCCTTACGTAGATAGGATAAATACTTGTAGTTTACATGAGCCATAGATTGAAATCTCATCTTTACAACGGTGTGATTGGTTTTTGTTGGGTACGTTTTTGAGCGGACTTATGGGTTGTTGAAGCAGAAACTGTCCAAAAGGCTAATGAGGAAAATTGATCATTTTCAAAAAATCCTTGTGCCTTACGTAGATAGGATAAGTACTTGTAGTTTACATGAGCCATAGATTGAAATCTCATCTTTACAACGGTGTGATTGGTTTTTGTTGGGTACGTTTTTGAGCGGACTTATGGGTTGTTGAAGCAGAAACTGCCCACAAGGCTAATTGGATCGGAGGAAAATTGATCATTTTCAAAAAATCCTTGTGCCTTACGTAGATAGGATAAGTACTTGTAGTTAACATGAGCCATAGATTGAAATCTCATCTTTACAACGGTGTGATTGGTTTTTGTTGGGTACGTTTTTGAGCGGACTTATGGGTTGTTGAAGCAGAAACTGTCCAAAAGGCTAATGAGGAAAATTGATCATTTTCAAAAAATCCTTGTGCCTTACGTAGATAGGATAAATACTTGTAGTTAACATGAGCCATAGATTGAAATCTCATCTTTACAACGGTGTGATTGGTTTTTGTTGGGTACGTTTTTGAGCGGACTTATGGGTTGTTGAAGCAGAAACTGCCCACAAGGCTAATGAGGAAAATTGATCATTTTCAAAAAATCCTTGTGCCTTACGTAGATAGGATAAGTACTTGTAGTTTACATGAGCCATAGATTGAAATCTCATCTTTACAACGGTGTGATTGGTTTTTGTTTTGTACGTTTTTGAGCGGACTTATGGGTTGTTGAAGCAGAAACTGCCCACAAGGCTAATTGGATCGGAGGAAAATTGATCATTTTCAAAAAATCCTTGTGCCTTACGTAGATAGGATAAGTACTTGTAGTTTACATGAGCCATAGATTGAAATCTCATCTTTACAACGGTGTGATTGGTTCTTGTTGGGTACGTTTTTGAGCGGACTTATGGGTTGTTGAAGCAGAAACTGTCCAAAAGGCTAATGAGGAAAATTGATCATTTTCAAAAAATCCTTGTGCCTTACGTAGATAGGATAAATACTTGTAGTTAACATGAGCCATAGATTGAAATCTCATCTTTACAACGGTGTGATTGGTTTTTGTTGGGTACGTTTTTGAGCGGACTTATGGGTTGTTGAAGCAGAAACTGTCCAAAAGGCTAATGAGGAAAATTGATCATTTTCAAAAAATCCTTGTGCCTTACGTAGATAGGATAAATACTTGTAGTTAACATGAGCCATAGATTGAAATCTCATCTTTACAACGGTGTGATTGGTTTTTGTTGGGTACGTTTTTGAGCGGACTTATGGGTTGTTGAAGCAGAAACTGTCCAAAAGGCTAATGAGGAAAATTGATCATTTTCAAAAAATCCTTGTGCCTTACGTAGATAGGATAAATACTTGTAGTTAACATGAGCCATAGATTGAAATCTCATCTTTACAACGGTGTGATTGGTTTTTGTTGGGTACGTTTTTGAGCGGACTTATGGGTTGTTGAAGCAGAAACTGTCCAAAAGGCTAATGAGGAAAATTGATCATTTTCAAAAAATCCTTGTGCCTTACGTAGATAGGATAAATACTTGTAGTTAACATGAGCCATAGATTGAAATCTCATCTTTACAACGGTGTGATTGGTTTTTGTTGGGTACGTTTTTGAGCGGACTTATGGGTTGTTGAAGCAGAAACTGCCCACAAGGCTAATGAGGAAAATTGATCATTTTCAAAAAATCCTTGTGCCTTACGTAGATAGGATAAGTACTTGTAGTTTACATGAGCCATAGATTGAAATCTCATCTTTACAACGAAAAATCCTTGTGCCTTACGTAGATAGGATAAATACTTGTAGTTTACATGAGCCATAGATTGAACTGTCCAAAAGGCTAATGAGGAAAATTGATCATTTTCAAAAAATCCTTGTGCCTTACGTAGATAGGATAAGTACTTGTAGTTAACATGAGCCATAGATTGAAATCTCATCTTTACAACGGTGTGATTGGTTTTTGTTGGGTACGTTTTTGAGCGGACTTATGGGTTGTTGAAGCAGAAACTGTCCAAAAGGCTAATTGGATCGGAGGAAAATTGATCATTTTCAAAAAATCCTTGTGCCTTACGTAGATAGGATAAATACTTGTAGTTAACATGAGCCATAGATTGAAATCTCATCTTTACAACGGTGTGATTGGTTTTTGTTGGGTACGTTTTTGAGCGGACTTATGGGTTGTTGAAGCAGAAACTGCCCACAAGGCTAATGAGGAAAATTGATCATTTTCAAAAAATCCTTGTGCCTTACGTAGATAGGATAAGTACTTGTAGTTTACATGAGCCATAGATTGAAATCTCATCTTTACAACGAAAAATCCTTGTGCCTTACGTTGATAGGATAAATACTTGTAGTTTACATGAGCCATAGATTGAACTGTCCAAAAGGCTAATGAGGAAAATTGATCATTTTCAAAAAATCCTTGTGCCTTACGTAGATAGGATAAGTACTTGTAGTTAACATGAGCCATAGATTGAAATCTCATCTTTACAACGGTGTGATTGGTTTTTGTTGGGTACGTTTTTGAGCGGACTTATGGGTTGTTGAAGCAGAAACTGTCCAAAAGGCTAATGAGGAAAATTGATCATTTTCAAAAAATCCTTGTGCCTTACGTAGATAGGATAAATACTTGTAGTTTACATGAGCCATAGATTGAAATCTCATCTTTACAACGGTGTGATTGGTTTTTGTTGGGTACGTTTTTGAGCGGACTTATGGGTTGTTGAAGCAGAAACTGTCCAAAAGGCTAATTGGATCGGAGGAAAATTGATCATTTTCAAAAAATCCTTGTGCCTTACGTAGATAGGATAAATACTTGTAGTTAACATGAGCCATAGATTGAAATCTCATCTTTACAACGGTGTGATTGGTTTTTGTTGGGTACGTTTTTGAGCGGACTTATGGGTTGTTGAAGCAGAAACTGCCCACAAGGCTAATGAGGAAAATTGATCATTTTCAAAAAATCCTTGTGCCTTACGTAGATAGGATAAGTACTTGTAGTTTACATGAGCCATAGATTGAAATCTCATCTTTACAACGAAAAATCCTTGTGCCTTACGTTGATAGGATAAATACTTGTAGTTTACATGAGCCATAGATTGAACTGTCCAAAAGGCTAATGAGGAAAATTGATCATTTTCAAAAAATCCTTGTGCCTTACGTAGATAGGATAAGTACTTGTAGTTTACATGAGCCATAGATTGAAATCTCATCTTTACAACGGTGTGATTGGTTTTTGTTGGGTACGTTTTTGAGCGGACTTATGGGTTGTTGAAGCAGAAACTGTCCAAAAGGCTAATGAGGAAAATTGATCATTTTCAAAAAATCCTTGTGCCTTACGTAGATAGGATAAATACTTGTAGTTTACATGAGCCATAGATTGAAATCTCATCTTTACAACGGTGTGATTGGTTTTTGTTGGGTACGTTTTTGAGCGGACTTATGGGTTGTTGAAGCAGAAACTGTCCAAAAGGCTAATGAGGAAAATTGATCATTTTCAAAAAATCCTTGTGCCTTACGTAGATAGGATAAATACTTGTAGTTTACATGAGCCATAGATTGAAATCTCATCTTTACAACGGTGTGATTGGTTTTTGTTGGGTACGTTTTTGAGCGGACTTATGGGTTGTTGAAGCAGAAACTGTCCAAAAGGCTAATGAGGAAAATTGATCATTTTCAAAAAATCCTTGTGCCTTACGTAGATAGGATAAGTACTTGTAGTTTACATGAGCCATAGATTGAAATCTCATCTTTACAACGGTGTGATTGGTTTTTGTTGGGTACGTTTTTGAGCGGACTTATGGGTTGTTGAAGCAGAAACTGCCCACAAGGCTAATTGGATCGGAGGAAAATTGATCATTTTCAAAAAATCCTTGTGCCTTACGTAGATAGGATAAGTACTTGTAGTTAACATGAGCCATAGATTGAAATCTCATCTTTACAACGGTGTGATTGGTTTTTGTTGGGTACGTTTTTGAGCGGACTTATGGGTTGTTGAAGCAGAAACTGTCCAAAAGGCTAATGAGGAAAATTGATCATTTTCAAAAAATCCTTGTGCCTTACGTAGATAGGATAAATACTTGTAGTTAACATGAGCCATAGATTGAAATCTCATCTTTACAACGGTGTGATTGGTTTTTGTTGGGTACGTTTTTGAGCGGACTTATGGGTTGTTGAAGCAGAAACTGTCCAAAAGGCTAATGAGGAAAATTGATCATTTTCAAAAAATCCTTGTGCCTTACGTAGATAGGATAAATACTTGTAGTTAACATGAGCCATAGATTGAAATCTCATCTTTACAACGGTGTGATTGGTTTTTGTTGGGTACGTTTTTGAGCGGACTTATGGGTTGTTGAAGCAGAAACTGCCCACAAGGCTAATGAGGAAAATTGATCATTTTCAAAAAATCCTTGTGCCTTACGTAGATAGGATAAGTACTTGTAGTTTACATGAGCCATAGATTGAAATCTCATCTTTACAACGAAAAATCCTTGTGCCTTACGTAGATAGGATAAATACTTGTAGTTTACATGAGCCATAGATTGAACTGTCCAAAAGGCTAATGAGGAAAATTGATCATTTTCAAAAAATCCTTGTGCCTTACGTAGATAGGATAAGTACTTGTAGTTAACATGAGCCATAGATTGAAATCTCATCTTTACAACGGTGTGATTGGTTTTTGTTGGGTACGTTTTTGAGCGGACTTATGGGTTGTTGAAGCAGAAACTGTCCAAAAGGCTAATTGGATCGGAGGAAAATTGATCATTTTCAAAAAATCCTTGTGCCTTACGTAGATAGGATAAGTACTTGTAGTTAACATGAGCCATAGATTGAAATCTCATCTTTACAACGGTGTGATTGGTTTTTGTTGGGTACGTTTTTGAGCGGACTTATGGGTTGTTGAAGCAGAAACTGTCCAAAAGGCTAATGAGGAAAATTGATCATTTTCAAAAAATCCTTGTGCCTTACGTAGATAGGATAAATACTTGTAGTTAACATGAGCCATAGATTGAAATCTCATCTTTACAACGGGGTGATTGGTTTTTGTTGGGTACGTTTTTGAGCGGACTTATGGGTTGTTGAAGCAGAAACTGTCCAAAAGGCTAATGAGGAAAATTGATCATTTTCAAAAAATCCTTGTGCCTTACGTAGATAGGATAAGTACTTGTAGTTAACATGAGCCATAGATTGAAATCTCATCTTTACAACGGTGTGATTGGTTTTTGTTGGGTACGTTTTTGAGCGGACTTATGGGTTGTTGAAGCAGAAACTGTCCAAAAGGCTAATGAGGAAAATTGATCATTTTCAAAAAATCCTTGTGCCTTACGTAGATAGGATAAATACTTGTAGTTAACATGAGCCATAGATTGAAATCTCATCTTTACAACGGTGTGATTGGTTTTTGTTGGGTACGTTTTTGAGCGGACTTATGGGTTGTTGAAGCAGAAACTGCCCACAAGGCTAATGAGGAAAATTGATCATTTTCAAAAAATCCTTGTGCCTTACGTAGATAGGATAAGTACTTGTAGTTTACATGAGCCATAGATTGAAATCTCATCTTTACAACGAAAAATCCTTGTGCCTTACGTAGATAGGATAAATACTTGTAGTTTACATGAGCCATAGATTGAACTGTCCAAAAGGCTAATGAGGAAAATTGATCATTTTCAAAAAATCCTTGTGCCTTACGTAGATAGGATAAGTACTTGTAGTTTACATGAGCCATAGATTGAAATCTCATCTTTACAACGGTGTGATTGGTTTTTGTTGGGTACGTTTTTGAGCGGACTTATGGGTTGTTGAAGCAGAAACTGTCCAAAAGGCTAATGAGGAAAATTGATCATTTTCAAAAAATCCTTGTGCCTTACGTAGATAGGATAAATACTTGTAGTTTACATGAGCCATAGATTGAAATCTCATCTTTACAACGGTGTGATTGGTTTTTGTTGGGTACGTTTTTGAGCGGACTTATGGGTTGTTGAAGCAGAAACTGCCCAAAAGGCTATTGAGGAAAATTGATCATTTTCAAAAAATCCTTGTGCCTTACGTAGATAGGATAAGTACTTGTAGTTTACATGAGTCATAGATTAAAATCTCATCTTTACAACGGTGTGATTGGTTTTTGTTTTGTACGTTTTTGAGCGGACTTATGGGTTGTTGAAGCAGAAACTGCCCACAAGGCTAATGAGGAAAATTGATCATTTTCAAAAACTCTTTTTGCCTTACGTAGATAGGATAAGTACTTGTAGTTTACATGAGCCATAGATTGAAATCTCATCTTTACAACGGTGTGATTGGTTTTTGTTGGGTACGTTTTTGAGCGGACTTATGGGTTGTTGAAGCAGAAACTGCCCACAAGGCTAATGAGGAAACTGCCCACAAGGCTAATTGGATCGGAGGAAAATTGATCATTTTCAAAATATCCTTGTTCCTTACGTAGATAGGATAAGTACTTGTAGTTTACATGAGCCATAGATTGAAATCTCATCTTTACAACGGTGTGATTGGTTTTTGTTGGGTACGTTTTTGAGCGGACTTATGGGTTGTTGAAGCAGAAACTGCCCACAAGGCTAATTGGATCGGAGAAAAATTGATCATTTTCAAAAAATCCTTGTGCCTTACGTAGATAGGATAAGTACTTGTAGTTAACATGAGCCATAGATTGAAATCTCATCTTTACAACGGTGTGATTGGTTTTTGTTGGGTACGTTTTTGAGCGGACTTATGGGTTGTTGAAGCAGAAACTGCCCACAAGGCTAATTGGATCGGAGGAAAATTGATCATTTTCAAAAAATCCTTGTGCCTTACGTAGATAGGATAAGTACTTGTAGTTTACATGAGCCATAGATTGAAATCTCATCTTTACAACGAAAAATCCTTGTGCCTTACGTAGATAGGATAAATACTTGTAGTTTACATGAGCCATAGATTGAACTGTCCAAAAGGCTAATGAGGAAAATTGATCATTTTCAAAAAATCCTTGTGCCTTACGTAGATAGGATAAGTACTTGTAGTTAACATGAGCCATAGATTGAAATCTCATCTTTACAACGGTGTGATTGGTTTTTGTTGGGTACGTTTTTGAGCGGACTTATGGGTTGTTGAAGCAGAAACTGTCCAAAAGGCTAATTGGATCGGAGGAAAATTGATCATTTTCAAAAAATCCTTGTGCCTTACGTAGATAGGATAAGTACTTGTAGTTAACATGAGCCATAGATTGAAATCTCATCTTTACAACGGTGTGATTGGTTTTTGTTGGGTACGTTTTTGAGCGGACTTATGGGTTGTTGAAGCAGAAACTGTCCAAAAGGCTAATGAGGAAAATTGATCATTTTCAAAAAATCCTTGTGCCTTACGTAGATAGGATAAATACTTGTAGTTAACATGAGCCATAGATTGAAATCTCATCTTTACAACGGTGTGATTGGTTTTTGTTGGGTACGTTTTTGAGCGGACTTATGGGTTGTTGAAGCAGAAACTGCCCACAAGGCTAATGAGGAAAATTGATCATTTTCAAAAAATCCTTGTGCCTTACGTAGATAGGATAAGTACTTGTAGTTTACATGAGCCATAGATTGAAATCTCATCTTTACAACGAAAAATCCTTGTGCCTTACGTAGATAGGATAAATACTTGTAGTTTACATGAGCCATAGATTGAACTGTCCAAAAGGCTAATGAGGAAAATTGATCATTTTCAAAAAATCCTTGTGCCTTACGTAGATAGGATAAGTACTTGTAGTTAACATGAGCCATAGATAGAGAAATCTCATCTTTACAACGGTGTGATTGGTTTTTGTTGGGTACGTTTTTGAGCGGACTTATGGGTTGTTGAAGCAGAAACTGTCCAAAAGGCTAATTGGATCGGAGGAAAATTGATCATTTTCAAAAAATCCTTGTGCCTTACGTAGATAGGATAAGTACTTGTAGTTTACATGAGCCATAGATTGAAATCTCATCTTTACAACGGTGTGATTGGTTTTTGTTGGGTACGTTTTTGAGCGGACTTATGGGTTGTTGAAGCAGAAACTGCCCACAAGGCTAATTGGATCGGAGGAAAATTGATCATTTTCAAAAAATCCTTGTGCCTTACGTAGATAGGATAAGTACTTGTAGTTTACATGAGCCATAGATTGAAATCTCATCTTTACAACGGTGTGATTGGTTTTTGTTGGGTACGTTTTTGAGCGGACTTATGGGTTGTTGAAGCAGAAACTGTCCAAAAGGCTAATTGGATCGGAGGAAAATTGATCATTTTCAAAAAATCCTTGTGCCTTACGTAGATAGGATAAGTACTTGTAGTTAACATGAGCCATAGATTGAAATCTCATCTTTACAACGGTGTGATTGGTTTTTGTTGGGTACGTTTTTGAGCGGACTTATGGGTTGTTGAAGCAGAAACTGCCCACAAGGCTAATGAGGAAAATTGATCATTTTCAAAAAATCCTTGTGCCTTACGTAGATAGGATAAGTACTTGTAGTTTACATGAGCCATAGATTGAAATCTCATCTTTACAACGGTGTGATTGGTTTTTGTTGGGTACGTTTTTGAGCGGACTTATGGGTTGTTGAAGCAGAAACTGCCCACAAGGCTAATGAGGAAAATTGATCATTTTCAAAAAATCCTTGTGCCTTACGTAGATAGGATAAGTACTTGTAGTTTACATGAGCCATAGATTGAAATCTCATCTTTACAACGGTGTGATTGGTTTTTGTTGGGTACGTTTTTGAGCGGACTTATGGGTTGTTGAAGCAGAAACTGTCCAAAAGGCTAATGAGGAAAATTGATCATTTTCAAAAAATCCTTGTGCCTTACGTAGATAGGATAAGTACTTGTAGTTTACATGAGCCATAGATTGAAATCTCACCAATCACAACGGTGTGATTGGTTTTTGTTGGGTACGTTTTTGAGCGGACTTATGGGTTGTTGAAGCAGAAACTGCCCACAAGGCTAATGAGGAAAATTGATCATTTTCAAAAAATCCTTGTGCCTTACGTAGATAGGATAAGTACTTGTAGTTTACATGAGCCATAGATTGAAATCTCATCTTTACAACGGTGTGATTGGTTTTTGTTGGGTACGTTTTTCAGCGGACTTATGGGTTGTTGAAGCAGAAACTACCCAAAAGGCTATTGAGGAAAATTGATCATTTTCAAAAAATCCTTGTGCCTTACGTAGATAGGATAAGTACTTGTAGTTTACATGAGCCATAGATTGAAATCTCATCTTTACAACGGTGTGATTGGTTTTTGTTTTGTACGTTTTTGAGCGGACTTATGGGTTGTTGAAGCAGAAACTGCCCACAAGGCTAATTGGATCGGAGGAAAATTGATCATTTTCAAAAAATCCTTGTGCCTTACGTAGATAGGATAAGTACTTGTAGTTTACATGAGCCATAGATTGAAATCTCATCTTTACAACGGTGTGATTGGTTTTTGTTGGGTACGTTTTTGAGCGGACTTATGGGTTGTTGAAGCAGAAACTGTCCAAAAGGCTAATGAGGAAAATTGATCATTTTCAAAAAATCCTTGTGCCTTACGTAGATAGGATAAGTACTTGTAGTTAACATGAGCCATAGATTGAAATCTCATCTTTACAACGGTGTGATTGGTTTTTGTTGGGTACGTTTTTGAGCGGACTTATGGGTTGTTGAAGCAGAAACTGTCCAAAAGGCTAATGAGGAAAATTGATCATTTTCAAAAAATCCTTGTGCCTTACGTAGATAGGATAAGTACTTGTAGTTAACATGAGCCATAGATTGAAATCTCATCTTTACAACGGTGTGATTGGTTTTTGTTGGGTACGTTTTTGAGCGGACTTATGGGTTGTTGAAGCAGAAACTGTCCAAAAGGCTAATGAGGAAAATTGATCATTTTCAAAAAATCCTTGTGCCTTACGTAGATAGGATAAATACTTGTAGTTTACATGAGCCATAGATTGAAATCTCATCTTTACAACGGGGTGATTGGTTTTTGTTGGGTACGTTTTTGAGCGGACTTATGGGTTGTTGAAGCAGAAACTGTCCAAAAGGCTAATGAGGAAAATTGATTATTTTCAAAAAATCCTTGTGCCTTACGTAGATAGGATAAGTACTTGTAGTTAACATGAGCCATAGATTGAAATCTCATCTTTACAACGGTGTGATTGGTTTTTGTTGGGTACGTTTTTGAGCGGACTTATGGGTTGTTGAAGCAGAAACTGTCCAAAAGGCTAATGAGGAAAATTGATCATTTTCAAAAAATCCTTGTGCCTTACGTAGATAGGATAAGTACTTGTAGTTTACATGAGCCATAGATTGAAATCTCATCTTTACAACGGTGTGATTGGTTTTTGTTGGGTACGTTTTTGAGCGGACTTATGGGTTGTTGAAGCAGAAACTGTCCAAAAGGCTAATGAGGAAAATTGATCATTTTCAAAAAATCCTTGTGCCTTACGTAGATAGGATAAATACTTGTAGTTTACATGAGCCATAGATTGAAATCTCATCTTTACAACGGTGTGATTGGTTTTTGTTGGGTACGTTTTTGAGCGGACTTATGGGTTGTTGAAGCAGAAACTGTCCAAAAGGCTAATGAGGAAAATTGATCATTTTCAAAAAATCCTTGTGCCTTACGTAGATAGGATAAATACTTGTAGTTTACATGAGCCATAGATTGAAATCTCATCTTTACAACGGTGTGATTGGTTTTTGTTGGGTACGTTTTTGAGCGGACTTATGGGTTGTTGAAGCAGAAACTGCCCACAAGGCTAATGAGGAAAATTGATCATTTTCAAAAAATCCTTGTGCCTTACGTAGATAGGATAAGTACTTGTAGTTTACATGAGCCATAGATTGAAATCTCATCTTTACAACGGTGTGATTGGTTTTTGTTGGGTACGTTTTTGAGCGGACTTATGGGTTGTTGAAGCAGAAACTGCCCACAAGGCTAATGAGGAAAATTGATCATTTTCAAAAACTCTTTTTGCCTTACGTAGATAGGATAAGTACTTGTAGTTTACATGAGCCATAGATTGAAATCTCATCTTTACAACGGTGTGATTGGTTTTTGTTGGGTACGTTTTTGAGCGGACTTATGGGTTGTTGAAGCAGAAACTGCCCACAAGGCTAATGAGGAAACTGCCCACAAGGCTAATTGGATCGGAGGAAAATTGATCATTTTCAAAATATCCTTGTTCCTTACGTAGATAGGATAAGTACTTGTAGTTTACATGAGCCATAGATTGAAATCTCATCTTTACAACGGTGTGATTGGTTTTTGTTGGGTACGTTTTTGAGCGGACTTATGGGTTGTTGAAGCAGAAACTGCCCACAATGCTAATTGGATCGGAGAAAAATTGATCATTTTCAAAAAATCCTTGTGCCTTACGTAGATAGGATAAGTACTTGTAGTTTACATGAGCCATAGATTGAAATCTCATCTTTACAACGGTGTGATTGGTTTTTGTTGGGTACGTTTTTGAGCGGACTTATGGGTTGTTGAAGCAGAAACTGTCCAAAAGGCTAATTGGATCGGAGGAAAATTGATCATTTTCAAAAAATCCTTGTGCCTTACGTAGATAGGATAAGTACTTGTAGTTTACATGAGCCATAGATTGAAATCTCATCTTTACAACGGTGTGATTGGTTTTTGTTGGGTACGTTTTTGAGCGGACTTATGGGTTGTTGAAGCAGAAACTGCCCAAAAGGCTATTGAGGAAAATTGATCATTTTCAAAAAATCCTTGTGCCTTACGTAGATAGGATAAGTACTTGTAGTTTACATGAGTCATAGATTAAAATCTCATCTTTACAACGGTGTGATTGGTTTTTGTTTTGTACGTTTTTGAGCGGACTTATGGGTTGTTGAAGCAGAAACTGCCCACAAGGCTAATGAGGAAAATTGATCATTTTCAAAAACTCTTTTTGCCTTACGTAGATAGGATAAGTACTTGTAGTTTACATGAGCCATAGATTGAAATCTCATCTTTACAACGGTGTGATTGGTTTTTGTTGGGTACGTTTTTGAGCGGACTTATGGGTTGTTGAAGCAGAAACTGCCCACAAGGCTAATGAGGAAACTGCCCACAAGGCTAATTGGATCGGAGGAAAATTGATCATTTTCAAAATATCCTTGTTCCTTACGTAGATAGGATAAGTACTTGTAGTTTACATGAGCCATAGATTGAAATCTCATCTTTACAACGGTGTGATTGGTTTTTGTTGGGTACGTTTTTGAGCGGACTTATGGGTTGTTGAAGCAGAAACTGCCCACAAGGCTAATTGGATCGGAGAAAAATTGATCATTTTCAAAAAATCCTTGTGCCTTACGTAGATAGGATAAGTACTTGTAGTTAACATGAGCCATAGATTGAAATCTCATCTTTACAACGGTGTGATTGGTTTTTGTTGGGTACGTTTTTGAGCGGACTTATGGGTTGTTGAAGCAGAAACTGCCCACAAGGCTAATTGGATCGGAGAAAAATTGATCATTTTCAAAAAATCCTTGTGCCTTACGTAGATAGGATAAGTACTTGTAGTTTACATGAGCCATAGATTGAAATCTCATCTTTACAACGGTGTGATTGGTTTTTGTTGGGTACGTTTTTGAGCGGACTTATGGGTTGTTGAAGCAGAAACTGCCCACAAAGGCCTCACCCGTGGGTAACCTCAAATACTCTGCAATAACTAACTGGATTTAACATTTGTTCTTCGAGGTCATTAAAAGTACTGACACAAAATACAGTCCACGCCAATCAACAACAGGCAGAAACAGTCTACAGTTGACTGTAGTCGAACCACAACCGACAACCATCAAGCTGCACAGCAGAACACACATTCTTTTTGGGTTCATCACCAACAAGACCCGTGCCATCTTAGTTGCTAAACAAAAATTGAGGGCCTATTGCAGAATCAACTAGCAAAGGCAAACGAGATAACACAATTTATCTCGAACTGTAAGAAATACAGTGCAGATCGAAAAATGAAAAGATACCTTGAGGCCAGAATAGCGAGTTTAAAAAAGTTGTACAATGAGTACGTTGACGGTGGCAACAAAGTGAGAAATTTAAAACCTCCTTTGGAAGCAACTCACCAATACTACAAGGATAGACAGACAGTATGTGACATCTATACAAAGTATATTGATGATATGAGGCAACGTCTCAATCAATCATCTTTGCGATCAACACCAACTCCAGAATCAAATGACATACTTAACTACGACTAGTGTGAGGGGTCAAAGAAGAACGATCAAGTCAATGAAGTGCTCACAGATAATCAACAACCGTCCATAGCGAAGCCATTGGAAATTCGTCTACCACGAATAGAAATCCCACACTTCCATGGGAAGTGCATGAACTGGACGGTTTCGCAAATACATTCATACGGCTAGTTCATGACAACAGTCAACTTACCAACACACATAAAATGTGTGACCTTAAAGGTCATGTACAAGGATTAGCTAGGAGACTATTGAGCCATCTGGAAACCACTGGAGAGAACTACGATGCAGCTTGGGCAATTTTAGAAAATCGATATAACAACAGAAGATTGCTCGCATCTAACCTTCTGAACACTTTGCTGAACCAAAAAGCTTGACCCACGTAATCGGCTGCGGCAATAAAAAGCTTACACGACATAACAACAAAGTGTTTATACGCAATCAGGAATACGGGGATCAGAATTGAAACATGGAGAAAGCTCACTGGAAACCCTAAGAGAATTTCAAGAAACAAGCCAATTTTTGAAGTTTCTAGAGTGGCGTTTTCAATCTCTAGAATCAGTTGGTCCCACCAAAAAAAACACCACCTCGACAAACAAGGTTTCAAGCTCGACCATTAAAACGCGTCGTCTTAGCTGCTACACAACCGAATCATATTTGCATATGCTGTCAGAATCAACCAACAGAATCAACATATGCCCGCATTTTAAAACCATGACCACCACCGAAAGGAATCAAATGGTCATGCTACTAGGTGCTGATATTTATGGAGAGATATTGTTAGAAGGCACAAAATCCGCAACACAAGTGTATTGCTCAAAAATCACAAATCAATCCGGCCGTCTAACTCTTGCGAGCAACATTCCAACCACTCGACTAAACAGCTATGTTACATTATAGCAGATATTGATAACCAGCTCAAGGGTTTTTGGAAATATGAAGAACTACATCGAAAACGAACCGTAACTACGGAGGAAGTGGAGTGTGAAGAGCATTATAAATACACACACACAAGAGGTTGAAAAATGGGCGCTATCAGGTTCATATACCACTCAAAAATGACAAACTAAAAGAAGTGGAATTAGAAGAATCTAAAGGCGAAGCAGCAGAAGAAAGATGACAGCCTCAAAAGGGAATACCACAAGTTCATCAACGAGTATATCCAACTCAACCATATGGAACTAATCAAAAATGATTCCGGCAAGGATCCTTCCCGAATATACTACATGCCACATCACGCCGTTTTAAAAGAAGATGGCACCACGACGAAAAACAGTTACCTATGGAACAGCCTCTGCAACCTATCTGGCCACAAAAACTCTACAACAACTGGCCATAGAAGCATTAAAATGTTCCATTGGGTCCAAACTAGCATTAAACGATTTCTATGTGGATTATCTATTATCTGGGGCCAACACAATAACAAACATAAATTTTCTTACTAGGAGGGTTCAACCTCAGAAAATGAGGTAGCAACAATAAGACAGTATAAGAAGAACTTCCAGAGAGCCTTAAAGAAACTGGTCTACATACGATAGAATTTGACGAGACAATAAAAACTCTAGGACTCCTCTAGAACTCTGCAACAGATACGTTTCAATTTAAAGTGTCTTTGCAGGGAACTAAACCAGCGATATCCGCACGAACAATTCTATCGGAAGCATCTAGGCTTTTTGATCCGCTGGGATGGTTAGAAAACGTGGTAGTTCAGGTGAAAATCTTGCTTCGAGATTTATGGGCATCTGGTGTAGGATGGGATGAAAAACTTAATTCAAAATTTGAAGAGAGATGGTCAAACTACAAACTAGAACTACCAAATACTACACCAGCCAAGCCAAAATTGAATTACATGGTTTCTGTGACGCATCTAATCAAGCGTATGTTCCAGTGCCATACAGCAAAATAAATAATAAAATAACACTAATTGCTGCTAAAACGAGGGTTGCACCGTTAAACCAGACAATATCACTTCCAAGGTTAGAGCTTAACGCCGCACTGCTACTATCAAGGCTTGTTCAAAACGTCTTACAAGCATTGAATATAAACAATAACATAACGACACTTTGCTGGAGTGATTCTACAACAGTATACTGGTTGGATAAAAGGAAAATCACAAAATCATAAAACCTTTGTGGCAAACAGAATAACAGAAATTCAATCAATACCAATTCTAGCCAATGGTATCACGTACCGTCCAATGAGAATCCTGGCCGGCTGTGCATCTCGAGGATTAAACCCAGTCCAATTATTAACCCACAAGATTTGGTGGGAAGGGCCAACATGGCTAAAGAGTTTTAGAACAACCAACATTGATAGTGAAGAGATGGAATAAGCCAGTAGCATGGAATGCAAGTCTATAAGAACATTAACAACGATAGTGGAAAACCGAGTGATTGAATTCACTCGATTCTCTTCAATACAACGACTTGTTGACACTGTTGCATACTGTCTACGATTTTCATCTAATATAAATCCAAATACCAGGAACGTTTCATATTTCACGCCAGAAAAACTAAACATATCGTTAAGGGTCATAATCAGAATCGCGCAATGAGAAGCTTTTGAAACAGAATTAAAACGACTAAATCAAATCAAAATTTACAAAAGGGAGGCGCAATCATAACTTCCACTCCATTCATCGACGAAAATAATATATTTAGAGTCGGAGGGAAACTGTCAAATTCAGAGGTTTCATATGAAGAGAAGCATCCCAGAATACTGACGAGAAGTCACAAATTATCAAAATTAATAATCAAGGATGCTCACTTACAAACATTACATGGTGGCAATCAAGCAACATTAGCACACCTGAGAGCGCGATATTGGATAATAAATGCTAAAAACACAATTCGTCAATACATGCAGGAATGTATAATCTGTATTAGGTCAAGAAAGTTGGCGTCGAACCAACTAATTAGAATATTGAATTTTTCGACTTATAGATGGCTAATGTTATCCGCGATCCAGCGTTAAAGGAAAGAAAAATGTATGGGGTGGTTGGGAAGTTGATTGTGTATAAGTAGGTGTCGATTATATCATGGTCGTTGTCATACAGATTGACGCAAATGGAAGAATTTCCTACGGTTGTGTAATTAATTCGAGAGTGCTGAAATAGACCAATATACGGAACAATCACAATACACCATTACAATTGATAAAAACCAAAGTAAAAAATAATTAGAATATTGCCAAAAGGCAGGGTAAACCCTGCACCACACCACAGTTCACAAATAGCGGAGACAAATAGCGGTAGACTTTGCAGGTCCAATCAGCATAAAATTGTGGAAAGGCTGCTGTCACAAAACAACAAAGCGTTACATTGCCATATTCATATGTCTAGCCACAAAGGCAACTCATCTCGAACCCGTGAGTGACCTAACAACAGATGCCTTCCTACCCGCATACAAACGATTCATATCAATACGAGGAATTTGTACAGCACAAATGAGCACTACTTGGCATTTTGTGCAATAGAGAAGTCCTCACTTCGAAGTGTTATGGGAAGCGGGAGTAAAATCGACGAAACAACATCTCCGCAAAATAATCGGAATTCATACTTTAACCTTTGAGGAACTTTCAACACTTCTAGCACAAATAGAGGCCCGCTTGAATTCTATGCCACTAGCTCCTCTTTCAAATGACCCAGAAGATGATGGTTTCTTATGTCCAGAGCATTTCCTAACTAGGAGATCTATCATAGCAATGCCACAGCCTGACATCGAAGGTACTCAAATCACAACAAGATGGAATCTGGAATCTGGAGATGGAAGAAATGACACACGGATTACCTTTCGCGATTACAACATAGGCCAAAATGGTTGCTTGCACAACCTAAACTTTGATTAGGAGAATTGGTAATCCTCAAGGACGAACATTTACCTCCCACACACTGGCCACTGGCAAGGGTCGTTGAACTACACAATGAATAAGATGGACTCGTCAGAGTAGTCTCCCTTAAATACAAAGATAGCACGCTTAAATGAAATATCACAAAAATATGTCGCCTCAATTCTCAATTCCTCTCATAACTCCCGAAATTATCTAGAATTTTTAAAATGTTCATGAGTATTCGATAGTGTACAGTTAACAGGTTACAGTTTACAGTTTAAAGTTTACAGTTTATAGTTTATAGTTTACAATTTATAGTTTACACTTTATACTTTACACTTTACACTTTACACTTTACGCTTTACACTTTACACTTTACACTTTACACTTTACACTTTACACTTTACACTTTACACTTTACACTTTACACTTTACACTTTACACTTTACACTTTACACTTTACACTTTACACTTTACACTTTACACTTTACACTTTACACTTTACACTTTACACTTTACACTTTACACTTTACACTTTACACTTTACACTTTACACTTTACACTTTACACTTTACACTTTACACTTTACACTTTACACTTTACACTTTACACTTTACACTTTACACTTTACACTTTACACTTTACACTTTACACTTTACACTTTACACTTTACACTTTACACTTTACACTTTACACTTTACACTTTACACTTTACACTTTACACTTTACACTTTACACTTTACACTTTACACTTTACACTTTACACTTTACGCTTTACATTTTACACTTTACACTTTACACTTTACACTTTACACTTTACACTTTACACTTTACACTTTACACTTTACACTTTACACTTTACACTTTACACTTTACACTTTACACTTTACACTTTACACTTTACACTTTACACTTTACACTTTACACTTTACACTTTACACTTTACACTTTACACTTTACACTTTACACTTTACACTTTACACTTTACACTTTACACTTTACACTTTACACTTTACACTTTACACTTTACACTTTACACTTTACACTTTACACTTTACACTTTACACTTTACACTTTACACTTTACACTTTACACTTTACACTTTACACTTTACGCTTTACATTTTACACTTTACACTTTACACTTTACACTTTACACTTTACACTTTACACTTTACACTTTACACTTTACACTTTACACTTTACACTTTACACTTTACACTTTACACTTTACACTTTACACTTTACACTTTACACTTTACACTTTACACTTTACACTTTACACTTTACACTTTACACTTTACACTTTACACTTTACACTTTACACTTTACACTTTACACTTTACACTTTACACTTTACACTTTCCACTTTACATTTTAACTTTACACTTTATACTTTATATTTTACACTTTACAGTTTACAGTTTACAGTTTACAGTTTACAGTTTACACTTTATACTTACACTTTACACTTTACGCTCTACAGTTTACACTTTACAGTTTATGGTTCACATTTTACAGTTTACAGTCTAAAGTTTACAGTTTACGGGTTCCAGTTTACAGTTAAAGCAAACTTTAAGTTTAAGCCTTAGCATTTGGTTCTAATGCTCGTAAAGCCCGAGATGAAGATTTTCCGTTTTGCAAGCGATCAGTATTTGGCATTTGTGCGTATTACTCATTTTCTAGTTATCATGAATATTTTTCATGAGAAAGTCATAAAAAGAGATTTAAATCATTAATGATTGAAAATCTTATATGCCTGGGATTTCGGAAAATATTTTTTCCAAAATATTTATTAAAACTACTCTACTTCTTCAAATGTACGAAAATCTACCCTGGGTTAAAATTATAATTTGGAAGGCCATATATAGATGAACACGGTATATGTACGTACCTCCCACTACAAACATAATTTACCTACACAACGAAGTGAAATTTGAGTAATACATGTCTACATAAATTACATAAATTGCTATAAAGTAACATAATTATTTTTGCTTTTTGTTGATTAATGAATTCGTAGAAAAACCGCCATCCTACACCCAATTTTTTGTAACCCACCCGTAAAATGTATTAACCAAAACACATGCACAAATGAAATATATATCTACAATATAAAATGTCAAGCGAAATATGGTATAAACTCAAAACGATTTTTGTCGTATTCAAGCCAAACAGCCGTAACGCATGTATTAAAGAACGTAAACATGTTAAATCATCATTCACGAATCGTGTACGCATACCACGTACACATAAATCTGAGCAATCATAATGTGAGAATACGCAAATTTGGTATCAAACCATACGAAAAATAAATTCGTCTAGCTTGTCAAATGCACAAAATATTAAGCTTATTAACGATACACGTGTCGTCGTATAAAAATAATGAGGGGTTCCACATGATTTCGTACACTGTAAATGGGAAAATGCTTAAAGTTTTAAATAGGAACTGACTTTATGGAAGGTATTGGCTTATAGCTCATGTAGTTGTCAAAATAAGCACAAATCTAACATTTTTTACACGTATTTGAACATTTAAAATCGTTACTGGCTTGGAAGAAATCTCAGTATTTTTAAGGAAAATTTCGAGAATTTTTAAAATTTTTTAAAACATTTCAATTTGTTTAAAAGCTATAAAATGTTTCCAAAAATTTTGTAAACGTGCACGTCCGCCAAGATTAAAGTGTTGGTCTTCGTTAGGCGTGTTAGAAAAAATTTAAATTAGAGAACAATTCGGCGCAAATGTAAACTTTTATGGAAAAAGATGGAATATTTAAAACGGTGCGACGTCATCATATTTAAATTTTTCTCACCTAAAACGGCTTCACTTCAAACGAGAGTTTAGTTATTTTTGATGTATTAAAAATAGGTAAAATATATTAAAAATGAAAAATGAACCTTATGAAATAAGCAAATAACGCCAAAATATACACAAAATAAACCTACAATGTATCAAAATTTGTATCATATCGAATAAAATATTTGTATGAGTAAATCTACTCGCACAGTCCGTTTAGTTAGTAGCAAAAAACGCCACTCTCCGTAATAATATGTGAAGTCTCTGTTTTGTTTTATTGCTGATGTCGCTCACAGACTTTATGCTGAAGGCAACTCCAAACGTTTTACATGTGATCCAAACTTGAACCAAATCCGCTCATTTGTTTCGTTGAACCTATTCGTCTGTAGCTTACTGTAGCAAATAAATAATCTGTGTTATTTTGACATGCTAATCCATCCAATTGGCGCGCACATGACAGTTACAGTCCGCAGATTATCCGAAGGTATAAACAATCAACAATAAAGAGCAGCTGAAATTTTTGTATCGAGTTTTCCGCCAATAAATTAAACCATATGGCGACGCGCACAAACAGCAGTTGTTTCTAATGTCCTAATTTTATGTAAAACAAGTGACACAAGCGTAAATTTATTTATTGCCTTAATTTTGTAAAATTGGTTTGGTGTGTGTGTGCGGTGGTGTTTGTTGTTCACGTGAAAATCTCTTCAATGAATTTTTCTAAATTAGTTGGATGGGCGCACGCGGCGCTATTGGGTATATGTGTTGGGATATAAATAGCACCGAGTGAGGTGACGGAGTTGTGGAATTCTCTTTCTGGTTTAATTATAGAATTTATAATTCTCTTTGACATCACAGGTCATTTCATATTATTGTAAAATGGATTTTTAATTGGATTATAAATTGTAAAGAATTCTTACTATATATATTATTAATTCTGGTTGGTCTTTTTCATGCTCGATTTTATTGTACATATTTACATATTTTACCATTTTCATGGAAATAAGTTTGACCTCAACCAATTCTTTTTCATTTTGGTTCTTCTAATCTGATTTATAACTTTAAGGGTTTTCCAATATATACATATATACATACATATATATATACTCCAGTATATAATAGCTGGAAAATTAAATTTTATCGTATATTGTTTTACGTATGTTTTACATACATAAGACGTGTGTGTGTGTGCGGTTTCAATGAGGGCGTTTCGGTTTATTGGCATAAATTAATTGATGTAATCTTGTAATGATTGTGGGTCAATTTTATTGGTGTGTAGCATAAAGCTCTATAATTTGATGTAGTTGAAAAGGCATGTTTTATGATCGGGATTTTTTTCTATTAATTTCTTACTTCAGTAGTTAAGTAACTCTTTGAAATTATGTGTTGTTCGGCACATCGTGAACTAAACAAATCAACAAAATTCAGGAATAATTTATGGAATATTGTGTCTCAAATATATTGTGATAATACCAGATCTTATTATGCTTTATTTGCTCCGGCACTGATTAGCAATTTTACATTGCTACACGTCCAAATTTTATGAATGTGGAACGACTGTTGCATGGTTCTTGATCAATTTATTATTGTATGATTGCTTTGACAAATGAAGATCTATATTAGGTTTCTATTCGTTTATTCCATTCGAGTTGGGTCGACTGAGGTTGATTACTGGTCGGTTATGAGTTAAACTTGCAGAGTACAGGCTTTCGGAGTGCTGCTAACGCGTCTTCCTCAATAAAGGCATTTAGTGCATGCCAATAGTGATTTTACATGGCGTTCAGCTTTGTCAGTGTTTTAATATAATGAATATTTTTTTTAGTAAAGTGTCTAAAGTCTCCAGAAAAAGATCTCTTTTATATATGGGAAACTCTGGGAATTCCCTACAAAAAATAGTGCATCTTTAGCTTTTCCAATAATTTTATTGCTTATACAGTTTGCAAAATAAGTTTATACTGCGGTTCACTCATCAAAGGTATGAACACGTTTAGTGATTTGATCCATGCAGTCAATTGTCGTCTATTATCATAATTATCTTATATTATCAGTAAGAATCACTAATTGTTGTTATTGTTAGTCAGATATCTCTTTTCTATCAAAAATTGTTTTTGGCTCAATTCAAGTCCAAACCACACAAATGTGTGAGTAAAAAAACAGAGTATGTAATGGCGTTTTTGATAAAAATTTCGCTTGGTTTGAAGTACCACCAACACAATTGGGCGTATAGTTTTCGTGTTATTTTTTCGGACGAAAACGTGTTAGAGAGGAATTCACAAATGAGTAAGTTAGTTCAAAACACATACAAAATAAATGTTGGACATGATTCTTTTGCCTTACTCTCACAATTGTGTGGGCAGACAGGAAAAAGGATATAGGTTTCTGTGTTTCTGCTGTTTTACTAAAACGATATTAACTCAACGTCCGATCTTAAACACGACTTTCTTGGTTTTTTTTTTGGTAAAGAACTAATTGGTTTATACATTATAGGTATCTGCAGCAGGATGACTTTCTATTTAAAAATTTAAACTTTACATACCGATTAACTCAATTTGTGCTAATTAGTACTCACGGTGAAAAGTTTGTGCTAGTCCAGGAGCTGAAAAAACAGAAAAAGAAAATTTCAAATTTCGTCTGAAAGACGAAACAAATTAAACTGATTTATAGAACAAAAATAAAATAAAAATAAATAATTTTAGCCTAATGTTAAATTTATGCTTATCATAGAAATATAATTTTCATAAATTGAGGAAAACAAACCAGCCCCTAACAGATACTACATTAAACAAACAATATAGAAAGGTATTCCATTCAACAATATTTTTGATGAACAATAAATTTAACAATAGAAATAAAATGTTTAAAAATCCAAGAATAAGCAATGCAGATAGCATAGTCCTGACAGGCATGTTCAATGCCATCCGCAATTATAGTGGCTGAATTTGTGCTAAATCTGAATTGACCGAATTCCATTGAACAATAAAAACCGTCGAATGATCGGTTTTCTGGCGTATAATGTTCTAGAAATCAATGAAGTGGGCACTTCTGATTGCAAAATTCTATTAAGTATGTTTATTGTCATCCGAAAAATATAGTGGCTGAATTTATACTAATCCAGCATAGGTCCAATTGAATTGAACAACAAACACCGTTGAATAAACAAATTCTTCTTAAAAGTATTGAAAGACAGCTAATAAGCTCTATCAAAAAGCTTCTTTAGAAACAGTTATCTCAAAAAGCTTCAAAGTAATTAAAAGATTTTAATAGTTTTCAAAATGTTTACAAGTGATAAAAAGTGCTAAAAAGTTTTTCCGATTTTTAAAGGTACTGCAAGACTATTAAAAGCTCGATAACTCTCAAAAATTCTCGAAAACTCTAGAAATTAAAAACTAAAATTTAACTGTCTTGGAAAGTTTAGAAAGTTTTCAAAAGTTTTAAAGCTTTTAAACGATTTTAAAAATTTTCGATAGGTTTTGGATAATTGAAAACCTTCTGAAACATGTTGAGCCTCAAAAACTCTAGAAAATCCTCGATAAAACTAGAAAATTCTCTATACTCTCGAAAAACCTCGAGCTCTTAAATATTGTGGAACTTCGAAAAAGTTTTAAAGTAGTATAATTTTTTTAAATATTTGGAATATTTTACTACAGGAAGACTATCAGATTCTCGTTTACTCTCAAAAACCCCTAGAAAACTGTCAATAACTCTCAAAAACCCTTCCAAAATAAAAATTACTGGAAAAAATTTAAAAATTGCAACATTTTTTAAAAGTTTGAACACTTTTCAAAATAGAAAAAAACTGCAAAGTGTTAAAATGTTTTGAAAAGTTTAAAATGTTTAAACAAAAATTGTTTAAACATTTGAAAACAAATGTTCACAATTCGAATCAAATGTTCAAAAATCCAAGAATAATCAACGCAGAAAACATATTCCATGTCAGGCATGTTCATTGCCATCCACAAAAATATAATTGCTGAATTTGTGCTAATCCAAAATTGGTCAAATCCTATTGAACAACAAAGACCGTTGAATAAACAAATTCTTCTTAAAAGTATTGAAAGACTGTTCAAAAACTTCTCTAAAAAAGCTTCAAAGTTCAGAAAAGTTATTAATTTTTTTAAAAAGCTTCCAACTCTTTAACACTTTTTATACTTTTCTAAAAAGTGTTAAAACGTTTTTCCGATTTTTAAAGGTACTGCAAGATCGAGTTTTTAGATGACTCTCAAAATACCTCGAAAATTCTAGAAGTAAAAAATAAAATTTAACTTTCTTGGAAAGTTTAGAAAGTTTTCAACAGTTTAAACGATTTTAAAATGTTTTGGGTAATTTAAAAATCTTTTCAAAAATGTTGAGCCTCAAAGACTCTAGAAAATCCTCGATAATACTAGAAAATTCTCTATATCCTCGAAAACCATCGAGCTCTTAAATATTATAGAATTTCGAAAAAGTTTTAAAATAGCTTTAATTTTTTTTTTTTTATATTTGGAATATTTTAGGACAGGAAGACTATCGGATTCTTGTTTACTCTCAAAAACCTCTGGAAAACTATCAATAACTCTCAAAAACCCTTCCAAAATGGAAATTACTCAAAAAATTTTAAAAATTGCAAAATTTTTAAAAAATTGGAACACTTTTGAAAGTAGAAAAAAACTGTACAGTGTTAAAATGTTTTTAAAATTTAAAATGTTAAAAAAAATTAGCAAAATTTTGTAAAGCATTAAAGTTTGAAATTTTAAAAAATCTTGAAAATTTTTAAAATGTTGTAAATTACTTCAGGTTCGAACTTTCCCGATAACCAGAAAACTTTCGAAAACATGGAAATACTGAAAATCATGTAAAAATTTTAAGAAATTTTAAACAATTTAATTGCTTTTAAAAGTTATAAAATGTTTAACGACCATTTGTAAATATACGAAAAGTTTTAAAAATTTTAAAATTATTTCCTCATTTTCTAAAAAAATCTTGACAACTCTCGACATTTCCTGAAATCTTATTGAGATAAGTTTCGAGGTACACACAGCTTTGATGAATTTAAAGATTTTTGAAAAGTACTCGAGAACCCTTGAAGATTCTTTAAAAGTCTCGGTAACACTAGAAGCTGATCATAAGCTCTTGGATAATTTCAACAAATTTAGTTACAAAGTTTTAAAAATTCTCGAAAAGTTTTAAAATATTTTGATAGAACTTGATGTCTCGAAAACCCTCGATAATTCTCGATAGCTCTCGAAAACTATCAACAACTCTCGTAAGATTTTAATAAGTTTCAAAACTTGCCAAAGCTTTTCGAGAGTTATCGAGTGTTTTCGAAAACTTCCCAAAACTTTTAAAAAACTTTTCTACACTTTTTAAAACATTTTAAAAGAGGTTTTGAGAGTTATCCAGACAACAGTTATTAATATTTTTTTTTAAATTTTAAACCTTTAACAGTATTCAAAACTTTTTAAATTATTGTAAAAGTTTTCAAAACTTTTCAATACTTTTTAAAACGTTTTAAAACTCTTTCAAACTTACCAAAATTTTTCACAATTTATAAAACTTTTCGATGTTTTTCGAGCGTTATAGAGATTTTTTGAGAATTATCGAGTCTTCGAGTATTTTTCAAATCTTTAAAAACTTTAGTTTTAAAAGTTTTCTAGAGTTGTAAATATTGTAGAATTGGGGAATATAGGATTTCAATTTCAAATTAAACCATTTAAACTTCACTGGCAACTTTTTCCAAAACAAAGTAAACCTTTTTCAAAACAAATAAAACATTTTTAAATTCATACTAAACTTTTTCTATTTCAAAATAAACTTTTTCAAAAACAAATTAAACAATTAAAAAAAAAGTTTGATTTTGCCATATTAGTTTTAATATTCTAATGAAAAGGCTGCCTGTCAACTGCTTGCGGTAGCTTAGCTACCATAAAAAATAGTTGGTGGTGTAAAGGGTGAACCATTTCGAGAATATAGGACTCTCATTTTACAGATTTTGAAGCAATAAAAGTTTTCCCAATTTGCATTTGAAATTGCGTTTGAATTTGTAACCTGAGTAAATTTAGCACTTTTTATTTTAGTTTAGCAACATAAAAAGTTGTTTTGTCTCCAAGAGCAACTATTTCAATAGATTTAGCAACCGTTGGCTTAATATATCCAGTTGGTTCTTTAATTATCTTGTTAAAAAAAGTAAGATAAAACGCAAGATAAGAATTCAAAGAATTTAAAATGTGAACATCCTCTAGGTTTAATTTTGTTGTACAATCTTGTTAAATATTTCTTTGCCAATTTTAAAGCATTCCTTTGGTTTTCGAGGCTTGAGTACCTAAATTAAAATTTTTTTGTTACATAATTGTAATTAAGATTTTTTTAAAATTATAATTCACAAATTATTATTGTTGTGGTACCCACAGATCGCGTAAGAAACATTACATTGATTGCCGCTATTTGTGTTATAGGCGTTATACACCATAATATACATACTTGCTAACTCAAATTGCAATAGCATCAAATTTCGCTCATTTTAACAAGTATTAATCGAAAAAATGCATTCTCAAACTATGAGAAATGTATGGCTAGCAGTGATCCATAAAACCTCGGAAGTGCGAGAGCTCGTCAATTCAAGTTCTGCTAATCTTATTTTTCTTTCACCTCATTCACCTAATATGTTAAATCCCATTGAACAAGTTTTCTCGAAAGTAATTATTTAATAACATATCTATAACATCATTGCATAAATGTACTTATTACTTACATTAGTAACTTGTATGTACATTTATTCCCTATATCATGCAAAATCCCTGTAGGTGAAATTGGCTACCAGAAGAATTCTAAGCGGAAACAAGGGGCATTCAGATATGATAAATGTCATAACTGAGGCGTTGGGAGCAGTAACTCAAAACGACTGCAATAAATACGTCTCAAACATGCTGATGAAGCTGCCGCAAGCAGTTGACAAGCAGCCTCTTCATTAGAATATTAAAACTAATATGGCAAAACCAAACTTTTTTTAAATTGTTTTATTTGTTTTGGAAAAAGTTACCATTGAACTTTAAATGTTTTAATTTGAAATTGAAATCCTATAGTCGGGAGCTTTCTCTGTCTTCAACTTAAAACCTTTTGAATACATTTGTGAGTTGATAAGGATTATCAAAAGTTTTGTTAGTCTTCCAGTCTTTTTAAAAAATTTAAAATTATTTTTGATGATTTGCAAAAACTTTCAAAAAAAGTCAGAAGCTCCGAAGAGTTTGAAGAGTGGCGACTTTTAAGAGTTATCGATTGTTTCCAAAGTTATCGATTGATCAATTTAACACCAACATTTTTAGTTTTCAAATCACTTCAAAACAATCCAAAACTTTAAATATTACAGAAATTTTCAGCTACTCTGAAACTTTTTTAAACATTTCAAACCATTTAAAAAAAAATAAACTTTTATTATCTTCAATTTTTTTTAATTATTTTCAAAACATTGTTAAACTTTTCAGTAGTTTTAAATTTTTCTCGATGGTCTGCAAGAGTCATCGAGAGTTTCTGAACATTCTAAATCCTTTCTAATAAATTTCAAAACTTATCTAAAATGTATAAAACTTCTAGTATTCAAGAGCTTTTGAGGATTGTCGAGGGTTATCGAGAGTCAACACTTTTAAATTTTTGGAAACTTTTCAAAACAAAATTTTTGAATCTTTTCAAATGTTTTAAACTTTCCTAAATTTTGACCAAACTTTTCATCACTCGTCTAACATTTTTAAAATTTGGCGAGTATTCAAGAAATTAGAAGTTTTTAAGAAATGTTCAGAGTTTTTGATAGGCTTACATATTTAAAAAAAAATCAAATTTAGAAAAAAAATTAAACTTTTCGAGACTCTTCCAGTACTTGTAGAAAGTTTACAAAATTTTTAAAATCTTTAGAATTACAAAGAGTTTTTGAAAAAATTTGAAAACTTTTCATTTATTTTCAAAACTTTTGAAATATTTTCAAAATTTATACAGAGTTTCAATGGTTTGGAATTGTTTAAAATGTTTTAAAGTTTTTTAAAAAGCTTTGATTAACTTTGTGCAGGTTTAAAACTTTAAAGTTTTGTAAAGATTTGAAAGTATTTGAAAAGTTTTTAGAAATTTTGAAAAGTACTCGAATACATTCGAAAACTTAAAATAACAAACACTCAGAACGTTTTGAAAATTTGTATTGTCGATCACTCCTGAATTCTCAATTTCTCTCATAACTCTCGCAATTATACAGAGTTTTTTTAAATTTTCTTGAGTATTCGATAGTGTACAGTTCACAGTTAAAGGAAACTGTAAGTTTAAGCCTTAGCATTCGGATGGCAATAAACCTATCAAGTTTGTTTATTGCAATCCGAAAAACACAGTGGCTGAATTTATCCTGGTCCAGAACTGATTCAATTCCATTGAATAACAAAGATTGTTGCATAAATAATTTTCTGACATAAACTGTTCCAGAAACCAACAAAGTTGGCAATTCCAATTGCATATTCCTACCAGGTATGCTCATTGCTTTCCACAAACTATATAGGTAGGCAATCTTTTGTTTAATTTGTTATTCAACACAAATATTATTGAACGGTATTCTCTGTATTTTTTATTTTTAATGTAGTATCTTTTAGGGACTTGTTTGTTTTTCCTCAATTTATGAATGAATATTTAGGAAAATTATATTTCTATGATAAGCACAAATTTTATCAGTTAAGCCGCCTTTGGAAAGTTTGAACATTAGGTTTAAATTATTTCTGTTTTTTTTTCTAGAAAACTCGGCCACCCAAGTTTATCAGTCAGCTAATCTTTTCCATTCAACCTTAAATTAATTTGCGCTAATTCGACTGTAGTATTTTCTTTACCTGGACCAACCAACTATACTTTTGGGGTGAGCGCTAATTATTTGACTTGTTCGGTTTGTGATGAAAGTTTGGCCAACACTTTTGTTGAGCTGACAACCATTCGAGTACAATTTTGGAGTCGGTCCATAATGTTTTTATGTTTATAGTTAAGTCTAAGGATGACTCTACTATTTTACTAGATTTGATAAGAGCCGTAGACCCATTAATTCAAACTGGGGTAGACTTTGTTGTTTCAACGGAGTGACCTTTGTCTTAGCAGCTATATAAATAGGGTTGTATTTTTGTGCTACAGCATAGACAACTGCAGCTCGCATCACTGAAACCATTAAGAGACACTTCCATTTTCGTACCTAACCGTCCCATTCGCGAACAATTTTCCTGCTTCCGATTGTAAATTTCGTTTTGTACTTTTGTACAAGTACGTTTGTCGATGTTGCATGGCTGACGATTGATTTCACGTTGCTAGCCTCATTGTTTTTGATGATTGCTTCTATTAAACTGCTGTTAGATAGCAGTTTACTCAAGTTGAAACCATTCTCGTTCAATATTTAGGCCTTCATTAGTTTCCACTCCGGACGTAAGATCATCGACATAAAAGTCACGCATAATGATTTTAGATGCTAAAGGTGAATTGTGGATATTTATAATACTGACTTGGTGTCGGCTTCGAATTGCGAGAAACGAGGCAGAAGTCTTTTCGATGTTACCGGTCACATGCCGGACGATGTGTTGATCGTTATTGTTTCCGATCATATCATTGAATCAATTTTTGAAAGGTTTCATCATAGTTTACATCGGTAACGGAGGAATGCCGGATCAAAGCAGCTTGCTCATCAGCGAGAAGACCTTTCTTTTCTTCCTTAACTTGGTAGATGTGTGGTGGTTAGGAACAAGACGAATAGCTTTCGTCATTTTAGAAAATCGGGACTGCATTGACCAAAATCATCGATATCCAGTCGCTGTCATGTTAAGAAGAAAAGTTTTAGTTATTACTTGACCTATACACAGTGCTCAATCAATTCAGTTCTTTTAATATAAACCTTCGTTATTTTTTCATAATTTTACTTCGGCGATATAGTGAAAGAAAGTAAAATGAATAAGTGTAAATAAGGCTGAAACCCGGTAAATCATCCCTTCTCAACCGTTACGGAAATATTATTTAATCCAGCAGAGCCCCATCGTTGTATTTGTCATACGTATAGTTTGTTCATAATTTTCCCGTTCATTGCGCATCATTATTATTAGACATCAAGTGAAAATTAGAATTGTTTTCACAATATTTACATAATTATATAATTACAACAACACAAATATATATATTATATGCTAATTATTTTAATTAAATTATTTGTTATTTTAAATGTATATGGTGCTGCTGTATACTATGTGTGTATATTACTATAACAGTGTGCCTGCCCGTCCCCACCGCCCGCATATTATTAAAATATGTTTATATAATTTAACATGACTAAGATGAAAATTTATAAGACGTTGAAGAAGAAGGAAGGAAAAATTTAAATTTTTAATTTACATTTGAACGACGAGGAAAATGATGATGCGCGCGCTATGATGATGATTATGATGAGATAAAATATGGATACATTATTTTCGACTCCCATATGTACATCAATTCTTACATTTACCGTTTTTTAATTATATTCATTTTTTTTATGTTGTAGTTATGGAAAATAAGATTTGTTTGAATTTAATATTTGATTGCCTTGAGTATTTTATATAGAGGTTCGTTGAAATTAATTTACGATTCTTAAATTTATTGAACATCTGTCTATAAAATTATTGGACGTGATCGATTGAATTTTAAAATTTGTGTTAATACCAAATAGTTAAAGAGGTTATTCTACAATTTTTAATATACGAGCACAAGGTGCCTACAGTGTGGTGTGTCTACGCGAATTTCGGAATTGACTTTCATTTTAACTATTCAAAATTATAACGATAACAAACAGATTAGAATCAGGTGGTCGAGGACGTGTTTGGTGTTGATAACGTCTCATCACACCATTCTCTGTAACTGCACTATATCTCCCTCAATCCACTTCGCACCAAGTGAGATGTTTCGCACGAAGTCAGGCTGCCCACTATTAACTTTATCCATATGTCCTTCCTTGCCCAGAAATGGTTCATTGCGATTCGCCAACTTTCAAATACCTTTCCCACGGGCTAGTTGCTGCATTCGAACAATGTCCCAATATTCTTTATGCAACAAGACCAAACGTATCTTGCGCAGACTGTGTGGCATTATGACTCGAGTAAACTCAGTCTGGAAAAGAAGAACGGAATTTCTGTTTATTGAACAGAAGTATGGAAGAACAGAAATCGAATTTCTTCTTATATGAAATTTTTAAAAATCTCGATTTTGGACAGTCTGGCCATCCTTTCTTCATATATGACTAGGTGCTCGCTAGAACTCAATCTTTAGTTATTTTTGCAATAATTTGCTTACTGCCCAGAAGAAACCTGTTGGAAGGGTGATATTCTTCACTTGATACGGTCACTAACAACCCTTTTTCTGGGTGAAATAGTAATACGGAGGGCTTTTGATCTGCCACCAGAATAAATTCTCTGCCATATAGGTATTAGTAAAACTTTTTTCAGTTATATGCGATCGAATGTGCTTCTACCTCAATCTGAATATATTTCTTCTGCTGATCATGAAGCGTCTTCGATGACAAAGCTATCGGAAACTTCTTTCCACCAAGTTAAATATGAAAAATCAATGCCCCTATTCCTTAACTTCAGACATCTGTCGCTTACCAGAGTGGACGGTCACGTGAATAGAAGACAAGCTGAGACGCTTTCACAATGGAATTCTTAATTTGCCAAAAATAATTTTCTTGCTATTTTGACTAAAACGAACGGAATATTTTGCTCCCGCAAAATGCAAAAAATTGTTCAAAAAACGCTTCCAATAACCTTTCAATTCTTTCAAGTTGGTTGTTCGGGGCATTTGGTATTTAAAAATTTCTTCCACAATTTTGACATATTCTTCTTTGGTTCTACCTGTTACAATTATGTCGTCCATGTGACTTAAACAAATTTCATTGAGGGGTCTTCTGGAAGATCGTTTTCCGTTCTTGTAATTGTTCCTGTATAGCAGGAATAAATGTATTCTGATTTCGGGAAATGTCGTTTTTAACCTCAAATTGTCATAATCATGGGAAAACAGGTCACATTGCTTCTGTTTGTGGTAGCAATACTACATCTCAAAGTCAACGGAAAACCGGAAACCGTCATTTTCAGAAAAAGTCACGTAGTCGTCATAGAAGCCCAACATTAGATGAACCCCCAACGTTAATGTAATCGAGAACCATGAATTGTCAAGGTCGCATGATGTCGGATGTTTTAATGAAGAACCGACAGTTGAATTAATGGTGAACGAACAGATAGGCGTATGTAGGAGTACTTCATTAGAAGTTTCAAGTGTGCTTGTACGGCCTTCATTTAACTGTGTGTGGAAACATTGAACGAATCGTTCGAACACGCCGGTAAGAAAATTTAAGTCACATTGAAGATTATTGGCCGAATTTTAAATTTTTTTGTCGATACGGGAGCTACCATATCATTATAGTTGGAAACTCGGGATATTTTGAACTTGGCAAACCAAAGTTAACTTCAATTACAACAACCTTGAAGGTGTATGATGATGTTGTAGTGCCAATACGTGGGAGGTTAAACGTAAACGTCAAATTTGATAACAAGTTCGCGAATTCTTGTGTTCCAAGTAAAGCATTATTTTCGAGAGCACCCTGGAACACTGAACGAATTTTAAGGCGCATTTATCACTAAAGGAAAATAGTCGACCTCGTGCGTTCCAATCTCGACCAACACCGTTCGAACTAAATATAATCTTAAGATAAACAAGAAATTACTAGACTGGTGTCAATTGGTGTACTGAAATCAGTTAATTTAGTGATTGGGCAACGCCCATTGTTGTAGTTAGCAAACTTCAGAATAAAATCAGACTGTGTATGGTGACTTCAAAGTCACAGTAAATCCTCATCTCAATATTGAGCAATATCCAATTCTGTTAGTGGAGGACCTGTTTCAGTGTCTACAAGGTCGTCAACAATTTTCGAAAATTTACTTGAGAGATGCTTATCTATAATAACAACACAGTTTGGTTTGTTCCAGTAACCAGAGATTACCTCTTGGTATCGCCACACATCAAGATGACATTATAGTTACGGGCAGAATCAAAGAAGAACAAAAGAATTCAATTTTTTCAGCGTAAAGTTCTGTACCTCGGATATATTTTAGATGAAAATGGTATTCGACCAGCTGATTCTCGTATTACGGCTATTAGAAATATGCCTAGGCCAAAGGATATCAAAGAGCTAGCTGCATTTTTGGGGAAAGTAAATTATTACAACAGGTTTTTCAACAACTTTTCTCAAATCGCATCACCCTTAAATGCGTTGAGAAAGAAGAATACCGCTTTCAATTGGACAAACATAGAAGAAAAGGCGTTTGAAGCAATAAAGAAGTTTTTGTTAGATGCTACCATGTTGGTACATTATCACCCAGATTACCCGTTGGTTCTGGCAACAGATGCATCTAGTCATGGAATAGGAGTAGTTTTATCGCATGTTTATCCAGATGGCTCCAAGCGGCCCATAGCATTTTCGCCAGTCAGATCGAGAAGGAAGCACTATCTTTTTTTTGGATGCAGTAAATTTAATCAATACCTGTATGGCCGTAAGTTGGTGCTGGTAACAAATCATAAGCCTCTCGTTTCACTATTCCACCCACAAAAAGGCTTACCAGTGATGACTGTGAACAGACTACAGAAATGGGGAATTTTCTAATGGGTTACACATAGAAGATACAATATAAGTCCACAGAGAAACATGGAAATGCTGATGCTCTTTCGCGTTTACCGATTAGACCAGACGAGAAATTCGATCAAGAGGAGGAAAGTGCTTTCAAAGTTGATGAGATGTATGAAGAGGAAATGTCACATTTTCCGATGGACAGCCAAACAATCAATGAAGCAACGAAAACAAACAAACATTTGTCTCAAGTTTTGTAGTTTACAAAGAATGGATGGACAGAGAATGTGGACCGCGACTTGCAGCTGTTCACGTGCTGTTATATTAAAGTTGCTCCATGTAGGACATTGGGGCATAGTAAGAATAAAACAACTTGCTCGTCGATATTGTTGGTGTCAAGAAGAGTTTTCCAACCCACCAAAACAATACCAAAACTGGCCTCGTGCAATAAAGCCATGAGAACGTACCCACATTGATTTTGCTGGACCTTTTCGTAATTGTATGTGGCTAATTTGTGTGGATAGTTATTCAAAGTATCCTTATATCATTAAGGTAGGATATATTACTGCGGAGTTGACTATTTGAGTGTTGACAGGCATTTTTGCATCAGAGAGCTTACCTGATGCAATAGTCAGTGACAATGGTCCTGACTTTACATCACAACAGTTTGCTGAGTTTTGTAAGTCTAATGGTATCGAACACCTGACTACAGCACCTTTTCATCCAGCATCAAACGGTGAAGCCGAAAGGTGTGTAAGAACTTTTAAGATCGCTCTAATCAAAGTAATAAAAGATGGCAAATCAATATGTTATGCACTGCTGACGTTTTTGAGGGTACGTATCGTGCATGTTCTGGAGCATGCAGCAAATCACCATGTGAACTTTTACACAATAGACAACCCAAAACATAACTCACTCTTATGGTCCCGAGTTCGAGAAATCATAAACTGAAAACAACTTCAAAGTTTCGGGTTCAGCTACCAGTTTATATTAAGAATTATTCAAGAGGTCCAAAATGATTGGCGGGTACAGTTGAGAAAATGATAGGTCGAATGTTATACATGGTCAAGACAGAAAGATTTAAACAGAAAGATTTAATTTTACGGATAACGGACAATTAAAATAAATAAGCTTTATAAATTAAAGTTGTATCCTAAACTTTCCATCATAATCTTCCAAAATCTTTTTTACTACTATTCACGTTACTATCGCTTTAGGCAAATAACTTTTGTTCCATTGCACCCGTATAAATGTATTCAAGGATTGTGAGGATTAGGAAAACTTAAACAAAATACAAAATCCTTCTTGATCTCGCACGAACAGATGATTAATGAGGGCGACAAACAATATCGAATCGACTCCACAAAAAATTACTTGAAGCAACATCGAGAAGTTTTAATCCAAATAAATAAAAAACTTTCGATTAAAAATTATATTCTTTCAAATCTCTAGCCCACATTACACTGACATACTCGTATATACACGTTACCTTCTTAATATCTGCACATACACATATGTCTACATAAAAACATACAACATAAAATTCACATAATATTACAAAGTTTATTCTCCCGGAAATTTTTAATCTCACCTCGTTCAACATATATGTATATGGAATACACATTTACAGCAACAACAACAAATAAAAGCACTGGATCAATATTATGTTGATGGATGCGATAACAAAACAAAAAACGGAAAATAAAATTTCCATTTGAAAATTTATATCTGTATGTTGTTTCGTTCTGTTTCTGTATTATGGTAGTTTTTCCAACTTTCAATTTAATGTTTTATATGTTCACGTATATGCACACACACATACACACATGTACATGGAATACCAAAAAAGCGGTTAAAATCGATAAATTTATGTCATATGTAAAGACATTTCCCCCGCCCCCTCGCACCACTTACTGAAATTATTCTTGGTATTTTTTGCTACCTGCCAATTTCATCTCAATTATAATTAATCCGTCACTTTGTTTATCCCTGTACGTATGCATACAGTGACTTACCGCTGGCTTATCTGTGTATATGGTTTACTGACTTTTCCTGGAACCTGGGTATGTACACAGTAAATGCACTGTACACATAGTAATCGATCTGAATAAAAAAATCTCATACAATATGTAGCTGGATAGATATTAAATATATTCAACTCACCTGGAATATAAAATTGTAACAAATGTTAGTTTTTGTTGAAGCTTTTTAACCCCCTTCTTCCCCGTCTCCCTATATAACTTCTGACTCTCTGTTGAATGTCACCTAAAAATTATATACATAAAAATACGGGTTGGTGTGAGTCGATTACACATCCCCATTTATTTACCCGTTCGTTTGCACATATTGTGTCTACATCATGAACCAAAAAATATATATGAATATTATTGGCACACGGGAGGGATGGATGCGATGATGTGCCAGGGAAAAAAAATATGGAAAATTGAAAATGTAAAAAAAAATCTGATAAAAAAACTTGTTGATTATAAATAACAAATACAAAACTTTAGATCTCGAGTTATTATGGGTGTGATGTTGGTGGTGGTGGGTTTACCACCCTTACAAAGCTAACAATTTTATTCGGATACCTTTTTTTTGCTTTGTTCAGAGTGACATCTCGTGTGCATCATACGAAATTGGTTATTAATTGAAATAATTGATATTCAAAATGCCAGCGCGCAACAAGTCAAAGCGAGTGAATGTGACGTGCGATGGTGGAGGTCGGGCCGCAATTACCAATATGCTAATAAAAAACATTAAATTCGCGTCCACCCACTTGAAAATGGGAGAGTTTTTTTATAGTTTCAATTAAATTATTCAACATTATGCCATTTATTACCTCATGGAGGTCGGGTTATGTGTTTTATATTTTAATTGCTTTAATGGAATTTACGCGACTGTTTGTGTTAATGGTTCGGTGAAATTTATTAATTTCCATGGGATGGAATAGTATCCTAATTTATCGTGTGCGTACTTGTAGGCTAAACAATGTTTTAACATCCATCAAATATCAACTTTTGAAATTATTTCTGTGATTTTTATAATGTGGAACCTAAATTCAAAATTTTACTTAAGGGTTAATTTTATTTGTCTGATTTTGATTTTAAAATCGTAAACAAATTCTCTTAAATTTATTTTAATCGAAATGAGCCATACCAGAAAATTCGCAAATTTCTTAGCAACATGTGGACTCAATATTTAAGTTTTGAATTTTCGGTAAATAATTTTACAGTGGTTTTGGAAAACATGAAAAATTCACGTCGTTTAACAAAAATCAACTTATCTGGTGGGTGGTTATGAAATTGTGAAACCTGTGTTTCCTAATATAAAGTCTAGTGTTGATATGTGGAATCTAAGTGAAAATTTCGAAATTTAGATACTAAGGCCTGCTGAACTTTAGATTTTCATTGAATACAATTTGCAGACACAATTCAACTGGGGCCAGACTATGTTCAGAAATTTGTTAAAGTCCTTATTAATGTACTTTAAATTACCTTTAATTCATAATTTTAACAGTAAGCTATATTTATTACCGGTCATAATATTTTGTGGAACCTAATTGTAATACTTTACCAAGCCAGATGCTTTTTAAGATTTACAGACAATGCGGGTTTTAGACGTAGTTTGAAAATCAATTTAAAAATACTACGAGTTTTGAGCTTAATAGAAAATTTTTAAATATTTGGAATATCTGTTCCTAATCAATTTGTTGAATATTTAATAAATAATTTATTTATATCTCTTAATAGTTATGTAATTAATTTTTACACTTAGTGAAAATTATACATAAGCTAGTAGCACTCAGTCCTCATAATCGGTGCTAAAGCCGACTATACTATATTTAAACCGAAAAACGATTTAGCGACGATTTTGATTTAAAAGTGGATTTGATACGACCACCGGAAATAAGTGAGGAAGGAGAGGAGAAAGTCAGTTTGGTCTATGCCACTCAGAGTTCAGTCCTGATATCTACGACACAGTTTCCTCAGATTGGGGTAAACAGACTTGACATTATTCTGTTAGGCCGCTAAGCAATTAGACAAACCATTTTCTCCAGTGGATTTGATCCAGCCACCGTGGAAAGATTTGAAAATCAGTTGCTCTCATTAATGCAGTTTTCAAATGTGTCCCTATTCAAAATTAACAATCAACTAGCTTAGCGCTTGGACAATTTTACAAACAAAAATAGAAGAAACAGTTGCAGAAAAACTTTAGGGTGTATGAATAGTTTTGATAATGTGGAACCTGACTAGCGTATTGCTGTTTGATGTTAAGTAAATTAAAAATCACACGTTTTTCTATTGGTATTAACCATGTAACTATAAATTTATTCGTGTGGTAACAGATAATTTAACAAATATAATGATATTTAATTTGTGGAACCTAATCCCAAAACTCATGTTATTAATGAAATGATGCTAAATTTATGATCGAAACCTTAGGGCAACCAACCATTTCTGTTTCAGAATAGAGTCAGAAACAAACTGAGAACAGATCCCTGTGACTAGAATATACGCTCTCCTTCCAAAACTTTTAAAATGCCACGCAGAAAAATTATGCTGGGTTTTTGCTAAAAAAAAAATCTCAATGCTACTTATTTTCCACATAGGCAGTTTATCCTTAACTGAAGTTTCCGAAACCAGCGACATTTTGCTTTGAAAATTAAGAATTTTAATGGCTGGTTAATAAGCACTTCCGATGGTTCGGATGAGCAACGCACGAAAACAATCTTGTTCGATTCTAATGGTAATCAAAGTATTAATAGTAATAGAAGAAACTCCGTTGAAAGGCCTGTTACGGAAATCAAATAAAATTCGATTATGTTTAGACTTATGGAATTTCAATGGGCTCGTAATCACGAGGAAGCTTAATTACGCTTCCCGAAATAAAACACTCTTATATTACAGTCTTATGCGGATCAAGAGATTTGGGTTATGTCACTCACCCGAAACCATGTATGGCCTAACAAGTAACGCGCTGTCACAACAGTTATATGATTTTAGTCTCCATAGATGATCTATGAGTCTTACCGTTCAACAATGACAAACAGCCACTTAGTGTGGTGAGTTTCACAGTAAATCTATCAAATAATAGGTTTTTTATGAAAGATAGGAAATGAATGGCTTGTAGAAAACAGTGACTTGAAACAAACGTCAAAAAGTTCGGAGAATTACACAAAAGATTGTTTTATATACGTAGCGTTATGTATGATTCGGGAATTGTTTTGCAACGAGCATTAGGATGAAAAATATCTCCTCCTAAATCAAGGATTAACTACCTACCAACCGATCCTATTTTCATTAGACTTTCTACTTTAGTTCATAAATTCACCCTTTTGTCACTGGTAGCTAATTTTTCGTTTATTATGGAATAAATACTTGTCGTATATCGTTGAATAGGCCTTAAGGAATGCCGTAAATTTTGCAGAAGGACATTAGTACTTAAGACTACCGTGGTAGTGCTGGCGGTATTTTTGATTATATGGAATGAGAGTCAAAACTACTGATGTGGCGCTGGAAGCTAATTCTTTCTATATTGTAGAGCATGAAAGTGTGATATATTATTAGATCTCGAAGACTTTCTCACATTTAGCTAAATCACCATATTACCTTTGTGACATCTTGTAATCTGATCATGCGATATATCGTTTGAAATATATGTCGCATATCATTGAAACGGTCATAGAAAATATTACAAATTTTGTTCAAACGCCTAGTACTCAAAACTAATGTTGTGATGCTGGAAGGTCACTCAGGTGACATGTCGTTTGAATGGTTACAACCGAAACACCCGATTAATCCATTTACAGACACGGCATCAGAGGTCTACGCGGTTATATGTAGTCGACTAAAGCTCAGCGTCCTATGAATGGGGTTTGTAGACATGACGCTGTTCTTGAATAAACCACGATAAAAGAATAAAAAGAATTGAATAACTTGAGAAATATACAAAAACGAAAATAATAAACTAGGTGTGCTCACCCGGACACGGACGAATATATTTTGTCGAAGTGGTACACCGACAAGAAGGAGAATCCGATCATCTTATTAAATTTATTACGATAAAGAAATGGTGAAATTTGATCCGTTAGGCAACCTGTTTGGGTTGCGGCGTCTTCCCGATGACATTTACTGCGTTAGGTAGCCGATCTGTGTTCCAGCGTGCTCTCTCCGATATATACACTGCCGCTGTGTCAATGTTGGTTGCGTTACGCAATATTGATGTTTATATTTTTCGTATTAGATATTGACATTCTGAATCGGTTTCGGCTTTTGTTGTAGACAGTACCAAACACACGTTAAACGTAGCCATCCAATCTAATATGAAAATGATTGGCTTGCCATCAGTTTAAAAATTCATCGAGATATCTAATCTTAAAGCTTCCGATAGGTTTAACAAGGCACAACATTCTCGCAGGCAAAATGTAACTGAAGTATTTTCTTCAATTTTTTTCTTATCAAACTTTTGAGCACTCATATTCAGCTGAGATCGTACCGCTCGTGAGTTTATTAGTGCTTTTCCATGTAATTTTTTACTAAAACTTCTTTCTCATTGACATCGAAAGTTATTTCTTCTTCGTTGGTTCGAAAATTATTTACTACATATCTCGGCAAAATTGATGTACTTTGAAAATATTTCGCGCATTGGCTGAAAAGAAAGCTCGTAATGAATCGAACTCTAGAACTCGAATTGAATGAGTTTTAGCCGTATCCATACCACAGGTTAGTTGAACCACAGTTTCGTAAGCGCAACATCGAGGCAGAAGCTACATTCCTTTATTTGTTTTGAATCCCGCAGTACAACAAGGAAAGATTTTACAGACACTTTACATTTAGTTTCCTCACTCTCACTGTCATATATATTATCGTCGAACTCGATAAAAAAACTGAATGAAATGTGACATTACCAAAGGAAGATTTTGTGGAATTTGTTGTGCGAATAGTTAATGCCAAAATGACGTAAGAAATCTAGTAACTTTTTCTTTTTTCGAACATCTGTTGGTAACTCTGTGTGCGATGTTCGAAAAAAACATCGCCGATTAATCGTCGTTTAAACTTACCAATTTTAACCATGGAAAAATCCATGAATTTTTGACCCACCGATTTTTCTAAATGTTTATTCGCCATTTTATTTCGCCTGTGTTCGATTTTAACCTGAGTTTGCTGTTCCTAAACAAAATTAAAAGTTATGAAAGTGTCTAAAAACGTGTCTATCATAAAGATGATTGGAACTTTGAAAAAAGTATACCGTACCAGTGTACAAATACAAAATCATCAAGCGTAAACACACATTTCAGCCGTAGTGACCTCATAGAAATATATTAGGACAAAACACTGAATAAAATTTTAAGTCACACAATTATTGAATATTACACTCAGGGTTGGCTTAGGTTTTCCGAAAAATTCATGTTTTTTAATTGGATTGGTTCTAGTACAAAGTGAAAACACCCATTCTAGCCGTAGTTATCTTTCACGCAAATCAGAACAGTTTTAATTTTTCGCTTCAATATGTATCATAAAAAAATATTAACACTTGTCTGGTTTTTATGAGGACGATGAACAATTTTTTTTTTTCAAAATCAATGATGGTCCTACTTGTGTATTGGAAGTATATTTTCCTGAGTTGTTTTGCGATCAATTTTTTTGTTACCCAATTTCCCGTAAATTTTCCGAGTGTATCATTTTTCAAACCATAGTTCAGATTAGACCATAGAATTTTATTAAACTGAAAAGTTTGGTGATTGTAGCGTAGGTGGCCCCGTTTGTCTATGTCTTCAGGAGATACCCGCGATATTTTACAGTTATTGACAAACGAATCCTCTTTTTGGATGAATATTACTGGAAAGACCGGTTGAGGGTGCTGAGAACATGCTCCCTCACAGATTGACGCGACAAAATCGTACTGCGAATTATTATTGTCTAATATTTATTTTTCAATATACATATTTTATTTTACCAACACTAATTTTAAAATTTTGTTTTTTAATTTCAGGTATGTTCATAACAATTGTTGCCTTAAGTAGAAATGACTTTTGAGCAATACTTTTATAGTTTCTGAGTAAGTACAAATATACTAAAGAGTATTATTGCAAACTATACATTTGAGTGATAAATCGTATAACGTATTTTAGACAAATATTGCGACATACGGGGCAATCACTCTATTTAACGGCAAATAAGTATAGTAACTTGAGTGATTTAATTGAAATTCAAATGAAGACGAATTTTGAAGTATAACCATTTTGAGAGGTCTTGGTAAACCTCGGTCTTTATGTACGGTTTACTTTATTATTTCTACACTTTAATTCTAATACCTGGCCACGGAAAATTGTGTCTCCTGCATGAACTTGAATTTCGCTCATATAAAATCATTTTATGAAAAACTCTGAACAATACTAGCAAACACGATTTTTCATAAACCGAGTTTTTAAATCCGCAGTCCGGCCAGACTGAAATACTATATGAATCCAATACTTAATGTAAAGAAATTAAGATAGCAGGAACGCAAAGAAAAACCTTTTACCGAAGGCATAAACTTTTAGGGCGCACCGCACATTTCAATACGACCTGCATAACTGTTTTTGGCTCCTATTAGGAACAAGATGAGGTCACAGTAAAGAACATTCGTTTATTCTAAACATCATCGGTCCGATTTCAAATAAGCGATTTTCAACTTAGTCACTAGTTAGGGCGCTAGTATTTTCCTATTTGGATGGAAGCCCTCAATGGCAATACTTCCGATAAAGTAATACTTTAGCAACCTGCTCCACTGCTTTAGTAAAATATTTTTTTTGCATCCCATCTGCCACAATTTCCTTTACCTAATAAATAGGTATTATGGATTCATAGTATTCCAGTCTGGCCAGAACGCGGATTTATAAACTCGCTTTATGGAATAAATCGTGTTTGCTAGTATTGTTTTGAGTTTTTCATGAAAAGATTTTATTGGGCGAAATTCAAGTTCTACCAAAACATAACTTTTGATTGGCAACACAGCTTGCAGGCAACGCTTCAGAAGGGAAGTGAGATACTAAAATGGTATTACCTACTTTCTTAGAATGAAGGTGGTACTCGTATTATGATTTTAACATTGAACTTTAGTAGCCGTAACTGTTCACTTGTGGAAGTCAAGATTAGTGGCAGAGCCTTCTACGATTTTAAAGAGTCGTAATATTAAATAATTTATTTTGTTTTAGAGGGGAAAGTTTTTCTAAGTTTTCATAAGAAACAATGGAAAAAACCAATTTTTGAATTAATATTTGTAAATGAAAATTTAATTGAGCAAATAAAATTTTTATTTTATATAATTAAGAACATATTCAAAAAACACATATTTGAAAATCAGCCATTTGCATTCAGTATTATTTATCTAATGAAAATGAATTAAATAGAGGCATAATTTTAATGTTTTTCTAGAGAATTGAATTTTCTGTTTAGTTGTGTGGGCTAGTAAATGGTAAAGTTTTATGAAAAGTTAACCAGTTTGTACACCAATAAGTGACCTGAGGCAATAGGAACAATTTACATTTTTTAGTTTTGAGACATGTTGTATTTGAAGGTGCCTAGCAAAAAAATATAAACGCCAATTGGGGTTTGAAGTAAATACTGCAGTTAACATAATACACATTTTGGTCAATTTCTGGTTTTATAGTAAACCGCGTGTAAATCCATAATCAAATTAAAATTATTAAGTTAAGTTTTTTACGTGAATCCAAATATGTTGATTTCGTAATTATGTGTTTTTTGTGGAACCAATTAAAATGTTATTATATATATTAAAATTGCAAATTCAAATAAATCATTTCGGTTTTTATTTACAAAAATTTATTTAAACAATATTAATGTATGCTGATTCTTATGAGCAAAAACAAAAGCTTACCCTCCATAAAGCTTACGATAAAAAATGGCAGAATTTGATGGCTCTTATATCTAGGTGGCTCTGGTAGTGGTGCTATAAAAGTCATAATTTACATATTACTGTGTTATTTAAAAGCTCTTGACAAGAAATACTACGCTTTTTCTTGAGTATTCACTTGTAGTATGATCAAATTGAAAATAACAGTACAGTATGCCAAGCAGTCTTAAATAAATTGACAAAAATTTATTATTGTCACTAAAGGGCCAACCATAAAAAAATTATAAAATTAAAAAAAATTAAAAATTTTGACGACACTAATTTTTAATGACATTCCAGCCATACTAGACGTAACGAGTATGCCGTAAATATTGTAGAATATTGAATGACAACTATTTATTTATTTATAAACTATTTGTTATAGTGACAGCTGTTTATTGTTTGTTGTTTTTTTTAGGTAGCACGATACAAAATTTAATTTTTTTTACGTTTGAAAGCAAAATTTCGCTCCAATAATTTTTATTAAGTGACAATTCATATTTAACGAAGCTTCGTTAAATTTTTTAATTTAAATTAATTTTTCCATGGGCGAAAGCACAGAAACGGCATTTAACGCAAACATAATTTTTTTAAAGTTCCGTTTATAGTTTTTTTTAATTTTTCTATGGTTGCCCCTTAAAGTAAATGTCCGCAGAGTAGCAAATCAGTTTATGATTTTTAATTATAAATTTATTTGCCATTTGGTGACATCTCTATAATTGTTGTATATAGCCATAGCAAGCCATTTGTCTATTATTGTGGAGCAAACGTTCCTCTTGTTGTCATGACATTTTCCGGCATAATTATTTTTGGAGATTTACCAAGCGCTTTGTCACTGCAGTTCATAAAAGTTGTTTTATAAGTTCTTTGCATCTCGTAAGCATTATTGTTAAGCGAGGCAGCTCTCTTATAATACGTGCAACCAAATACTGGATCTAATATTTTAAGGAGTTGAGGTTTATCCTTGAATTTGACTTAAACTCTAAAAATATGTCGCGAAATAGGATGACTCTCAACATATTAATTCATTTTTAATGTAAAGTGCAATTATGATCTAGGATTGAATCAAATAAAAGTGAGAAGAAAACTATTTCGTTCTCCCTAAAGTAGCCATAGGTGTGGATTTACAGTACTATCAAGGAATTCTTCAGCCAGAGCTGGTAGATTTTTTTTTTAGTTGATGCCATATGTAATAAGCGGTGTCATAAATATTTGTAACGTGTTGTTCCCTTAACATTTTCAGGAGAACAGGAGTCTTATATATAATCGTTCTCTATGAATCAGTTAATTCTGAATATTAGATTGTTTGTGGTTTATGATTAATGAAAATCATATTCGCAACTAATCACCAAACAAGCGCCTCAATACTTCGCACATTACCGAGCTTACTACTCTGCAATCCTTCATTAATCTCATCATAAATTTTATAATTTTATTTTCACAGTGTCGCTCTCTATAATAACGTTGAATATGGGCATCTTTACTCTCCCGAATAGTAAACATTGTCTATCATATTATTCTGAACCCTCACGGCTTTATCACTAAGAAATCAATACATGCCTGGTCTCTTTTGGACATCGATTATATGCCAATATATTTGAAGTATTCCTTCAATTTTACAAGCTAATTAGTATTTTTTCTGGTTAATGGTTTGCAGATGCCGGACCGAGGTATTCAAGACACTTGGTATCTTACTCATTATCCTTTTGAGAAATCAACTATTAAACGTTGGCTAAGTTAAATACTTAGTTTCAAATGTTAATGTTGTCTATGGGACTATACTTTTTGGTGCTGCTTGTTCGATAAATGTTGCTTCTCTAATAGCGTTTGTCATTCTACAGCAACTTCTATGGCAATACAATTATTTAATAGCATAAAACGAGCTGTTATTCGAATACAGCATGGGTCGTAAATGAAAGTGACAATTTCAATTTCAATTTCAATTTCAATTTCAATTTCAATTTCAATTTCAATTTCAATTTCAATTTCAATTTCAATTTCAATTTCAATTTCAATTTCAATTTCAATTTCAATTTCAATTTCAATTTCAATTTCAATTTCAATTTCAATTTCAATTTCAATTTCAATTTCAATTTCAATTTCAATTTCAATTTCAATTTCAATTTCAATTTCAATTTCAATTTCAATTTCAATTTCAATTTCAATTTCAATTTCAATTTCAATTTCAATTTCAATTTCAATTTCAATTTCAATTTCAATTTCAATTTCAATTTCAATTTCAATTTCAATTTCAATTTCAATTTCAATTTCAATTTCAATTTCAATTTCAATTTCAATTTCAATTTCAATTTCAATTTCAATTTCAATTTCAATTTCAATTTCAATTTCAATTTCAATTTCAATTTCAATTTCAATTTCAATTTCAATTACAATCTCATTTGCAATTTGCCAATCAAACAATTTTGAAGGTCCACTGATTTTTTGATAGAAACGATTTAGGTATATTTGTAAAGAAAATCGTGATCTTGACAAGAATTTGGACAGTAATTTCCAGTAAATGTTAATTTCCTTCTAAAGGACAGTAAATCCATTGGGAAATTGACATTATAATTTTATTGTAAAGTTAATTAAATCCAAAAAAATCGAGCCACTGTAGATAACGACCATTTCTAATCGAATATTTTATTTGCGTGACAGCGATAAATTCCAAGTTGTTAAACACGAATTATGTACCAAAATCTATCGAGATGCATTTTTCGATAACATAAATCTCTGTCAATTAAAATTTAAATAGTGAGCTTATCTGCTGCATCGATTTTCATGAAATACCGTTACCTGTATGACGAGCCAAAAAAAATTATTTTATATTAGCAAGCAAATCGTTTCGAATATCAATCAAATAATAATCCTTCCATTATGCAAAAAATTGTTCATCTGGAAATTTTTAGTTTTGACAACAGGATGTCGTCGTCTTAGTGATAAACGCTTAAATAGACGGAATTTATCATAAACGTTTCATAACGATCCGTTTAGCTAACATAAGAAAAATTCTTGTTCAATAAAATAGAAATCCCTTATCGCTCATATTCATATCAACTTTTTTGAAATTTGTTTTGTTTTGTAATACTCCTTTCGCTATATTAAAGGAACCATTTAATTATGCTAATAGCATACAGATGTCACCCTTGAGAATATATAAAAATGTTCGTCGTTGTGTTTTTGAAACGGAATTGATAGAAAGCATATATGGGCGGGTGCGCTAAAACCGCTAAAAAGGCTCAGCTGTCTGTCATTCTTATAATGTCGTTTGTACTATATACAAAATAAATAAATAAGCATTATATCCTTTTGATCAATATTTTGTTGTGCTCATTCAATCAATTTTTTGTTTTGTTTTGTTTTGTAATTTTGTGCACATCAAAAGGATATAAAAAGGATAAATATTTATTTTTAAAACCCGGAACAGTGTGACGCAAAGCAGATTAAAGAGAGAGAGAGAGAGATGCTGTTATTGTTTATATTAAAATAAAATATTTTCACCACATTTGTGTGCTGAATCTGATCCATTCCAATTTACATATGTATAGGTATACGTTTTATATGGTGTCTACCGGGGAGCCTATCTCACCTAATTTATTGTGTTGATGTACAACGAATTTTATATAGTTTTGTACACGTATATTGCGCCCCTGCTCACCAATCCAGGGTAGATTTTGTGATTTCCTTTTATTTGGTGCTTGGTTGTGTCATAATAAACCACACACAACAAAATAAAAGTGAATCCTTAACTTTTTGTTGTTTTTCGGGTTTTCGATGCCAGCAAGTATTCTAATTGGCCACATGTTGACTTTTTTCAATTTATTTTATGTTTTGTGATTTCTGTTATGTTTGTCTAAGATTATGGTTGTGCTTTTTTATGCTTTTATTATTATTGTTGTTTTTCTGGTTTTTTCTTATTACCAATTTCGATGTTCTACACTAAATTGTCAGGAAACACGCAATGCAATAAATTTTATGTTTGTATTTTTTCTATAGTCAAAATGTGAAAAGTGAAAGGCAAGGGGGCATGAAAAAAACGTTCGAAGGTATTAAAACTGTCTTATACAAAGCAACTGATAAGTTTGATTGTGTGTCGTGATCACTGTGTGCATGGTTCATGGTGTAAATTGGTTAATATTTATTTATATTTTATTGCCGAATGATTAATGGTGAGAAAATTAGCTGGAGTGATTGTTAAGTTATAAATTGGAGCAATAAATTTTTGAACTATTACTGATTGCTTAATTTTTTGGTTAAACAAATGGCGCAAATTCCGAGTTTTGAGTGGGTGCGAATGGATTTATAAATCACGGATTATCAGAACCTATCTTGGAAATCAAAATTCCGACTATTAAAACTCCAGTTATAAACAAAATCCCGGATTTCAAGATATTAATTAAGAAAGATCGATTTCTCAAACTATTGGGATGAAACTCTGTTTGAATCTGATGAAAATCGGAGGTTACTGGGGATACTTTCCGATTCACAGGATTGAACCGCTTTAAATGTATAAATGGATTTGGAATGAAATTAAGTTGCAGAATACTAATACTAGGCTGCTATAGCAATTTTCCTGCGGATGTTGGGGAATAAACTACTCAAGACGCTTTGAATAATTCGTATCATCCTTCTCAAATAATAATATAATCTGTGGCTTAGAATGCAAACTGCCCCAGACGATAAAACTTCTCTGGTATCGGCATATGCTCAAACAGCAGTGATGAGAATATGATCCGGTCACGAAATTTAATAGTTATAATTAATTAAGATCGTAAACCAAGCACGCAATAAATAAAACACTGAAATAATCTAAACATTTGTTATTACGGTGTACGTTTCCTAAAGTGATCCTAGGTGAACACGAACAGTGATAACGATAATGGTTGATATATTGGCTCTGAAAATGGTACGTTTTGCGTTAAAAGGAAAACAAACACGCTAAAAATTGTTTTATAGTTGCAGCGTGAATAAATTTCTGTTGATGAACTAAAAGTGTGTGTAGATAACGTTCAGGGTTTGAGAACCCGGTTTATGAAGGTTGAAGAAAAACTGTACGTACTTGACGCTTATATTAACTCCCAGTTAGAAGAGCTTTGAGCCTGAATATTATTCGGCTACCAGAAGACAGTTGATTGGAGCAGAGCATAGTGCTGGAAAACTTAACGCATCTGTATTCAACTGTGTAACAGCCACCGAGTGGCCCAGTTTGTACAATCTTTACAACTTATTACTGCATAGTATGGATTATCTAGCAGTACAAAAATTTTATTATTTCAAAACCCGTTTTGAATTGGGGCACCGCAATTGATCAAATATTTCAATGTGACTGAAGCCAATTGTTGACTGTAGCGAATGTTAGTTTCAGCTTCACAAGTTACATTTATAACAGATTGTGTACAAAAATTGGGCCGTTTGTTTCTTAACTGGTTCTAGGGTGATGAAAGCAGTTATATAATTACCAGCCATGCTAAGGTCTCGAGCAGAACTAAAATTTTTTGTTCAAGCATATATCGTGCCAAAAATAACGACATTACAACTAGAGCTTCCAAAACCGAAGCAACTTTTCAAAAACCCAAAACCGGGAAAACCGGGTTTCGACTCTTTTCTATAAGGAAATTTGCCAACGTTTTCCAATTATGAAGCAAATCAAAAAAACAATAATTCGTTTATTACATAAAGTATCAAAGCATAAATAATTTATTATGTATAAATTCATCACATATTCGAAAGTGAAAAAAATATTTTTTGTTAACAAATTCTTTAAAATATTACATTAAATCATATAAAATTATTTTTTATTAAAGTAATCTCTTAAAAACAAAAATTATCAATAATGCTCGCTCCGCTTCTACACTTGTTGGTCGGATTGTTTCAAAATAACTATAAATCAGAGCAAGGTATTTTCCTCTAATTCTCTCGCCTTTGAAATATTTTACTTCAGCTCGTACAATACTCAATAAATCTTTGTTAAGTTTTTTTCCCGAATGTGATTGAAATTCATTAAAGTAACTTGTTCGTTTTACTAAAATTTGATCTAATTTTTAATTAACGGACAGATCATTCAAACTATCGCCTTCATCAGAAACACCAAATGAATCATCGTCGTTTTCGCTATCGGCTGCATTAAAATCGCCTCCTGTGCTGCAACACAGCTCGATAGTTAATACCATTTGTTGTGTTGTCTCAGAAATTTTGTTAAAAATGCCGAAATCATCGAGAGTAGTATTGGAAAGCCGCGAAAAATTTAAAATCCTGTAAAGATCAGCATATTTGAATCTTCTTTCCGATATTCATTCTATCAAAGCCTCTTTGAAGTGTGCGGCAAATGAATTATTTTGCTCAGATAGTTCATCTAACATAAATTGTAAGGCAATATCAACACAATACAAATCCTGATTTTGGCGGAAGTATTAGTAAATTTCTACTTTAGAGAAAGAAACATCACTTTTAATATCAATTAGTGCTTTTTGTATACAAATTTTTAATTGAAAAACTCATTCCAACATTAGAAGAAGGCTATTCCATCTTGGTCTGCAATCAAGCAAAAGTGACATGATAAAAAGTCTAAGATTTCACCGTTATTTGATACTAGTTGGAAATGCGAAACTTTATTGTCATCATTAATCTCAAAGTTGACTGGAACATCAAATTCGTCGTCATTTTTTGTAGCGGTTTGAGCTTTTTTCATGGGTTTGTTTCTTGTAAATTACTTGTACTATTGCTATAGATGAATACTATATGCAAAAATACTTGGTGATTGGCTGCAATAATATCACCTGCCTTCTTCATTACTGAAGCGCGCCATCCGTTGTTATTGCAAAGATATCAAAATTAAGAGAAAGGCCATATTTCTATAGTTTATTGCCACTGATTTCAAAGCATTTTTCGGCCAACATTGACCCCTCAACTCAACATAAGCCGAGATTCCAGAATGAATCTTTTGAATGAACATATACATTGAGGTACCTTCTGTTTCTAACAGACATCCATTCATCGAACGTTAAACTAAATTTTTGATTTTCACGTTTTAAATAAAGAAATTTATTTTCCAATTGAATTTTCAACTCGTCTGAATATTTGAAAACCCGCGAGCCGATAACCCCAGTCTGATATCTGTAGATTGACAGATCGCTTTAAAGGATATTGCGTAGCATGCAGTTAAGCGCCCTAATACTGCCGGTAAAGTGTTCTCTGATTTGTTTTGCAAATAGTCGGGTATATTTTTATATGGTCCTTCAGACGTAGGCGCTGAAAAACGGGTACGTAAATTTAGTTACTGAGAGATGTGAGTGAATGCAACAGGCGGTAAAAAATGGTTAATTCGGTTTTCATTTTCCTCCCGGTTTTACGGAAAACCCAGTTTCGGTAAAAACCGGATTGGAAGCTCTAATTGCAACTTCATATAGCAGGTTTGGAGCTATGTATGGTAATATCAATTATCTAGGGAAGTCGAAATTCAATGATAATGGCAACAACGACTTAAATTGGGCATTGCTCAAGAAACAAAGCTTGGTTGGATAGTTAGGCTCACATATAACTAAACAAATCAACCGAAAGGATTTAGTGAATCTTAATGTAACCATAGAAAATGATAACAGGGTGCGGAAGTTTTGGGAAATTTGAGCGAATTTTCACAATTTTTTTTCCAGTTGTCGAATGAGTAGAATAGGTCCAAGAAGCTACCTGCTGATATTCTTTTTACTTCTGAGTATGTACTCGTTTTCAAATTTGACGCTAAAGCTCCGATCGGTTATGAAGGATTTAAGAATTAGTAAAAATTTCCTAAGCAATGCAGTTTAAATTAAAGCCCTTGATGTCAAACTTTGTCGAAAGCTTGAGCTACATCTACGAAAATACTGGAGCATACCTTTTCTTCTTTATCTATTCTGTAAAATTGTTGAACCTTAGAGTGATTTCTTTTAAACCTAAATTAGAGTGGTGGAATCTAACATCTTGCTTCCTTTATAGGTTTCAGCCTCTTGAGCAGCAGTTTTCAAATATTTTTGATATGATCGTATTGATTTCGGTTTATAAGATCTTTTTATCTGTTTTACCTGGTTTAGGAGTCGTAATTTTTTGAACCACCTTCCATTGGCGTGGAACATATTTCAGTCTGAAGGCGATAATATTTATTTGAACTAATTTACGCAAGCCTTTCTCGAGAATGTGTTCCACAATTTGCCCAGTAATAAGGCCATGACCTTGAGCTTTTCTGATACTTAAATTTTTTTTGATATCATTTTTCAGTTCCAATAAAGTCGCATGTCTCATGTTAAAATCATCTATTTTGTTTAAGAGAATTGCCATTTTCAACCCAGGATCTGTTTTCGTTTTTGACAGCTTGCACATGTATTTTGGTTAATCGTCATCCTGCAGTTCAGAAAGATCTTGTGGAGCACAAATCTGCTGCCAAATGTTATGAGTTTTCCGTTTCTCTCTTACTAGTTCTCTGTTTCCTTAAGAAGTTGGTATGAGAAATATGTGGACTTTTCCATGCTGCTAGGTGGATATTATTGTTGAATGCTTCTAGTTAATCTTCTTTAACCCTTAGAGTGGTTAAATCATACTCCTTCGTTGTTTTCGATGCTCGTGTAATCCTCTAAATTCCTATAAGTAGTTACAAAAAAATCAAGAAGATCTGATATTTTATGTGTGTCAGTAGGCCAATTTGTTGGTTTATCGCCATAGTGAAATTCACAGATGTTCTCGCGAGCTGCTTTTTGATAAAAAGTTTCCCATCCAAATTCAAACTCGAATTTGGAAGTCCCAGTGAAATTGAGCGGAAATCGGCACACTAGAAGTACCAGCTTCCAAAGGTACATTTTCGTAAAGCATTTACGAAAAACAAGTAAGACAAAACGATCCTAAATTAAATTGGCAACAAAATTGTTAAGATCATCATTCTAAAATTTTAGCAGAAATTACGAGTTTTGACAAAAAATAGTTTTAACCAAAATTTTGCATCTCTACTAGATGGCTTGACTGATTGGGATAAAACATCATATTTAAGTGTCACAATCATTCAAAGATACTTATAGAGAAAAATCATTTGTTCAAAAGGTAAACGGAAATATTTTTTTTTAAACTTAATTTTTTTTTGCTCACTAAAACGAGTTTATTTTCAGCTTCGGGTTGGTTTTGGAAAAACGAATAGAAGCACACAGCAGCTGTTTGGCTGAGCCGAATAACATGTCGAATTTCAAACACTCGTATATTATAAGAGGAGATATATTATAAGAAGAAACTGCTCTCCACTCCCATGTTTGTTCTATTGGAAAATCGCGTGACTTTATAGGCTAGATAAACCAAACACCAAAAAAGTATCGTTATAGCTAATCTGGATCTGGTTTTTCATTAATAAATTTGTGAATAGAGGACCATCATAAGGTGGGGTATTATCCCCTTCTTTGGAACTTGATCATTAATGACCTAACCTAAATTTAAATAGTAAACCATCACAGACAAAGCTGAGTACTTGGGTCTTATTTTAGAAAGCAAATTCTGAAATTAATCTATTTTATTTATGTGAAAGAGTAAAGAAAGCAACTATAGCGCTTTAATATTTTAAAAGAGCCGTCGGGAAAGAATGGCGTTTCAAGACCCACATTGTACAGTGGCTCTACAATTCAATCGTTAGGCTTATGAGTATACATATTCAAACAACATAGATTCTCTTTCATCTCACACCCTCGGATATCCTAAGTAAATAAATGGCTGCGAGCTCGGCTATAAAACTCAACTAAACCTACGTGTGAGACCGTATGATCACAGATACTCATCTATCCTAAAACACACGTACATCACTATAACCTTCATAATCTCTCCGCCGCCATCCTTTTTTGAGAGGTTTCAAACTAATACTGTCACCAGAGAGCACTCTGTGATAGACGCTGTACTGAACGCTAAATGTGTTAACTTCTTCACAGATTGTTTTTACATGGACAGTAATATTGGAGGTAGGGTGTTCTGTGACAAATGTTACTTAAATCTCTTCTTCCGTCTCGCCGACCACTGCAGGATGTCCCAAGGTGGACTAATCGCAAGAAAACAGGTCGTAGATTGTGAACTGGCTCTTCAGTAGAGCGTAGATGTAGTACGCGGATATACCTTCGGTGCGAGTGAAATTTGATAGAGATGTCGTATATGAAATCGAATCAAATTATATCTTTTTCCTAGCAAAGTTTTACAAGAATTACAAGATTCTAAAGACTTAAAATTTCTAAAAAACTAATAAGAGTAAAATAAAAAATATATTTTAAAAACTCACTTTTATTTCGAAATGATCTAAAAAGAATAAACATTTTTTTCTGCGAAACGGGAACATTGTAATTTTTCGAATACTGTCAAAGTTAGCCGAAAGTTTCCAGACGAAAAAAATGGTAATGTAGATAGTGTCTTTGGTCTCTCAGCCGAAAATATGTATTTACCAGAAAATACAAAGTTTTCGAAACTTTAATTAATAAAATGTTATGTAACTTTTGAGTTACTCACTAGCACATCGATCCTACTATGGCCATCAGATAGATTATTATCATATAGATTAGGCTTAGGCTGAGTTTGAGGCAAGTCCCATTGGATGAAGGGCGCGTAATATAATATAAAAAATCATCTGTTCATAATGTTCTGCAAAATGTGCTATACAATTTGCACATGTCTTTCTTCTACCCAAATTCGTTTGGATAAATCTGATGGCTCAAATTCAATAATTTGGTTTGAAAATTTTCTGGTTATCATGTATATTACACTATATTACAACGGCCCCTTTCCTATCCTTTTCAAAAAAGAAAATCGATTTCATCTGGGATTACCTAAGATTATAAACTATCTGATGGCCATAGCAGGATCGATGGGAAAATGGGTAACTATAAAAGTTACAGAAAATTTTATTAATTTAGATTCGAAAATCGAAAATATCGGGTTTTCTGAAATATTACACCATATATGACACCCTTCTATCTCCTTCAGACTTACCGCAAACTCCGCATGGGCTTACTTAGGATTGCAACCAAATTGCCATCTATTTTTTTTTTTTTTTTAATAAAAAAGCAAGAAAGTATTAATCATCTAATAGATTTAATGTCCTTTTAAGATCAATTAATACTCCCATTTTCATTCACCTACTCACACATTTACAGTATACCACCTGCAGGTTGCAAGCTCCATGTCAACCTGCACACTGACATGGACGGTGGGTCGGCACTGAATTCTGCACTCCAACAGAGGGTCTAAGTTGTGTTTATTAACATCACCGATCGTAATCAATGAAGAAAATTCGCTTTACATCCTGCCTCTGGTGGCATTCGAGCGCAGTACCTCCCGGTCCAAGTGCCGAAGCTTTAACCACTGCGCCACTTGTACGGTAAAAGGTAGCACGGTAAAAGCCACCTGTACGGTATTTAAGATAGCTCAAAAGTTATTGAAATAATAAAATGTTATTATACAATTTATTAATTTTAATTCGTAAATTTCGAAGTTTCGAATACTACCCCACCCCCCTACCTTTCCCATTCAGACTTCGCTCCTTCGCCGCCTATGCTTACCTAGGGTTCGCCTTAGTAGGATCAATGGCCAAGTGGGTAATTCAAAATTTACAGAAAATTTTATACTGTTAAAGTTAGCCGAAAGTTGTCAACCGAAAGTGAAAATACCGATAATGCAGATAGTGTCTCGACTACATCAGCCAAAAGTTAAAAAAATATGTATTATACTGAAATATACCAGCCGACAGTAACTAACCTAAAAAATCAGCCCAAAATAAATGTGTCATAAGAAAAAACAAAATTTAAATATCGACAATAATTTATGTGAATATACTATAAAGTATATATATTTATGAAACGAATATGGGAAAATTTCAAAAATTTATAAAAACTTGACGTTTAAAGTGTTATGTCTGGAAAAGGTCAAAAGGTCATTGAAATTTCAAAAATTTATCGAAACTTAACGTTTGAAAAGTTATGTCTGGAAAAGGTCCCGATGGAATCGGTTTGTCGATGGTTATCGCTGGAAAATTTTCTAGGTCAAGTTTTATGTTGAGAGTCCGGGAAAATGGGGGGGGGGGGGGAGGGAGGGCAGTGAATTACGCATTAAAGTGTTATGTCTGGTAAAGGTTTCGTTTGAATCGGTTCGTCGATGGTTGTCGCTAGAAAATTATTCAGGTCAAGTTTTATATTGAGATTCCGGGAAAATTAAGGGGAGTGAAATACACATGCAAATTTCAAAAATTCGTTAATACTTAACGTTTAAAGTGTTATGTCTGGGAAAGGTATCGTTTGAACCTTGTTAAAGTTAGCCGAAAGTTGCCAGCCGAAAGATAATGCAGATAGTGTCTTGACTATTTGTTAAACTCTCTTTATACTCTCACTCCTATCGATTTTTAAATTCCTATAAACCGAAATAATTTTTCCTTCACCCGAATGATATAACCCGATGCTAAATTCGTAAATTCTTAAGCTCATAACTGATTTTTGCTGTATTCAAGACACTATCTGCATTATCTTTCGGCTGGAAACTTTCGGCTAACTTTAACAAGGTATCGTTTGAACCGGTTTGTCGATGGTTAGAAAATTTTCCGAGTCGAGTTTTATGTTGAGAGTCTGGGAAAATTGGGGGGAGAGAAATACGCATGCAAATTTCAAAAATTCGTTAAAACTTTTGAACGTTGTTTTGAACAAAAAAATTATTCGTTTTAGATCATTCCGTAATAAAATAAAATTTTACATTACCTTCGATGGGTTCTAATTTCGGTAAAATTTATTTAGCAGATCAACTCTGGGGAAGTCCGTGAAGTTAGCCCGAAAATCCATCCAGAATTTTTTTGTTGTATTTCTTGGCTAAAGTGAAGGCAACCCGAAAAAAGTTTAAGCGTTACAAAAATGTAGTGCTATCCCGAAAACCGGAACTTTTTGACCTTGTTAAAGTTAGCCGACAGTTGATAGCCGAAAATAAAAAAATGATAATGCAGATTGTGTCTTTGATTTGATAACTTAAAATAAAAATTGAACAATGTTGATCAATATATTTCAGCCGAAAGTTACGATACCAGCCGATATTAAAGAATAATTAATTTTTCCTTCATTTTATTTACTTCTTTAAAATGATATTAAAATAAAAGGTTAAGTTTATGATATGTTATGTCTACATTTGGTCTGGAAATTGTAAAGAAATTTTGATAAGGATCAATTTGTGAATAAATTCATTGAATGGCCTAACGCTCTTGTTTAATCTAAATTCGCATTGATGCCACCATGGCCATTTGATAGGCCGTTAACAATAGTCCAATTTTGAAGAAATTCTGATGGGGATACAGGGGTGTAG